>CM060442.1:31635221-32835221 GCA_030545235.1 Helianthus tuberosus
GTCTCAAACCTATTCGGGTTTGATTTCCAAGTTTGATCCGATTTCCAAGTTTGGTTCGAAGCAAACTTGTTTGTGTTATACCTCCAAGTTTATTTTGAATCAAATCTAGTTGACCTATGTTTCACATCCTCAGATTTCTGTTTCTCAACATTTTCAGACTTCTTTTTGTCAACATCCACAGGTTTCAGATTTGGACACTTGCGTGCGAGATGTCCAATTTGATCACACTTAAAACATGTTCTTTTTGAAACATCTTTGACCTGTGGTTGTTGCTTTTTCTTTTGAGCATAAAACTCTTCATTAGACTGTCGTCTAAATTTGATTTCTTTCTCTTCTTCAGAACTTGTCCCGTGAACAAAATTCATTTTTGTCTGAAAATTCGGAGTTTCATTTCTTTTCCAATTTTGCTTCTTTTTATAACCCAACCCAGCCTTCATGTTCTTCTTTTTGTAACCAGGTTTGTTATAAAAAGTTTTATGACATTTTCCAGCAAACTTTGAAATTTCAGATTTTTCAATCTCAACCATTTTGAAAACTTTGTCAATCTTTTCTGAAATCACATTCTGAATTGGGAATACAACATCTAAGAATAATTTGTCCGATCCAATCATGGTATAAACCAATCCTTTTGAATCATCATTCAAATTTTTCTCAAACTTTGTGTTTTTCAGATATTCATCATGAAAATTACCTTCATTTTCATCCTGTGATTTAGATTTACCTTTTTCAACCGACTCTTCTTTCAACACACTTTCAACGACCTTACCTACCACCTCTGAATCATTAGAATCATCAGATTTGGAATAGGTTGTGTCAATGTTATCTGGCAATTGATCTACCATGTTGAAAGCTTTTTCGACCTTTTCATCATCATAAAATGCAAACTTTTCCGGTGGTGGAACTTGATGAAACTCTGAGCCAATGCCTTTCTTGTTTTGCTCAGAATCTTTTCCATCCGGTTTTATGTTGAAAATTCTTTCAAGCACATATGACGACACGTGATAACTTTTTAACTTGTTGTTATCCTGTTCTAAATCAGCAATCTGACGCTTTAGCTTAGCAACATCCTCAATATAGGAATTAACAACACCTTGTTTTATTTCATACATTCGCTTAAGCTCTTTAGTTGTTTCAGAATAATAATTCATTCTTGATTGAGCAAATTTCATTTCATCCTTCACTTTTTCATATGATTCTTTTGTAATGTGATATGCCAATTTTATTGAATCATATTCTTTCTTCATTTCTTGACAAACAATTTCTTTTTGATCACATTCTTCTGTCTTTTTCAAAACATTTTCTTTTAAAATTTCATTTTCTTTTTCTAACTTTTTACATTTTTCCAAAAGTTTTTCATCATTTTCTTTCAAAACTTTTTCGTTTTCTAACATTTCTTTGCATTTATTTTTGAAAACTTCTTCAATTTTATTGAATTCAAGATTTCTTATTTTGAATTGTTTGTCTTTTTCAGTACAAGCACTGCACGTTTCCATGCATTTCTTGCACTGTTCAACGATTTTGATTTGAGTTTCAGAATCAGAATTTACCTCAGTGATTGGCACCTCGGTGTTCTCTGCTGCATCTGTCTGATCAGCATCTTTCTGCTTTCCAGCATCATCACCAACATCACCAGCAACTAAACTCTCATTCTTCACTTCTTCTTCTGCTTTCTTCACATCTTCTTCAACCTGCTGTTCTTCAGTAACAGCTTCTTTCACAACTTCTACATTCACCACAACGTCTTCTTTCACTTCTTCAACAATCTTCACATCTTCTTCAACAACTTTCTTCAACTCTTCAACCATATTCTCAACATTCTTCTTCATTCTCTCTTCATCCTTCTTCCTCAAGCTTGAAGTCATGACATCTCTTATGATTTTTCTAAGCTTTCTTTCATATGAGTTGTCTTTCAAAGCATTTGAATAATATTCTCCGACTCGAGGAATCACTAGAAGAACATCCTCATGAATTATGTCCTTCTTGGGAACAACCGGTTCACCATAATGGTTGACATAACACTCTTGCTTCTTATCCGCCTCTTCATATTCTTCTTGCATTTCATTCATTCTGTTCCAAGCCATTCTTATTTCTCTGTCTGTTTTCTCACTCAGAATTTCTTCTCTTGTTTTCTCTTTGATTTCAACCATGATGTTTTCTTGAATCACCTGAAACGAACAAACAAACAGTGATTAGTCCAATCACTAACAATCAACTAAATCGGACAAATATCTGATCGAGTGAGTCAACAAAAGTCAACAAAATGAATATGTGACAATGGATTGGGTGGGGATCCGCTTGGACGAGTATCCGACGCTTTAACCTGAATCACAACAATCAAATGAAATGGTTAGGATCGGGTGGTAATCCGTTCGGATTGCCACTCGATTTGTTGCACTTTTAAACTTGAACAAACAAAATGCCTTGAATCAGATTGTGACCCGATCGAGTGGGTCAAACAAAGTCAAACTTTAATATTTTTGTCTGATCAGGTGGAAGACCAAAGTATGGCACTAAACGACAAACACTTTTCAAATATACAAACTTCAGTTATGATATCACATGCAATTAATGAACGACATACTGTTTAATACATCACATGCAAACAGATGAATGACTTTTCATGCAAATACACTTCATCACTTCACGTGTCTTTTGATTAATCTCTAAAATTTTATTGAACCTTTACAAGACTTTCACGTGCAAACTGACAAACCTTGATATTACTCTGATTGGGCCGACAAACTTGATCTTACACAATTACTGATTGGGCCTATTGTTTATAAAGAAATTTCACTATATCACAAGCAAACTAAGAGATTATTTCCGACAAAATTAGCTTTTCAAAATTCCTTGATTGGGCCACAAACTTTGGACAGAAAACTAAATCACATGGGCTGACACTATTCTCGATTTAATACATCTCACATATACTTTCAAACTATCACATGTCCGACAATTTGATTCTCAACATAATTCTCATTGGACCAAACATTAAAGTGGGCTGTCAACACTTTTATCAATTCAATTTGATTGGACCGATTATATTGAAATTTATTTATGATCACATTAATCCCATTATTCAATTAAATGGCCGACAATTGTGGTTCACAAGATTAATCTATTGGGCCGTTTATACTGATCACGTGAACTGCTGAGATACTTTCAAACGAGATTACAATTTCACACGGAATAGCAAATTCTGATTTCGTTTGAGAAATAGATTTTCACACGAAATAGCAGATTTCAAATGGAATAACAACTTTCACGCGGAATCTTCAAACAAAATATGCACTTTCAAACGGAATATGGTATTTCGTGTGAACTGGGTGAACGTTTTCAAACGGAATATGGCACTTTCACACGAAATCAGATGTGATTCTCAAACGGAATTACCTTTTCAAACGGAATAAGATGCTTTCAAATGGAATTAAGATGTTTTCAAACGGAATAAGATGTTTTCAAACGGAATTAAGATGTTTTTAAACGGAATAAGATGTTTTCAAACGGACCTAAAAACTCAGATTTCTCCTAAACGGCTTTGAATTAGGATTTGAAACTTTGTAGGGTTGTAGATCAGGTGTTTTCGCACAACATATTAAAAAATCATGAATTTTGGACCGTAAAAACCCGTTCAATTTGACGAAAAACAGTTAAAAACGTGAAAAATGAAAAAGATGAAGAAATAGATGAAAACTGGATGAATTTGGATCTGAAATCGATGAAATCACGAGCGAAAATGTGTGTTGGATCAGTGCAATCGAGCTCCTGCTCTGATACCACTTGTAGGACCAGTTTTGACTCCGAAACAATTGCGAAACGAACGTGCGACGTGCGGAAACCGTACACGAACGTGACCTAACACACACGACGTAATATAAACGTGATTCTATTAGAAATTTAACAAAAACAAACACCTTGAATCACTTTCTCTCTCTAGAATCTCTCTCTAGATCTAGAGCTTTCTAAAACACAAATGAGCCAAAAGTTTCTAATCTATAACATAACCTCCCTATATATAGTCCAAGGCTTTAATGAAACTTCTCTTTAATTACAAGATTACCACATTTCCTTTTGACTAGTTATAACACTATAAACTTGATATCTTCAGTTTCTCGCTACGGCTCGGATTGACGAAGGCGATAGACATAAATGCACTAACATAGTTTTTTTTCGCCTCTGGGTCCCTGACTTTTCCCTTTTGTTGCCATTTTGATCACTTTGCCTAACTCCATCTAAAAATCTGGTTATAACTAGGGGCATTTTTGGCATTAACAAAAGAAAAAGGTTTCTATATTGCCATTTTCATCCAAAACCATTTTTATAATTTTTTTTTCTTTTAACCATTTGTATATATATGTTTATTTATATATAATAATTCTAATGTAATTATAATAAAAATTATTATAATAACAATTATTATAATTATAATAACAATTACTATACTCAAATATATAAACACACTGCCAAACCCAACAAACAAATAGTCCGCCACCACCCCATCATTTCCACTAACCACCGCCACCACCACTGCTAGCACCATCGGCCACCACCACCGGCTACCACCACCGGCTACCACCACACCCCACCGTTCCCCAAATCAATAGCCACCATCATCCCCATCATTCCCCAAATCATCTCCACCATCACTAGATCTAGAAAAAACCAACACTATCTCCATTAAAAATAACTAATCGAGTTCCCCCTTCGTTCACGGCGGTTCGACACCACCATGGCTCCAATGGCGAAGTACGAATTTGACGGTGACAAGAGAAGAGGCTCGGATTTGACGGTGACAGGGATGAGACCCGATTCTGATTCTGGTGTTTTTTTTGGTGTTTTCCGGAGTTTCGTGGTGGTTGGTTGGCGAAGTTTCGTGGTGGTTGGTTGGCGAAGTTTCCCGATTCAGATGCACGATGGTGAAGTTTCCCGATTCTGATGCACAGTGGGTTTAGGTTTTCACACCTATGTTCTGTATTTTGAATCATTATGTTGGTAAAATTTGAAACTTGTGAAGGTAATGCAACTAGATTGTTGGTTTTTTTGGAATGTTTAGGTTGATGTTTTTTGAACTTTGAAGTGCTTGCTGATGAATTTGTGTACAGGGAATGCATGCTTCTAACCACAAGTTTGTTTATGATTTCAAGCCTGCATAAAGGTTTAATTGCATAAAAATGTCACCAATTTAGGGTTCGAATCTTATATTTATACTTTTAATTTAGGTTTTTATATTGTTTATGATTGTGTTTTGTTGTTGTTTGATGGTTTCTGGATCTTAATTTAGGTATATACTGTTAATTTAGGGCTGAATCTCTCATATCTGTTGGTTTTGAGCTTTTAATTTAGGGTTTTTGAGATTTATGGTTTATGATTGTGTTTGTTATAGTTTGCTGGTTTATGGCTCTTAATTTAGATTAAAGACTGGTTATAAAAAATAATATATTTATCTGATAATATATATAATAATGTGTTTATATATATATATATGTGTGTGTGTGTGTGTATGTTTTTTATAACATTTATTTTTTCTTTTATTTTTTAATGTAAAATAAGTTTTGGACTAAAATGACAAGTTGAAAAGTTTATAACGAAAATGCCAAATATACCCCTGGTAATAACCATGTTTTTAGATGGAGTTAGGCAAAGTGATCAAAATGGCAACAAAAGGGAAAAGTCAGGGACCCAGAGGCGAAAAAAACTATTTGGACTAAAATGGCAAATTTGGACAAAACTCAGGGACTAAAATGGCAATTTACTCTTAATTTTAAATAAATATAAGGATAAAAATAAATGATATTTATATATTGGTTATTGACTAATCTATCTATACTTTCTATAAAAGGAGAAATCCCAATGACATAAGAAAAGCTGATGTGTCAGTTAGAGAGCATGTCCAACAAGGCTTTTCTTATGTCATCAAGGATGAGTTGGCAGCCATAGAAAAGCTTATGTGACATCATAATTCAAAGATCTGCCCCACTTATGGCATCAAACCACTGCCCTACTTTTCAATTTCAAAGGTCTGGCCTACATTCAATTATGAAACCGCTGATGTTCATTCAAAATTCAAACCACTGATGTTTAGTTAAAATGGGAGGGTAATTTGAAATTTAAAACTTTATAGGGATATGTAATTTGCATTTAATGTCATCAGAGCTTCAATTCTTCTCTCTCTCAAATATAAATTCAAACCCAAATCCAAACTCGATCATAATTTCGAAAACCCATTTCAATCTCTCTATTTACTCTCTCTCAACTCTCTATCTCTAAAACTGTAGCTACAGAGAAGAGGATGAAGACGAAGACGACAGAGGCGTTGCATTTAACATCGATTTGAATATTATGCAGACCGACGGTAGTTTAAAAATAGATATTTTTTTTTCGAAATTATCACAAACTGAAGGTTTGTATGCTAAATGTTCTTCAGTTAGATCTTGCTGGATTTGTTATTTGGTGTTGAAGTCTTGAGTTCGTTGGCTGAGCTTTCGAATGTGATCAAGGTTATAAAATGGATCTCAACTTTATTGATGAAGAGGTAATGTCTCTTTGTGTTTAAAAATAGATGTATATGTGTTTAAAATAAATCAGGTAATTGTTATTTTTGAGTTAATTGTTAATACACTTTGTAATCAGTTCTTCTTCTTCTTCTTCGTGGTTTCTTGAGCTTTGTTACATGGTTGACAGATTGAAGTTTCTTCAAACCGTCATCTTCTCCAATGCTTCCATCGATTCTTCTCTCGCTAACAATCCGTGACCTAATTTCTTTCATGAATGTATGAACTTTGATTCATATGTTTGTAACTTTTGATTATGTCTTTGATTTGTTATTGTTTATTCAGATGCTTGCATTGGTGTACTATGTGATTACGAGTATATTGATTTTGATATGTTTGTAAAAGGAGAGATCCCAATGACATAAGAAAAGCTGGTGATGTCTGTTTATTAATCATGTTTAATATCTATTTGAATATTATGCAGACCAACGGTAGTTTAAAAATAGATATTTTTTTATTTTTTCTTTTTATCACAAACTGAAGGTTTGTATGCTAAATGTTCTTCAGGTAGATCTTGCTGGATTTGTTATTTGGTGTTGAAGTCTTGAGTTCGTTGGCCGAGCTTCCGAATGTAATCAAGGTTATAAAATGGATCTCAACTTTATTGATGAAGAGGTAATGTCTGTTTGTGTTTAAAAATAGATGTATATGTGTTTAAAATAAATCATGATTCTATGAAATTTGTTTGATATGTTTGTAGCTTTTGATTTTGTCTTTGATTTGTTATTGTTTATTCAGATGCTTGCATTGGTGTACCATGTGATTACGAGTATATTGATTTTCAGTTGGTATATTGGGATTAAATACTCAACTGGTGTAATGACAGCAAGTCCAGGTTATGCTTCGAGCTGTCTCGATTTCTTTGGAAGCGGATAGGTGGCTTTGGGAGGTCTGAAAAATAGAATTGATAAATTTATGGAAAATGGGGTTGAAAGATGATAACCCAACAGTTGAGGATCTCATTCTACATCTTCGATAAATTCAAGGTTATTCTCAAATATCTAGGAATCATTATTTGAGAATACCATTGAATTTATCGGAGCTGTCAAATGAGATCCTCCACTGTTGGGTTATCATCTTTCAAACCCATTTTCCCTAAATTTATTGATTCTGTTTTTCAACAGGGATGTAATGTAATGATTCCTCTCAATTGAATAGACGGACACTTGCTTCCTTTCAAAGGGTTATTGAGTGGTTATAACAGCTGATCCTAAAGCCAAGGACTGTTATAACTAACCACTGCTCAAAATAAAGACTGATGGACTTAAAGACTGATGTATCAGTTTTTCTTATGTAACAGTGTTTAGTGTATCAGTGTTTAGATTTTGTTACAGCTTCGATGATGGTTGTTAGATTTATGAAAATGTCTAAGAATTTTGGATTGGGTATATTCGTTCACAGTTTTATGATACTTCAGTGTCTATGATGAAAATTATGTTGCTTGCATGATTGACTGGTCCCCATGTTGAATAAATTAATGTTATGTTATGTATATATACAATCTCTCGAGACAAACCCTAGAGTTTATGTATTACAATCTCCCTATGTTGATTCGATTAATGGTATGTTGATTCGATTAATGGTATGTTATGTAATTGCTACAGTTTGAATATTATTGTTATTATATTATCATCTGTTGATCATGGTCTGTTAAAGCATAGAGGGAGCATAGTGACATCATAATTCAAAGATCTGCCATCGAAACCACTGCCCCACTTTTCAATTTCAAAGGTCTGGCCCACATTCAATTATGAAACCACTGATGTTCATTCAAAATTCAAACCACTGATGTTTCGTCAAAATGGGAGGGTAATTTGAAATTTAAAACTTTATAGGGATATGTAATTTGCATTTAATGTCATCAGAGCTTCAGTTTGAATATTATTGTTATTATATTATCATCTGTTGATCATGGTCTGTTAAAGCACTGCTGTTAAACATTCTCTGTTGAACTGCATCATCTGTTAGTCCATAGCAGTGGTTCTCTTTGGCAGAGCTTTACTTGAACCGTGTCGGTGTTTATCAGCAGATGTTCATCATGAGGCGTGTGTAAACAGATGTTTGAAATCCTCTGTTGAACTGCATCATCTGTTAAGTCACAGCAGATGTTAGCAATCTATACTGTGGAATGATCAGCAGATGTTATGTTTGGCAGACCTTTGTTTCAACAGCAGATATTAGCTTTATGATGCTTTTGTATTCATATTCAGCAGCAGAGGTTGTTTTATCAGCAGAGGTTATTTGCTATAACAGTCTTTGTGTTTATCAGCAGTGGTTGTTTTATCAGCAGAGGTTATTTGCTTTAACAGTGTTTGTGTTTATCAGCAGACTTTATCTGAATGGAGGTTGAGTGCATAAATTTGTTTGTAGTCAGAGGTTTGTATCAGAGAGGTTATGACAATAATAACCCATAAATTTGTTGAAGCCTTTTAAGTGTCGATGAGTGCCCATAAATTTGTTGAAGGCTTTTAAGAAAAGCCTTTTAAGTAACATCAGATGTTAGCTTTATGATGCTTTTGTATTCATATTCAGCGGCAGAGGTTGTGTTTATCAGCAGAGGTTATTTGCTATAACAGTCTTTGTGTTTATCAGCAGAGGTTGTTTGGAACAACAGACTTTGCTTGAACAGATTTTCTGTTTGACAGAGCTTTTGGTTTGTCAGACTTTATCTAAATAGAGGTTGAGTGCATAAATTTGTTTGTAGTCAAAGGTTAATTCAAGTGACGTTATGACAATGATCACCCATAAATTTGAAATAGCCCTTTAAGTGTCGATGACTGCCCATAAATTTGTTGAAGCCTTTTAAGAAAAGCCTTTTAAGTGTCGATGACTGTCCATAAATTTGTTGAAGCCTTTTAAGTATCCATCACTGCCCGTAAATTTACAGAGTATAATTGAAGTTGTAATGTATAATGAAGAGCCAATTAAAATATATGGAGAATGTACAACAAAGGTTTAAGTTAATATAAATAACAAGATAAGCATACATGATTATAATTTAAATATTCGTAAGTCGTAAGTTTTCAAAATATAGAAGTTTGATACATCACCATCCCATAATTTATCTCAAATGAGATAATACCAACAACCACAACTATTTGGAGACTTTCTTTAAGATCAGCTTGGCTTTTTCTTGAGAGTAGACAAATTTGCATCTCATATTTCTGTAGATACCGTTGGGCTTCGTGAACTTCTTGGTGAATTGACAAGCCGCGTATCTAAATCCCTTGCCATGCTTCTCCCGTCGAAAGTCAATTACAGTGTCAACTCCATTCAGATTTTCAACTGTCATCTTCAATGTTCTATGAATCCTTGATAAAGACGCTACTTTCACATTCAGACGCTTAAAAATAAATATAAAATACCAATAATTAATAAGAAATACATAATGTATTTAAGTAAAGTAACAAAAAAACAGCTTAATTGTAACAAACATTTAACATCCAAAGAATGAGGAATAGTATATTAACAGAATAAACTTACAAAATGTTTGCTGCAGTACCATACGAATTGTAAGGGGTATACATCAGGATCAGCTTCATAATCTGAGATAGCGGCATCAAAATCTGCGTCGTCGATATCATCGGATGAATCATTCGATACAACATAATCACTATCAGAATCTGTGTCATTGGATTCTTCAACATCCGACTGGTGATGCAGATCCTCGGTAATTTGAGGAACTTCTAAATTGGGTGAGGAAGTATCGTCTATCGGACTGTCATTGGATTTTGGTGCAACAATCTCACATCCATTCAAATCAAAGGCAGTAAGCAGAAAGATGTAATCCGCTACGTATCTTAAAACAAGTACAATTCCTGTTTGCATACCCATGTAGTGTACAACCTTTTCCCATCCATCGGTTATAAAGTAACAATTCCGAAGAGGATCATGTTGAAGTAGTACATCAAAAGAGTCCCACTGATTCACATAGATCTTAAATCTCTCTTTAAGTTTAGCAACTCCAATACTGACGTTGACTAACTCCTTGGGTATTAGCTGAACAAAAAAATATAAAATTATGAAATCAACAAAGGTACAGTAAATTAACAACTATATCACTAATTACTATAGTAACATTTAAGTATTTGATTAAAATACCAAAACTTACCAACACGTCCTTACAAACATCAGTAAAACTATGGGAGAATGAATCCATACATCCAAACTTCCTCTCAAACGATATTGATGTGAACATAGAAATCATTGGGAGTTTTGTTGGATAATGATGAACTTTTTCAAAAGGTGTCAGCAGATATGTATATGGTGCAGTTTTTTTAAATACCAACAGACATCCTTCTTTCAATGAAAGGTCAGAGACAACTGAGCACCATCCTTCTTTTAGAGCAAATTTCACACCCCTTTCTAAGGCGGAAGCACGAGGTGTGATCATGAAAGGTTCTCATTGCATACGAATGGTAAACATACTACATGCTCGTAAAAATAACTTCAAATGCCAATAACATTACATAACTGAAAACATAGTTTAAGTGTTTACATCACAAGACAGCATTTTGTCTGAAAAGTTTACAACTTTATTTAAGGATAAACATAAACATCATCCAAGAGCATGAGTAAGACCGCGCGCACATCCACTTTAGTTACCTGAAATACATGTGAGTTTTTGGAAAAAACGTCAACATAATGTTGGTGTGAATTCATGCAGTTTCTGTATTGAACGTTTGTATACTTTGTATGAAAACATGGTATGTAATTTGTATAACTCAAGTATTCCTGTATATATAAAGATTATTAATGGGTTGCAAGGCCATTAACATGTGACACGACATAGGAAGCATCCAAACCATAGGCATTTTTCTAGTTGTCGATTCACGACGGAGACACAAAAGCACTACTTGGTACTAGTTATCACCAAGAGTGTGGCTGCCCGAAAACCCATTAGATCTAACCTTTTGTTCTGCGGTCTTAGTATGTACATGATTAATGGTGCTTCTGGTACCCTATTCGTGACACTATTTCAAGTATCAATCCTCATTTCTTATATCATTCCTCATTTCTTGTATCATTCCTCATTTCTTGTATCCATCATACCATAACACATGTATTTTCCCCCAAGTTTAAAAAGTATGAATAAAGTTTAACAGTGGGGACATAATCTCATTTTTCTGTAAATATTTAGTAACATGTACTTCACCCCCGAAGTTATAAAACTGAAACAGTTAAAAGAAAGGGGGAGCATGAACTCACTACTTTGCGTTTCTTGCGCCGTAAACTTCACCGGGTTTGCTTATTTAGCGTCGTGACCTATACGTGTTTTATTAACGTTAGTCACTAGACTTGTATCGCACAAGTACAAGTCACCATCTTTTATGTATGTGTTCTTTGTGTGTTAAAAATAATTTATATTTTTAACTATGTATCTTACTTATATTATTTTCTCAAAAATCAATATAAGTATCTTGTATTTTTCACCCGAGTTATGCATTTTCGTCCAAAACTTCATTTCATGTTCATAACTTGTCCAAGTTATTTAATTTATTAAGAAATATATTTTCGTAAATATATTTTCTTGTATTTGTCTAAGCATGTTGTATGTGTATTTTGTATTTTGTATTTTCACTCCTTAGGAGTATTTAGTGTATTTTCAAGTCCTAATACACTATCACATACAATACGTATTATATGCACTTAACACAAAATTTGGTGATCAATAAATATATATATCTTTCTCAAAAATATACATACTTAATATCAATTCTTATCTTGAAGAAATCATCATTTCTTAACTTGAAGTTTACATAAAAATTAGGGAAACCTTGGTAAATATTTTTAGGGAATAAGTTTCACCAAAACTTATATTTTTCTAAATGTCAAAATTTATAGAAATTTTGACATGGTTTCCCCTAAAAATGGAGGTTTCCCATGTTTTCGAAACATGTGTTTATTTTCTTTTAAACCATCACAACAATCAACAACTCATTCAACACTTACCGAGTGTCAAAAATCAAGTATATTACACTATATCATGAACTTGAAGTTTTTGTAAAAACTTGTAGTAATTTACCATGTTATTTAGTAGGTTTAGTTACCCTTAAAAACATGGTTATTCGTTTGTAAATTACTTTATTAAAAGATCTAGTCATTTACAACTTGTAAGATGATTTTTCTAAAAATACTTCTCTTGTATTTTTCTTGTTACAAACATGTTTCTATTCTTGTTTAAACACTAAAAATATTATTAGTTTACTTAGAAACCATGACTTTGTAATGTGACAACTGGCACAAAACCGGTAATTTTCGTACAATTTAATTAATACATGATAAACTGCAATTATGTGCTTAAATGTCAACATTATATGATTACATGATATACTTGTGAATTCATGCACGTTTTATACTACAAAAATTCCTTTATGCATTAATGATAGCGTTGCGTCAGAAATACTAGTAAACTCACCGGTAAGACACATTGTGTCAACAATTCTGCAGAAAGCAGTCAGACAATAGAATTGGGGCCTAGGTGTAGGTCCAACGTCAAGAATACATTAAAACCCAAGAGTACATACAAGGGTTAACATATAGACTTTCCGGAAGCTAGAATATGCACTAAAAAGCACCCGAAACGCACTTTAAATGCAGAATTCTGCACAAACCAGCTATAATCAGCTTTTTAACATGTAAAAATTATGCAGAATTCATGTTTTATTATCCAGAATACCCTCCTAAGTGTTGGGAATTAAAAGGGTTACAAAAGGATACTTAAAGGACACTAAACGGTGCAATTTAGCACTTTAACGAACCGGTATCTAACCGAACAACCGGACATTACCCGGAACATCAAAATATTACTAGAAGCATTGTTTTAATGTTTCTGAACTAGTTATGGTCCCCGAACACCATAACACCTCTTATAACATAATAACACACAAGTCCTTAAAAATTTCACATGAAAGCTAACTTGTTTATAAAATTAGAGTTTGGAATTTACACATTACCCCCCCCCCCCCTTCATATATACGATCACATGGGGGTGACCCCACCAAATATTTGCCAAGATCCTACTTGATCTCCTTGGATCCATTTTGATACAATTAGATATTATTTAGATATATTGTGATCTTGTAAAGATATCATGGAGGATCTTGCATATAAGAAGACATAAGCATTCATCTCCTTTACACCACCACTTTCTTCTCTCCTCTCTCCCACCTACGGCCGTGAGCCACCCCCACACCACCATCATCTTCATCCATTGTTCATCCATTCCAAATTAGCTACAAGGTGCAAGAAGGTGTTTAAGAAGGTTTAGAGCTTGTGGATCTTGAAGAACCTTCTCATTTTTGCTTTTAACCATCACATTTGCCATATTCAACACCAAGTGTTCTTCCCTAGCCCTTGTGCTAGTAGTAAGCTCCTTGTAACTTGTTACTTTATATTTTGTTGATTAAAAGATGATGAACAATATTAATCTTGAAGAACACAAAAGAACATGATCATGATACTTTAACATAAGCTTAAAAATATAAGAATACATGTTGAATATGTTGATTTGCTTCTTGTTGATTGATTATTAGTGTTGGTGATGTTAGACATCATATGGAGCCTACTAGATTGTGATTAAACGCATGATCTAGTAAGTTAAAGTGGTGATCTTGTGAAAGACCAAGATCTTCATGCTTTATGTCTTAATGAACTTGAATAATGAAATGGGTTTTCTTATGTAAAGATGGTTTAAACAAAATACAAATCTTGTAAATAGATGATTACAAAAATACTTCTCTTGTATTTTTCTTGTTACAAACATGTTTCTATTCTTGTTTAAACACTAAAAATATTATTAGTTTACTTAGAAACCATGACTTTGTAAGTCTTGTAAATAATCTTGGTTTCTTGAGAAAATTATTTTTGTAATCATCTATTTACAAGATTTGTATTTTGTTTAAACCATCTTTACATAAGAAAACCCATTTCATTATTCAAGTTCATTAAGACATAAAGCATGAAGATCTTGGTCTTTCACAAGATCACCACTTTAACTTACTAGATCATGCGTTTAATCACAATCTAGTAGGCTCCATATGATGTCTAACATCACCAACACTAATAATCAATCAACAAGAAGCAAATCAACATATTCAACATGTATTCTTATATTTTTAAGCTTATGTTAAAGTATCATGATCATGTTCTTTTGTGTTCTTCAAGATTAATATTGTTCATCATCTTTTAATCAACAAAATATGAAGTAACAAGTTACAAGGAGCTTACTACTAGCACAAGGGCTAGGGAAGAACACTTGGTGTTGAATATGGCAAATGTGATGGTTAAAAGCAAAAATGAGAAGATTCTTCAAGATCCACAAGCTCTAAACATTCTTAAACACCATCTTGCACCTTGTAGCTAATTTGGAATGGATGAACAATGGATGAAGATGATGGTGGTGTGGGGGTGGAGAGAGGAGAGAAGAAAGTGGTGGTGTGAAGGAGTTGAATGCTTATGTCTTCTTATATGCAAGATCCTCCATGATATCTTTACAAGATCACAATATATCTAAATAATATCTAATTTTATCAAAATGGATCCAAGGAGATCAAGTAGGATCTTGGCAAATATTTGGTGGGGTCACCCCCATGTGACCGTATCTATGAAGGGGGGGGGGGGTAATGTGTAAATTCCAAACTCTAATTTTATAAACAAGTTAGCTTTCATGTGAAATTTTTAAGGACTTGTGTGTTATTATGTTATAAGAGGTGTTATGGTGTTCGGGGACCATAACTAGTTCAGAAACATTAAAACAATGCTTCTAGTAATATTTTGATGTTCCGGGTAATGTCCGGTTGTTCGGTTAGATACTGGTTCGTTAAAGTGCTAAATTGCACCGTTTAGTGTCCTTTAAGTATCCTTTTGTAACCCTTTTAATTCCCAACACTTAGGAGGGTATTCTGGATAATAAAACATGAATTCTGCATAATATTTACATGTTAAAAAGCTGATTATAGCTGGTTTGTGCAGAATTCTGCATTTAAAGTGCGTTTCAGATGCTTTTTAGTGCATATTCTAGCTTCCGGAAAGTCTATATGTTAACCCTTGTATGTACTCTTGGGTTTTAATGTATTCTTGACGTTGGACCTACACCTAGGCCCCAATTCTATTGTCTGACTGCTTTCTGCAGAATTGTTGACACAATGTGTCTTACCGGTGAGTTTACTAGTATTTCTGACGCAACGCTATCATTAATGCATAAAGCAATTTTTGTAGTATAAAACGTGCATGAATTCACAAGTATATCATGTAATCATATAATGTTGACATTTAAGCACATAATTGCAGTTTATCATGTATTAATTAAATTGTACGAAATTACCGGTTTTGTGCCAGTTGTCACAGCAAAAGTTCCATTGTGTTTTGAGAATCAATAATCCCATCTCATACCATTTACACACTCTATAACGCCAACGTTACCAGGAACTTCTTTGAGTAAATGATTGTTTGCAAAGTTTTGTGGTATTATCTGTTGAGTTCAAGTATTTAAGTATTGGCAAGTGTTATATGTGAATTAATTGTTAACAATAAAACTGTAGAAAATGGTTTTAATGTAATAATCTTACCAAGATTTTGGAATTAAGAGAATCCAAATATTTATAAAAAGACATCTTCCAATATATGTTGTTTCTGGTTAAAAATCAAAGAAAAAAAAGAGACAATGTATTTTATTAGATACTTCATTATTTATAAAGACTGTGATAACAAATGTGAACCAACAATGGTTAACATATCTATGTCATTCAGATAATGCATTTAATATTTATCGATTTATCTAGAGGATATCAATAAATAAAGATTACTCTAAAAACTGTAGAATCGAGTACCACTGTCAATAACTTTTTTTTCCAAGTCTATAAATAAAAGATTTGTCATTTAATCACATTCTTTAATATCAAGTAAGAAAAACAAAAAAATATACCTTATCGATTGCTTTCAAGAATCCAAATGTAACACCATATCAAACAAAACTTCAAATCGGAAACATTATAAAAATTAAAAAAGCTTATAAAATTAAATTGATATATCATCTAAAACATGCAATACATTGAGAACAGTCTTCATAACAGTTGTTAATCATGTGCATATGAAACTAATGTATATACAAATTTTAATAAATATTATTATACCTTGATCGAAGTTGTTGATGATGTTAAAAGTAAGAAGAATTCAAGTGGAGTGATTCAATATTGAAATGGACATCGGTGATTAAAACTTGAAGCGCTTTTTATGAGATCAGACAAACAATTTTGTAAAGGGGATTTGGAGAGTCGTTAAAAAGGTAAAGTATGTTTCTATCTGCCTCTATGTAAAAAGGTAAACCGCCATTGGAATAATAAATTACATTTTACCGCCATTGAGATAAGGAACTTACATTTTACCCCCTAATAATATAGCTTTCTTTTTCAAATAATTTTCAAATAATTCAAACCATTTTCAAATACTTTGAAAGTCTTTTTATTGAGTGCTCAACAATCTTCTTCATTCAGATATTTAAAATTATGGATACAGATAATAGAATTTCAAGTAAGTATGAATTGTTCTTTCAACCAAGTCAAAGTCAAGTATGTGCTGAAGCAAGGAAAAAAAGGAAGTGTGTTCTGCAACAAAAGCGAAACAAGAGTAGTTTTCATCGTACATCAACATTCGATTCTGTTAAAAGGATTCCATTATTAAACACTCCAACTGGAATGTCTTATAGGTTTGTAAACAAAAATTTACCAGAAATATATATTTACTCGTAATCTTTTGGGAATCCTTACACATGTTTCATATTTTACAAGTTTCAACAACCAATGTTGAGAGAAGGAATGTGTATCATTTTCCTGCTTATGCTACTCCAAATATTAGCAGTAATTTGTTTCACTCATCTACAGAAGTAAAAGGTATACTTACTGCAGATATTTTTTTGGTAATTTCAAAAAATTTTCACAATATGTTCAAAGTTCTTTCCTTGAGTGGTCAACAATCTTCTTCATTCGAGTATTTTAAATTATGGATACATATAACACAATTTCAAGTAAGTATGAAGTTGACCTTCAAGCAAGTTAACGTCAAAGCTGTGCTGAAGAAAGAGAAAAAAGGAAGTATGTTCTTCAACAAAAGAGAAACAACAGAGGTTGTCATCCTGCATCAACATCTGATTATGTTGAAAGGATTACATTTTCAAATACTTCAAGTGGTATGTGTTATAGTTTACAAACAAAATTTAAAAGAAATATGTATGTGTATGTATATGTTATGTTTTTGGAATCCTTACATATGTTCTATTTTTACAAGTTTCAACCACCAATGTTGAAAGAAGGAATGTGTATCAGCTTCCTGCTTATGCTACTCCGAATATTAGTAGTAATTTGTTTCACTCATCTACACAAGTAAAAGGTATACTTACTGCAGATATTTTTTGGTAATTTCAAATAATTTTCACAATACTTTCAAAGTTCTTTTCTCGAGTTGTCAACAATTTTTTTCATTCAAGTATTTTAAAATATGGATACAGATAACACAATTTCAAGTAAGTATGAAGTTGACCTTCAAGCAATTCAACGTCAAATGTGTGCTGAAGAAAGAGAAAAAAGGAAGTATGTTCTTCAACAAAAGAGAAACAACAGAGGTTGTCATCCTGCATCAACATCTGATTCTGTTGAAAGGATTCCGTTTTCAAATACTTCAAGTGGTATGTGTTATAATTTTGCAAACAAAATTTAAAAGAAATATGTATGTATATGTTATGTTTTTGGAATCCTTACATATTTTCTATTTTACAAGCTTCAACCAACAATGTCGAAAGAAGGAATATCCATCACACTCCTTTTGGAAGTACTAAGCAAAAATACAATTTTGTTGAGAGGACTCCATTATCAGATATTACAAATTGTATGTTTTAAATTTTACGAAACAAAATATTTGTTTAATTTTATGTTTTATGAATTGTTATATATATCTTATTTTACAAGCTTCAATATAGGTGGAATATCTAAAATTGAATTACAAATGAGTGATGAGATGTTATCAGATTCTGTGGTTAAGAAGATTCATGGAATTTCTAAAGGTATAAGATACAAATGTAAATTCCTGTTAAGTTTTCAATATGTAGAAAACTTATGTTGACTTATAAATTTGCTAAGTCTGTAGATTATATTGATCATGGAGATGCCATCTTTGTGTGCTCTAAATGTGATGCAATGTTATGGGAAGATGAAATGCTTAGGGGAAATAAAAAACGTAAAAAAACGTCCTATTCTCTTTGTTGTTCAAATGGAGATGTTGAGCTACCACGACCGCCTACACCTCCTCCATTACTACGTCATTTATATAAAAGTCATACCTCACAGTCTCGCAATTTCATGGATAATATTCGAGCATATAACATGATGTTTTCTTTCACATCTCTTGGTGGGAAGGTTGACAAAAGTTATCAGAGAGGTAAAGGTCCTTATGTATTTAGACTACAAGGTCAGAATTATCATCGAATGGGTAGTCTACTTCCGGACGATGGGGAAGAACCCAAATTCTCCCAACTTTACATATATGATTCACAAAACGAAGTTGTAAATCGTCAAAAAGATGTAAGGGGTAATTTCTTTATGATAATTGTGGCATTTATGAATATATATTTTGCTTTTTAGTATATTTACATTCATCATCATTTGAAATAAATGTAAATTTTAACATTTTATATTTCTGGCAGTTCTCAGATAGAACGCAAAACTACAAGAAACAACCAGCTTGATAGTACAACCATAGAGGGTCTTAAAGATATGTTGGATTCTTGCAATCCTCTTGTCCAGTCCTTCAGAATGGTAAGAGATTGTTTTCAAGAAAATGAGTTTCAAGATGTAAGCTTGAAGCTTATTGGAACAAGAGATAAGGATGGAAGAGTTCACAATTTGCCAATAGCATCAGAAATTGCTGCGTTAATACATGGTGATTTTGATGGAGCATTTGATAAACGGGACATTGTTGTCAGAAAGAAGTCTGGTGGTCTTCAAAGAATTAATGAGCTTCATCCCTCTTACCTTGCTTTGCAATATCCAGTTATTTTCCCATATGCGGAAGATGGTTATAGAGTTGGTAACTAACATAGAGGGATTGCGATTGATAATGAGGTACTTAGAACCAATCTTACAATTAGAGAATTCTTTTGTTACAAAATTCAAGATAGACAGAATCAGTTTTCATTGTTAGTTAATGCGAAAAAACTATTTCAGCAGTTTTTGGTTGATGGATACACGATGATAGAATCTGCCAGGTTGAATTATATAAGGACACAACAACCTAAACTTAGAGTGCAAAATCTTAAGAACTTGAATGCTACTGTTGAAAGTGGAGAGAATAATGCATCAAGTTGTGGTAAACCTATACTTTTACCTTCATCATTTACTGGTGGTTCTAGATATATGATGCAAAAGTACTTAGATGCTATGGCAATTTGCAAGTCTGTTGGATATCCCGATTTATTCATAACGGTGACTTGAAATCCAAACTGGCCTGAGATTTACAGGTGTTTGCACGATAAAGTTCTTAATGCTGAAGACAGACCGGATATTATCTCTAGATTATTCAAGTGTAAATTGGATCATCTTATAAAAGATTTCAAGAAACATAAATTCTTTGGTGATATACAAGCAGGTACCCTTGAGTTATATTTTTTACTTTGAACATCTAATTATATTTATCTAACAGCTCACTGTTCAAAAATTTCAGTTATGTATACAGTGGAATTTCAGAAGCGTGGACTCCCACATGCTCACCTATGTTTGTTTTTGGGTGCTGAAAGCAAATTTCCAAATGCATCTGATATTGATCGTGTTATTAGTGCTGAGATACCAGATAAAGAAAGAGATCCTGAATTATATGAGCTTGTCAAGCAATTTATGATTCATGGACCATGTGGTACAGACAACTCACTTTGTCCATGTATGGTTCAGCAAAAATGTTCTAAAAAGTTTCCCAAAAAATATGTAGATGAGACTTGTGTTGATTCTGAAGGATATCCTGTAGGAACGTTTTCGGCCCTGTTTGAGTCGATCAGAAGAATTCCTATCCAAAACAAGAGGCGGAAACTAATGCTTTGGTGCGATTTCAGCTAGATTCACTTTAAACTGTTGTTGTATTGATCACTGAAGCGATTACAAGCTCTAACAACACTTCGGCAGCACTTCGTGGCTTACCGGAAGAGAACACCTAGAACTATATTATGATTTCGCTCTTACAACCTATATATAGGCTACATGATTTCGCTTATATGTACATGACACAAAAGCGAAACCATACACTTGCCACAAAAGCGAAATCACATGACTGACACATGAGCGAAATCACCTAACTTCATGAACGAAATCACAATCTAAGCCATAAATGATTTTGTCTTATATGAAGTTATGTAATGATGACATCACTATTATGATATCATCATCAAAGATGGTGACATCATCTTCTTTCATATCCGTAACGAGACTGAGACTCGACATAAGACGAAGACGACAGATGAATGCACCAACAGACTCCCCCTCAGATGTTGACGAGTCTTAAGTGTCGAGTCTTTGCATCTTCAGTCTTTATCAGTCTTCGATCTTCCTCTGAAGTATTTGTCATTGCAAGAATCCTCATTCTCTATCTTTATCTTCAACAAACTCCTCTCTCTCAAATGTTGAATATCATGGTGTCTTCAGACTCCCCCTCTCAATCTGCTGGGATCGTAGTCTGGAATTCACAAGATTATAACCTGGCTTTTACCTGCTCTGGATCAAAACCTGGCCAACCTGCAAAAACTCTACCCAAAAATAATTTTTCTGATAACCATTTGTGGATAAGATTTTCAAATCTAATTTACCACTTGCAGGAATAACGTTTATATTGCAAAACTTTTTCTTATTTCATTTCAACAATCCTCAAATACTTTCACCCAAACCATTTGTTCATCATGTTTAGCACTCGGAATTTTGAAAATCAGCTTTCCAAAAACAGTTGTCGAAAATCTTTTTGGATTTTTCAAAATTTATGCTAAAACACACTAAAATCTTTTTGGTTTTTTTTTAACAAAAGTAAATGCAGAAATGAAATGCAGTAAAGAAATATTTACAGACAATATTTTTGTGAGTTTGTGCAAGAGGATCATATCAGTTCTTGAGACCAATCACTAACACCGTTAAGCTTGATTTCATTTTAAGCTCTAAACGATTCACATAGATTGACGATATTATTGTCCACATAAACTCAATCTAAAAACTTTCGAAATGCTTACCGATACGTTAAGGTATATTAATATTGCACTAAGTTCTTATGGACCCCACGATCTCAGCATATCCCCTCATCATGTAATACACTGACTCAAGTAATGCCTTTAAACTTTTATCAACTGTGATTTGTGCGAAAACAAAGCAGAATGTTTAAACATTAACAATCAGGTCGATACTTCCGTATACGCAGAGAAAGTCCAATGTTTAAACAAAATAAGAAAAATAAAACAAGTTGAAGTTGTTTAGGCTTTAACCACCAGGTCGATACTTCCGTATACGCAGAGGAGGTCCAAAGCTTAAACGAAACACCAAAGAAAATAAAGCAGAACGTTTAGGCAACAACATCCAGGTCGATACTCACGTATACGCAGAGGATGTCCGATGCTTAAACAAAATAAAGAAATAAAACAAGTTTAAATCTTTGCAAAATAAAATGCACAAAATCACAGCGACTTTTTAGCAAAGTTGTGAAAGTTCACAAACTTAACCAGTTTTATGTCTTTCGACAATCAGCGATTACCGAGCAGGCACACAATCAAGAAGGACAAAACTAAGTACTATGCTTTTGACCATGTTTCCCACTAGAATTAGGCTTTTTCATTTAAGTTTGTATCGTTATCGCAAATCTACTAGTCTAGCTGAGCCTATCGTCACATCTTTAGTGAGACCGTTTATCACATTTTAACTTTCCATTTCTTTAGCATGTTGTGACAGTCCACTGATGTACTATCATTTCCTGTTTTATGCAACAAAACTCATTTTTCATTTTATCATGTTTTTTGCTTTTTCAAATTTTCTAATGTTTTTGGATTTTCTGAAAAATATACTCCCCCTAAAATACAAATCCATCTAAAGAAAATTGAAAACAAACTGTACAAGAACATGACAACTGATATCGAATTGCCTCAAATCTCCATCCACTTGGCATAAACAATCAGAACTCCCCCTCACAACAAACTATTTTCCCATTATGATCTCAAAACACTTAAGTTTGTTTTAATCAAAATGGTTTTTCCGGAAAATAAGTTTTGTTGATTTTGTAAAACCATTAGTAGGTTAGGGGTTTGGTTCATCACATTGATTTTCAACCACTTGTAGGAAATCAGATACAACTTAATGTCCCTGATTTACCACTTGTAAGATCAATCCAAACAAGCATTTTCAACCAATCATCATCAGTTGGTTGAATTCTCAAGGTGCCGATTCCTACTCCACACTTACCAACCTGGGAGTTCCGGCAAATCACACTTATACAAAAACAATTTTCATAAACAATGAATGAGGCCGATTCATGATCCACGATTACCAACTTGGGATCTTCGGCAAGTCATGTTTTTACTGTTTGAAAAATATATCCACCCAAGCCTGACCTTCCTTGGGTGTAACAATCTCTTCTTCATCTCTACTTTTAACCGACCTGTAAACATTTCTTTTGGAAGCATAAAATTCTTTCACTCCTTTGGCCTTACCATCGACCATTTTTCCAAAAATGTGTTTCACAGTTCCGTTAAAAGCCTTATCAACATCAAATTTTTTCTTGTCAGAATAAAATTGATTTGAAATTTCAACTTTCCCAACCTTCTTTTTAAAATTTTCAGCTCGTAGAGGTGGAAAATTCACATCATCCACATTCGGAACTGATTTCTCAACCTTTTCTTTAACAACTTTTGGCTCCTCTGATTTTGTGGAATCAGATTCATCACCAGAACTGTTTCCTGAACCCTTAACAACCCATTTTTGATTTTTCAAATTTTCTTTTCTTTTTACCACATTCTTTGAACATTCACCAATCTCAAAGGTTGAATTTTCAAAGCCTGTAAATGTTTTGGTTGTTAGTTCAGTTTTCTCAACAACTTTTTCTTTCAATTTACCAGAGACTTCCTGTTTTGGTTTGAATGTTTTCGGACAATTTCTAGCAATATGACCAGCATTTTTGCACTGAAAACATGTTCTCGTCTCTGTCTTCTTCTGAGTAATACTCTTCTTCATCTCATCTTGCTTGTTTGCAAGGAATTCTTGATTTGTCTGCTTTCTGAATGCTTGCTCTTTCTCATCATCTAAAGATTTTCCTGAAATAAACACAGTTTTTGGTTTAGAAAATTTTTCATTTTTATAATTTTTCGGTTGATTAAATCCTAATCCTTTCTTTTTGAAATTACAGTTATGGTTTGGTTTTTTATGAAAACCAGAACCAGAACTGTAACCCTTTTTCTTGTTTAATCTTTGTTGCACTCTTGAAGTGTATTGTTTAGGTTTTCCAGAAATATTTAAATCTTTTATTTCAGAAATGTTAATTTCTGTAATTTTGAAAACCTTTTTAATCATTTCAATTCTAACACTTCTTATTGGAAAAATCTCATCAGAATATAATTTGTCAGAATCTTTCAAAGTATATGCTACTTTGACCGGTTCGTCATTCAAATTAGATTTTGATAGCAAAAATTTCGTATCATAAACCCGTTTGTCCTTTTTGACTGTTGACTTTGATGTATCGACTTTGACTTGGATTTGGACTCCGGTTTTGACTCCTCTATGTCATCTTTATCTAACACCTGATCGACCACACTTTTTATCAACTTTGACTCATGATCAGTATCGGATGACGTGTATGTGACATCAATATTTTCTGGCAAGTTATCCGACGGCCCAGACTCCCATTGTAAGTGTCACACCCCGACCACGTAAAGCGACTAGACGTGGCGGAAACGTCGGGGAGTGTTGTAACAGAATTATTGTTTCATAACCTTGGCATAAATAAATTCTGTTTTATTGAATAAATGAACTCATTGTCTTAATACAATCAAATAAGTACAACTATGATCTTCCAAGTTTTAAAGCTGCTAAGGCACGAGTCCATCCTAAATGTAGCATGTATCAATAATCATTTCAAAGAAGTACCTGAAACATGTGTAAAAATAGGTACGTCAGCATAAAAATGCCTGTGAGTTACATAGGTTTTGTGAATATAGGATTCATGACTTATAAGTTTTGAAGATGTTGTTTAACCAAAGTCAGTCATGATCCTTGTAAAATGTTTTGTCTTGTAAATCATTCGAAAAGTGATGATAAAGTAGATGATACGTAAAAGAGAAGTATAAGGTTAAATGAATAACCAAGTAAAAATGAGTTTGTATTAGATAAGTTGTTTGTAAAACAATGTCTTGTGAAAAGTATGTTATTTGTATAACGACAAACATTGATCAAATGTCCCAACCGCCCACAGTGGGTACATTTGTGACACTGCTCTTGCGCTAGATGATGACGGTTGCACTTGTTGCACAAAGGCGCGGTACCAACATAGTTTTGCCTTTTGCGAGGTTGTGCTGGTTGGTTTGGTGCAACCTATTTGTCTTGAGCAGTTACAGCGAAATTTTGAGAGGCCTTGCGCTTCTTCTTCTTGGACACCTCAGCATGTTCTTCCTTTGGTTCCACTTGAGCAGTCTTATTGGATAGTCTTGGGTCGCCTTTTCGAAAAAGCTTTTTCTTTCTGATGTGGGATTCAGTTAGGGTGGCAGACAGTTCAATGGCTTGTCTGACAGTAGTAGGGTTGCTGCCAGTAACAATATCCTGAACTAGGTCAGGAAGACCATCAGTATATTTCTCGATCGCCTTATCCACAGGAGTAACCATAGCAGGACACAACAGGCTCAATTCTTCAAAACGGTCAGTATAGGCTCGATGTTCACCACTGTCTTGCTTCAAATCATCAAATTCCCTTTCCAGAGCCCTTAGCTCATGACGAGGACAGAATTCCTTCATCATAAGAGCCCTAAGCTCGGCCCAAGTCTGTGCTAATGCAATCTCAGCACCGCGGTCTCTCATAACCCCATTCCACCACGTAAGAGCCCTCTTCTGAAACACACTTGAAGAAAACTCGACCTTGCGATTTTCAGGACACTGAACGTGACGGAAAGTATTCTCAATGCTCTCGAACCATTGAAGAAGCCCAGTTGCTCCCTCAGAACCACTAAACTTGAGCAGTATAGCAGAGTTAAAATTTTTGAAATTGCATGGAACATTGTTGTTGATGATGGCTTGCATCATTTGAGCATAAAGATTTGGGAAGGCAACAGCCATTTGCTGCGCGATGATTTCCGCCAGTTCGGCATTCGCCATCTGATTGTCGCGTCGAGGAGGCATTCTAAAAGAGGAAAACATGAAAGGAAACGAGTGAGATGATTGGGTGAAAAGAATGAGACGAAACAAATCTGATGAAAGCAAGGATAGTGATCATTTGTTTGTTACTACAAAGCAAACAAACTACACACAGTGACTAATCAAAGTAAATGGGTCAAAAATAATGTATCACGAAGACATGCTCGCCTATAAGTGAACACTCATCCCAAGAATTCCCAGGTAAGCACAACTGGTCTCGCGTCTGATGAGATATATACGAAGTGCTTGCCTAGACAGAAAACCCAGAATACAGGCATTCACCCTTCCAGTTTGCACGTGTTCACATTATTTAAAACCCAAAACCTTGACGAGATTTTGGAACTCAAAGGGGTTCAAAACCATATAACAGAGGGTTCAAAACCTTACAATAGAGGGTTCAAAACCTAGTAACAAATCATCCTAGAACAGATGATTAGTTTTCAAAGCGGTTTTGAAATTTATGTTCTTGTTGTGGTCGTCGCCTAAGGATAGGTGACGGTATTGTTTTATGACTAAACGCAAGTAAACTCGCGTTAGGGTCCTAAGAAGGTTATAGACTAGGTCAAAGCATTACTAATAACCTAATTCCCTATAACCATTGGCTCTGATACCAACTTTTCTGTCACACCCCGACCATGTAAAGCGACTAGACGTGGCGGAAACGTCGGGGAGTGTTGTAACAGAATTATTGTTTCATAACCTTGGCATAAATAAATTCTATTTTATTGAATAAATGAACTCATTGTCTTAATACAATCAAATAAGTACAACTATGATCTTCCAAGTTTTAAAGCTGCTAAGGCACGAGTCCATCCTAAATGTAGCATGTATCAACAATCATTTCAAAGCAGTACCTGAAACATGTGTAAAAATAGGTACGTCAGCATAAAAATGCCTGTGAGTTACATAGGTTTTGTGAATATAGGATTCATGACTTATAAGTTTTGAAGATGTTGTTTAACCAAAGTCAGTCATGATCCTTGTAAAATGTTTTGTCTTGTAAATCATTCGAAAAGTGATGATAAAGTAGATGATACGTAAAAGAGAAGTATAAGGTTAAATGAATAACCAAGTAAAAATGAGTTTGTATTAGATAAGTTGTTTGTAAAACAATGTCTTGTGAAAAGTATGTTATTTGTATAAAATGTCATATGTCTTAAACTGAAATGATTCAACCAACGCTACGATATGTAATACCATACAACCACTTATATATAGGAAGTACCAGCGGCGTATCCACCATGCTTGTATCATATTACACACGTCTCGTTACCCAAGTCACTTACTCAAACCAAACCACCAATATAGAATGTTCATGTTTAAACCAATAGTCCAATATTATTGTATAACCCAAGCTAAATGTAAACCATGTAATGTATAAGCAAAAGTTATGCTTTGTAAAATAATGTAAGGTTAAACGAATAATCTTATAGTAGCATATCAAAAGTATACTTTGGATTTGTAAGTAACATATTAAACTATGTTTTGGTTTCATAAATAACATATCAAAATATGCTTTGGATGTGATAAATATATGTTGGTTTTGTACAATATCACACATGAGAGTATATCAAACTATACTTTAAAAGTGTGATTTAAGAATTCATTCAGACCTAGTGCATCAAAATACACCTTTGAGACTATAAGGATACCACAAAGGAAATCCCTATTTGGATGGAGAAACAAATTGGTTTCAGACATTCCATGACAACAGGAATGGGGTGTCTAATCCTATAGCGCTATATCATACTAGCAACCGGTCTGGTGAACATAAAATAAGTACAATTCAACAATTTATTTTATGTTCTTTGAGAAATCAATGTTTAAACCATAGATAGTCATTTAGTTTGTCAAATGATAAGTAATAACATGTATAATCAATTATACTTTGAAATCATGAAAATAACAGATAGGCACATGCTTCACCCCAAAACAGTTTGAAAACGGTAAAAGAGGGGAACTATGTACTCACTTGAGATTGCTCAGAAGTCCTAAGATAACCACCAAGCAATGCTAGAGATCACGGAATCAAACGACACCTAATATAGGTAACTATGTTAATAAACCGGACCTAAGTCGGAGGATTTAGATAGAATGAGGGTTCGTAAACCAAACGAGTATGGAGACTCGTGTCATATGGTTTAACAAAGCCTACATACTAAATGAAACCTAACCTAAGTGCTTTCGACCCAACGCGACCCATTAAGGTAGCTTATGCTACTTTAACGCGTCGTGCGCGCAAAAGCGCACTCGAGACATCTAACTAGCCCTATGACAAGTGTTATATGCCTAAACATGTTACATAATCAGTTATGTGACAAAAGTTTAGGTTACATATGCTTAATTACCAATTATACATGAAAAGGGTATTCTGGTAATTTACCTAAGGCATATAAACTACCTATCATACAACTACTCAAACGATGTGACCATAGGGTATAACCTCGGAAGGTTATTCCCTATATTCTATGGTCACCTAATGTATTTGGTCGGATCCTAATGATCGACCAAATGGGTCGGGTTCGAAGGTATAAGCGATTTATTAGATCGCTTACCCTACGACCCTAGACAACGTGGTTATCAGTAGGCATAGTCCCAAGGGACTATAACCATCGTGATTACAATCACGTTGCGAAGTTCAAACGAACTTCGCATTGACCATAAACTGGTCAACGCAGAAAGTCAAACAAAGTTTGATTTTCAGACTCGAAAAGACTCGAAAAGACTCGAAAAGCAATAAAAGAACGAAAGAATACTTACGAAGGGTCCCCGAATGCTAATCTAGATCGAAATAACTCAGGTATGAAACAAAGGTTCCAACTTAGAGTTTTTAAGATCAGATTCTAGTGGTTTTGAAGCAATGGGGGGTGGGGTATTTATAGTTTTCGGGTAACCGCTAAGATCGTTTCATGGAAACCGTGCTCGAATCTTGTGCGTACACTTGTTGGAATGTTATGGTGACTAAAAATGAGTTCTTATCAGCTGACTAAGCAAGTGTGAGTGTGTGGTTGTGAATCAAACAGCTGCAATCTGCTGTTAAATGCAGTTAATCTGGTCAGGAAGGCTGACGCGGCCCGCATTAGGATCAGACAAACCTCAGGCGGGCCGCCTGGGGCTTCTGATCAGAAAATAAGTTTCAAAAGTGACAGTTTTGGTCCCTGTTGTGTATTTAAGCCATTTCCGACACTTCTAAGGCCCGTAAAGCCAACTTTAAGGCCCTAAAATGATGCCTAAACATTGTGGACATGAAACATGCTCAAAAATATGCCGGATGTTGGTTCGTTTGGTCGTACGATCGCGATGTTCGCTTAATTACGACGGAATGCGCATAAGCGTGAAAAACGATCCAAATGACGCGACGAATGGATTTTTTCTTATGCCGAACACTAAAATAAAATATTTTAGTGCTTACATAAATTTTTGGATGTCCAGATGTATTCAGAACGTAAGTTATACGCGAAAATGCAAACTTGTGCACTTTTTGACACTTTTAGTCCCTGAATGAGCCAAAAGTTTATTTTAGCACACCGAACCCCTCAAAGCCTATTTCTAAGCTATGTAAAGGATATTTAAGATGTGTTTAACTTATGGTTATGTTCCGGAATGTTTGTTACAGTTCAAATTGGCATACTTTCGCAGTTTGTCAAGTTTAGTCCCTGTAAGCGAATTAACTTGTTTTTGCCATACCAAAGCCTTTAAAACTTATTTCGAAGTTATGTAAAGGTTATTTAAGGTATGTTAAGCCTATTTCACTATTCCGGAGTGTTCGTTGGATTAAACTGGTTATATTTACGCATCAGAGCGCGTGTAACCCTCCAGAAAGTGATTTAAAGCTTAAAATCGAACAAGAGTTGATATGTGCAAAAGATACACATATTTTTACAAATCCCAAATATGAAATACAATATTTCATTGGTTTGGCATTTGTGTGATGGTTGAAGTGACACAGGTGTCACAGTCTCCCCTACTTTAGGAAATTTCGTCCCGAAATTTAATTCTAGAGGAAACTTGTGTAGACAGCTGTGACGGTTTCGCCTTCAAATAGATCCATTGAACCCTTAAGTAAAACTCTGGGCCATGTTAGGATCCTTAGCGAATTTGTTAACCCTCAAAGTGAATTTCTTGTAATAGTAAAACATGGAATTTTGAACTACGGACAGAAGAATGTTTCTTATGAAGACTTATCATAGGAAATTTGGTGTGTGATTGAAATCAGAATTGGGGAGTGTGAAAATAAATGACATTGGTCGAGGTCCAAGACTTCTCCCGTATCATTATTCTTGTCACTATAGGTCTTAACACATGACAAAACTTCTTGTGGTTTCTGTGCACTGAATTCCATAATTATGTAGGCCTCCATAATTACGTAATTCCTTGCACAGTCCGTACATTTTATTTCATAATGCGTAGGAAAAAAATCACCTGAATAAACATGAAGCGACCTGACCAGACCACCAAAGGGTCCTTTTAATTAGATCAACGAACGAGCCTTTTAACTAGATCAACGCATGATCTTCTTAACTAGACCGTCGTACGATCTCCTTAAATAGACCACTTAAGGGATCTTTTTAATTATATCATCACATGATATTTCTAATCAGATTTTCAAAATCAATCTGTTTAACCAGACCATTCAAGAGGTCCAATTATAGAATAGTACTTTATAACCCAAAGGACTTAACTACAATGTTGAAGTCCATTAAGGATTTAAGATAGTATCTTTGGATATCCTATTAAGAATCTCTCGTATGAGATATGGAAGATTCTATGAGGATTTGGATGGATCACATACAACCACAAAGCATGTAAGAAAACACATAAGCACAAAATTAGTTAACTTGATTCTTTTATTCGTTATCTTTGGGTATGGACATTTAAAGCACACCAGGAATCCAATCAGTGGATTTCATTTGGCACTTTAATCATTTTCAAGGATCTATCTATAAAGATAGAAGGATTCTCGATAAGAGTTTGGCTTTGTTTCTTAAAAGAAACGAGTGTTTAAGGTTCTTGGGGAGATCACAAGTGATCATAAAATGACAGAACCACACGAGTAGTTTGTCTTTGGGTTGACATCATAAGGTTGCATCAAGCATTCACACAAACGCATAAATTTTGCAGAAATAAAAACAACAAATCTTTATTTATGTAACAACCGAATTGTCTTGAAGTGTCAAAAGATAACAACCATGGAAATACAAAACACTAATTGTTCACTGCTGCATCATTGTTCATGTTTGCCTCATTGATGTTAAATGCTCGTCCTCGCGCTGGAGGTATGTTAACAAGTCTTGGGCAATTGTTCCTGTAGTGGGTAAGGTCACCACAGTTATAACATGACCCCGGAGGGAACCGTGCTTGAACAGCAGCAGGGTTTGCAGCAGCTTGATTTGCATAACGACAAACATTGATCAAATGTCCCAACCACCCACAGTGGGTACATTTGTGACACTGCTCTTGCGCTAGATGATGACGGTTGCACTTGTTGCACAAAGGCGCGGTACCAACATAGTTTTGCCTTTTGCGAGGTTGTGCTGGTTGGTTTGGTGCAACCTGTTTGTCTTGAGTAGTTACAGCGAAATTTTGAGAGGCCTTGCGCTTCTTCTTCTTGGACACCTCAGCATGTTCTTCCTTTGGTTCCACTTGAGCAGTCTTGTTGGATGGTCTTGGGTCGCCTTTTTGAAAAAGCTTTTTCTTTCTGATGTGGGATTCAGTTAGGGTGGCAGACAGTTCAATGGCTTGTCTGACAGTAGTAGGGTTGCTGCCAGTAACAATATCCTGAACTAGGTCAGGAAGACCATCAGTATATTTCTCGATCGCCTTATCCACAGGAGTAACCATAGCAGGACACAACAGGCTCAATTCTTCAAAACGGTCAGTATAGGCTCGATGTTCACCACTGTCTTGCTTCAAATCATCAAATTCCCTTTCTAGAGCCCTTAGCTCATGACGAGGACAGAATTCCTTCATCATAAGAGCCCTAAGCTCGGCCCAAGTCTGTGCTAATGCAATCTCAGCACCGCGGTCTCTCATAACCCCATTCCACCACGTAAGAGCCCTCTTCTGAAACACACTTGAAGAAAACTCGACCTTGCGATTTTCAGGACACTAAACGTGACGGAAAGTATTCTCAATGCTCTCGAACCATTGAAGAAGCCCAGTTGCTCCCTCAGAACCACTAAACTTGAGCGGTTTAGCAGAGTTAAAATTTTTGAAATTGCATGGAACATTGTTGTTGTTGATGGCTTGCATCATTTGAGCATAAAGATTTGGGAAGGCAACAGCCATTTGCTGCGCGATGATTTCCGCCAGTTCGGCATTCGCCATCTGATTGTCGCGTCGAGGAGGCATTCTAAAAGAGGAAAACATGAAAGGAAACGAGTGAGATGATTGGGTGAAAAGAATGAGACGAAACAAATCTGATGAAAGCAAGGATAGTGATCATTTGTTTGTTACTACAAAGCAAACAAACTACACACAGTGACTAATCAAAGTAAATGGGTCAAAAATAATGTATCACGAAGACATGCTCGCCTATAAGTGAACACTCATCCCAAGAATTCCCAGGTAAGCACAACTGGTCTCGCGTCTGATGAGATATATACGAAGTGCTTGCCTAGACAGAAAACCCAGAATACAGGCATTCACCCTTCCAGTTTGCACGTGTTCACATTATTTAAAACCCAAAACCTTGACGAGATTTTGGAACTCAAAGGGGTTCAAAACCATATAACAGAGGGTTCAAAACCTTACAATAGAGGGTTCAAAACCTAGTAACAAATCATCCTAGAACAGATGATTAGTTTTCAAAGCGGTTTTGAAATTTATGTTCTTGTTGTGGTCGTCGCCTAAGGATAGGTGACGGTATTGTTTTATGACTAAACGCAAGTAAACTCGCGTTAGGGTCCTAAGAAGGTTATAGACTAGGTCAAAGCATTACTAATAACCTAATTCCCTATAACCATTGGCTCTGATACCAACTTTTCTGTCACACCCCGACCACGTAAAGCGACTAGACGTGGCGGAAACGTCGGGGAGTGTTGTAACAGAATTATTGTTTCATAACCTTGGCATAAATAAATTCTATTTTATTGAATAAATGAACTCATTGTCTTAATACAATCAAATAAGTACAACTATGATCTTCCAAGTTTTAAAGCTGCTAAGGCACGAGTCCATCCTAAATGTAGCATGTATCAACAATCATTTCAAAGCAGTACCTGAAACATGTGTAAAAATAGGTACGTCAGCATAAAAATGCCTGTGAGTTACATAGGTTTTGTGAATATAGGATTCATGACTTATAAGTTTTGAAGATGTTGTTTAACCAAAGTCAGTCATGATCCTTGTAAAATGTTTTGTCTTGTAAATCATTCGAAAAGTGATGATAAAGTAGATGATACGTAAAAGAGAAGTATAAGGTTAAATGAATAACCAAGTAAAAATGAGTTTGTATTAGATAAGTTGTTTGTAAAACAATGTCTTGTGAAAAGTATGTTATTTGTATAAAATGTCATATGTCTTAAACTGAAATGATTCAACCAACGCTACGATATGTAATACCATACAACCACTTATATATAGGAAGTACCAGCGGCGTATCCACCATGCTTGTATCATATTACACACGTCTCGTTACCCAAGTCACTTACTCAAACCAAACCACCAATATAGAATGTTCATGTTTAAACCAATAGTCCAATATTATTGTATAACCCAAGCTAAATGTAAACCATGTAATGTATAAGCAAAAGTTATGCTTTGTAAAATAATGTAAGGTTAAACGAATAATCTTATAGTAGCATATCAAAAGTATACTTTGGATTTGTAAGTAACATATTAAACTATGTTTTGGTTTCATAAATAACATATCAAAATATGCTTTGGATGTGATAAATATATGTTGGTTTTGTACAATATCACACATGAGAGTATATCAAACTATACTTTAAAAGTGTGATTTAAGAATTCATTCAGACCTAGTGCATCAAAATACACCTTTGAGACTATAAGGATACCACAAAGGAAATCCCTATTTGGATGGAGAAACAAATTGGTTTCAGACATTCCATGACAACAGGAATGGGGTGTCTAATCCTATAGCGCTATATCATACTAGCAACCGGTCTGGTGAACATAAAATAAGTACAATTCAACAATTTATTTTATGTTCTTTGAGAAATCAATGTTTAAACCATAGATAGTCATTTAGTTTGTCAAATGATAAGTAATAACATGTATAATCAATTATACTTTGAAATCATGAAAATAACAGATAGGTACACATGCTTCACCCCAAAACAGTTTGAAAACGGTAAAAGAGGGGAACTATGTACTCACTTGAGATTGCTCAGAAGTCCTAAGATAACCACCAAGCAATGCTAGAGATCACGGAATCAAACGGCACCTAATATAGGTAACTATGTTAATAAACCGGACCTAAGTCGGAGGATTTAGATAGAATGAGGGTTCGTAAACCAAACGAGTATGGAGACTCGTGTCATATGGTTTAACAAAGCCTACATACTAAATGAAACCTAACCTAAGTGCTTTCGACCCAACGCGACCCATTAAGGTAGCTTATGCTACTTTAACGCGTCGTGCGCGCAAAAGCGCACTCGAGACATCTAACTAGCCCTATGACAAGTGTTATATGCCTAAACATGTTACATAATCAGTTATGTGACAAAAGTTTAGGTTACATATGCTTAATTACCAATTATACATGAAAAGGGTATTCTGGTAATTTACCTAAGGCATATAAACTACCTATCATACAACTACTCAAACGATGTGACCATAGGGTATAACCTCGGAAGGTTATTCCCTATATTCTATGGTCACCTAATGTATTTGGTCGGATCCTAATGATCGACCAAATGGGTCGGGTTCGAAGGTATAAGCGATTTATTAGATCGCTTACCCTACGACCCTAGACAACGTGGTAATCAGTAGGCATAGTCCCAAGGGACTATAACCATCGTGATTACAATCACGTTGCGAAGTTCAAACGAACTTCGCATTGACCATAAACTGGTCAACGCAGAAAGTCAAACAAAGTTTGACTTTCAGACTCGAAAAGACTCAAAAAGACTCGAAAAGCAATAAAAGAATGAAAGAATACTTACGAAGGGTCCCCGAATGCTAATCTAGATCGAAATAACTCAGGTATGAAACAAAGGTTCCAACTTAGAGTTTTTAAGATCAGATTCTAGTGGTTTTGAAGCAATGGGGGGTGGGGTATTTATAGTTTTCGGGTAACCGTTAAGATCGTTTCATGGAAACCGTGCTCGAATCTTGTGCGTACACTTATTGGAATGTTATGGTGACTAAAAATGAGTTCTTATCAGCTGACTAAGCAAGTGTGAGTGTGTGGTTGTGAATCAAACAGCTGCAATCTGCTGTTAAATGCAGTTAATCTGGTCAGGAAGGCTGACGCGGCCCGCATTAGGATCAGACAAACCTCAGGCGGGCCGCCTGGGGCTTCTGATCAGAAAATAAGTTTCAAAAGTGACAGTTTTGGTCCCTGTTGTGTATTTAAGCCATTTCCGACACTTCTAAGGCCCGTAAAGCCAACTTTAAGGCCCTAAAATGATGCCTAAACATTGTGGACATGAAACATGCTCAAAAATATGCCGGATGTTGGTTCGTTTGGTCGTACGATCGCGAGGTTCGCTTAATTACGACGGAATGCGCATAAGCGTGAAAAACGATCCAAATGACGCGACGAATGGATTTTTTCTTATGCCGAACACTAAAATAAAATATTTTAGTGCTTACATAAATTTTTGGATGTCCAGATGTATTCAGAACGTAAGTTATACGCGAAAATGCAAACTTGTGCACTTTTTGACACTTTTAGTCCCTGAATGAGCCAAAAGTTTATTTTAGCACACCGAACCCCTCAAAGCCTATTTCTAAGCTATGTAAAGGATATTTAAGGTGTGTTTAAATTATGGTTATGTTCCGGAATGTTTGTTACAGTTCAAATTGGCATACTTTCGCAGTTTGTCAAGTTTAGTCCCTGTAAGCGAATTAACTTGTTTTTGCCATACCAAAGCCTTTAAAACTTATTTCTAAGTTATGTAAAGGTTATTTAAGGTATGTTAAGCCTATTTCACTATTCCGGAGTGTTCGTTGGATTAAACTGGTTATATTTACGCATCAGAGCGCGTGTAACCCTCCAGAAAGTGATTTAAAGCTTAAAATCGAACAAGAGTTGATATGTGCAAAAGATACACATATTTTTACAAATCCCAAATATGAAATACAATATTTCATTGGTTTGGCATTTGTGTGATGGTTGAAGTGACACAGGTGTCACAGTAAGTTTATTGCCTTTTCGACTCTTTCGGAATTTGGATTTCAAGGTAAAAATCCATTTTCGACCGGGGGCGGACATATAGTGTAGACCACAATTGGTTTCTTACCAGAAATCTTCACTTTATCTTTATCTTCTATCACAGATTTCTCTTCTTCTGAAGTCTTTACTTCTTCAAAAGTCTTCAAAGTCTCCACAACCGGATAAATCATGTCAACAACAAAAGTAGAACATGAGTAACTTTCTAATAACTTGTTGACTCTCTCAGTTTCTATTTTTTGTGTTGCTAACTTCAACTCTAGATCAGCACATTTCTTTATGTGAAAGTTGACATCATCCAGCTGTCTCAGGTATGCTATCTTCAGCGTATTCATTGCCACAACTTGTTCACCGTTTGAATCAGTATACTTGTTGATTTCTCTGTTCATTGTATCATAGGATTCTTTCAATCTGTTTATGTTATGCAGCAACTCATTGTTCTGCTTGATTAAAGAATCATAGTTCAGGCACTTTTCAGGAACTTTGACAGGTTCTACATCAATTTTGACTTCAAATTCAGGAACCTCTTTGACTGTTCTGTTTGATCGTAAAAATTCAGCTCTTCTCTTTTTCTCAGCTTCTGCCTCAGCTTTTAATCTCTCTTCCTCTTCTTCCTCTTCTTCAAGCTTTCTCTGTCTTGCTTCAGCATCTTCCATTACTTTTCTGCACTTTTCGGCACATTTCAAATCGTAGGCATTTGCAATGAAAGCTTTAGCATATGAAGTGTCTTTGGACATCTCTTTGGTATTAAGTTCTTGATCTGGGCAAAAATCGTTCCAACTGAAACCTTCAGCCAGTTTTTCATCATCTTGTTCTGCCAAACACACTTTGCTGTTTGTTGGAAGATATTTATCCCAGGTAAAATTATCATACTTGCCCTGATTAACTAAACATGCTCTTTTTGACCCTTCAATCACATCTCTCCCGTGTGCAGTTTGTGCCTGATGCGGTGCTGGTGGTGTGACTTGATGATAAATCGCCTTTTTGTGATAATCGTTGTTTCCAAAAGGATTTTGGGCTCCACTAGCTTCACGATTTTTGCACTCCCTTTTGAAATGCCCCTTTTCCCTGCAACGAAAACATGTAACTTTAGATTTATCAAAGCCCAAAGTTGAAACATTTGCATCACGGAAATCATCTCTTCCCGTAATTTGTTTAAACTTCTCAGCTCGTCTCAACACACTAGCCATGCACCATTTAATGTCCATCAATTCCATTTCCTCAGCATCTATTTGATCGTAATCCTCTTTCGTGAGCATTGGATTACCGATCTTTCCGGTCACAAAACTACTATAGGATTCCAACACCATTCCCAACAAAGACATTTTATTTTTTGCTACTTCTTCAGAATAATCTTGATCACTTTCAAGATTTAATACAATATTACATTGAAGTTTTCTTCCGTTCTTTGTTGCAGAAATGTTTGGATCGAATGATGAAAATCTTGTGCTGCTTGATCCCTGAGATGATTTCTTTTCAGAAGAATCTTTCGCACTGTAAGCAGTTTCGACTTTTGGAGAAAAATTTGACTTTTTGTTGACACCACCTTTGTAATACAGGCTGATATCTTGTTCTCCATCGTAGTTCTTCATCCTGGCTATCTTCCTTTGCTCCATCTCTTGAGCTTCCAGGTGTTTAATGAAATCTCCCAGTGTCATATTTTTGTAATCTTTTCTGTTGGATCTCAGCATCATCAGAAACGTTCCCCAAGTTTCATGTGGTAGCGCATCTGCAAGTTTTTCAATCAATTCATCAGTATCCTTTTTAATTCCAAGTTTTGTCATATTTCTCACCAAGTTACAATATCTATCAATTATTTGCTTGGTGTTTTCAGATTTCAAACCACAGAATAAATCGAATTCTTTCTTCATGAGCGACATTTTGTTTTTTAGCATATCATTACTTCCAACAAATTTTGCTTCCAATTCTGTCCAGATTAAGTAAGCAGTTCCATCATGTTGAAGCAGTATCAAGATATCTTCTTTTATTGCTTGCTGAAGCAGACTCACCATCAATTTCTCATCTCGATATTTCTTTTTATCTTCCGTACTCATTTCTCGAATTGTTAACTGCACACCATTTGTTGTGGGTCTAACATAAGGTTCCTCAGTGTGTTCCCACGCATCCAAATGATAAGCTTCAACCCAATTCCCAAACCGTTCGGACCATGCGTTGTAATCATCAATATCCATGAGTTTAGGCGGTTTCTGAGATGTTCCGGTTTCATTTTCAAGTAAAGCATTCCGCGTGATTGTAATTGGACTAGCAAATGCGTTATAGAATTCGTTGTCCATTGTTCAAAGTTCACAAATTTCCGAGCTTAGGCAAAATTGACCTTTGGAGCGAAATACCAAAGTGTCACAATAAGCGAAACCTTTAAAGTGTCTTAAGAGTGGAATCTCAAAGTTGTCACAAAAGCGGAACCTTGATCTGTTCACTGAAGCGAAACCCTGAATGTCACTATGAGCGAAATCTAAGTGTTACTTGGAGCGAAACCTTATAGTGTCACAAAAGCGAAATCTAAGTGTTCATTGGAGCGAAATCAACTTGTACCCTTGGAGCGAAATCAGGTGGTACTTATGAGCGAAATTAGATCTTTATGTCCGCAAGAGCGAAATCAACTGATCAGATGAGCGAAACCAGGTGATGACGTCACCTTTTACACGAGTTCAAACGAGCGAAACCTCGAAAATCCTAAGATCTAAGTCGATTTTAGTTTTGAAACTTTCAAGGGTTTATTATTACGTGATTACGAGTGCTGTGTGTGAATTTGAGCTGGTTTTACCGTAAAAAATTTTTAAAATTTTGAAGAAAGTGTAGAAAATCAGAAGAAATGCAGCTGAAATGGCAAGAACTCTTCCTCCTGAGCTCTGATACCACTTGTAGGATCGTTTTCGGCCCTGTTTGAGTCGATCAGAAGAATTCCTATCCAAAAAAAGAGGCGGAAACTAATGCTTTGGTGCGATTTCAGCTAGATTCACTTTAAACTGTTGTTGTATTGATCACTGAAGCGATTACAAGCTCTAACAACACTTCGGCAGCACTTCGTGGCTTACCGGAAGAGAACACCTAGAACTATATTATGATTTCGCTCTTACAACCTATATATAGGCTACATGATTTCGCTTATGTGTACATGACACAAAAGCGAAACCATACACTTGCCACAAAAGCGAAATCACATGACTGACACATGAGCGAAATCACCTAACTTCATGAACGAAATCACAATCTAAGCCATAAATGATTTTGTCTTATATGAAGTTATGTAATGATGACATCACTATTATGATATCATCATCAAAGATGGTGACATCATCTTCTTTCATATCCGCAACGAGACTGAGACTCGACATAAGACGAAGACGACAGATGAATGCACCAACAGACTCCCCCTCAGATGTTGACGAGTCTTAAGTGTCGAGTCTTTGCATCTTCAGTCTTTATCAGTCTTCGATCTTCCTCTGAAGTATTTGTCATTGCAAGAATCCTCATTCTCTATATTTATCTTCAACAAACTCCTCTCTCTCAAATGTTGAATATCATGGTGTCTTCAGACTCCCCCTCTCAATCTGCTGGGATCGTAGTCTGGAATTCACAAGATTATAACCTGGCTTTTACCTGCTCTGGATCAAAACCTGGCCAACCTGCAAAAACTCTACCCAAAAATAAATTTTCTGATAACCATTTGTGGATAAGATTTTCAAATCTAATTTACCACTTGCAGGAATAACGTTTATATTGCAAAACTTTTTCTTATTTCATTTCAACAATCCTCAAATACTTTCACCCAAACCATTTGTTCATCATGTTTAGCACTCGGAATTTTGAAAATCAGCTTTCCAAAAACAGTTGTCGAAAATCTTTTTGGATTTTTCAAAATTTATGCTAAAACACACTAAAATCTTTTTGGTTTTTTTTTTTTAACAAAAGTAAATGCAGAAATGAAATGCAGTAAAGAAATATTTACAGACAATATTTTTGTGAGTTTGTGCAAGAGGATCATATCAGTTCTTGAGGACCTTTTTTGTAATGTTGTTGCTGTCAAATTCGATATCTCGTCCTGGTGTTTTTTGGACGGAAACGAAGTCCCTGTTATGTGAAGACATTCTGTATCAGCAACGAAAGATAACTGGTTTTGCAGGTAATGTTATTATTTTATTAAAGTTATATACAACTATATTAAAATTATGCAATAGCTCTGTTATTGGGAAATAACTAATACTTTTTTCAACATTTGTTTTAGATTTGGATCTTCAACAAGAAGAACTTGAAAATATCTGTCTATCTGAAATTGAAAAGTTGCTACTTACCAATGGAAGTACAGTGAGAAATTTTGATGATATGCCAAGTGTTCCGGACAATTATGTTTCATCGTCGAACAATCGATTGATAATGAAAGAATTATCGTATGACAGACTAGCTCTTCAAAGGGAACATGATGCTTATGTAAAGTGTTTAACTGCCGAACAGGAAAGGATATATAAAATTGTTATGGAAGCGATTGAAAAAGGTGATGGAGGTGTGTTTTTTGTATATGGTTATGGTGGAACCGGAAAGACGTTTATTTGGAAGACATTCTTAGCTGCATTACGATCAAAAGGTGAAGTTGTATTGAATGTTGCATCCAGTGGAATTGCTTCACTTTTGCTGGATGGTGGTAGAACTGCTCATTCAAGGTTTGTAATTCCAATCAACATTAATGAGAATTCAATATGTTCAATAGAGCCTAATACCGAGTTAGGTGATTTAATTAAAAGAGCAACATTGATTATTTGGGATGAAGCACCTATGACTCACAAGCATTGTTTCGAGGCTCTTGATTGAACAATGAGAGACATATCACGTTCCAGTCAATCGAACATGCAATCCAAGCCGTTTGGGGGAAAGGTCATTCTATTTGGTGGTGATTTTAGACAAATTCTTCCGGTCATCCCTAAAGGTACCAGAACAATGATAGTCAATGCTTCTTTGAATTCTTCTTATATATGGCGACATTGTCAAGTACTAAAGCTAACTGAGAATATGAGATTAAGAGTTGGTTGTCAGGAAGCAGATTTGAAAGAAATAAAGGAATTTGGAGAATGGATTTTAAAGCTTGGTGATGGTCTGCTTGGTGAAGAAAATGATGGTGAGATTGATATTGAAATACCAGATGATTTACTTATTCATGACCAAGTCAATCCTATTTCTTCTCTCATTTCATTTATATATCCGGACATGAATAAGTTTTTGTGGGATTTAACGTATTTCCAACAAAGAGCGATTCTTGCTCCAACTAATGAAGTAGTGGATTCAATAAATAAAGAGTTGTTAGAGAGTCTGCCCGGTGAAGAAAAGGTTTATTTTAGTTCAGATAGTTTATGCCAATCGGAGGAAGAATCAGAGCTTAATATGGCATTGTTTCCTCCTGATGTGTTAAACAATCTTCGTTTATCTGGTTTACCTAACCATAAATTAGTACTGAAACTTGGTGCTCCGGTGATGTTACTCAGAAACATTGATCAGGCAAATGGATTGTGTAATGGTACACGTTTACAAGTCACGAAGCTCGGAAAAGTTGTGATTGAAGCAAAAATTATCACAGGGACTAATATAGGTCATCATACTTTGATTTCAAGACTGAAGATGACACCTTCAGATAAAAGAATACCAGTGAAGATTTCTCGAAGACAATTCCCACTTTCACTGTGTTTTGCTATGACAATAAATAAAAGTCAAGGACAATCATTGGAGCGTGTTGGTTTATATCTTCCACGTCCAGTGTTTAGTCATGGCCAGCTCTATGTTGCTGTATCTAGAGTAAAAAGTAGGAAGGGGTTGAAAATTTTGATTTGTGATAAAGAGAAACGAGTCTGTACAACCACTACTAATGTGGTTTACAAAGAAGTTTTACAAAATCTATTATGATACTAAACATCTGTCAATCTGGCAACGTATGTTGGGTATAATGGAGGAACTGTTGTTAGGAAATGTTTGTTGGAAAGCAATACAACTTTTTGAAAGCATCTGATACTTGCTCTGCATTAAGCTTATCCTGAGAACACATGTTGTTAATAATTATTCTCTTAACATCTGTTTACTAACCTTTGTAATTTCTGTTGACTGACATTTTTAACATGGGTCGATTAACATCAGATAGTTACTATCTATCCATCTGGCAATCTCTGTTGGAGATAATGGATGACAGTTTTTAGTAAAGTCTGTTGGAAAGCAATAGAAGTTTTTAACAGTTAATAGACAACAGTGGTTTCCTATCAACATAATGGAATTGCCGTTGAATAAACCTATTGATCATTAATTTATATCAATTTTGTAAATCTGCAGTAATTATTTTTTTACTCTCTGTCAATATGTGTTATGCATGGTTTTCTAAGAAATGACCCGTGTTTGCACACGGGTCTTACCGCTAGTACTATATAATAAAAGAAACCAGTTTAGGGACACTTGTCATTATATTAGGCCATCTCTTACAGATAATTATTATTTTAGTTTAATCTTTTCTAATTAATTATAGATAATCATCCTACTAAATATTATTTAGCTTAATATCTTATATTATAGATAACCCTCCTACTAAATATTATTAGTTTAATATCTTATGGATAAATATTATTAGTTTAATTTCAGTGAATTTTATATATTCATAAATCTTAAGTATAAAACGACTTATTTCACTCTTCCATACTCTTCCATATTTAGATCATGCACACTTTACTTTGTTATTTTACTTTACTCCATATTTAGACCATATACTCTACTTTTAGTCTATTCGGTTAACTTTATACTCGGTATTTCATATTCGCCTCCCTTTTTGTAGTGTTGTTTGTCACATTTGTAGTGTTGGTTATCGATCCATGATATGAAAACAAATTATGTTATCGATTGAAACAACCGATGATGTGAACATCTATATCTATATCTATACTATATAATTAAATAAACCAATATGTGACACGTGTCATTCATTGGATGCACCTATTTTTGGGGTTTTATGCCTTTCTTTTATATTTATTATTTAGTATATAAATTAGATTTTTTACTATTATTAGTATTTTTATTATTTATCAAATATATTGATTACTTAAATTTTATATATAAGACTTTATCCAAAATTATATTTATTTAATACACCATTAATCCAAAATTATATTTATTTAATATACTATTAATCTAAAATTACATTTATTCAACTCGTGTAATACATAGAGTTTTTAAAGATTTAACTTTTTTATTATTTGGTATATAAATTACAAAGATACACGAGGTTTTTAAAAATATAATATTTTTTATTATTTATTATATAAAATTACATTTGTTCAACCCGTGTAATAAATGAGGTTTTTAAAGATATATTGTTTTATTATTTAGTATGTAAAATTACATTTTTTCAACCCGTGTAATACACGGGGTAATAATCTAGTATTAATATTAAAAGAAATTTATTAAATAAATATAAATAAAATTTATGAGATTAAAGGAAAGAATGTCATGTGACATTATTTGGAGTCTTAAGTTAGATTAGATTTATTTGATAAAGTAGATTTGATAAAGTAGATGAGTTTAAAAATATTTTTCATTATCCATTTATTAAGAAATATTAAACTCCCTCAATAATGAAGATTTAAATATTAATGCTGTAGTAAGGTTGAAAATTCGTTAAAACATGATAATAGTTTAGATATATACGGTTAGATTTATTTTAAAAGCTAAAGAAATTAAGAGATATTAAACCTTTAGAATGTGACACACTTTTTAATGTTGGGCTATCAATAAGAAGTTTGTATCAACAATAGTTAGGGTCTTAAATATTAGTTGTGTTACTGTTGATAGGTGAATCGCCAACATAATTAAATTGTTACTGAATGACTTAGTTTTAGTGTTAATTTCCCTACGTCTAATGGTAATTTTCCTACTGAGAGAGTTACTGCTAATGGTAATTAAATAAGTGCATTCATTTTACCACCAACTATTGCACTCGTTCATAAAGAAATATAAGCTTATAGGGTGTGGAGGAGGGTAGTTCTCAAAGGATGATCCGTTATATAGGCGTCCACGTAAGCGGGTGTGAGGATGAGGCTAAAGGGGATTGACCTAGGATGTGGAGATAAACCTCAATATATATATGTGTGTGTATGTATGTATATGTGTGTAAGAAGCAGAACGTCTTCTCCGTCTACCATCGACGTCTGCGATGGGGACGACCCGGGGGCGGTGTTCCGGTCCGTCACCGCTCCTCGACGCCCCAAGGACGAGCCCCACACCAAAAAGCCTAACAGCATTTCAACTTAACTGTTGTGATGATGCCTATCTATAAAAAGGAAATATTTGGTCTCTCCACCATTTGAACTTCGTTTTCCACAAAAAGAACAAGATCGTTCTTGTTAAAAAAAATTTGACTAATTTTTTTTTTTTTGAAAATTAAAACTTCATTAAGAACAACACCCCCGACCCAAACGGGCAAAAGGCCAAACAAGAACAACACCCCCGACCCAAACGGGCAAAGGGCAAAATTACAACATATACATCGGATATTTACACCACTCCTTCCAACTAATATATTTACAAGAAGATCTATTTTTAACCCACCTAAAACCTCTCGCCTTAATCTCTACCATAATGTCTTGATGGCTTCTCCTTGTCTGATTAAAGACCAAATCGTTCCTGCCTTTCCAAATACACCAGCACGAAATAATAACCAATCCATGTAAAATCTTCTTCGCTTTCTTCCCGATCTGTAAAGAATTATGAATTTTCATAAGATCTTTGAATTCGAAAGCGAAAATCGGTGGAATGTTGCACCAAGCACTGATTGCTGCCCACACCCGAATAGCCAACGAACAAGCCGAGAATAAATGATCCACAGATTCCTCGTAATCGTCGCAGAATGGACACATAACCGAGGTAAGATCCATGTTCCTTCTTCTCAGATTGACTCTAGTAGCTAGCCTATCCAAGTTACCTCTCCAAGCCATTATGTTGCACTTGATGGGCACCCATTTGCACCAGACGAATATGGGAGGATGGATATTACCCCTGTCTAATATAATAGCTTCTTTCACAGATTTCACCGAGAAACTTTCCTGTTTGTCCAAATTCCACTGCCACGAATCTTTCTCGCCTGAAAGTCTCACCGTGTTAATAACGTCTTGACATTCCTGCCATTCCTTCATCTCAGTATCGGTCTCGGGATGCCTAACCCAGTTCCAACAATATCCGCCATTCCCCTGTCCCGAAGCCACTCTATCCTTAACCCTGCAAGTTTTATTCGCATCCAAGACAAATAACCTAGGCCATCTTTCCACTAATGGAAGATCGCCCACCCAAGTGTCTATCCAAAAACGAATATCCTCCCCGCTCCCGACCTTACCCAAAATCATCTGATTCATTCCTTTCCCATTTAATTTCGTTTTAGATATTACTTTCACTATGTTATTCCAACATCCCCCGTATTTACTATTATGAGGCAAAAAGTTCCTTTGATTATTTTTATTATGACATGCTTCCACCACTTTCCACCAAAGATTTTGATTTTCGACCCTATATCTCCATCCCCATTTATATAAAAGAGCCTCATTAACTTCTTTAAGTCTATTAATACCCAGACCCCCTTTTTTCTTGGGCCAGGTAACCCAATCCCAGGCCACCCAATTCATTTTATTATTGCTACTAGAACCTGTCCAAAGAAACTTTCTCATTTTAGCTTCAAGAATCTTTATTAAACCAACCGGAGCTTTATATAAAGAAAAGTAATAGATAGGCAGGCTTTCCAGGACATAATTAATCAAGGTAAGCATCCCCCCTATAGACATATTTTTAGCTTTCCATACCGACAATCTTTTATCGAAAATCTCCACAATCGGATCCCAATTGTTTATTCTATTCATATTTGCCCCCACCTTAATCCCCAAATAGGACAACGGAATATTCTCCGAGTTACACCCAATCACCTTAGCCATATCTATAATGTTAGAATTATCCACTCCCAACCCATATAAGTTGGATTTATGAAGGTTAATTTTTAATCCTGAAACTAAATAAAAAACTCTAAGACATCTAGCCACGTTAGTCACATTTCCCTTATCCCACTCCCCTAAAATTAGAGCGTCATCAGCGTAAAATAAATGGGAGTTGACCGGGCCATTATTAGGGGTCTGAATACCTTTAAAAATCCCTTCAAGCCCAGCTTTGCAAAGAATGCAAGACAGGGCTTCCATAACAAGAAGAAACAGAAAAGGCGATAGCGGGTCTCCCTGTCTGATCCCTTTGGAACAATTAAATTCGAAAGTTGGATATCCGTTCACTAAAACCGCGGATCTAGCCGAAGCTAAGATTCCTTCAACCCATTTACACCAAATGCTAGGAAAACCCATCTGCCCCATGATATCCAGAAGAAAACTCCAACAAACATTGTCATAAGCCTTTTCAAAATCAATTTTTAGAAGAAAAGCATTTATTTTATCTTTTTTATGCCAAGTGATAAGCTCGTTTAACATTAAGGGGCTATCAAGAATATACCTGTCTTTGAGGAATGCAGTTTGATTTTCTGAAATGATGGAGCCAATAACCTTTTAAGACGATTAGCAAGAACCATAGAAATAGTTTTACTAATTACCCCAATCAGATTAATCGGCCTATAGTCTCTCATCCCCACCGGATCCTTGCTTTTAGGGATTAGAGTAATAAAAGAAGAACTACATCCCTTAGCGATAGAACCTTTGCTGTAAAAACCTGTTAAAAGATTATAGAAATCGTTCTCAAATAAATTCCAATACCTTTTTATGAAGTTAAAGTTAAAACCGTCTGGCCCTGGTGTTTTGTCGGCCCCACAATCGAACACAATGCTTTTGATCTCATCTTTACTAAAAGGGACATTTAGGGATCTCGCATCCACCTCCGAAAGACTGCTGATATTGTGACATAAAAGTTTTGGTCTGTTCTTGCATTTCTCCTTGAAAGCCACTTTGAAGAAACACATAATCTCTTTTTTGACTAAGGATGGTTTAGTGGTCCAAACTCCATCTATCATGAGACCAGGGATATTGTTCGAAGCATGTCGACATTTGATGTATCCGTGAAAAAAAGCCAAGTTTTCATCTCCATCCAAATCCCATTTTATTCTAGCTCTTTGTTTGAGGTCTTTATTTTTATACTCTTCCAACTCCTTTAAAACTTTCAAACATTCTACTTTGGTCCACACCTCCTCTTCTGATAATTCTCTATCTTCCGACCATTCGTCCAATTTTTCCAGCTCCTCTTTTAAAATTCTTTCTTTTTCCCCTTCCTTGTTTAAAACCTCCCTTTTCCAATTTTTTATACCCTCCCTAATCTTTTTGAATTTTTCGTTAACATGACGTCAGGATCTCCTATTCCGACAAAATCTTCACTCGCCTTATGAACCACCAAATCAAAATCGTTCCGATCCAACCAGGAGTTAAAAAATCTAAACGGTTTTGGTCCAAAATTTTTGTTAGCGCATGTTAGAACGAGCGGATGGTGATCCGAGTGGACCCTAGGAAGCGTCCTCAAACAAGCTTCAGGCCATTCAGAAAAGAAATCCTGGCAAACCAAAACTCTATCGATCTTGCTCTGTTTGTTGCTATTATCCTTATGAAAATGGTTAATGTCATTATGTAGCGCCCCTGCATCGCCCGAATGGGGGGGGGGGATTCTTAGATCGAATTCTAATAAAAGACTCTCAATAATAACACATGGCATTTTATCTAAACATATTATTTTTTATTTTTTATCTAAACATATTAAAAAAGAAAAACAAATTTGACTAAAAATTTAAAGACGATGTAGTATGTACAGAGGGGATGCAAATTTAAAGACGATGTAGTATGTACAGAGGGGATGCAAAGCTTTCTCCATTGACACTTATCCACAATTTGTAAATTCATTAGATTAATTAATGATAGATATTTATTTATTTAAGTGAAGTTGAAGACTGATTAAGTAGCAGACTCAAAATTGATACCGACTATCATTATTTTCTTATCCTGTAGGGATGGTAATCGAACCTGAACCCGATGGATAAACCCAAAACCCGACACATTTGGGACGCGTTTGGAGTCGGTTAATCGGGTTTGGGAAAACTTTTTATTTTTTTACAGGTTTGGGACGGGTTTGTAATTTGGTGATACACCCGTTTACCCAACCTAATTACCCAATTGTATACATATGTAGTTGATGGTTTACATTAAACCGGCTGAATTTTAGTTGATTTTAACAGTAATAAGCTATTATGGTATGTTGAAGTAATGAGTAATTCACAAAATAAAGTCGGGAAGAAGAAGGATAAGAAGGGCAAAACAATGGTATGTTGTTGATTTAACTTTTATAGCTTTTCTTAGAAAGATATGTACTTTTCTTGGAGTATTTTATGATGTGACTAAAGTTTCAAAAATACTGGTCAGATTTTAGTCTTACCTTAGCCATAGTTGTAGTGTTGGATCCTAGATACAAGTTGCATTTTATCGACTGGAGTTATTCACAAATATATGTCTTTTCTCTTGATTTTGCTATGTTATTTTGCATAGTATTCTATTAATGTTATTATGTATATTTGTTTATACTTTGTAGGTTCGAACCAAGTTAGTGTAGATGAGCTCACAGAAGATATAATGTTGCTTGACATTAGCCGTGAATCAAATGCTTCAAATTCTGTGAACAATCCTAAGTTATCCACTCCAAATGCTTCAAAAGTAGTGTTGCTTGTTAAAAATCAGAGAACATCATAAGGTACTCACTTCAAATGTTTCTAGAAATGTTGCTTGATAAAACTATATGAATGAGTTTATGTCAAATTATCCATGCCTAATACGACTATAATTATTTGTGTGTAGGTTTGATTGTTCGGAATTGAAGATCTTGAGAAAGAAAGACACATGGGAACTTGAATGTTGAAACCATTTGGATGTTATGATTAGACTTTTATGGATTTTGTTTTAAGTTTGTTAAGACATTATGTGTTTATACTTTATGCATGTTTTATGACTTTTGTGAACCTTTGGCGACTAAATTTTCACTAAACAGGTTCCTTAATCGCTAATTTTAATTATGGAATAACAGGTCGTGTTCGTGTCTTAACAGGTCGTGTTCGTGTCTTAACAGGTCGTGTTTGTGTCTTAAACAGGTCGTGTTCATGTCTTAAACAGGTCATATGATATGTTGGTAACATTTTCGTGTCTTAACAGGTCATTTCGTGTAACCTGTTTATTAACAGGTTCGTGTTCGTGTTTGGATAATCTGACACGATAAGATTTCGTGTCATGTTCGTGTTTACATGTTTCGTATTCGTGTCTTATCGTGTTCGTGTCTTAACAGATCGGGTTGACCCGATATGCAAGCCTTAACATGGGTTATGTCAACCTACACAAAACCTATTTTCCTAATATGTAGCATATAGTCCACATTTTTCCTGGGTTTCAGGAACGTTTTGTAATATACAATGAAATATACCGAAAGGTATTTTTACTCGTTGGATCTGTTGTTGTCCCTTTTGGCGTGGTTGCTTTGGGATTGGGTCTTGATGAAGGCATGATGACCATTGATGTCGGATGTGTGCTGGTACCGACAATGTCTGTTTGTGTATCACTTGAACCTGTTGCCGCCTCTTCTATAACCCTTGTCACCACATACTTCCCCTTCCTGACAGAGAGATGCAACATTTTTTGCTTGCCTACCACGAGCACTTTTTGGTCTATGAGTTTCTTTGAATTTGTAATCATTTGCTTCATCACCATGTCTTCACAACTTGTTTTAAGGACTGTTGCCATGCATTCATTGTACAACGTGACCTCATTTGTGTCGGTGTGGTAGCTGATGAGCGTGTTGACACAATACCTGTTATTAGACAACAAGATGTGCAATTTAGTTATACATTATTCTTTGAAGCGCAAAAACAACTGACTACATGTTCACATAATTAAATATGAGTTATTGAGAAGGCTGATACTTACATGAAATATGGTTGCACGTCATCGTCATCGTCATCCTTACCCACATAGTTAAGGATCGTCCTCCTTCGGATAAAGTGTTGTAATGCGCTTTGAATATAACACATAAATCATCCTCTATGTATGTGTATCTTTTCCGCATTTGCGTAGCATTTTAATTTGTTAACATTCTTTACTAAGGAGTTAGTTTAACAAACACATAAAACTTAGTTGAACCAAGCATACATGTATGTAAGACAAACCGATTATTACAAAGGTATTTTTTTCTTTCACTTTTGCTAAGGTCCACCAAGTAGGTTATAATAAATTTTAGACATAAACCTTACTTAAAGGAAGCAGATGTGTTCTATAAGACAAAGTGATTCTCAGTGGTATTTATTTTGTGCTACCATTGTTAACAAAGGTAAAACATTAACATAGTGAAAAGTAATTTACGTAGCGTACCTTGTATCTTTCTTGATCTAGTGATTTCAGTTCAATGATTGTTACCTGAGGTTCATTGTTAGCCAACTCCTCTAGAGTCGGCAACGCTTTCAGCCTGTCAAAGTTTATGTTAGTGTACGTTGTCGAATAAATGCTAAGGTGTACATAATAAGTACAGAAGTTGGACATTACCTGTTCACATGTTCCGCTGTGTGTGGAAAGTTTGGATTAATAACGACTGTTTCAAGAAAGTTGATTCAAGTTGCATCAATCCTGTATATAGGTTTATTAACGTGAAAAATACAATTTTGAAGTGTTGGCACATACCATATATAGTAGTTTGATACCAGTGTTGAGGTGATGATGATGATGATGATGTCTCCACCAACTACTTCATCTCCTACTAAATGTATATTTCTGGCCGCAAAGAGATCTCGAGGTTGTTACCCCTACAAAAATATGATGTCAGCGTCTTAGCTAATTGTAAATGGTATTTGTTTTTCTTTAATCTGGTTTGACTTACATTTCATCACGTATAGGCACCTTTCGTAAGGCCTTATTTTTAGTTATTGACTGAAGATGGTTGTGATCCACTCGGTCTATCAGACCTGTCAAAACTTTAGTAAGTGTTTGTTAAACAATTAAAAAATATATTATAGTGTATTTTTGGTTTATGGACGTACCTATCGAGAGTGTGTAGTTTTTCACTTTTTCATTCAACATCTCATACGCTGAAAACTTGAAGTATGCATCAGGTATGTCCAGATCTGGTATTGGAGTAAACCTAGCTTTCCTACTAAGGATGAGTGAGGCACCATGTTCTATAGTAGCCATGTAATCCCTGGGCTTGCTGCAGATGTAGGTTGTTACCTTATACAATGAATTCAACCATATCATTTGGTCAAAGTGTTCCATTTCCTTGGCTTCTACCACCACCTCAATACCATCATCCTGTATGATAGTTTTATATAAAGCATAAACAATTTTAGATATAATCTATATAGAAAAGTATATATAGCATACAAATTAATATAACTTATGCTTTAGCACTCATATGTATATCGATAAATGATAACATAGCTTATTTTTTTGTTGTCACCAAACTTTCTAACTGCTATCCATTTTTTATCACGTGTATTTCAATTGGTTGTGCTTTATCTTTCGGCCTAATAGTTCTTAATAATTTGCAATACATGTTTGATTTTGCTTTGATAGCTACAAGTGAGTTACAATTATTAGTTTCATGATAAAAGCATGCTTATGAAGTATGGATTTTAAGAAAATAATGCAAAAAACACATGCATAATAACAATATCGTTTAAAGAATTGTAAGAATATATTGTAACACCCCGAAAACGGGTTTGGTAATCAAACCTCGTTAATAGTAAAAACGGGTAAAATACCGTTAGTGGTAAAAATTAACCCGGTGAATATTAGGATTTAAATAAATAAATCTAATATTTATTAAAAGGATGGGAAATACTTTGAGAAAGCAAAGTATATAAAAAGGCCCGAGATTTAACGGGACTTAAAATAAAATGGAATTTTGAACAAGATGAATAACTAGGAAAATTATAACCTAGTTAACTACAAGTCTAGAAATAACTTGAAATGGGGTTAAAACAACCAAAACTATATGTCAAACAAAAGTGGAGGGGCCAATGTTGTTAAAATTGAAACTTATATTATTAGTTTTAATTAAAAACAAAACCAAACATCTCATTTGAGATGTCTGGTCGATCAAGAACAGGAGAGGGCGACACCCTCACCTCCAAAACCCTAACTTCTACTAAACTCTCAAATTGAAGGCCCAAATCAAGTTGAAATCAAAATCTGAACATAGAATCGTGATCACCTTGTCAAGAGGATCGTAAGGTATGTCGAATTTGGTCATTTTGATTCAACCCAAATTCTTGCATGTGATTGAAATTGAGTGTTGAGCTTAATTATGTGTTGTAAATACGAAGTTGGAAGTGATATAAGGTTTAGGGACAAACCCTAGATGATTTCTTGTCAAAATTCTTGCATGATAATTGTAAGAATCAAAATCACCATAGTGGGTGATTAATATGTTAGTAGAGCTTGATAAACACTAGGATTTAAACCCTTGTTCTAGTGTAAACTGAAACTATGAGGAAATCTCTGAATTGTTGATGTTAAAATATGTGTATATAGCCTAATTGAAGTTAATTGGGGTGATAAACTCAAGTCATGAACTTGGTTTAGATTATGTAGAAATCTGACCCGCTAGGTGTTTGATAAAACGCCTAAATGAAGGTTAAAATGTAAAGGTTGGGTAAAACGCAGATTTGAATATGTTAAGAAATTGTGCGTAAAGACTTATAAAAAGGGTTCTAAACGGATTGTGAATTGAACTCTTTAGGCAAGGAATCCGGATCGTCAAATGGACAAGCCGGTGGAAATACGCGTTTAAAAAGAGTGCTTAAAAGGTACGTAACTACGATTCTGTTACGTTATGCTTGATTCCGTATTCTAGCTAGTAGACTTTAAATTAGCATAATACATGAAATTGGCATTTACTTGAAGTGATGAAGATCACTAGGTAAATAAAGGGGTCAAAAGGTGAAATTATCACCCTTTGACAATATTGTCTAATGGTTTGTCGAGTTACATGTTATAGGAATAAATAGCAAATGGATAAGTACATCACTATTGCTTAGCGGTTACTAAGGCAAGGTATTGAAACGGGTCAATATATTGATCCGAGCCAGGTATGTATAATAACACAACTCATCATGTAGAATGTGGAGTTCTATAAGAGTTAGACAATGTTAAAGTGTAGATATTCGGTTATCTTTAAGGTAAACCGAATAAATTGAATTATGTTCATGGTGTTTTAGAAGCAAATGGGTTTATAAATTAGATTATAGTTAAAAGGGTTGGTTTTTGGGTCAATCAAGTATATAAAGGACCCTTGTAGTTAAAGAAGGATGAAGATTGACCAAATTGCCCTTGTAAGCTAATTCGAACGAACGACCCTTAAAGGTGGTTCGGAAATAAGTTTTATGATTATATAAATGCTTAGGATAAGTTAGATAGTGAAAAACATAAATTTTTGGGTCGAAGGGCTTTATATGAGTCTTTGCCGTAAAATGGTAATCCGAGGGGTAAAACTCGGAACATATAGATATCCACATTAAACCCAATACATATATAGTTGTAGTGGGAGGTTACTAGATAAGAAATGTAGAACTACAATGCTAGAAGGGAATGAAAGCGATTTCAAGCTTTAAAGTGCTTAAAATACCCTTAACGGGTCAAAATAAGCATACGAGCGAAAATGGGTTTAAATTGTGTAATAAACCTGTGATTAGAACCTAAAATGGTAGATAACATTAATTTGAAGAAGTGTAGGTGATATAGGAATCAAACAAATATGTTTGTTTGATAAAATGCATAAATGGGTAAAATTCGATAAAAAGGTAACGAGTCGAAGGCTTGAAAGTCTCAAAATTTATTTATGTTGGATGTTGGATTTTAACTCCATATGATGGAGAATCAAATTACAAACACGTAGGAAGAAACGGTAGGTTAAACGGACAAGCGGATTGAAAGATACGAAAGTTTTCGTGTCAAAAACGGCAAAAAGGAAAGGAATGATGCAGGAGCCACCGTAACTTACGGTGCCACCGTAAGTTACGGTGGATCTGATTTGGTTACGGTGCTAGACTACTGAAGTACGGTAGGGAAATGTTAACACAGGGGCCACCGTAACTTACGGTACCACCGTAAGTTACGGTGGAGGTCAGAATTGAGTTATTGTTTTGGAATCAAGATATCAATGTTGGATTTTCCTAATTTCCTCGTTGTATTATTATTTATTTATCAAAACTGACCTTTAAGTTGGTTTTGATCACAGGTGAATGTCGAGAGTCCCGGATGAAGATCAAGCATCGAGCAAGAACCGAACACACGTTAAACAAAGCTTCCGCAACGTTGTTTTGTCGTTATTCTAAACGGCGAATTAAATCACATTATGTATAACACTTAAATTGTAAAAGTTTTTAACAAACCCGTATTTCCGATGTATATGTAATCATTAATTACATGATTATTTTCGCAAAATATACGTTAAACCTTGATTTATAAGAACGGGTGTTACAAGTTTGGTATCAGAGCCTTGGTTTAAGAGATTCAAGTATGGTGGGAAGACTATGCTTGGACTTAAACCTTATGCTCTTAATAAAAAATTGGTGTTCGGTTCGAGGCTTGATAGCAAATCCGGTAAGTACATGTATGTTAATAGTTTAGCATGCTAAAGTGTTGTAAACAACACATAGGGCTATCGTGTGATACACGTTACCCCAATTAAAATGACTGATATAGTTGACGAAAATACGCGCGTTGATGCGTATAGTAGAAAAAGCCTTGTATTATAATACGAGCGATTATTGAAGTTGACGTTACTAACTTTTGTGAATGTTTTAATTGAAGGACACTCGCGTTTGAAGACGACGAGAGTCAAACGAATTGTGGGTATAATGATGGAACGGTCCGAGATATGACAAGAAGAGCATACTCATCAAGGACCTAAATCGCGTAACGATCGCAAATAAGTAATGGCAAGAAAGCCCGTTAAGGCAAGCATTACCAGGTGCACATTTTAAATATAATTGCACAAATAGTAATATGCAACAAATATGTAGAAATTGAAAGTTGCATATGTAGATTAAAAACTTGGAAAAACCCGAATAGAAAATGTATTCGGGATATTGTTTCCAAAAGAAACAAATAGAGGCATTACTTACATAGGGCGTGATGTGAAAAACTATAAAAAGGTCATGCGTGTCATGTGTTAATCGCTTACTCTGGCCAAGTGAGTAGTTGCATATGATACCATAAACTTCTTATAGCGGACACATTTATGTCCGATGTAGTAAGGGTGAGGTGAATGGGACTAACTTAAATGGTACCCAAATGAATCAAATAAGTAAGATGTTTGATAGTAAACGTAAACGAAAGTCGGATGACGGAAGCGTATTTCGTAAGAATAACGAGCCCGAGAGAAGGGACAAGGATCAAGTAAAAAGAAAATACAGACCGACCAATAGGAATGCTAAGGCATAGGGATAAAAGTTTGACTGTCACAAGTGATGAAATTCACATGGACAAGTCAAACGAATCGAATAAAGAATAAAGGACTTGATTGAATAAAAGCGATGGATCTCGCTAAGACGACCAAATAAATTAAAATAACGTCTAAAACCATATAAGAATGGTTACTTGAAAATGATTACGGTAAAAGATACCCGATGAATGGGTAGGATTTGGAAAGAATGCGTAAACCAAGAGACGGGAACGCGAGATAGAAAGTCAAAAGACTCGGAATATGAGTCATGAATAAAAGACAATGAGAATTTGCAAACAGAAATGTTAATAACTACGCTCAGCTATTTCAAAGCTGAACGGGTCAAACAAAGACTGAAGTTTGGCATTCATAAGTGATGAATGTTCACACGAACAAGTCAAACAAATTTAATAAAGGATGACACTTGCTAAAGTAAGTAAGCGCGAATCGGATAAATAAAAGTGCGAAATATTAATAAACCTATGTAAAGGAGTTATAGGCGTTAAAAACATTGAAATAAAAGAACCCGGATAATGGGACGTAAAGAAGTACAGGTAAGAACCGGGTAACGGTAAGTGTATGGAAAACCGACGTGTAAATTGACGTTAGAAGTCGAGAAGTTGGAAGGATGATTCGAAAGAAAACAATGTAGCCTTAGACTACGGTCAAGGTCAAATGAAATCCAAAAAGTAAAGGTGAATAATTATAAACATAAAAAGGGGTGCCTTAACGCCATATGCGTATATAAACGTATACACTTTTGAATAAAGACTAGAATAAAAGATGATCTACGGGATCATCATAACCTACGGGATAGTAAATAATATAAAGGCTTACGGGGCCAAAATGACCCACGGGTCATGAATTGAAGCAAAGGGATCATAAGGGCCTCGTCTTAAAGAGATGAAAGCTAAGGAAATAGCCTACGAGGTTAAGTGAAGGAACCTACGGGTCCATAGTGTAAGGTGAGGGAACTTGTTACGATTCCCCGCGTAAGACGAGAACGGAAAACAATGAATTAGGGGTTGTTAATTTCCTTGATATGAGTAATTGACATAGTTAAAGAGAAAAACGTTAGACTAAAATTCAGTTTTAGTAAGAAATAACATTTTTACAAATATAAATTCTGATAGGAAATTGAATAGTAAGCATGAAAGATTCAAGTCTTGTCGCTGATAGGCGCAAGACGATATATTCGAAAAGTGATCTTTTCGAAAATGAAAGGTTGATATAAATTAAACATGACGTGACACGATCACGGTCGAGAAATGAAATGTGAAGTGGAATCACATTATAATCAAGCGAGCGGTAAAAAGTAACTGGACTAATAAGTCGAGTTAGTGAGACCGGTTAAGGTCATTTAAGTAATTTGGTTGCCTGTAAGCGGTGGATTCGGTATAACTGAACCGAATAAATGAATTTGAAAACAAAAGAAATTGTTGCTAAAAGTGAAAGATTTCACTAAAGACCTTTAAACGGGTCAAAGAAACGGATTCATAAAGAATTCGATAGTATATGAAAGTGATGGATATCGCTAAGTTAACTAAACTAGTGGAAATAACGAGATTACATTATTTCGAAGTTACACTATGTCGTATGAGATATGTAGACAATTAATAACCAAAAAGATGTTACCATACTTTTCGGGTAATACTAACGATTGGTTAAAAAGTATAAGTAATGTTTAAAATATTTCTCGGATCGAATACATTGAGTTTAAACTCAATGAATTATGTAAGAAAAGGTTTCGAGGACGAAACCTCTTTAAGGGGGGTAGACTTGTAACACCCCGAAAACGGGTTTGGTAATCAAACCTCGTTAATAGTAAAAACGGGTAAAATACCGTTAGTGGTAAAAATTAACCCGGTGAATATTAGGATTTAAATAAATAAATCTAATATTTATTAAAAGGATGGGAAATACTTTGAGAAAGCAAAGTATATAAAAAGGCCCGAGATTTAACGGGACTTAAAATAAAACGGGATTTTAAACAAGATGAATAACTAGGAAAATTATAACCTAGTTAACTACAAGTCTAGAAATAACTTGAAATGGGGTTAAAACAACCAAAACTATATGTCAAACAAAAGTGGAGGGGCCAATGTTGTTAAAATTGAAACTTATATTATTAGTTTTAATTAAAAACAAAACCAAACATCTCATTTGAGATGTCTGGTCGATCAAGAACAGGAGAGGGCGACACCCTCACCTCCAAAACCCTAACTTCTACTAAACTCTCAAATTGAAGGCCCAAATCAAGTTGAAATCAAAATCTGAACATAGAATCGTGATCACCTTGTCAAGAGGATCGTAAGGTATGTCGAATTTGGTCATTTTGATTCAACCCAAATTCTTGCATGTGATTGAAATTGAGTGTTGAGCTTAATTATGTGTTGTAAATACGAAGTTGGAAGTGATATAAGGTTTAGGGGCAAACCCTAGATGATTTCTTGTCAAAATTCTTGCATGATAATTGTAAGAATCAAAATCACCATAGTGGGTGATTAATATGTTAGTAGAGCTTGATAAACACTAGGATTTAAACCCTTGTTCTAGTGTAAACTGAAACTATGAGGAAATCTTTGAATTGTTGATGTTAAAATATGTGTATATAGCCTAATTGAAGTTAATTGGGGTGATAAACTCAAGTCATGAACTTGGTTTAGATTATGTAGAAATCTGACCCGCTAGGTGTTTGATAAAACGCCTAAATGAAGGTTAAAATGTAAAGGTTGGGTAAAACGCAGATTTGAATATGTTAAGAAATTGTGCGTAAAGACTTATAAAAAGGGTTCTAAACGGATTGTGAATTGAACTCTTTAGGCAAGGAATCCGGATCGTCAAATGGACAAGCCGGTGGAAATACGCGTTTAAAAAGAGTGCTTAAAAGGTACGTAACTACGATTCCGTTACGTTATGCTTGATTCCGTATTCTAGCTAGTAGACTTTAAATTAGCATAATACATGAAATTGGCATTTACTTGAAGTGATGAAGATCACTAGGTAAATAAACGGGTCAAAAGGTGAAATTATCACCCTTTGACAATATTGTCTAATGGTTTGTCGAGTTACATGTTATAGGAATAAATAGCAAATGGATAAGTACATCGCTATTGCTTAGCGGTTACTAAGGCAAGGTATTGAAACGGGTCAATATATTGATCCGAGCCAGGTATGTATAATAACACAACTAATCATGTAGAATTTGGAGTTCTATAAGAGTTAGACAATGTTAAAGTAGTGTATTTTTTAGGCAAAAAAAACCCGACCGCACTCCTTAAAAGATGCTTGAATCACTCATCCGCACCTCCAACAAATAATTCATGAGTCCGCCACTGAACAAATCCTACACATTAAAGTTATAAAAAGTGACACCTGTTGTTGACAATCGTCAAACACCTTGAACCAAAAACAAATGTACTAAAACATTATATATATATACACACACACATATAACTAACACAACGAAAAAAACAAATAAGTTAAGACTACAACCTTATACACACAACACACATAAACATATAGGAAACACAAAGATATCAAAAGCGTACCTTGAAACCACCATAATCAGGATAACAAAAATTGCAGCTCCCTATATTACATCACCACGCCTTTTGAACCAATCATGACATAGTCTTGTCATAAGAAAACCGCAAGCCTATTGAAGCATTCACAAAAGGAAATCTATGAGAAAGCAATCCAAAAAACACTCTCTAGACCAAAGCAATAATGTAAAAAAAAGTCATAGAACAACAGAACCATCCTCAACAACCAAATAAAATAAACTTCCAACCACAACATCATAGAAGCAAATGTAGGGTGTAAACAGTCTCAAGCAACTAAAGATTCATCCTCATTGACCAAAAACCCATGGATATACAAAGACCAAGGAACCTTCAAACACTTGGCAACACGTAAAAAATAAAGAAATGTCTCAAGTGAGTTAAGACTCACCATCATCGACCTAAACTCTGCGAATGTAACATGAAAACACCAAAAAAGAAAACAATATTACATGGTTACATAAAGTTTGACAAAAAAAAAATGATTACAAACCACCTACAATATAGCATCATAAACTAAATCGAATACCCATCAATACGTAGACTACCAACAAAAAAAGTCTTAGCAAAGCATCAAAGACCAAAACCACAAACCCAAAATAAAACAATCTCCGATGACACTATAGTCATCATCACTGACCCAAAATGCAAAGCCAAAAAAAACAGATGACAGCCAACAACAAAAGTCTTAGCAAAGCAGCATAGACCAAAACCACAAACACAAAATAAAACAGTCTTCAATGACACTATAATCATCATCACCGACCCAAAATGTAAAAAAAAAAAAAAACACATGACAACGAACAACAAAAGTCTCAGCTGAATATCATAGACCAAAACCATAAACAGTCTCTGATGACACTATAATCATCATCACCGACCCAAAATGTAAAAAAAAAAAAAACATAATAACCACCAACAAAAATCTCAGCAAAACATCATAGATCAAAACCACAAACCCAAAACAAAACAGTCTCCAATGACACTATAATCACCATCACCGACCCAAAATGACATGCAAAGAAATTACAAACGAAAAAAAGCAAAGAAAACACACATTGTAAAGTAAACGGTAAGGCTAACATAGAAAATATGACGGACAAATCGGACAACCCACAAACAGCAACTGCAATCGTAATTCAACACAACCTGACAAACAACGTAATTGTAAAACCAACAAACGGAAAAGGAAAACGAACACCAAAAACTAACCAACAATGCCAGATTTGTGAGTCGTTGATTTTCTCCGACCACAGAGAAAATGGTTCAAAACAACCTTACAAACAATGTAATTCTTAGACAACGTTACCATAAATCCAAGAAAAACAAACAGAAAAGAAAAACAAAACCAAAAACTCACCAACAACAGCAGAGATGGAGGTCCTTAATTTTCTCGTACAAACCTACAGACAAAACGGTAAACGAAAAGTGCGAACCAAAAGAATAAAGGTAAAGCATTTAGTGGAAGTGAAAGCACACGTGTTGTCTAGAAAAAAACTCCACCAAAACACAAGTAAACAAAGCAGTGGTACAACACAACAATGCATAAGAACAAACAAAGCAAAAGTACAACCAGCAATACACATAAATCTTGTAAATTAACGTTATATAAATTTTGTTATCTTTATTATTATTATTTAGGCCACTAGCTATGAAAGCTAAAGCAAGGAATAAGAGAATACTCTATGATTTTGTATTTAGACAAATCATTAATTCATGATAAGGTTTAGCAGGACAATTACTAAAATTCATGATAAGGTTTAGTATGACAATTACTAAAAAATTATTAATATCTGTTGAAACACGCATTGTGTAATACACATGATAAGATTTAACAAATACTCATCCACTATGTTAAACTTTAAATACGAAAACGTTAAAGAGTGTAGAAAAAGAATAAAGAGTATCCTTGAAGGTTAACATGCAAGTCCCAATTAAATTTGTATTTTTTTTTATATTGTAACTTGATCAAAGAGGCGATAATCTACAAACAAACAGATGTTTTTAGTGTTACTTTAATTATATAATGTCAGCTCATAGTAGGGCTTTTAAATGAGTTGTGTTCATGAATTTTATAACCTGATACGAACCCAAAACTTTCGCACGAAAACTTAGACATAACATGTGTATCTGTGGTTTCACACAAACACGACCCGTTTAACTTTTATAGTAAAATTGAATTAGTAACCTTATTTTAATTTTCATGTTTACCTCTATAGTATACATATAGTGAACACTTTTAACCCATTTATTTTTCACTAATTTGGTTTTTCTCCTAAACACGCGTTTGTTAAAAAAAAGTACATAGACAGTTTTATTTGATTTTTCTACACGATGTTCCGGTATAAGTTTTATTGAAAACAAGATTGTGTTCAAAATAGTGTCTTGTTTGGGTATTATACGCTATATCAAGTGCCAATGTCGTAATGGTGCCATGACAAACGAAACCAATACCGACAGAACGTCGACACCGGTAACAGTATTATATCAATATTTGTTTTTATAGTTTTCAATCGGTGTAAAATAAAATATTATTTTATTTATTACATAGCTTTTTTCGGTATTGTGACAAAGCAAATCAACACCGATCGAATTCCCACCGCGTAGCGCAGGTGTATCCGCACTAGTTTTTTTTTTTTTTTTTTTTTTAATGGCTAACTTTGCACACCATGGGGATTGAACCCCTGACCTATTTTATCCTAAGCTCTATCTAAACTCACCAACACCACTGGGCTATTCCCAAGTGGATGTATCCGCACTAGTTACCTATATATTAATTTGCAAAAAAAAAAAAAAAACAAAAAAAAAACCTCCTCTCACGCCATAACTATTCAATTTTGTTTTACTTTTTAACTTTTTCCTTTTACTCTTGAATATTATTTACTTTTAACCTTTTTTTATCTTTTACACTTTTAACTCTAACACTTATCATCTTTTATATAACCCTCATAGTTTTCATCTTTTACACTTTTAACCTTATAGTTTTCATCTTTTACATATTTGTCACAAACATTTTCTATTTTTAACGTCAACACATTTCCATTTTTAACTTTGGTCTCTATACTTTACATCTTTTGCAAATTTATCGTTTTACGATTCGCTCTAAATTTTGTGATTTAACACGCTGAAACGCGCGCATGTGGTTCAATATTTTTACGTCTATTTTTTACGGTTTAACAACTCCGTCGAAACTCGCGGGTCCTAAGCCGACTTCGTTATTCTTTTCTATGTTTTACTTCTTAGGTCTATTTTTTGCGAGTTACCACGCCGTAACGTGTATGCGTGATTTATCATTTTTATGTTTACTTTTTGTTTGGCTTAACGGTCTCGCCGCAAAACATGAGTCCTAGACACTATATATATTAGAAAGGAACTACAATGAACAATAAATATTTTTATAAGCATGTTTATTTTTTAATATATATTATTTATTTTATAATTTGATATAAGTTTAGTAAACTGTTTTCATTAACTTTTTAAAAAAATCTATCCACAACTATGTTTAATTATTTTCAGCATCTTGATATAAATTTGATTAAAAATAGAAACTGTGTCGCTATTATATCGAATCGAAACTGGTATTAATACCGTGACAAACCGAAGTGATGATGTCTGAACAACATCAATAACGACAACAATGTTCGTTTTTATAATTTTTTATTGATGTGAAACACAACTTGATTGCTATATCAAGTGTTTATATCGTATTAGTACTATAATGAATTGATATATACTAAAGCGCACCTCATAGTTAGAAAATCTCACTGATTATTTTTATTTCTTGTTAGCATTTATGTTTGAAATATGTCGGTGTATCTTTATACTTTTAAATTTTGATATAAAAAGTCAAATGGTTTAAGTTATGTATGGGTTAAATATGTCAAACCCATGATGTCGCAATCCCCGGCCCCTAATCACTTCGGAACGGGCGGCCGTGAACCAGTATCAGTGGTATCGATGTTTATCAATTTGGTAGCGGAATTTACATCAGAACCGTATTTAGGAAATATTTTATCAGAATAAAATACCATATTTTTATAATATTAAATACATGGGAAATTCCCAAGTTTCTATTACAAACATGTTTATAGGGATAAACCCTAATTTATTGAATAAAATCATCTTCTTTATTTATGTAACTTTTATAGCCACTTTTTCAAGCCTTCAGTGCTGTCCAGCTGGCTTCTATTTGGCTTTCACATTTTGTTACCTGAAACGCGTTTAAAAAATATTTTATCAGCAAGAAATACTGGCGAGTGAATCCCAGTTTAATCAAAACAGGTTTTATCATTTCACAGTATTGAGAGCGATTACAATGTTATATCTACACAATTACTCATTCAGTACTGTCAATCCTGACTGGTGGGTCATATTACTCATTGGCTATCTCATTGTCCAATGGTAACGTGTTCCACATTTTGTATACAAAACCTCAATATACCGGCAGTAATTGAAGAATTACAAAGACTCAATCACTGCTAATTATTTAAAATATTTAAGGTTTTGTAAAAACAGTTTGCAAAAAGATTTACACAAAAAGGAGATTACTCACATTGCTACTATAGGTATTTTTTCTGTGATTTCCTGGTTATAATCTATTAATTAAACAATTCACATGCGTTAGTATAATAACCCATATTTACATTAGTTATACCCTCTCCGAGACAGAACTCCAACGACTACGTTGGGCAGAGGCTCGACAGCCGTTACGCAGCACTAGATCAATCGGGCAGCGTATCTAATACGTAACCGGGGGTTATGATACTTACATCGAGGCAAGGCTTCGCTATTTTAGTGGGTATAATACCCGGAGATTAATTCTACTATAGAGAAATTGAGAGAGAGTTGAGAATTCTGAACGACGGAAAATGAATGCCTGAGCTCCCAATTTATAGGGCTGGTCGGGCAGTTTCTCGTGCCCGGCGAAAGAGACCACAAGGGTCTTCGCGGCCCGCGAGCTAAGGGATCTAGGGCGTAGCTTTGACCAATCACCGGTATAGCCTTAACACGCGTATGACACGTGGCGGCTCCGAGGGCGCCCTGGTGTCCCAGCTGTCGTGCCCCGCGACAGCCTACCGTGGCTACTTCGCGCCCCGCGAGCGAGTATTAAATTTTGTTTTTATTTAATTTTTGCAAAGAACAAAGGTATTTAGGGTCATTTCTCTTATACGGGGTGTATTCTAGGGCGTATTGGGGTGTTCTAACAATTTTAGGAGGGTTGTTATATCCTCCCCACCTTGTTTTAGAACTCGTCCTCGAGGTCTACTGGAATAGGTGTGGGTATTTCCTCTGCATCTCTGATTCGAGCTCCTATGTGTACTCTGGTCCTCTCTTGGAATCCCACTTCACTTTGACTAGAATTAGTCTTTTGTGTTTGAGATTTTTGACTTTTCTATCTTCAATCTGTAGAGGCTTCTCTACAAACTTAAGTTTCTCGTTTACTTCTATATCCTTAAGAGGTACCACTAATGATTCATCGGCTAAACACTTTTTGAGATTACTTACATGAAACACATCATGTATTCATGCCATTTCCTCTGGCAGTTGTAGCTGATAATCTACAAGTCCTACTCTTCTGATAATCTCAAAGGGTCCAACATACCTGGGACTTAGCTTTCCCCTCTTGATGAATCTCACCACTCCTTTCCAAGGAGAAACTTTTAATAATACCTTATCTGCTACTTGAAATTCCAATGGCTTTCGCCTATTATCAGCATAACTCTTTTGTCGATCGCGTGCTGCTTTTAGTCTTTCCTTGACTTGAATAATCGTGTCCGTTGTTTCTTGCACTATTTCTAGTCGGGACAATTTCTTTTCTCCAATTTCTGCCCAACAGACTGGAGTTCAGCACTTTCGTCCATAAAGGGCTTCGAACGGTGCGGCATTGGTACTGGTATGATAGCTGTTATTGTAGGAAAATTCTATTAATGGTAGGTGATCGTCCCAATTTCCTCCGAAATCAATTACACAAGCTCTAAGCATATCTTCCATTGTCTGAATTGTCCTTTCTCTTTATCCATCCGTTTGAGGATGATAGGCTGTGCTTAGATTTAGCTTGGTTCCCATTGTGTAACAACCCGCACGTTCGTGCGTTGTTACTACTCGCTACACTCGTTACGCCTAGCACCAGAGATTCTGATCATAATGTAACTATATCGCATACATCGCTATTTCGCAGTATATTCGCATATTACGCATACTTTATCGCTATCACATCACGTTGCACTTGCTGACAACCACGAAGATGTCGAGTGAGGACCAATTCTACCCTCCTTGATAGCCGTGATGTGTCGCAGTGCAACTCATTACTTAAAACACACATTAACGTTCACGATGACATTGAGAGAGGACCTATTCTACCCTCCTCAATGACTGTGAAGCGTCGCAAAATAATCGCATACTCGAAACAAAACCCGGTTATTGTATCGCAACTTTGAATAATTATATATATGAATACGTACATATGGCCCATGTGAATAAATAAATATATAATAATAATAAATATAGGAAATGCGTACCCAAAACTATCACAACGCTCGGAACGATGAAATTCTCCGCACCGAAGACCCAACCGGAATGGCTATCCGAACGGGTAGGCCATCCGAACGGATAGGCCATCCGAACGGATTGCCATCCGAACGGATGAGCCATCCGACCCAACACACCAAATCGCCTCCACTCTTCTCTCTTGCCTATAAATAGCCTGTCACTTCACTTGAACAGTGATGTGACAGCTCCCACTCGACCAACACGCTCTTGGACCCTTTTTCTCTCGATTTCTCGTGATTCCGGTAAGATCTTAACCTAAATCTTGTACTTCTATGATCTACACACGATTCTACACCTTTCTATCTTTTAAAACTCAACTTTTAACCGTGAAATCTACTGATTTGGAGTGTTCAAAGATGATGTCATCAAGAGTTTTTATGAACTTCAAAGTGTGACCTCATTTCACCATGAACAACTCGGATCTGAGTAATTTTCACATGTTTTTATAACAATCCCACCTAAAATCTATATATCCAATCAAAGTATTGTGCGATTTCAGGTTAAACATGGGAAAACCGTCAAGAACGACCAAATCTGATGGAACGGGGTGGTTCCCGGCCGTTAGAACGGGTCGGAACTGATGGAATTTCATTTGCTTAACATGATGTCACACCGTCTCAGTCAAACCACTCGTTGGCCAAAATGTTGGAACGAACTGTTCACCAATCTCTATGTCATCCGACCGGATCATGTCATCCGACCGGGTCATGTCATCCGACCGGGTCATGTCATCCGACCGGGTCATGTCATCCGACCGGATAAGGTCATCCGACCAGATTATGTCATTCGACCGGATAAGATCATCCGACCAGTTATGGTCATCCGACCAGATCATGTCATCCGACCGGATTGACATCCGAATTGGATTGCCACTAGGCCGGTTACTCGACTCTTCGCGTTTTAGCACACTGTGCATCGCTTACGATACCATTCAATGTTTAGGTTAACTCAGACGCACTCTCAATCGATCCAATCAAGTTGTGTTCTTGCTGAATACGCACTGTGAGTATACTTGAACCCTTTTTGGCTTTTGCACTCTTGGGTGTAACATACGTTGCTATCGAATCAAATCACATCAAATGCTTAAACTATTTATGTCACACCCCGATATTTCCACATATTACCGGTGGGCCCGGCGGAGAGTATCGTGACGTAGTTGATATCATCATAGTCAATACACACAATATAATAGCACAGCGAAAGGCTTGGTGAATAAACTATTACAAACCATAATGTCTGAGTGTTCGAGTGACAGAATATACAGACTGGAATGTAATAAGATCCACAGGCGGATCATAAATAAATACAAGGAAACAAAATAACAGACTTCAGGTATCTACGGATTTGCAAGATCCTCTTATGACACCTAATAGCTCCAACCTATTACGAGAGGTACCTGTCAAATCAGTCTTTAAGAAAATACGTCAGTTTACACTGGTAAATACAATTAACTGACTCTTTTGAAAACATTTATGAAAATTGATTTAAGTGCATATGGCACAAATCTTTTATAATTTGGGACAATTATTTAAATATAATCTTGTATACAGATTTACATGTTTGTCTTACAATTGGGGCCGGTTGGAAGCCGGTCGTAATTAACCGACTCACCACTTATAGAACCCACAAAGGAGTTATCCCCAACATGTGGGTTTATATTTTAGCATTTGCATCTGTCAGGTGTATGCCTACACCCCGTGCATAGGTCGTGGCCATTTTCAAATGAAACGAGCCGAGGATATCCAGGACACGGTCGTATTAACCCCCAATGCTTATGTTATCAAACAAGACAGATTAAAACGGGTTATGGAAATTTATTAATCACAATCCGATTAAATGATTTCATACCCGACCAAGTGGTATTATTATAATACCATATCCCAAGCCCGTATAAGGGAAAATAAGTTAAAAGTATTTACCTGATGCTAGCAGTAAAATCCTAAAGTTTTTGAAGGCACCTTCTACCGGAAGCTATTTAATCTGTATAGAAGGTTTATTAACCTATTAGGATGCTAACGGGTCTTTAATTTAGTCAAGGACTTAGACCGGCTAGCTAGAAGGAAACCTTACGGTTCTAAACGCTCGATTAAGCGGAGACCGGAATAGAATGTGATTTAGACCCGACAAGCCTGGATACTTGCATAATATGGGTAAACCAACACATTCTGGAAATTGAGGATTTAATGATAAGGTTTGACCCGTTTCGGCTATTTTATGTAAACTAGTCACATAACCCGATCCGAATGCGTAAACGCGTAACGGGTAACTAAATAAATTATATATAGGTCTTAATCATTATTATGCTCAAAATATGTTAATACATTAGTAAGATGTTAACATATATGCCCAAAAAGTAATTTAAACCAAAATAAGTCCCATAAGGGTATTTTGGTAATTTTAATGTCCATAAAAGAGTTTAAATGTGAAACTGAGTTTCAGGTCTGATTTAATTAGTAAAAACATGTATTTTTATAAGTTATATCAGTAGGGTATTTTATATGTGTGAAATTTATCTTATATAACCCAACTATGCACCGTAGGGGCATTTTGGTAATTTCACATAGGCTTTAGAGGTCAAAACAGACTTCTGAGTTTAAAAACTTTGGTTTACTGTATAATTATATAAATTAGCTTAAAACATCAGTGGGTATAAGTTTTATATGTCAAATATAGTTTTAACTCAAACCATGTGCTAAAAACGCTTAAAAATCGGTTTTAAGGGATATTTGGGTTAAAATAGGAAATCTGAGTTTTTGATCAGTTTATAAGGTTCAAAATACTTTATTTATCATGTAGAGTCAGTAGCAAAAGGTTTGGCATTAAAAAGTTATGTAAAACTCATTTTATGCATGAAAAGGGTAAAACCGACAATTACCGAATTCAAGCTATAATCCTATGTTATGCTCAGCCTAAAAATAAATAAAAATCTTCAAAAATCCCAAAATATTATTTTACATCAGTAGGTAAAAAGTTTGATATCAAAAATCGGGTTTAGATAGGCTTTATGCTAATTATGCCATTTAAATAATAAAAAGCTCCTTAATTACGCTATTGAGCATAACTCCTATTCTTGACCTCAAATTGATGTCAAATTTTATGGACATGTCTAAATATCAGTAGCAAAGGTGTTAGTCCATTCACATTGCTAAAAATCTCAGTTGTGTGTAAAAAGGGCGTTTATGGCATTTTTAAGCATAATTACGATCAAGTGCATATAATTCAAACCACTAGGCACCATGCAATATAACTCCAGAGGGTTATACTACTAAGTAATGTGGTCCTAATGGAAGCTTAAAACATGGGTGAATTAAGCTTAAACGGGTTAGAACTGAAAGTCAAAGCAAAAGTCAAGCTTTTGCGACTTTCGGTTATAAACTGACCTTAGACTATTAATTGCCGGGTTAGGACTGATAAAACATGATTTAATATTAATTACCAAGTCATTAGAATGTTAAAATATAATTTAGAACCTCTGATTTATTAATTTTAGTCATTTTCAAACATTCTGTCCAGTTTGACTTTTTGTCAAACTACTTTGACCCGATAATTGACCAGTCAAACGAGATAATTAGGAGGTGCCCTTTTAAGGGTTAATCACCTACACTAATGTGGTTCTATAACCACTTTCAATTTGATCAGTGGTTAAACCATATGTAATTAAAACGAAAGTCAAACTAAATTTACGATAAGTTTGACTTTAGAGTAATTAAGCTAATTAAAACGACTAAACAAGAAATTAGAGGCTTACTAAAGGTCCTAGCAGTCTTTTCTACACTTCAAAGTCTTCTCCTTGTCCTAAGCAAGCTCCAGAAGTAGTAGAATGGAAGATGGTTGCAAATGTGCTTATGAACACAATAGCAAGTCCCTTTATATAGTGAATTGCAAGATCATGGATCACTTCCAGGTGTAATGGGACATCCTAGGATCACCCCAGGTGTCCTAGTTGATGAAATAAACCGACATATAGCTCCTTAGGTCGTTACAAACTAGGCTAAGGCGGTGGAACAGCCAAAACCCGCACCTGGCAACACTTTTCTGTTACTGGCATGCTGAGGCGGGCCGCGTAAGACTTAAGGGGGGTCTTACGCGGGCCGCGTGGACCGGTTTAATTGGCAAAAAAAGTTTCAAGGTTGGCAGATTCAGTCCCTTGTCGTTTTTAACCCTTTTTAACCTCATTGTTGACATGTAGGGCCCTTGTAGTCAGTTTGCTGAAGCTCAAGGATGTATAAACTAACTTCGTTAGGCTACGGTTTGTTAAATATCATTATGAAAGCAAGTTTCATCAAGTTGACACTTATAGCCCAAAGTCTTGAAAATATGCCTAACGATCTCGAAACCACGTGAAATTTATACCACTTATTCTTAAGAGTATATTTGAATATTTCGAAGCCTCGGTTTCGTTAAAAGGTCAATCAGAGGTCAGAATCGACATGTTGATATGTTTAACCCTTATAATTTAAAAATCTTCCGATTATTTTCATAAACGGCTTCTTATATCAAATCAATCACTCGTTTAAGAACATATTCATCATGTATGGTCATTCAGAGGCACAAGTTTGGCATGTTGACACTATTAGTCCCTGTGGTTTCATAGTTTCACTGTGTGAAATCTTTAGTCCTTCAAACTCAATCTTTCACACCTTTAGAGTTTAGGACACGTGTCTTTACATAATTGGACACGTTTTTACGTGGTGTTACAATTTATCACTTGCGAATGACTTACTTGCATAGTTATACGTGATGCTAGTTACATATTTGCTAGGACATATACTCGCGACGTCCCACCATGACTAGTATAGTACTATTGCGCCCGACGGGGTCTAGTTTGCCATCGCGTATTCGAGCATCAAGGACTTAGCTGGTAGTATCGGTTTTGTGAGTATATATGTCGTGTATCCCGTTTATGTATGTAGGAATTCGCAGCACTTTTAGTCTACTATGCTATTACATATCAAACCTGTATACTCGCCAATACTTTTGTATTGACATTATTTTAACGTATGTTGCAGGTTTAGTCGCAGTCTACATCAAATCAAGCTAGGAAGTCTAGAAACTCACCTAAAATCTAGGTTGTCGGATTTGTATTGTTCGAGAGGACAAGAAATCTGTGATAACTTATGTGATTGTATTGTTTGTTAGTATGGGATAACAAATGTAATCAATATTGTCGCTTTATAGTTGTTATGGATTCTCTTGAGCAATCTGATTCACCTAGTGTCGTGCCCCAATGATTCCGCCATCGGTTGGGGTGTGACAGATTGGTATCAAAGCCATAACTATAGGGAATTAGGTAAAATTTTGTGACTCGACCTAGTCCGGGTCGACGTCTTAGAAATTGACCTAGTCTATAGTCTAAGTACCAACAGGCCGACTCGTACGAACCCAGTAGGAGATTGTACAGGCCTACTTGATACTCTCGTTCGAATTCGCTAAAAGCTACTACTTCGTGTGAATACCGCATACTACAACTTCACACGAAGAGCCTTTCCTAAGGCTGGAATGTTACATAGCCTTTCCTAAGGCCAACACAATACACACGATTTCGAAAATACCCGCATAGCACAACCGAGTGATCCAGTCAAGATCAGGTGTGAAAACCAAGAACTCTCGATAAGATCGCTCACTCAGCACAATTTCTAGCACGAGAACTTCTATTGAGCTAGGAGTGAAGTCCATATCTCAACGAAAGTCTACATCTCAAAAAATCTAGTGGAACTCCCAAATTTATTCGGAGTGCACAACCACAGTTAGGAGCGAAGTTATTAAGTCAGGGGTGAATCCCATACCTTAATAAACCGCTCCGCTCTTTATAAAATGATTTTCAAAAGCTCTCACCAAGGACTCGACTATAACGATAACTCGAGCCACACGAAGACCAGAGAAGACGAATGCCATGAGCTGCATCCCAGTGGAAGCATAAGCCTTCTAGGGCAACGCGAGTGCACGAGCTGGTTGGATATGATTGAGTTACCTTGGGTAGTCGATGCCTAAACACCCGAGGCACTCTATCTATTTTTCTAAGCTGACGACTCGCCGATTATACGCTTATCAGGATCTATTTACGCTTATGTGATTGCATTTTGAAACTTTATGCTTTGACGATTTCTCAATTTATCGATTTACGCTCCCCGCTTTATGAACGCACAACACGCACAACCATCGCAATCTAAAACAAAAACCGAATGTACGCAACAAAACGAAAGTCTAACAATTCGCCCTCTCATTTCATCGCGCCCTCGCATTATCTATACGCATCTGAGTAAATGTCATAACGATATATATATATATATACAAACGAAACACTTGTGTGAGAACCTAGGGATCTCGTGTCTCCTATGTGGCTCCTATGTGTATACATAATACTATACTACTTGCAACAAGTTTTGAACGCACTCAAATCGCATCGCATCGCAAAACTTAAAATCATTATGATCGAATCTCACTCCAAGTCTCTCTGTCTAGATGCCTTCCAACAACTCTGCTTCGAGAATGTCAGCCAGGAGACGAGCCAAACGAAGGGACGAAAAGAGGATTGCTTCACTTGTGGTCAGGGAAGTGGCCAAGGTCATTCCTCAGATTGTCACTCAAGTGCACTCTCTTAGCAACTCTCGAACTTCGGAAGACGTTAAGACAGAAGCGCCCCAGTCTACTTTTCTCTACAAACACTTCAAAGCCTGTGATCCAATGGTCTTCACAGGTGAAGGAGGTGTCTCTCAGCTACTTCAGTCGTTCGATTCTGTCGAGATGACCCTTCCTCAGAGTGGGTGCCCCGAGCATTTTCAAACCACTTGCGCTACCGGAATATTTCAATCGCATGCACTCGACTGGTGGACCGTCGAACGCAACAAACGTGGGATTCAAGCAGCCTATGCTCTCTCCTGGAATGAGTTGAAAGAGCTCATGAAGGAAGAGTACTGCCCGCCCCACGAAGTTCAGAAGTTAGAAAATGAATTTTTGGAAATCAAGCAAGACGGAAGTGACAATGCTGGCTACACCGCGAGGTTCAAACAGCTTAGCGTAATTTGCCCAGGTCAAGTCAACACTTCAGAAAAAGCCATCCCAAAGTACATTCGCGGCTTGCCTGAGTGTGTGGGAGATTTTGTCGAAGCTGCAAGACCTGCTACTATCGAAGAAACCTACCATTTGGCCGTAGAGATCAACGACAAACGAGTCTTGGACGGATTCTTCTCCAAGAATCCCGTCAAACAAACTCATCAATTTTTCTGACGATTCTTCCAGCGAATCTACCAACGATACTTCGGAAGATTCCTCCGACGATGCCTCCAGCGAATCATCAGACGAATCCGCCAACAACACCGTATCATTTCAGGAAGCTCAGCCCAACCGTAAACGAAAGACCATGAGCCCAGACTCTTCAACAACCGAACTGCTACAACCAGAACCTCTTCAATCAGTTCCACTACTTCCAAAACGTGCCTACACTGGAACTCATCCTCAGTGTTACACATGCACCTATCATCATCCAGTTGAAGCTGACTGTCGCTATTGCAACAATTGCGACTGCTACGGTCACTTCACCCGCAACTGCCACACCGAACCGCGAACTTGAGTACAACAACAACAGCTCCAGCAAAAGTCTTCAACACCAAGAATCTAGCAAGCGTAGGATGATATTGTAATGATACGATTTTCGACGTTAATTTCTTAGTATTGAACCTACTCTATTACTCGATGTTGCCACTGTGCGCAACGTTAACTCTCGCTTTCGTTTTCGCTTTCACTCTCTAGTCATCACACTTAGACTAGCTTCACACACGAACTATATACTATATCACGATATAATGTGTTTTAACCTCACTACACTCTTAGAATAAGGTACGATAAACGTGCAAGGAATGACTAATCACGGGTGCACACGGGATTATTTTGGTCCGTGCACGGAGATCGTAGTGAATTCTAAGGTGCCATAAGCGTCTCGACAAAGTGTGACACCAAATCACGGGATGTGACTAGTAGGGGTCAAGCAAGGTGTGCTTTACCATACTACCGAAGTTCGTGAAGAAAGTGCCACGTGGAGTTGAACGTTATTTGACCTATTATACTATTATGATTATTTTCAACACACTACACTCAATCGCAAGGCGTAACAACCGAACCGCATCACTGCGAGACTTTTTGTATGTCACGGCCCCAGCCCCGGTTTGACCCGGTCAGGAGCCGCGGGACAGGAACCCGTGGTATTTATTAATTGATGCGACAGCGGAAGATTTATCAGGATCTTTTTAAAACTTGGAATGCCCGATTATTTTATTTCATAATTCGGGATAAACCCCCGTAAGTTACAATAGAGGAATTTCACTAGGAAATTCCCTGATTTATAAAACATGTTTATTCATTTTAACTGAGCCACCTCTTCAAGCTTGTTAGTGCTCCGTAGCACGTTTTCCTTGATTTACAGCAGGTCGCCTGAAACATGTTTTAAAAATATTTTATCAGCGGAGAAATACTGGCGAGTCACTCAATTTGATAAAACGACACATAGTTATAAATTACAGCATAAGAGTGATTACAATGGCTTCTATCTTATTTTTATCTGGCGTCGTGTCACCTGGTGACGATGGTCATATCACTATTGGGTCTTTCCCCAAGTAGTGATGATTATCACTGTTAGGATTTATTAGCCTAACTGTGAGAAATTAGTAATGTGCACAATACCCCAATTAGCCAGTGATTCAAGATAACCATGACTTAATCCCTGTAATTATAACTTTTGAAAATGCTTGGAGTATTGTAAAACAACTTTGATAAAAAGAGAATGACTCACATTGCAGATTTAAACGGGCAGAGTTTAGCCTACTGGTTAGCCTTGTAACCTAAATAACAATGCACATGAACTAGGTCAGTAACTAATACAGCATTTACGATAACTCACGAGACTAAAACCCTCACAACGAATGACAAAGTGCTATACTTAAACATCCGTCGAATTCATGACTAATGACAAAGTATGGCCCTAATGCGGGTAGCACTTAAACATCCATTGGATAGTTTCAATCGATCGGACATTGAATCGTAGCAGCGATCGAGTTAATACCCGGTATCGTAGCAGCGCCTAGCTATTGTAAAAGTAAATTTCAAATTTGATCAGCCAAACTTCGTTTTTGAGTTTTGGTTTCGACACCAGTGAACAGCCCCTGGCCATTTCTATTTATATGTGAAATTTAGTCTCACGCGGCCCGCGTGAACCCCTACTCTACCTTTACGCGGCCCGCGTGGAGGTCTAGTTCGTAGATTAGGGCATCCGTGTCATGGGTAGGTATGCCACGTGGGTGACACGTGGATCTGGACGCTTATCCGGTCAAACTTAAAGTTGTCGCGGCCCGCGTGAAGTCCAGCCTATCCTTTACGCGGCCCGCCGGAAGATCAAAAATCTGATTTTCTTTATTTTTGATATGGATTAGGGTTTCAGGGGTCCGGGTTCTCATTTATGGGTCGGTTTAGGACATTTTTGAGGTCCTTACATCCTCCCCACCTTATTTAAATTCTCGTCCTCGAGATTTACTGAAATAAGTGAGGATACTTTCGCTTCATCTCCGATTCTAGCTCCCAAGTATACTCAGGTCCTCTCTTTGAATCCCATTTGACTTTGACCAGTACTAGTCTTTTGTGCTTGAGAAACTTGATCTTTCTGTCTTCTATCTGAAGTGGCTTCTCAATAAATTTTAACTTTTCGTTTACCTCTACATCTTGAAGAGGTACTACCAATGATTCATCCGATAGACATTTCTTGAGATTGGATACATGAAATACGTCATGTACTCCAGCTAGCTCCTTTGGTAGTTGTAAGCGATAAGCAACTGGTCCTATACGTTGGATTACTGGGAATGGTCCTACGTACCTTGGACTTAGCTTTCCTTTCTTACCGAACCGAACTACTCCTTTCCAAGGAGAAACTTTCAAGAGTACCTTGTCTCTAACTTGAAACTCTAATGGCTTACGTCGATTATCGGCATAACTTTTCTGATGATCTCGAGCCGTTTTCAATCTTTCCTTGATTTGAGTAATTTTGTCGGTAGTTTCTTGTACTATTTCAGGACCTGATAATTGGCTTTCTCCTATTTCTGCCCAACAGACTGGAGTTCTGCATTTTCGTCCATATAGTGCTTCGAATGGGGCAGCTTCAATACTTGAATGATAACTATTGTTATAAGAGAATTCAATTAAGGACAGGTGATCATCCCAGTTTCCACCAAAATCTATTACACATGCTCTAAGCATGTCTTCAAGGGTTTGGATCGTCCTTTCACTTTGTCCGTCTGTCTGAGGATGATATGCAGTACTTAGATTTAATCGAGTTCCCATTGCTTCCTGGAAACTTGTCCAGAAGTGGGAAGTGAAACGACTATCCCTATCCGATACAATGGAGAGTGGGACTCCATGTAAGGATACTACTTCATCTACATACAACTTGGCTAACTTTTCCATGCTAAAGGTTTCTTTCATAGGTAGAAAGTGAGCTGATTTGGTTAATCGATCCACAATTACCCAAATCGCATCATTACCTTTTCTGGTTTTGGGCAACTTAGTAACAAAATCCATTGTTATGAGCTCCCATTTCCATACAAGCATTTCTAATTGTTGTAGTAGACCTGAAGGTTTCTGGTGTTCTGCCTTAACTTGTGAACAAGTAAGACATTTAGAAACATATCTAGCTATGTCCTTTTTCATTCCTATCCACCAGAAATTATTTCTTAAATTTTGGTACATCTTATTGTTACCAGGATGCATGGTATATCTAGATTTATGGGCTTCCTCTAAAATCTTTTTTCTTAATTCTCCTTGTTTAGGTACCCAAATCCTTCTTTTATGGAATCAACAAATTCCATCACTTCCTTGTTCCAATTCTTTTATTCGTCCTTTCATTCCTTCAGCATCATCCTTGATTGCTATTTCTTGAATGCTTTTCAGTTGTTCCATTAAATCTAACTGTAGATTTAATCTAAGAGCATGAACTCGTCGTTGCTTCTCATGATACTTACGACTTAAAGCATCAGCAACTATGTTTGCTTTTCCTTCGTGATATTGAATATCACAGTCGTAGTCACTTAGGATTTCCATCCATCTCCTTTGCCTCATATTTAATTCTTTTTGCCCAAATATGTATTTTAAACTCTTATGATCTGTATAGACAGTAAACTTACTTCCATACAAATAATGTCTCCAAATCTTAAGGGCAAAATTTATGGCTCCTAACTCTAAGTCATGAGTCGTATAGTTTTCTTCGTGCTTTTTCAATTGCCTTGATGCATATGCAATTACCTTCTTGCGTTGCATTAGCACACATCCTAATCCTAGTTTTGAAGCATCACAGTATACTTCAAAATCTTCTGTTCCTTCCGGTAAAGCTAAGATTGGAGCATTTGTTAATTTATGCTTTAAAATCTTAAAAGCTTCTTCTTGTCTAGGTCCCCATTCAAACTTAACTGCTTTACAGGTTAGCTTAGTTAATGGTACATCTATCTTGGAAAAATCCTTAATAAACCGTCTATAATATCCGGCTAACCCTATAAAACTTCTAACTTCCATTGCTGATTGCGGAACCTTCCATTTGGTGATTGCTTCTATCTTAGCAGGATCTACGTGAATTCCTTCGTGATTCACCATGTGTCCTAAAAATTGCACTTCTTGCAGCCAAAATTCACACTTCAAGAATTTGGCATAAAGTTTTTCCTTTCTTAACAAAGTTAAGAGTGCATGCAGGTGGTGACAATGCTCTTCCTGGCTTTTGGAGTAAATAAGTATATCGTCGATAAAGACAATTACTAATTTATCCAGGTACGGTTTACAGATCCTACTCATCATGTCCATAAATGCTGCAGGAGCATTTGTTAATCTGAAGGGCATGACTGTAAACTCGTAATGACCATACCTAGTTCTGACAGCAGTTTTAGGTATGTCTTCTTCCTGTACCTTCAATTGATGATATCCAGAGCGTAAATCTATTTTAGAAAAATATCTAGCTCCTTGAAGTTGATCAAAAAGATCATCAATCCTAGGTAATGAGTATCGATTCTTAATTGTAACCTTATTTAATTCCTTATAATCGATACACATTCTCATTGAACCATCTTTCTTTTTCACAAACAACATCGGAGCTCCCCACGGGGATGAACTAGGTTGTATGAATCCTTTGCTTAACAATTCATCTAATTGTTTTTTCAATTCTAGCATTTCGGTGGGTGCTAACTGATAAGGTGCCTTGGCTATCGGTGTAGTTCCAGGAATTAGATGAATTCTAAATTCGACTTCCCTATTGGGTGGTAACCCCGGTAGTTCTTCTGGGAATACATCTGGGTATTCTGCCACTACAGGAATTTCTTCAAGTTCCTTACCTTTCGTGTTAATGATTACTGAAATCATATACACCATTTCTTGTTTTCTTGAATAACTGGTCAACTTCATTACTGAAATGAATTTCAGTGGCTTTCATGGCTTATCTCCTGTAATCACTACTAATTCTCCTGTAGGTGTATGAATTTCTATGGAATTCTTATCACAAAGAATTCGAGCATGGTTGGCTACTAACTAATCCATTCCTAATACCACATCGAATTCGGCCAACTTCATAGGTAACAGGTTTGCAGAGAATTTGTGGCCTAAGAGTTCTATCTTTTCTTCTCGCAAGACCTTATCTATGTTAACAGAATTCCCATCTTCCGTTTCTACCGTAAAAATTTGTCTAAGGTTGGTTAAAGGTAGGTTAAGAGTTTGGCAGAATGAAGTATTTATAAAACTTTGGTTTGCACCAAAGTCAAATAATACTTTTGAATAAACGTCGTGAACGAGGAACGTACCAGCTATCACATCAGGGATTAGCTCTGCTTCTTGAGTAGTTAACTGGAAGGCTCTTGCATTTCTCTTGGTAGCTCCTTCTGCAGGTTTGGTTTTGTTGTCAGCTGGTTTGACCAATTTCGGGTAGTCTGGCCTAAAGTGTCCAGCTTCTCCACAGTTGTAGCAGACTGTTGCTTTCTTCTTCCTGCAATCTTCTTCTTGGTGCCCCGGGATTTTACAGAAATTGCAATATCCTTTGCATCTTCCAAAATGCTTCCTTTTGCATGTATTACAAAATGGAACAGTGGAAGATTGCCCGTTTCCCTTTCTCTTGAAGTTAGTTTTGTTACCCACACGGAATCCTTGGGTAATCTTTTGGGCCACTTCCTTCTTCCGGGTTTCTTCTCTTGTGCATACCAGTCCGTCAGTTAGGGTGTTAGCTAATTCCACAGCATCGTCAATAGTGCGTGGTCTCGCAGCTTTGACGATATCTCGAATTTCGCCAATAAACCCCAGATATAGCGGGAAATAAGTACCGGCTCTGGCGAAGCCAGGGTTGGTACCACTCTCGCATACTCGAAGAATGTTGAAGTATACCCTCGACAGTCTACATCCACCATCTGGTGGTTTAGGAATTTATTTGTCATTTGTTCTTTCTCATATTCGGGACAGAATTTTCTTTCCACTAGCTGCTTAAATTCTGCCCAACTCATGGCATAGGCCATATTTCTTCCTTTGGCTTGAAGTACCGTATTCCACCATTCTAGCGCCCCTTTTTTAAAAAGATGCGACGCATACATGACCTTGTCTTCTTCGGCACATTTACTTATCATAATTACTGCTTCGGTTTTCTCCAACCAACGCAGTACTGCAGTCGCCCCTTCATTGCCTGCAAATTCAACTGGTTTACAGGCAAGAAATTCCTTGTAAGTGCAACCAGGCGTTGCAGCTTTCATTCTTTTTAGACTTGGGGCTTGCAGTATATTATCGTTATTGTTATTGTTGTTGTTGTCGCCTCTGTTTACACTATTACTGAAATTGTCACCGTGTGTGTGTTTGCTAGGAATAATTTGTTGAGGTTCAACTGGATTTCGAGCAGCAGCAAGTATTGCTGGAATAACATTGGCTATTCCCTAAGCAACGATATTCTCGATATCTTGCCTATTCAGAAATTGATCTTCATTGTTATGCTCAGATGGATTAACTTCATTATCGGGTTCATTACCAGCGTGTGCCATCTGGTAATTTATATAGGTGATTAGTATCAAATAAGAAATACAATCGCACATAATCATGTTAACACGTATAGTCAAAATTGTCGATCTTTCGACGTTCAATATTTTATATATCATAATAGGCATCCGTACAAACTGGTTATCTTACACAAGTTTTATTGTTTATTTTACACGTTCTTATTTTGATTATTATATTATTATTAAACATATGCTTCCGTCACCCCACATTATCCTCTCAGCTGGCGTGTTTAGAAACGACGCTCCCTTTCGTCGTACTTCCAGGAGATCTGTTCTCCCACCTCCCGGATCCTATTCCCTGCATCTATCAGCTCCTCGCCAAAATGGCGGAGTTCAGCTAAGTTTTCATTACTCATTGGTGGGTTTGGTGCAGGTTCTGGGTCGAACTGAAGGAAAAAAGGTATAAGGATTATTTAGGAGGTTTTGAAACTGCCAGTCGTTGGTCCACCATTCGTCCATTTCTCCTAGAGGTTGAGTATGGATCAGAGGGTCTGGGATGGCTGGTTCCAGGTTTACTGGAAGTTGGGTTTCAGCAGGATAAGGGAAGAGGTTTTCATTGATAGGCCTAAGGATATCACAATTTACCAGTATGCGATCTAGTTCCTCCTGCAGTGGCAATTCCTCTGTTTGTTTAGAACTTTCCCCAATTTCTATTTCTACTTGTCTAAAACTTTCCCCTATCTCGATCCCTTTTCCTTTATCCATGGGATTTTCTATCTTGGGAATTCTCCTAGTCGCTGGTTTCCTTCTGCGCACACGCCTCCAACCCACAAATCTTCTTCTTTTCTTTGGCTTTGATTTCTCCGGAGGTGGAGCTTGGAATTCCATAGGTTCCTCCACATCGGCCAAGTAACCAGTAAAGTCTCTGGAAACTTCCACTTTCACCGGATAAAGATTGAGATTCTCAAGGGCTTCAGATAATTCATTCATGCTGTTTAACATTTATGAAGAAACACATAAAATTCTAGGTTAAAAGTTTGTAACTTAAATTTTTCACATAAGCACAATAATGGTAATCGAAAAATTTATTATTAATTACAATTATCTAATAAACCATTTTATTAAAACAAAATATTTATTTATAGTACAACGAAAATATTAAAGTTTCTAGCTTAAATATATGTGTTAATACTGAGTCGGGGTGTTGGCAGTTTAAAGGTTAACATTTACTGCTACGGTGGCTAACATGTAGAGATTTGCCCATTGTTCATCTAACTCATCTTCCCATGGTGGGTTATCACTTATTCCCTGAGTCTCTTTAATTATCACTTCTTTTGTTTGAAACTTCCTCATTTTCTCTTGACTTTTTCTAATAATCAAACTTCTTTTATTTGGGGTAAGTGGTTTCTCATATTGTTCCTTACGAACAAATATTCCCTCCTCAGTATCTGCGGAGTATTTTGAGGAATTTGATTGGGATGAAGTTCCCTTATCTTTCGGTGAACTATCTAATTTAAGAAAGATATCCGAAACTCTTTGCTTACCCATACTGTAACTAGCAAGTAGTCAGTTAATAAACACATAATCACAAAACGATAATCAGGAAAATTAAGTATTTTAAATACTTAATAGGCTTAAATCAGTGGCTCTGATACCACCTTTTCCTGTCACGGCCCCAGCCCCGGTTTGACCCGGTCAGGAGCCGCGGGACAGGAACCCGTGGTATTTATTAATTGATACGACAGCGGAAGATTTATCAGGATCTTTTTAAAACTTGGAATGCCCGATTATTTTATTTCATAATTCGGGATAAACCCCCGTAAGTTACAATAGAGGAATTTCACTAGGAAATTCCCTGATTTATAAAACATGTTTATTCATTTTAACTGAGCCACCTCTTCAAGCTTGTTAGTGCTCCGTAGCACGTTTTCCTTGATTTACAGCAGGTCGCCTGAAACATGTTTTAAAAATATTTTATCAGCGGGGAAATACTGGCGAGTCACTCAATTTGATAAAACGACACATAGTTATAAATTACAGCATAAGAGCGATTACAATGGCTTCTATCTTATTTTTATCTGGCGCCGTGTCACCTGGTGATGATGGTCATACCACTATTGGGTCTTTCCCCAAGTAGTGATGATTATCACTGTTAGGATTTATTAGCCTAACTGTGAGAAATTAGTAATGTGCACAATACCCCAATTAGCCAGTGATTCAAGATAACCATGACTTAATCCCTGTAATTATAACTTTTGAAAATGCTTGGAGTATTGTAAAACAACTTTGATAAAAAGAGAATGACTCACATTGCAGATTTAAACGGGCAGAGTTTAGCCTACTGATTAGCCTTGTAACCTAATTTAAATAACAATGCACATGAACTAGGTCAGTAACTAATACAGCATTTACGATAACTCACGAGACTAAAACCCTCACAACGAATGACAAGGTGCTATACTTAAACATTCGTCGAATTCACGACTAATGACAAAGTATGGCCCTAATGTGGGCAGCACTTAAACATCCATTGGATAGTTTCAATCAATCGGACATTGAATCGTAGCAGCGATCGAGTTAATACCCGGTATCGTAGCAGCGCCTAGCTATTGTAAAAGTAAATTTCGAATTTGATCAGCCAAACTTCGTTTTTGAGTTTTGGTTTCGACACCAGTGAACAGCCCTTGGCCATTTCTATTTATAGGTGAAATTTGGGTCTCACGCCGCCCGCGTGAACCCTTACTCTACCTTTACGCGGCCCACGTGGAGGTCTAGTTCGTAGATTAGGGCATCCGTGTCATGGGTAGGTATGCCACGTGGGTGACACGTGGATCTGGATGCTTATCCGGTCAAACTTAAAGTTGACGCGGCCCGCATGAAGTCCAGCCTATCCTTTACGTAGCCCGCCTGAAGATCAAAAATCTGATTTTCTTTATTTTTGATATGGATTAGGGTTTCAGGGGTCCGGGTTCTCATTTATGGGTCGGTTTAGGACATTTTTGAAGGTCCTTACATCGTAAGTCTGCCAACGCAATGTAATCGCCTCATCGATGGACTTTGGTAAGTCTACCCCCGCAGGGCAATTGCAGCGACGCAAGACTGGTCGTAAGTCCACATCGCAACTCAATCGCAGTTTTCTTGGGATCTATCGCACTATCGCTTAAATCTATCTCGCAATCGCTATCGTTTATTATGTGTATCTCGCAACCTCTATCGCTTATCATGTGAATCTCTATCGCTTCTTGGGAGTATCACTATATCACTTGCTGTGTATCAATCTATCGCTCGCTCTATCGCTCGTCGCTATCGCTTACCGTTATCTGTGTTAACCGCGTTAAGTTAGTACACATGACCTCGTTTCACGAGACGAAACTCATATGGTTAAAACATGGTGGATACGCCACTGGTACTTCCTATATATAAGTGTTTTAGCCATATCAGCAGACTTTCATGGAAAAAGGCCATGTGGGGTCTAACGTTAGTTAAATTTGTGGTGTTGATCAATCCAATCGAATCGCATTAATCACGCATAACTCCATCACTTGCAATGCAACAATCGTCGCTTATCGCTCGCCGGTTATCGCTATCGCTTATCATTTATCGCTTACTCGCTTATCGATCATCGCTCATCGCTTGGTATTCATCGCAATCAGTGTGGTGTTAGTATGCATGACATCGCTTCACGGGACAAAAATAATAAGGTCAAACATGGTGTTTCGCCATATTAGCAAACTCTCGTGGAAACATGCCATGTGGGTTTTAATGTGGAATCTAATCGAAATCACACTAATCGCTTATCGCTCGTCGCCTATCCAGACACGCCACGTCAATGTCTCGTGTCATCAAGCTACTCGCACACGCCGTCATCGCTATGTTCGCAATCAATCTCGCCGCCCAATCTATTTGATTCTATATTCGACTTGGTCCGACCTCCTATCGCTTGGACCAAGGGAACGCAATTCTATCTGTGTCGCATCGGCACACCTGACACCGCCTCACGAAACGGAAGTAATATGAGCAAAACATGGTGGATACGCCGTTGGTACCTCCTATATATAAGTGTTTTAACCATATTAACGAACTTTCGTGGGAAAGTGCCAAGTGGGGCTCGGTGTCAACAACCTTTTTGTAAAACTTATTTTGTAAAATTTTTTATTAAAACCATTGGACAAGTGAAATTTCATCACAGCGTGGAGGTAACATCGACTCAGCTTAACTCCATGCCCAAGGGAAGCTTTCATAAGTCTAATTTTTCCTTAAAACCTTTTGCAATATCAAAACAAGACCTTCTTGAGACGTTGGTTCAACATCGCGTTCAGCTTGAAACCATGTCATAAGGAAGTCATCTTAAACCGTGTTTTCCTTCCAAATTCTGTTAAATGTTTAAACTTAAATCTTCCTGCAAGGTTGATTAAACATATTCAGCTTGACCCTACGATTATAGGAAAATTTTTCGAGATTCTTCCTTAAACTTCATTTGCATCGACTCAACAGGCTCCTCAATACGCTTTTGGGAACGACAATTCGTGGGATACTACTTTTGTCATTACGTCGCCTTTTCGCTATCGCGGTCGATCTCTCTCTTACTCGAGATGCTCATGCTTGCCCACTCTCACCCGATTAACTCGCTGTATCGCTACTTATACGGGACAACTTCCACAAGTCTACCTGTTGGATCAATTTCGGGACGAAATTTCCTAAAGCAGGGGAGACTGTAACAACCCGCACGTTCGTGCGTTGTTACTACTCGCTACACTCGTTACGCCTAGCACCAGAGATTCTGATCAAAATGTAACTATATCGCATACATCGCTATTTCGCAGTATATTTTCATATTACGCATACTTTATTGCTATCACATCACGTTGCACTTGCTGACAACCATGAAGATGTCGAGTGAGGACCAATTCTACCCTCCTTGATAGCCGTGATGTGTCGCAGTGCAACTCATTACTCAAAACACACATTAACGTTCACGATGACATTGAGAGAGGACCTATTCTACCCTCCTCAATGACTATGAAGCGTCGCAAAGTAATCGCATACTCGAAACAAAACCCGGTTATTGTATTGCAACTTTGAATAATTATATATATGAATACATACCTACGGCCCATATGAATAAATAAATATATAGTAATAAAAAATATAGGAAACGCGTACCCAAAACTATCACAACGCTAGGAACGATGAAATTCTCTGCACCGAAGACCCAGCCGGAATGGCTATCCGAACGGATAGGCCATCCCAACGGATAGGCCATCCGAACGGATGGGCCATCCGACCCAACATACCAAATCGCCTCCACTCTTCTCTCTTGCCTATAAATAGCCTGTCACTTCACTTGAACAGTGATGTGACAGCTCCCACTCGACCAACACGCTCTTGGACCCTTTTTCTCTCGATTTCTCGTGATTCCGGTAAGATCTTAACCTAAATCTTATACTTCTATGATCTACACTCGATTCTACACCTTTCTATCTTTTAAAACTCAACTTTTAACCATGAAATCTACTGATTTGGAGTGTTCAAAGATGATGTCATCAAGAGTTTTTATGAACTTCAAAGTGTGACCTCATTTCACCATGAACAACTCGGATCTGAGTGATTTTCACATGTTTTTATAACAATCCCACCTAAAATCTATATATCCAATCAAAGTATTGTGTAATTTCAGGTTAAACATGGTAAAACCATCAAGAACGACCAAATCTGATGGAACGGGGTGGTTCCCGGCCGTTAGAACGGGTCAGAACTGATGGAATTTCATTTGCTTAACATGATGTCACACCGTCTCAGTCAAACCACTCGTTGGCCAGAACGTTGGAACGAACTGTTCACCAATCTCTATGGCATCCGACCGGATCATGTCATCCGACCGGATCATGTCATCCGACCGGATAAGTTCATCTGACCGGATAAGGTCATCCGACCGGATCATGTCATTCGACCAGATTATGTCATTCGACCGGATAAGCTCATCCGACCAGTTATGGTCATCCGACCAGTTATGGTCATCCGACCAGATCATGTCATCCGACCGGATTGACATCCGAATCGGATTGCCACTAGGCCGGTTACTCGACTCTTCGCGTTTTAGCACACTGTGCATCGCTTACGATACCATTCAATGTTTAGGTTAACTCAGACGCACTCTCAATCGATCCAATCAAGTTGTGTTCTTGCTGAATACGCACTGTGAGTATACTTGAACCCTTTTTGGCTTTTGCACTCTTGGGTGTAACATACGTTGCTATCGAATCAAATCACATCAAATGCTTAAACTATTTATCACTTGCGAATGACTTACTTGCATAGTTATACGTGATGCTAGTTACATATGTGCTAGGACTTATACTCGCGACGTCCCACCATGACTAGTATAGTACTATTGCGCCCGACGGGGTCTAGTTTGCCATCGCGTATTCGAGCATCGAGGACTTAGCTGGTAGTATCGGTTTTGTGAGTATATATGTCGTGTATCCCGTTTATGTATGTAGGAATTCGCAGCACTTTTAGTCTACTATGCTATTACATATCAAACATGTATACTCGCCAATACTTTTGTATTGACATTATTTTAACGTATGTTGCAGGTTTAGTCGCAGTCTACATCAAATCAAGCTACGAAGTCTAGAAACTCACCTAAAATCTAGGTTGTCGGATTTGTATTGTTCGAGAGGACAAGAAATCTGTGATAACTTATGTGATTGTATTGTTTGTTAGTATGGGATAACAAATGTAATCAATATTGTCGCTTTATAGTTGTTATGGATTCTCTTGAGCAATCTGATTCGCCTAGTGCCGTGCCCCGATGATTCCGCCATCGGTTGGGGTGTGACACATTGCTTTTTGGAAACTTGTCCAAAAATGAGAAGTAAAACGGCTATCTCTATCAGAAACGATAGATAAAGGAATTCCATGTAATGAAACTATTTCATTTACATACAACTTAGCTAACTGTTCCATACTGAAGGTTTCCTTCATTGGTTAGAAATGAGCAAGCTTGGTTAACCTATCTACAATCACCCAGATTGTATCATTACCTTTTCGTGTCTTGGGTAGTTTGGTAACAAAGTCCATTGTTATCAATTCCCATTTCCATATTGGCATTTCTAATTGCTGTAACAAACCCAAGGGTTTCTGATGTTCAGCTTTGACCTGGGAACAGGTTAGACACTTGGCAACATAAGCTGCTACATCTTTTTCATTCATATCCACAAGAAATTCTTTCTTAAGTCTTGATACATCTTATCACTTCTAGGATGTATCGTATACTTAGACTTATGGGCCTCTTCTAATATTCGGTGGCGTAGGTTTCCTTGTTTAGGTATCCAAATTCTTTCCTTATGGAATCTCCATATTCCATCTGTTCCTTGTTCTAATTCCTTAATCATTCCTTTCAATTTTTCAGTATCATCCTTGATTACTGATTCCTGTACTTCGCTAATTTGTTCATTTAAATCTATCTGCAGATTTAATTTAAGAGAACGTACTCTTCTTGGCTTCTCATGATACTTTCGACTTAAAGCATCGACTACTACATTAGCCTTTCCTGCATGGTACTGGATATTAAAATAATAATCACTAAGAATTTCCATCTAGCGTCTTTGTCTCAAATTTAATTCCTTTTGCCCGAAAACATACCTTAAACTTTTATGATCGGTGAAAATGGTAAACTTACTACCGTAAAGGTAATGTCTCCAAATTTTAAGGGCAAAAATTATGGCTCCTAACTCTAAATCATGGGTAGAATAATTCTCTTCATGATTCTTAAGTTGTCTAGAGGCATAGGCTATAACCTTTTGACGTTGCATCAACATACATTCATAACCTAATTTAGAAGCGTCACAGTAGACTACAAAGTCTTCAGTTCCTTTTGGTAACGCTAGTATGGGTGCGTTGGTTAATCTTTGCTTAAGAATTCTAAAGGCTTCTTCCTGTTTTGGTCCCCATTAAAACTTAACTGATTTACAGGTTAGCTTAGTTAAGGGAATGACTATTCTAGAAAAATCTCGGATAAACCGTCTATAATAACTGGCCAGTCCTAGGAAACTTCTAACCTCCGTTGGTGATTCAGGGGTTTTCCATTTAGTAATTACCTCGATCTTTGTGGGATCCACATGAATTCCTTCATGATTAACTAAATGTCCAAGGAATTGCACTTCTTCTAACCAAAATTCACATTTCGAAAAATTAGCATAAAGCTTTTCTTTCCTCAACAAGGTAAGGAGTGCATGCAGATGCGCTGCATGTTCCTCTTTACTCTTAGAGTAAATGAGAATATCATCTATAAAGACAATTATGAATTTATCTAAATATGGCTTACATATTCGGTTCATCATGTCCATAAATGCGGCTGGGGCATTGGTTAAACCAAATGGCTTGACTGTAAATTCATAATGGCCATACCTTATTCTGAAAGCGGTCTTAGGAATGTCCTCTTCCTGTACCTTTAATTGATGATATCCTAAGCGTAAGTCGATCTTAGAAAAGAATCGAGCTCCTTGTAATTGATCAAACAGATCATCAATTCTCGGTAATGGGTACCGATTTTTAATCGTGACCTTGTTTAATTCTCGGTAATCAATGCACATACGCATTGACCCGTCTTTCTTCTTGACGAACAAGATTGGTGCTCCCCATGGCGATGAACTTGGCTGTATGAATCCTTTCTCCAACAGTTCTTCTAACTGCTTCTTTAGTTCTTGCATTTCTGCTGGTGCCAAATGGTAGGGTGCCTTAGCAATTGGTGTTGTCTCTGGTAGCAAATGAATTCTGAATTCGACTTCTCTGTCTGGTGGTAGTCCTGGTAGCTCTTCTGGAAACTGAGATACTACTGGAATATCTTTTAGTTCCTTTCCTTTAGTGTTAATGATTATGGAAATCATATACACTAATGACCTTTTTCTTGCATAACTCGTTGTTTTCATCATAGAGATGAATTTCGTGGATCTAGATGGCTTATCTCCTTTAATTGTGATCTTTTCACCTTTTGGTGAATTTACTTATATTGACTTTTGATCACATAAAATACTGGCTTTATTGGTCACTAACCAATCCATTCCTAATACAATATCAAATCCTGCCAGATTCATTGAGTAAAGATTTGCAATAAACTTTTGATATAAAAATTCTATTCTTGCCCCCTGCAAGATTTGAGTAAAGATTTGCAATAAACTTTTGATATATATACACACACACACACTATTACTGATAGGGGTTCATCCAATATTTCATGTTACGCTCGTCGTATTTCCAGATTAGTCTCTCCCCTATTTGTCTTATCTTTTCACTTTCATCTAACAACTGCTCACCAAAGGTGCGAAGTTCTTGCACATTCTCAGTGCACATGGGTGGTGCGGGTGCTGGTATAAGGTCAGGGTACTGTGGTATTGGTTCTTCGTAAGGATACGGGTTCTCTAGAATCTCTCGAATTTATTGGTCATTATCAAAATATGGATCTAGAGGGTCAAGGTTTGGATAGGGTGCTACTGGGTTTAGCATGAGTTCTTCTTGTGGCTGGAGTTCTGGGTAATCCCTATGGTCGTCAAACCATGGGTCATAATCCGGGGGATGGGGTGCTGGGACTCTAGGGATTTCAGTTGGGTCGAAAGCAGGTGCTGGAATCTAGTCTCCTGGGTTGGGTTCGATTTCCATGGGTTGTGTTGGGAATAAGGGTAATGGCTGGGGTGCTATGATTTGTTCTAGGTTCGGGTCTGCGGCTGTTGTAGCTAGTATGTGGAAATTAGCCAGTCTCCGATTGATTATGTCCTGAGTTTGGGCATTCAACTCCCTATTTGCAGCTGCTAAAGCTCTCTGCTGCTGTAACTTTCTCATCCTTTTTCCTACGCTCGTGAGCTCCCCGACTGAACCATCCTCTCTTTTTGGTAGGGAATGGCTCTTCGGATTGCGCCTTGAAAATGAAAATCCCTTCTTCGGTGTCAGCTGAATACCCCGAGGGGGTTGGCTGGTATAACAACCCTCCAAAATATAATTAGACACCCTAAAAATATTAAAATATTCCAATACGTCCTAAAATACACCCCGAATACGAAAACGGGCCCCGAATATATTTATTTTTATCAAAATTAATTAAAAACAAAAATAAAGGGGCTCTGACGGGCCGCGTAAGACCACCCTTTGGTCTACCCGGGGCGCGAGCGAAGGGCCAAACGGCGAAACCCTAGGCCGCCACGTGGCAAGACACCCGGAGAAGCTAGGTCAGGTGATTCGACGAAGCTAGGCCCTACAGACCTACGTCGCGGGCCGCGTAGCCTTTGGCTACATCCTTCGCGGGCCGCGAAGAACTTGAAATCAGACCCTATAAATTGAGGGCATCGGCTTCAGTCCCAAACCGCTCACAACTCTTTCTCTCTCTCGAATTTCTGAACAGTAAACATAATTTTAAGGCATAATACCCCACTAAATAACGAAGTTCTGCCTCGTTGTAAGTATCATAACCCCTGTTACGTATTAGATACGTTGCCCGATTGATCCAGGGTTCCGTAACGGCTGTCGAGGTTCTGCCCGACGTAGTCGTTGGAATGCCGTCTCGGGGAGGGTATTACTAATGTAAATATTGGGTTATTATACTAACACGTGTGCATTTGTGAAATTTATAGATAATCACCAGGAAATCCTTAAGGAAAACCCTAAGACAGCAATGTGAGTAATCTCCTTTTTATAAATTGTTTTTACAAAACCTTACTTAATTAACATTATATTAAACAGTGATTAAGTATTTGTATTCTACAATTACCGTCGGTATGTTGGGGTTTCGTATACAAAATTTGTTACTACATTGTGAGTAGTAACATGAGCACAAGTCGGGTTGACAGTACCGTGGGTGGTAATTAAAGTAGATGGAAACAAATGTAATTGCGCGACCGCCGTCAATGTTGTACAATGGTTTTTACTTAACTTGATTAAACTGAGATTCACTCACCAGTATTTCCCTTGACAAAATGTTTTTAAACGCGTTTCAGGTAACAAAATGTGAAAGCCAAATAAAAGCCAGCTGGACAGCACTGAAGGCTTGGAAAAGTAGCTATAAAGTTACCTAAATAAAGAGATGTTTTATTTAAATAAAATAAGGTTTATCCCTATGAAAATGTGTGTACTTAAAATGTTTAATATATTAAAAGCGTGGTATTTTACTCTGATAAAATATTTCCTAACTAGGGTCCTGATGTAAATTCCGCTGCCAAAATGATAAACACCGATACCACCGAAAATGGCTGCGGCCGCCCGTTCCCGGGTAATTAGGGGACGGGGGTTGCGACAGAAGGTGGTATCAGAGCTAAGCCACTGATTCAGCCACAGAAGTGTTCTGCTGATACCAAGATATTATTCAATATGTTAGGAAATTTTCTACGGAACTACGTGCATAATTGTATTTTATTATTGTATGTTATTTGACTATTTGTTACTTTACAGTATGAGCAACCAAGGACCTTCCGATGCCTACCGTCAGTTGTCCAGCTCACCTAGGAGCGAAGGCACCTCTTCACAGCCTACCCTCTCAGTGTATTCAGCTGACAATGAAGATGGGATATTCGTGTTTAAGGCTCAGTCTGAAGAGCCATTCCCTCCTAAAAAGAGAGGATGGTTCAGTAGGGGAGCGCATGAACGTAGGAAAAGAATGAAAAAGTTACAACAACAGCGTGCTGTAGCAGCCGCCAAGAGAGAAATCGATGCTCACACCCAGGATATGCTCAATAGGAGTCTAGCAAATTTCCATATCCTAGCAAACACAGCTGCAGACCCTAACCTGGAGCAACTCATAGCACCCCAGCCCTTACCACTGTTTCCCACCCAGCCAATGGAAATTGAAAACAATCCAGGAAATCAAATCCTAATGCCTGATTTCAACCCAAATGAGATACCTAGAATACCAGCACCCAATCCCTTAGACCCAAACTACGACCCGTGGTTTGATGACCATAGGGATTACCAGCAACGCTACCCAATACCGGAAGACGAACCCATGTCAAACCTAGCAGCCTACTCGGATTTGGACCCTCTAGATCCCTACTATGATAACGATGAATACATTAGGAAAATTTTAGAGAATCCTTATCCTTACCAAGAACCCATGCCCCAGTTCCCAAACCCAGTACCAGCCCCTACACCCCCAATGAGTGCAAAGAATGTGCAAGAACTCCGAACCTTTGGTGAGGAGATTTTAGAAGGTAGTGACAGGATGAGACAGATCGGAGAACGACTCATCTGGAAGTACGACGAGCGTAATATGGAGTTCTGGATGAACCCATATCAGTGATGGTGGTAATAATAATAAGAAAATAATATATATATATATATATATATAATATGTGTGTATGTTTGAAAACAAAATCTAGACAATAGCTATGGATGCCTAATAGTAGTGTAATTTCAATTTCAGTTGTACTGTAATATATATGGATGCATAGTATAAGAAAGAGTAAGTCGCAATGTTCGACGATTTTGATCAATATACGTGTTGTGTGATTGATTAAATATTAACTTGTGATATTAATATGTGGCAAATGTTTAAAATTCAGATGGACAACGAAGTGAACCAGGAAAACCAGAATGACAATAACCCAAATAATGATAACCCGAACAACAATAACAATGGAAATCAAGTGGATAACAGTGCCATCCAACACATAGTGGCACAAGGGATAATAGATGCAATGCCATATATTATCAAAATGGTTAGGGAAGCGGATAATAAAAGTAATCATAACAGTAAACGACCCACTAAACCAGAACACAGTGTAAACAATGGACCCATACTTCAAGTGCCCATTCCCAAAAGAAGAAGAACCATGTCTTATGGTTGTTCTTATAAAGAGTTCTGGTCTTGTAAACCAATGGAATTCTCGGGCAATGAAGGGGCCGTTGCAGCTCTACGCTGGATAGAAAAGACTGAGGTTATCTTAAAAATAAGCAAGTGTGCAGAAGAGGATAGGATAATGTTTGCTTCCAATCTGTTTAAGAACTCAGCCTTAGAATGGTGGAACACTATCCTTCAGTCCAGGGGAAGTAATAGGGTTTACAATATGGAATGGGAGGAATTTAAGAACATGGTGGAAAGGAAATTTTGCCCTCCTAATGAAAAGGAACAGATAGCAAATAAGTTCCTAAACCTTAGAATGACTGGAGTGGATAGTAAAGGTTACACTACGTTATTCTTTGAATATGCTAGAATAGTGCCAACCATTGCATCACCTGAACCAGTATTAATCTCTTGTTACATCTGGGGATTAATCAGTGAGATTAGATATGTAGTCAAGGCAGCTAGACCTCAAACTATAGAAGAAGCTGTAGAACTAGCAAACACTTTGACAGATGAGTTAGTGCGTACACGAGAAGAGGACCAGAGAAGGAACCTAGCTCAAAGGCTTACCCAAGAATTTCACTACGGTAATTCCAACCGTGGGAAAAATGTAGGTTCTACCTCTGCACCCTACTGCAAGGCCTGCAAGAAGAAGTATTCGGGAAAATGCTCCACTTACTGCAATTTCTGCAAGATACCAGGACACAAGGAAGAAGATTGTAGGAGGAAACCTGATAATGGAATGTGCTTCAACTATGGAGAAAAAGGTCACATCAAGCCGAACTGTCCGAAACTAGTTCCACCCATGGGCAATAAGACTACTAAGAATGCTAGGGCATTTGTTCTGACTGCGGAAGAAGTAAAGATATCCCGGACGTGATAGCCGGTACGTATTTAGTTAATGATGTTTTTGCTAAAGTATTATTTGACTCTGGTGCGAACCAAAGTTTTATTAATACTTCATTTTGCAAACTTCTCAACCAACCATTAACTAAACTTCCACAAGAATGTCTAGTAGAGACAGCAAATGGAGAAACCGTTAAGATTTCTAAAATCTTGCAGGGAGCAAGAATAGAACTTTTTAAATCAAAAGTTTATTGCAAACCTTTACCCAATGAATCTGGCAGGATTTGATGTTGTATTAGGAATGGATTGGTTAATAACCAATAAAGCCAGTATTCTATGTGATCGAAAGTTAATTCAAGTTAATTCACCGAAGGGTGAAAAGATCACAATTAAAGGAGATAAGCCTTCTAGATCCACAAAATTCATCTCTGTGATGAAAACAACAAGTTATATAAGAAAAGGGTCATTAGTGTATTTGATTTCCATAATCACTAATACTAAAGGAAAAGAACTGAAAGATATTTCAGTAGTATCTTAGTTTCCAGATGTAATTCCAGAAGAATTACCAGGACTACCACCAGACAGAGAAGTTGAATTCAGGATTCATCTGCTACCAGGAACAGCACCGATTGCCAAAGCACCTTACCGTTTGGCACCCGCAGAAATGCAGGAACTGAAGAAACAATTAGATGAATTGTTGGCGAAAGGATTCATACAGCCAAGCTCATCGCCATGGGAAGCACCTATTTTATTCGTTAAAAAGAAAGACGGGTCAATGCGAATGTGCATTGATTACCGCGAATTGAACAAGGTCACGATTAAAAATCGGTATCCATTACCAAGAATCGATGATCTGTTCAATCAACTGCAAGGAGCTCGATTTTTCTCTAAAATTGATTTACGGTCAGGATATCATCAATTAAAGGTACAAGAAGAGGACATTCCTACGACCGCTTTTAGAACAAGGTATGGCCATTATGAATTTACTGACATGCCATTTGGTTTAACCAATGCCCCAGCTGCATTTATGGACATGATGAATCGAATATGTAAGCCGTATTTGGATAAATTCAAAATTATCTTTATAGATGATATTCTCATTTACTCTAAGAGTAAAGAGGAACATGCAAAGCATTTGCACGCACTTCTAAGTTTATTGAGAAAAGAAAAAACTTTATCCAAAGTTTTCAAAGTGTGAGTTCTTGTTAGAACAGGTGCAGTTTCTTGGACATCTAGTCAATCATGAAGGAATTCATGTGGATCCCACCAAGATCGAGGCAATTACCAAATGGAAAACTCCTGAGTCACCAACCGAGGTTAGAAGTTTCTTAAGATTGGCCGGTTATTATAGAAGATTTATTCGAATTTTTCTAGAATAGCCATTCCCTTAACTACGCTAACCTGTAAATCCGTTAAGTTTGAATGGGGACCAAAACAAGAAAAAGCCTTTAGAATTCTTAAGCAAAGGCTAACCAACGCACCCATACTAGCGTTACCTGAAGGAACTAAAGACTTTATAGTCTATTGTGACGCTTCTAAGTTAGGATATGGATGTGTATTGATGCAACGTCAAAATGTTATAGCCTATGCGTCTAGACAACTTAAGAATCATGAAGAGAATTATTCAACCCATGATTTAGAATTAGGTGAAATAATTTTTGCTTTAAAAATTTGGAGACATTACCTTTACGGTAGTAAGTTTACCATTTTCACCGACCATAAGAGTTTAAGATATGTCATCAGGCAAAAGGAGTTGAATATGTGACAAAGATGCTGGATGGAGATTCTTAGTGATTATGATTGCAATATCTAGTATCATGCAGGAAAGGCTAATGTGGTAGCTGATGCTTTAAGTCGAAAGTATCATGAAAAGCCAAAAAGAGTGCGTTCTCTTAAATTAAGTCTACAGATAGATTTAAATGAACAGATTAGAAAAGCACAAGAATCAGTAATCAAGGATGATACTGAAAAATTAAAAGGAATGATTAAGGAATTAGAACAAGGAACAGATGGAATTTGGAGATTCCATTAGAAAAGAATGTGGATACCTAAATTAGGAAACCTACGCCACCGTATATTAGAAGAAGCCCATAGATCTAAGTATACGATGCATCCTGGAAGTGATAAAATGTATCAGGATTTAAGAAAGAATTTTTGGTGGATAGGAATGAAAAAGGATATAGCAGCTTATGTTTCTAAATGTTTAACTTGTTCCCAAGTCAAAGCTGAACACCAGAAACCCTCAGGTTTATTGCAGCAGTTAGAAATGCCAGTATGGAAATGGGAATTGATAACATGGATTTTGTTACCAAATTACCCAAAACAAGAAAAGGTAATGATACAATCTGGGTGATTGTAGACAGGTTAACCAAGTCAGCTCATTTCTTACCAATGAAAGAAACTTTCAGTATGGAACAATTAGCTAAGTTGTATGTAAATGAAATAGTTTCATTACATGGAATTCATTTATCAATTGTTTCTGATAGAGATAGCCGTTGTACCTCTCATTTTTGGACAAGTTTCCAAAAAGCAATGGGAACCAAGTTGAATCGAAGCACAGCCTATCATCCTCAAACGGACGGACAAAGCGAGAGGACAATTCAGAAAATGGAGGACATGCTTAGAGCTTGTGTAATTGATTTCGGAGGTAATTGGGATGACCACTTACCATTAATAGAATTTTCTTATAATAACAGTTATCACACAAGTATTAATGTTGCACCATTCGAAGCACTCTATGGATGAAAGTGGCAAACCCCAGACTGTTGGGTAGAAATTGGGGAAAAACAACTATCTGGACCAGAGATAGTATAAGAAACGACCGACAAAATTATCCAAGTCAAGGAACGACTGAAAGCAGCACGTGACCGACAGAAAAGTTATGCAGATAACAGACGAAAGCCGTTGGAATTTCAAGTAGGAGACAAAGTATTATTGAAAGTCTCTCCTTGGAAAGGAGTGGTGAGATTCATAAAAAGGGGAAAGCTAAGCCCCAGGTATATTGGACCTTTTGAGATTATTAGAAAAATAAGACCTGTAGCCTATCAGCTACAACTGCTAGAGGAAATGGCAGGGATCCATGATGTATTTCATGTATCTAATCTCAAGAAATACTTAACTGATGAATCACTGGTAGTACCTCTTAAGGATATAGAGGTAAATGAACAACTTAAGTTTGTAGAGAAGCCTCTACAGATCGAAGACAGGAAAGTTAAGAACCTCAAGCACAAGAGATTAGTTCTAGTCAAAGTAAAATGGGATTCCAAGAGAGGACCAGAATACACATGGGAGCTTGAATCAGAAATGCAAAGGAAATACCCGCATCTATTCCAGTAGACCTCGAGGACGAGTTCTAAAACAAGGTGGGGAGGATATAACAACCCTCCAAAATATAATTCGACACCCTAAAAATAATTAAAATATTCCAATACGTCCTAAAATACACCCCGAATACGAAAACGGGCCCCAGATATATTTATTTTTATTAAAATTAATTAAAAACAAAAATAAAGGGGCTCTGGCGGGCCGCGTAAGACCACCCCTTGGTCTACGCAGGGCGCGAGCGAAGGGCCAAACGGCGAAACCCTAGGCCGCCACGTGGCAAGACACCCGGAGAAGCTAGGTCAGGTGATTCGACGAAGCTAGGCCCTACAGACCTACGTCGCGGGCCGTTTAGCCTTTTGGCTACATCCTTTGCGGGCCGCGTAGCCTTTGGATACATCCTTCGCGGGCCGCGAAGAACTTGAAATCAGGCCCTATAAATTGAGGGCATCGGCTTCAGTCCCAAACCGCTCACAACTCTTTCTCTCTCTCGAATTTCTGAACAGTAAACATAATTTTCGGGCATAATACCCCCCCTAAATAACGAAGTTCTGCCTTGTTGTAAGTATCATAACCCCGGTTACGTATTAGATACGTTGCCCGATTGATCCAGGATTCCGTAACGGCTGTCGAGGTTCTGCCCGACGTAGTCGTTGGAATGCCGTCTCGGGGAGGGTATTACTAATGTAAATATTGGGTTATTATACTAACACGTGTGTATTTGTGTAATTTATAGATAATCACCAGGAAATCCTTAAGGAAAACCCTAAGACAGCAATGTGAGTAATCTCATTTTTATAAATTGTTTTTACAAAACCTCACTTAATTAACATTATATTAAACAGTGATTGAGTATTTGTATTCTACAATTATCGTCGGTATGTTGGGTGTAACACCTCGAAAATTCACGTCCTATAATGTGTTGACACGTGTCATAAAGTTTGAACGTGTGAAAGAATGTTATAAAAGGACTAAAGTTGACAAACATGGAAAGTATGTGATTATACGGGTTCTAAATGTCAATAGTGAATAAATATACTTCATAATAACCCTACATGATGTTTATAACATCAAACGAATAAATCATGGATCATGCGAAGCTAAAAGTGAGAGATTACAAACTACAGGGGTTAAATGTGTCAACATGTTTAAAGATATACCTCTGAGTGACCTTTTGACAAACCCGAAGCTTTGTAACTGTTAATTATGCTCACTAGAATGCGCGATATAAATTTCATAAAGTTTCGTTATCGTATGAGAAAGTTATGATCAAATTCGTGTGCGAGGGGTTAAAGCGTAAACGTTGAAAGTTAAGACTTTTCGGGTTAACCGGAAGAGTCCAGGGACTTGGCAAAGTGGGTATAGGTCCTAAAGCCCTTGTGGGTAATTATAAAGGGGTCAAAATGCAAGAAATAACCTCGGTTGCCCTTTCAAAGAGCCAAGGGTCAACTTTGCAACAAATAGAAAATTGAAAATCTGATTTGCAGGCCCAGGCGGCCCGCGTTAGGATCGGTTAAACATGAGGCGGGCCGCGTCAGGCGCCCAGAACCAGAAAACTCGACCAGCCTCCTGGAAACGTGGAAAATCGATCTTTAAACGGCATTTTAACATGGTGGGCGACCCCTAAACTGTTCTAGAGCACTAGGGACATGTGTATACCAGTTGTGGTGTGTGCTAGACCTTGTTGTCAACCAATTGTGGTGATTGAATTCACTATAAAAGGCCACAAGTGTTCAAACAATTCCTCACACCTTCATCTGCATTTGTGGATCACTTCTGGAGCTCAAACTTCCTCTCAAGTGTTCTCTAATCGTGCATAGGACTCTTGTAAGTCTGCTAATCCTTTCTAATTTGAGTTTAGCTTAGTTATTTAGCTAAAAGTCAAACCGTCGTAATTACGGTTTGACTTCGGGATTAGTCAACAATGGCTCAGTCATATCTCGAATTAAAAGTAGTTATAAGTTGGTATTTATGTGGGTAATAAACCCTTAAAAGGGTTTCCCCTGATTACCACTCTAACCAGGTCAAAAGTCGGGTCAGACTTGTATTTAAAAAGTCAACAGAAAGCTTAAAATGTCATTTATGCATAATTAACATTGTAGATCATATACCACCTGTTGGATCATTGTTATAACTTGGTAATAAGTGTAAGAACATTTCTAAACATGTTCAAACCGACAATTTCCTGTTTAGACCCGGTTCGGAACCGAAAGTCACATAGTTGACTTTCACTTTGACTTTCAGTTCTGACCCGTTTAGGCATGTTTTAGAAATGCCTCAGAGCTTTAATTGGACTAGGTTACATGTTAGTACAACCCTCTGTGATTATACACCTTGGTTCATTAGTTATCCAATTAATATGCGTGTTTCCGTTAATTGCTCATATGTTGACCATTATGCCCTTATTACCTTAAAACGTGATTTTTGGAAATGTAAAAGAGTAGAAACTTTAATTACTGATATATAAACTTGTATGCAAAGTTTGACATCAGTTTGACTTGTAGATTAAGAGTTATGCTCATTATCGCAAATTTAAAGCTTTATGTTAATAAAACGGCGTAATTAGCGTATAGCCTAGTTAAGCCTACTTTTTGGTATCAAAATTAATACCCACTGATGTAATATATTATTTTGGGATTTTTAAAGATTTTTAATTAATTTTAGGCTGAGCATAACTAGTAGTCGTAGGCTTAATCCGGTAATTGTCGATTTTGCCCTTACGGGCCATAAAATGAGTTTTACATATCTCACGACTCCAAACCTTTTGCTACTGATCACATATGATAAATAAATTATTTTAAGCCTTCTGGAAATATAAAAATATCAGATTTAAGTATCGAACCCGGAAATGGCCTTTAATCGCCTTGTTTAGCGTTTTTAACGCATAGTATGTATTAAAATCATATTGAACATACCCGGGTTGATACCTACTGATATTTTAGGCAAATTAGAATATTTTAACAGTAAGCAAAGGTTGATTAACTCAGACTCCGGTTTTGAGCTTTTCGGCTTATGTGAAATTACCAAAATGCCCCTACGGTGCATAATTGGTTATAACTGATAGCCTTTTGTGTTTAATCTCAGTTGCACAATTGCACATTTCTAAACCTTCGAGTCTAGACATATAACATAGGACAAATTCCACCTTATTCGGTTTTGTTTTGTCCTTTAAATTTTATATTTGTTATTGTTATCTTATGCTATTTTGACAGGAGTAACAAAATGCCTCCAAGATTCTTCCGTGGAAGAGGACGAGGAAAGGGGCCGATCACCGCCCCCAACGACAACGAGGCAGGACCTTCAAATGTTCGAGCCCTGTCTACCACGGAGAGTGACGATCCACGCCAAAACAGAAGAAACCTATTTGAGCCGGCTAGACGGTCGGTCTCACATAGCTCGACACCTCCGGTCCAAAACCCTTATGGGCCACAGCCGGACTATGAGCCCAACAACCCTCAACCGTCCTATATACCGTTGCAGCGATCTCTATCGCATCATTCGTTTGGTGACCCTACATCTGCATTTCGGGGCCGGTTTAATCCGGTAGGCTACATACAAGAACCCGTGGGTTTCAACCCACTGGGGCCAGATGATCACTTTTCTGGAGATAATGCGAACGACATGGACGAGGATACTGATCCCGTCGAACCTGCGAGTGGCACTCCAAACCACCCGATCGAGATCTCCAACGGATCCTCATTCCACGGATCGCCCTATGTTGGCCCGGATAGCTTCCAAGCCATGTTCACCAGGCATGAATGGTACTATACACCTCCTCGCCATTCACCGCCTCATCAGCAGCAGCATCATCAAGATTCCTCTGGGGACCCCCGATTTGTGGCAGTTACGCCACCACCTCCGCCACCACCAGTTCAGCCGGCACCTCCTCAACCGCCAAGGCGTAGGAGAACCGGTGCCCGCATGTCGGCACGAGCAGGGGACTTCCATTTCAGTTCCCCACGTCAATCCAGCGGCAACCACTACCCGCCACATCAGGAGGACCCACAAATGGGTGGGCCTTCCAACCCAGCGATGCCGCAGCCGCCGCCAATGGGTTTTGATAACCCAATCCCAGCGTATACGGGTTCCATGGCATACAACCCATTCGATCCGCCGGTCCACAACAACTACGGGTACGCAGAGGCCGACCCTTACATGGTGGCAGCCAACTACAATGCCCTGCACCTAGAAGGACCATACGGAGCTCCATGGGGAGTTGGGTACCCAACACATGGGTACCAGATACCACCTAGGCCTATCATACGGACTCAATCACAGCCGCCTAGGTTCTCCCCACCTGAACATGAAGAACTCCTTCAGAGGCAGGATCAGGTTGAACGGGAAGTGCACAGGGACCGTAGGGAGAGACAGACTTTCTTTCAAGGATTAGCAAGTTTGATCAAAGGGAAGAGTAAGAAGGATCATTGAATCCTTCCACTGTTGTTTTTCCCTGTATTTGCTTTATTAGCCCCTGTGTGGGTATGCTTATTTGTATTGACCCCTGCGTGGGTCTATCTTTCTGTAAACCCCTGCGTGGGTGTGCTAATTGTGTAAGTGTAACACCCCGAAAAATGTAAAACCTTAAACTGGAATTAGTAAGGTTTAAATAAATGAGAGTTTACTAACTAAGAATTTTAACCAAGTTAGTTAACTAGTCTAGAAATAGCTTATAGAGTGATTAAAAGCTATCAAACTATATCTTGAACAAAATAGAGGGACCATAGTTGTTAACTCTAAAACTTAATTAAAATGGGACAAATAAAATAAACCATACACCCCAAACAAGGGTGTTGGTCGACCAGAAGAAGGCAGGGGGCGACACCCCCAATCCAAGAACCCTAAAATCCACAAATCTCTTAAATTGAAGATGCAATTCTAATCCAAAACGAAATCTGAGTTTAAATTATCGATCCTCATCACAAGAGGATCATAAGGTATGTAAAAATTCGTGTTAAAACCTTTGTTTGAAATTCTCATGATTTTGGAAATCTGAAATTTGATGCTTGCATGTGTGTTATTTGGTTAGATTAAAGTTGATTAGGTGTTTAGAAGTAAAACCTAGTTAACTATTTGAGAAATCATGACCCAATTCAGAAAGTTCCATGAACACCTTGAAGGTGGGTTGTGGGTTTTACATAAAGATGATGAACACTAGGGTTAAGAAGGGTTATTCTAGTGTAATTTGATTGTTTGAAGTGATTTCAGAAAGATATGATGCTTAAAACACTATAGGAGGGCTCTATTGTTGTCAAGATAGCTAATTAGCAAGCTAAGAAGTTGATTTCTAAAGATATAAAAATTCTGCATATGAAGTGTTTGTAGAAATGCCTCTATGAAGGCTTGAAAATTTGAAATTACGAGTTAAAACGCATAATCATGATGTTTGGTGTGTTATGCGAATTATGATATGAAAAGAGTTCTAAACACGTATTGAATTGAACTCTATAGGACAAGATACCGGAACGTCAAGTGGACAAGCCGGCGGGGATTCACGGTTGAAGGGCGTGCGATAAGGTATGTAACTTGACCCGTTACACTATTAAGCTTGACGATTTAGTGTGTAATTAAATCCTTGAATAAGAGTTGTTTTGGTTACGCGATGAAGTCGCTATATTGATTGTTAAATTCGGATGGTACTCGTTGGTAGTCGTCATAGGAATGGATTTTGTAGACGAGCCAAACGGGTCAATTAATCGAGTAAAACATAAATTATATTCCGGAAATATGTTAGATTGTTCTATGCTATTGGCTAATGTTTATTCCAGGCTAGAAATACTAGTTTTAGATGAAATGGGTGGTTTGCAAGGCAAATTCCGAAATTGGTTTTGAAGGAAATGAACTAACAAATCAAGACATAGATTTCCAGGACCTACCGTAAATTACGGTGATACCGTAATTTACGGTGTAGGCTAGACTTGTTACGGTAATTATGTACTGATTTACGGTGACCAGGAAAGATCAAGGATCACCGTAAATTACGGTGATACCGTAATTTACGGTGGATCCAGGAAACTTGTTTTTGTTTTTGTTATATAAATGTAATGTTCAAACTTGTGTTTATAGTATACGTTAATGTCAAAACTAATGTTTTAACTGGTTTTGACCATAGGTAAATCGACAAGTCTTACGGGTGAAGATCAAGTGACATGACTAAGAACCGAACACTCTATTTTGAAGCTTCCGCAACGTTTTAGATCTTTTGTAGTCTTGTGTATGGTTGTTAATACATTTTAAACAGTTGACAAATTTTGTATCTTGGTCATCCCTCGACTAGGGTCATGGTTATTATGGAATTTTGTAAATGAAAGACATGTACTTAACTATATTTTATTTAAAAATCAAGGGTTTAAATGCTAGGGTGTTACAAGTTGGTAATCAGAGCTCAAGGTTGTCAATAAGTGTTCGGTTCAAGCTTGATCGATCGTCCGGTAAGAACTAACTTGTTTTGTAATAAATTATGTACTACGAATAAAATGAGAAATGGACAATATGTATGAAAATAGTGTGTAAGCTCACTCAAAAAGCAAGAAATGCACGAAACATGAATGATCAAATCAAGTTACGGACTTGATTAAATAGAAACATGAATGATCAAATCAAGTTACGGACTTGATTAAATAGAAACATGAATGATCAAATCAAGTTACGGACTTGATCAAATAGAAACATGAATGACTTGATTAAATAGAAACATGAATGATCAAATCAAGTTACGGACTTGATTAAATAGAAACATGAATGATCAAATCAAGTTACGGACTTGATTAAATAGAAACATGAATGATCAAATCAAGTTACGGACTTGATCAAATAGAAACATGAATGACTTGATTAAATAGAAACATGAATGATCAAATCAAGTTACGGACTTGATTAAATAGAAACATGAATGATCAAATCAAGTTACGGACTTGATTAAATAGAAACATGAATGATCAAATCAAGTTACGGAATTGATCAAATAGAAACATGAATGACTTGATTAAATAGAAACATGAATGATCAAATCAAGTTACGGACTTGATTGAATAGAAACATGAATGATCAAATCAAGTTATGAACTTGATTGAGTTAAAACAAGAATGATTAAATCAAGTTACGAACTTGATTAAATCAAAACAAATAAAGCATGTGTTATAAATAGAATGCTTAACAATCTATGTAAACATTTCAGAAATCGAGATGGCTGATGGAGACAATGATAATGCGGTGCCAAGAGTCACCGAACAAGTGAGGGAAGTGATTGCCGAAGAGGTTGGAAAGGCGATCGAAAACAGTTTGTCGGACTTTATTGATAAAATCCAAGACACGGTTTTATCAATAGTAGAAGATAGAATCAAGAAACTGGAAGATGATTCAAATGCAGTAAAGGAAAAGCGTGGAGGAAGAAAGCCTTGTTCATACAAGGAATTCATGGCTTGTAAACCACCAATATATAATGGGGAGGTTGACCTAATAGTGTGCCAACGATGGCTAAGTGACATTGAAGGGGTATTCGAGAGAACCCATTGTGACGAAGAAGACTACGTAGCCTTTGGTACGGGTCAACTAAGGAATCAAGCGAAAGATTGGTGGGACAACAAAAAGAAGGAGATTGGAAGTGAAGCGGCTAAGGCCATGTCTTGGGAGGAGTTTAAGACGCCGTTTCTTAAACACCATAGCCCCAAAGCGGTCATAAACAAGATCAAGGAAGAGTTCATGCAACTCAGACACAAAGGTGAATCCATAGACAAGATCACGGGAATGTTTATGGACAAAATGAAGTTCTGTGATGATTTGATAACGAACGAAGAGCAAAAGGTCTATTATTATCATAATATGCTAAGTGCGGAATATAGAGAGTTCATAACCCCTTCGAAGTATGAGACCCTCACCGAGATTGTCAATGCTGCTCGGGAAAGGGAGATTGAATTGAAGAAGAGTATAGAACGGGGTGAACGAAGGGCACAAGATGTGAGTCCAAGCCCTACCAAGAAAGCAAGAACGAATGAAACAGCAAAGAGGTCGGATGCTAAAGGTAGTACACCGGGTTGCAAAATTTGTGGGAAAAATCATAAGGGCGAATGTCGTTACAAGGACAAGCCATGTCCCATATGCAAGAAAAAGGGACATATGGCTATGTCATGCCCGGAGAAAGTGACGGTTTGTTACAACTGTTATCGAACGGGTCACAAGAAGTCGGAGTGCCCGGAACTGGTTGGAAAGAAAGATGGGCAAGAATCGAAGGATGAAGCCCCGAAAGCAAAGGCAAGATCTTTCCAACTAACTGCCGTAGAAGCGAAGATTGAACCTGATGTGGTCTCAGGTATATTTGATGTAAATTCAATTCCCGCACACGTGTTATTTGATACGGGTGCGAATAAATCCTTTGTTTCATATGGATTTATTCGACATCCTTCATTTATTCTAACGAAATTACCTGCGCCTTTAGAAGTAGAGATAGGTAATAACAAAAGCTTTATTGTTTGTGATGTATGTGAAAATTGTAAACTGAGCATCGATGATGAAGAATATTTGATAAACCTAATCCCGATGTCAATGGGAGAATTCCAAGTGGTCGTGGGGATGGATTGGCTATCTCAATACCATGCAAAGGTCGTGTGTTTTCGCAAAGAGATAAAACTAACATCTCCGAGCGGAAAACACGTCACCATTTACGGCGAAAAACGAGGCAACCCCATAGTATGTTCGATGTTGAAAGCTCACAAGCTCATGAAGCGAGGATGCAAGGCATTCATAATTTATGCAAATGAGGCCGAGAAAGAATCACGGAAGATTGGAGATGTACCGGTAGTACGAGATTATGGAGATGTTTTTCCGGAAGATTTACCGGGGATACCGCCTGAACGGGAAGTAGAGTTCGGGATCGAATTGATTCCGGGCGCGAAACCTGTGGCAAAAGCCCCGTACCGACTTGCACCGTCGGAACTACAAGAGTTAATGTCCCAAATCCAAGACCTGCTTGACAAGGGATTCATAAGGCCGAGTGTGTCTCCTTGGGGCGCACTGGTATTGTTCGTGAGGAAGAAAGACGGGAGTATGCGTATGTGTATTGATTACCGGGAGTTGAACAAACTCACGATAAAGAATCGATACCCGCTCCCGAGGATAGATGATTTATTCGACCAACTACAAGGTGCGAATTGGTTTTCCAAAATTGACCTTAGATCGGGGTATCATCAACTGAAGGTCAAAGAAGAAGATGTGCCGAAGACGGCTTTCCGCACAAGATACGGACATTACGAATTTCTCGTGATGTCATTTGGCCTAACAAATGCGCCCGCGGCTTTCATGGACCTCATGAACCGGGTTTGCAAGCCAATGTTAGATAAGTCGGTCATCGTGTTTATCGATGATATCTTGGTGTATTCGAAAAGTGAAGCTGAACACGCGCGCCACTTGCAAGAAGTGTTAGAGACACTTAGACGAGAGAAGCTTTATGCAAAATTTTCTAAATGTGCCTTTTGGTTACGAGAGGTACAATTTCTCGGCCATGTCATAAATGCCGACGGAGTTTTGGTGGATCCGACAAAGATAGAGGCAGTGTCAAAATGGAATCCCCCGAAGAACCCTTCGGAAATTAGAAGCTTTTTGGGACTTGCGGGATATTATAGGAGATTCATTCAAGATTTCTCCAAGATTGCATCGCCACTAACAAAGCTAACCCAAAAGAAAGCAAAGTTTGTTTGGGGATTCGATCAAGAAAAAGCGTTTCAGACGCTAAAAGAAAGATTAACTCAAGCTCCGGTACTGACATTGCCGAACGGAGTCGAAGACATGGTGGTTTATTCGGATGCTTCATTATCAGGGCTCGGTTGCGTGTTGATGCAACGGGGCAAGGTAATAGCCTATGCCTCGAGACAATTGAAGTTACACGAGAAGAAATACCCCACGCACGATCTAGAGTTGGCAGCGGTGGTATTTGCATTAAAGATATGGAGGCATTACTTGTACGGGGTAAAATGCACCATATTCACCGACCACAAGAGTTTGAAATACTTCTTCGATCAGAAGGAGTTAAATATGCGACAAAGGCGATGGTTGGAAACGGTGAAAGACTATGATTGTGAGATACATTATCACCCCGGAAAGGCAAATGTGGTAGCGGACGCTCTGAGCAGAAAAGCGGATTATGTCCCGATACGAGTACGATCGATGCAACTCGTGGTAACCTCGGGTATACTTGAACGTATTCGTGAGGCGCAATTAGAAGCAGTAAAAGAAGAAAATTGGAAGAAGGAAAGAATAATAGGCCAGTTGAAAGACTTGTCGGATGGAAATCACGGGTTAAAGACTCGATCCGGAAGGATATGGGTCCCACATACCTGTGGAGTAAAGGCGCTTCTACTTGATGAAGCTCATAAATCTCGTTATTCAATTCATCCGGGTGCGACCAAGATGTACAATGATTTGAAACAAAATTATTGGTGGCCCGGAATGAAGAGGGACGTGGCGAAATATGTGGAAAAATGCTTGACATGTTTACAAGTCAAGGCGGAGCATCAGAAACCCTATGGCAAACTCCAACCGTTGGAAATTCCGGTTTGGAAATGGGAACATATTACAATGGACCTGTTAACCAAACTGCCTAGGACAAATCGTGGTTTTGATGCCATATGGGTAGTGGTGGATAGATTGACGAAAAGTGCTCACTTCATTCCGATTCGTGAGATTTATACGTCGGAAAAGATGTCGGAAGTCTATACCAATGAAATCATAGCACGTCATGGAGTGCCGGTGTCCATCGTATCGGATAGGGATACCCGGTTTACTTCAAATTTCTGGCGTGATTTCCAAGAACAAATGGGGACCAAATTGTTCATTAGCACTGCGTACCATCCTTAAACGGATGGGCAAAGTGAAAGAACGATACAAATATTGGGAGACATGCTACGGGCGTGTATAATCGACTTTGGAGGCAGTTGGGATGTTCACCTACCGTTAGTCGAGTTTTCGTATAACAACAGTTACCAATCTAGTATTAAAATGGCACCGTACGAACTGCTTTACGGTAGGAAGTGTCGAACCCCGGTTTGTTGGGGTGAAGTGGGTCCACGTGAACTCGCCCACCAAGACATAGTACGAGCCACGAACGAAAAGATCGATAAAGTTCGGGCACACTTGAAAGCGGCCCAAGACAGACAAAAGGCGTATGTTGATAAAAGGAAGAAGCCAATTGAATTCCAAGTGGGTGACATGGTCATGCTAAAAGTGTCCCCATGGAAGGGTGTTATTAGATTCAGAAAGAAGGGGAAGTTAAGCCCAAGGTTTATCGGGCCATTTAAGATTATCGGAAGAGCTGGCAAGGTAGCTTACCGTCTTGAACTACCGGAGGAGCTGAGTGGGATCCATAACACGTTTCACGTATCTCAGTTAAGAAAGTGCCTAGCAGACGAAACGACCTATATCCATTACGATGATATCGAAGTGGATAATAGTTTAAATTATGTGGTAAGACCGGTTGAAATTTTAGATAGAAAGGTCAAACGCTTACGAAATAAGCAAATTGAACAAGTCAAGGTGAAATGGGAGCATAGAAAAGGTTCGGACATTACATGGGAGTCCGAAGAGGAAATGCGACGCCTTCACCCTACTTTATTTGGTACGTATTGCGGTTTCGAGGACGAAACCCTTTTTAAGGGGGGTAGACTTGTAACACCCCGAAAAATGTAAAACCTTAAACTGGAATTAGTAAGGTTTAAATAAATGAGAGTTTACTAACTAAGAATTTTAACCAAGTTAGTTAACTAGTCTAGAAATAGCTTATAGAGTGATTAAAAGCTATCAAACTATATCTTGAACAAAATAGAGGGACCATAGTTGTTAACTCTAAAACTTAATTAAAATGGGACAAATAAAATAAACCATACACCCCAAACAAGGGTGTTGGTCGACCAGAAGAAGGCAGGGGGCGACACCCCCAATCCAAGAACCCTAAAATCCACAAATCTCTTAAATTGAAGATGCAATTCTAATCCAAAACGAAATCTGAGTTTAAATTATCGATCCTCATCACAAGAGGATCATAAGGTATGTAAAAATTCGTGTTAAAACCTTTGTTTGAAATTCTCATGATTTTGGAAATCTGAAATTTGATGCTTGCATGTGTGTTATTTGGTTAGATTAAAGTTGATTAGGTGTTTAGAAGTAAAACCTAGTTAACTATTTGAGAAATCATGACCCAATTCAGAAAGTTCCATGAACACCTTGAAGGTGGGTTGTGGGTTTTACATAAAGATGATGAACACTAGGGTTAAGAAGGGTTATTCTAGTGTAATTTGATTGTTTGAAGTGATTTCAGAAAGATATGATGCTTAAAACACTATAGGAGGGCTCTATTGTTGTCAAGATAGCTAATTAGCAAGCTAAGAAGTTGATTTCTAAAGATATAAAAATTCTGCATATGAAGTGTTTGTAGAAATGCCTCTATGAAGGCTTGAAAATTTGAAATTACGAGTTAAAACGCATAATCATGATGTTTGGTGTGTTATGCGAATTATGATATGAAAAGAGTTCTAAACACGTATTGAATTGAACTCTATAGGACAAGATACCGGAACGTCAAGTGGACAAGCCGGCGGGGATTCACGGTTGAAGGGCGTGCGATAAGGTATGTAACTTGACCCGTTACACTATTAAGCTTGACGATTTAGTGTGTAATTAAATCCTTGAATAAGAGTTGTTTTGGTTACGCGATGAAGTCGCTATATTGATTGTTAAATTCGGATGGTACTCGTTGGTAGTCGTCATAGGAATGGATTTTGTAGACGAGCCAAACGGGTCAATTAATCGAGTAAAACATAAATTATATTCCGGAAATATGTTAGATTGTTCTATGCTATTGGCTAATGTTTATTCCAGGCTAGAAATACTAGTTTTAGATGAAATGGGTGGTTTGCAAGGCAAATTCCGAAATTGGTTTTGAAGGAAATGAACTAACAAATCAAGACATAGATTTCCAGGACCTACCGTAAATTACGGTGATACCGTAATTTACGGTGTAGGCCAGACTTGTTACGGTAATTATGTACTGATTTACGGTGACCAGGAAAGATCAAGGATCACCGTAAATTACGGTGATACCGTAATTTACGGTGGATCCAGGAAACTTGTTTTTGTTTTTGTTATATAAATGTAATGTTCAAACTTGTGTTTATAGTATACGTTAATGTCAAAACTAATGTTTTAACTGGTTTTGACCATAGGTAAATCGACAAGTCTTACGGGTGAAGATCAAGTGACATGACTAAGAACCGAACACTCTATTTTGAAGCTTCCGCAACGTTTTAGATCTTTTGTAGTCTTGTGTATGGTTGTTAATACATTTTAAACAGTTGACAAATTTTGTATCTTGGTCATCCCTCGACTAGGGTCATGGTTATTATGGAATTTTGTAAATGAAAGACATGTACTTAACTATATTTTATTTAAAAATCAAGGGTTTAAATTCTAGGGTGTTACAGTAAGTCCCTGCGTGGACAATTATGTTATTAAGCCCCTGCGTGGGCATGTGTGTTATTAAGCCCCTGCGTGGGTAAGTACTTGTTTAAACCCCTGCGAGGGTAAGTTTGTTATTTGAAAAGACCCGTTTAGGGCAATGTGTAATATTATAATAAATCAATGGAATGTTTGTTTTATAAATTTCATATTGCTTTATGTGCATAAATAAATTATAAATGAAATAAATAAATTAAAATCATTCCTTTTGAATTAATCTGCCTATGTAATTATTAATTAAGAATCTTAAAGTGTGAAACCTAGCCTCGGGTCAATTATAAGACCAGGCCAAGATGGTAAGACCTGTTCAAAAGATTCAAATCCAAGTTAACATCTGAAAACATGTTAACACTCCTGGCAGACGTGATTCGTTAAAATCACATGTCATTTTTATATGTATAAGGATTCTTTAGAAGATTCCTAACCCAATTTAATGATCTCTGAATCATGGGTTAAGATCATCAATTAAGATGATCATATTTTACCATACGTTGGTAATATAATACCTACGGGCCTTGCTCATTTCTACATGAGCCAAAAGACAGTTGTAGCTATGACTCCCTGTCTGAAAAAGGTAATAAACTATATTCAAACCTTAAAAACCTTGATTCTCTGAAATCACAGCTTATAATTTATATTGTCCTTGTGACTAGGCCTTTTGTGCCATAAATAAAACTGTTATTGTTTCATACTTAGGATAAATTATAATAGAAATCCTAAATAAACATGATTTATAAATTAACCAAATATGGTCTCTGTACCATGGTTAATGAATTGCCATAAAAGACAATTCCATAAACTCCCAAATAAACTATTGTCCTTGTTTTCTGCAACAGTTCAATTTAAATGGCTAAATCAGACGAGGTTAATAGCCATCCAGTGGAGGTTAATAATGAAGCCCGAATTAATCTAACGGGTGCTGAATTAAAAGCGATCATAGACGGCGCTGTTACACAGGCTCTGGAGCGGCAGTATGATGATTATAGTGGTACTCGAAGTAGGACCCAATCTGCACCGCATTCAAAGCCCAAGACGCATTCTGAGGATCATAGCAAGCCTCCTCCTAAAAAGGATGGACCCAAGAAAGATGGTGATGACCGTCAGTCCACCAACCATCAAAGTGTCCCATCTCAGCAGATAGTGCTGAATCAAGAGCCCCGTAACAAGGGTTGCTCCTATAAGTACTTCGTGTCTTGCAAGCCCCGGGATTTTAATGGGGAGAAAGGAGCCATCGATTGTATGACATGGCTTGACGAGATGGACACGGTGGTAGATATCAGCGGATGCGCTGAAAAGGATGTGGTTAAGTTTGTGTCACAGTCCTTTAAGGGTGAAGCGTTAGCATGGTGGAGATCTCTGATTCAAGCCACCGGGAAAATCCCATTGTACAATATGTCATGGGATCAATTTGTTACCCTTATCAGGGAAAATTACTGCCCTCAACATGAGGTGGAGAAGATAGAGTCCGATTTTCTATCCTTGGTGATGACAAACATCGACTGTCAAGCTTACCTAACGAGCTTCAACACTATGTCTCGGTTGGTTCCATATTTAGTAACCCCAGAACCAAAGCGAATAGCTCGTTTTATCGGTGGTTTAGCCCCCGAGATCAAGGCAAGCGTGAAAGCTTCTCGGCCAGCTACTTTTAGATCAGTAGCTGACATTTCCTTATCCCTCACTCTGGATGCGGTCAGGCAGAGATCGCTGAGGAATAAGGAGGCTGAGAAGAGAAAGCGTGAAGATGATGGTTCACGTAGATCGAACAAGAAACACCGTGGGAACGGTGATAACAAGAAAGGATCGGAGTCAAGGAAAGAAGGGCATCACTCTGGTGAGAAGCCCAAATGCAAAATTTGCAAGAAACAGCACTATGGAAAGTGCAGACTCGAGTCGAACTCTCAGACTCAGTCAAAACCCTTTGCTTGTGGTATATGCAAATCCACGGATCACAAAACCTTGGATTGCAAGAAGATAAAAGACGCAACGTGCTACCGTTGCAATGAAAAGGGGCACATTAAGACCAACTGCCCGAAATACAACAAGAAGCCTGAAGAGGCCAAGAAGACTAATGCTAGAGTCTTCAGAATGGACGCAAAAGAAGCGGTTCTAGACGACAACGTTATTACAGGTACTTTCCTTGTAAATGACGTATATGCTAGAGTACTTTTTGATTCTGGCGCTGATAAGTCATTTGTAGACAATAAGTTTTGTGAACTATTGAAATTACCTGTCAAAACCTTAAAAGTGAACTATGAGGTGGAGTTAGCAGATGGCTCTCTAGAAACCGTCTCCACTGTGTTAGATGGATGTTTTATATCCATTAAGAACCATTATTTTCCTCTGTCTTTACTTCCCTTTAAGTTGGCCAGTTTTGACATAGTTCTGGGTATGGACTGGTTATCTCATAACCAGGCCCAAATTGTCTGTAACAAGAAACAAGTGGTAATAAAGACTCCGTCTGGTGAATCACTTACCATTCGGGGAGATACCCAGTATGGGCTACCTGAGCAAGTGACTATGCTCAAGGCTTCCAAGTGTTTGAAGAAGGGGTGTGTCATCTACATGGCGCAAGTGATTATTGATGAGCCTAAACCAAAGATAGAAGACATCCCTGTCATTTCTGAATACCCAGAAGTGTTTCCTGAAGATCTACCTAGTTTACCACCAGATAGACAAGTGGAATTCAGAATCGATATCATCCCCGGAGCAGCACCAGTTGCTAGAGCACCATACAGATTGGCACCCACAGAAATGAAGGAGTTGAGGACGCAGCTAGATGAATTGCTGGCTAAAGGTTTCATTAGACCTAGTTCATCTCCTTGGGGAGCGCCAATCTTGTTTGTCAAGAAGAAGGATGGGTCGATTTGTGCATCGACTATCGCGAGCTTAATAAAGTCCCGATCAAGAATAGGTATCATTTGCCCAGGATCGACGATTTGTTCGATCAGCTTCAAGGGGCAAGTTACTTCTCGAAGATTGATTTAAGGTCAGGCTACCATCAGTTGAAGGTTAAAGATGAAGACGTGCACAAGACTGCATTTAGGACTCGTTATGGTCACTACGAGTTCCTAGTGATGCCGTTTGGGCTCACTAATGCACCAGCCGCATTCATGGATCTCATGAATCGCGTCTGCAAGCCTTACTTGGATAAATTCATCATCGTTTTCATCGACGACATTCTCATTTATTCTAAGAATCAAGCTGACCATGAGAAACACCTTCGTTGTATTCTCAAACTTCTACATCAGGAGAAACTCTATGCCAAATTCTCTAAGTGTGAATTTTGGCTACGAGAAGTCCAATTCCTTGGACACGTGGTCAGTGAGCGTGGTATCCAGGTGGATCCCGCTAAGGTTGAAGCCGTAATGAACTGGCAAGAGCCGAAGACGCCTACAGAGATTCGTAGCTTCCTGGGATTGGCAGGATATTACAGGCGTTTCATTGAAAATTTTTCAAGGATTGCTGCACCCCTAACCTCCTTAACTAAGAAGAAGGTTAAGTTTGTTTGGGGCCCTAAGCAGCAAGAATCCTTCGATATCTTGAAGCAAAAGTTGAGCAATGCCCCAGTACTGACATTGCCAGATGGAATAGAAGAATTTGTGGTTTATTGTGATGCTTCGCACACTGGCATGGGGTGTGTGCTTATGCAGAAAGGCAAAGTTATTGCCTACGCTTCAAGACAGTTAAAGGTGCATGAAAAGAATTACACCACCCACGACTTGGAGTTGGGTGCCGTTGTGTTCGCACTAAAGCTTTGGAGGCACTATCTATATGGTGTCAAGTGTGTGATTTATTCTGATCACAAGAGCCTCCAACATCTGTTTAATCAGAAGGAACTAAACATGAGGCAACGCCGTTGGATGGAAACTTTAAATGATTATGATTGTGAAATCAAATACCATCCCGGCAAGGCAAATGTAGTCGCCGATGCCTTGAGTCGGAAGGAAAGGGTGAAACCCATCCGAATCAATGCCAAGCGCATGGAGATAAAGAACAGTCTGATGGAAAGGTTGTTAGCTGCACAGAAGGAAGCTGTGTTGGAAGCTAACTATCCTAATGAAAAGTTAGGAGTAACTGAGGAGCAGTTATCTCTTAGCAAGGACGGACTTCTGAAATTGAATGGACGAATATGGGTTCCAATTTATGGAGGACTTCGTGATGTCATCCTCCAGGAAGCCCATAGTTCCAAATACTCCGTTCATCCTGGAGCTGATAAGATGTACCAGGATCTAAAGGCAAATTATTGGTGGATAGGCTTGAAAAAGTCTGTAGCCACCCATGTAGCTAAATGCTTGACATGTGCGCAAGTCAAAGCCGAGCATCAAAAACCGTCAGGTTTGCTACAACAGCCTGAACTTCCTACGTGGAAGTGGGAAATGGTGACGATGGATTTTATCACCAAGTTGCCAAAGACAAGGAAAGGCAACGACACAATATGGGTTATAGTTGATAGACTGACTAAGTCAGCACATTTCTTACCCATCAAGGAGACTTATAGCTCCGACATGTTGGCCCAGTTATACGTTGATAAGATTGTAGCCTTACATGGCATACCTGTGGCTATTATCTCTGACCGAGATACTAGATATACGTCACATTTTTGGAAGAGTTTCCAACAATCTTTGGGCACACGTTTAAATTTTAGTACGGCTTATCATCCTCAGACTGACGGTCAGAGTGAGCGTACTATTCAAACGTTGGAAGACATGCTACGTGCGTGCGCGATCGATTTGGGTGGTAGTTGGGATAAGAACCTACCATTAATCGAATTCTCCTACAACAATAGCTACCATACCAGCATTAAGGCTGCGCCTTTCGAGGCATTATACAGTAGAAAGTGTAGATCGCCCGTTTGTTGGGCGGAAGTTGGAGATGTCCAGTTATCAGGACCAGAGATCGTGTTCGAAACGACGGACAAGATTGTCCAGATTCGTGACCGTCTCAAGGCTGCCCGGGATAGGCAGAAGAGTTACGCTGATCCAAAGCGTAAGGATTTTCACTTCGAAGTAGGTGACAAAGTCCTACTTAAAGTGTCACCCTGGAAAGGGGTGATGCGATTTGGTAAGAAAGGCAAGCTAAGCCCGAGATACATAGGACCTTTCAAGGTTATCGAACGTGTCGGGTCAGTTGCCTATAAGTTAAACTTACCAGAAGAGCTCAGTGGAATTCACAATGTATTCCACATCTGCAATCTGAAAAAGTGCTTCGCTGATGAATCACTGGTGATACCGCATACAGATGTGCATATAGATGAGAGCTTAAAATTTATGGAAAAACCTTTGTCGATTGAAGATCGACAGGTAAAGAAGCTTCGAAGGAAGCATGTACCTATTGTAAAGGTCAAATGGGATGCCCGTAGAGGTCCCGAATTCACGTGGGAGGTTGAATCCACGATGAAAGAAAAGTACCCTTACTTATTTTAGTAAATCTCGGGTCGAGATTTATTTTAAGGGGGTGAGGATGTAACACCTCGAAAATTCACGTCCTATAATGTGTTGACACGTGTCATAAAGTTTGAACGTGTGAAAGAATGTTATAAAAGGACTAAAGTTGACAAACATGGAAAGTATGTGATTATACGGGTTCTAAATGTCAACAGTGAATAAATATACTTCATAATAACCCTACAAGATGTTTATAACATCAAACGAATAAATCATGGATCATGCGAAGCTAAAAGTGAGAGATTACAAACTACAGGGGTTAAATGTGTCAACATGTTTAAAGATATACCTCTGAGTGACCTTTTGACAAACCCGAAGCTTTGTAACTGTTAATTATGCTCACTAGAATGCGCGATATAAATTTCATAAAGTTTCGTTATCGTATGAGAAAGTTATGATCAAATTCGTGTGCGAGGGGTTAAAGCGTAAACGTTGAAAGTTAAGACTTTTCGGGTTAACCGGAAGAGTCCAAGGACTTGGCAAAGTGGGTATAGGTCCTAAAGCCCTTGTGGGTAATTATAAGGGGGTCAAAATGCAAGAAATAACCTCGGTTACCCTTTCAAAGAGCCAAGGGTCAACTTTGCAACAAATAGAAAATTGAAAATCTGATTTGCAGGCCCAGGCGGCCCGCGTTAGGATCGGTTAAACATGAGGCGGGCCGCGTCAGGCGCCCAGAACTAGAAAACTCGACCAGCCTCCTGGAAACGTGGAAAATCGATCTTTAAACGGCATTTTAACATGGTGGGCGACCCCTAAACTGTTCTAGAGCACTAGGGACATGTGTATACCAGTTGTGGTGTGTGCTAGACCTTGTTGTCAACCAATTGTGGTGATTGAATTCACTATAAAAGGCCACAAGTGTTCAAACAATTCCTCACACCTTCATCTGCATTTGTGGATCACTTCTGGAGCTCAAACTTCCTCTCAAGTGTTCTCTAATCGTGCATAGGACTCTTGTAAGTCTGCTAATCCTTTCTAATTTGAGTTTAGCTTAGTTATTTAGCTAAAAGTCAAACCGTCGTAATTACGGTTTGACTTCGGGATTAGTCAACAATGGCTCAGTCATATCTCGAATTAAAAGTAGTTATAAGTTGGTATTTATGTGGGTAATAAACCCTTAAAAGGGTTTCCCCTGATTACCACTCTAACCAGGTCAAAAGTCGGGTCAAACTTGTATTTAAAAAGTCAACAGAAAGCTTAAAATGTCATTTATGCATAATTAACATTGTAGATCATATACAACCTGTTGGATCATTGTTATAACTTGATAATAAGTGTAAGAACATGTCTAAACATGTTCAAACCGACAATTTCCTGTTAGACCCGGTTCGGAACCGAAAGTCACATAGTTGACTTTCACTTTGACTTTCAGTTCTGACCCGTTTAGGCATGTTTTAGAAATGCCTCAGAGCTTTAATTGGACTAGGTTACATGTTAGTACAACCCTCTGTGATTATACACCTTGGTTCATTAGTTATCCAATTAATATGCGTGTTTCCGTTAATTGCTCATATGTTGACCATTATGCCCTTATTACCTTAAAACGTGATTTTTGGAAATGTAAAAGAGTAGAAACTTTAATTACTGATATATAAACTTGTATGCAAAGTTTGACATCAGTTTGACTTGTAGATTAAGAGTTATGCTCATTATCGCAAATTTAAAGCTTTATGTTAATAAAACGGCGTAATTAGCGTATAGCCTAGTTAAGCCTACTTTTTGGTATCAAAATTAATACCCACTGATGTAATATATTATTTTGGGATTTTTAAAGATTTTTAATTAATTTTAGGCTGAGCATAACTAGTAGTCGTAGGCTTAATCCGGTAATTGTCGATTTTGCCCTTACGGGCCATAAAATGAGTTTTACATATCTAAACGACTCCAAACCTTTTGCTACTGATCACATATGATAAATAAATTATTTTAAGACTTCTGGAAATATAAAAATATCAGATTTAAGTATCGAACCCGGAAATGGCCTTTAATCGCCTTGTTTAGCGTTTTTAACGCATAGTATGTATTAAAATCATATTGAACATACCCGGGTTGATACCTACTGATATTTTAGGAAAATTAGAATATTTTAACAGTAAGCAAAGGTTGATTAACTCATACTCCGGTTTTGAGCTTTTCGGCTTATGTGAAATTACCAAAATGCCCCTATGGTGCATAATTGGTTATAACTGATAGATTTCACACATATACTTTAACCTACTGATATAACTTAGCAAATTGAGTATATTTGCTGATTACATCAGGCCTGTAACTCAGGTTATCACTTAAACTCTTTTACAACCTTTAAAATGACCAAACTACCCCCTACGGGGCATAGTTTGTGTTTAAATTCGTTTCGGGCATAATAAAAGACGTTTTACTGATGTCACAACATATTTGAAGCATATTAACTTAGGAAACCTGTATATGGCTCTTACGGATACCCGTTACGCTTCTTACGCGTTTGGTTCGGTTTATGTAGCAAGTTTACATAAATTAGCCGAAACGGGTCAAACCTTAACGGTTTTATCTCAAAATCCAGAATGTGAATAATAAACCCATATTAAGCAAGTCTCTGAACTTTTCGGGTCTAAATCACATTCTATCCGGTCTTCGCTTAATCGTGCGTACGAACCGTATCTTTGAAACTAGCCGGTCTAAGCTTAAGCTTAATTAAAGACCCGTTAGGATTCTAATAGGTTATTATAAAACCTTCGTTCCATATTAGGAGGACCAGTAAAAGCTACTTGCAATTTGCTTATTGTGAATTATACTTGCTCAGGTAAATACTTTTAACTTGTTTTCCCTATACGGGGTTGGGTTACGGTATATAGCATACCGCTTGATCGGGCATCAAATCTCCACCGTTAGGTGGGTAGTTGAATAATTTGATCGGCTCGTTTAAACAGTCTTGTTACTTAAAGCCTTTGGGGGGTTAATGACCATGTCCCGGATATCCTTGGCATCATTTTACGAAATGGCCACGACTTAAGCGCGGGGTGTAGGCGTACACCCGTCAGTGCATAAAAGAATAATGTGGTGTGTCTATTGATCTTTAACCCGGACAAGATCCGGGCTACTGAACGCACAAGCAACATGTAATTCGTTCACAAGATTATAATATTAAATAATTCTCCCAAGTTAAATAAAAATGTTTATGCCATGTGCATCCAAACCAATTTTCAATCATTTTCCAAAATGAGTCAGTTGAATGTATTTACCAGTGTAAACTGACGTATTTTCCCAAAAAGATTAAATGCAGGTACTAAGCGAAATTGGCTGGGATTTCTCCTTAGCATCATTAGAAGTCTCGCAAGCTTAATATGCCTGAAGTCTGTTGAACCATTAATACTATTTTATTTTCGATCCGACTGTGGATAAACTTCCGGATATTGTGACATTGATATACAATATTAAATTCGGTTGTATTATATCTTTTAAATTGCTTCCGCTGTGCATATTAAATATTGTGTTGTTTGACTATTATGTTGCCAACCACGTCACGATACTCCCCCACCGGGCCCACCGGTGACACGTGGAAATCGGGGTGTGACATTGGGGTTTTGTATACAAAATTTGTTACTACATTGTGAGTAGTAACATGACCACAAGTCGGGTTGACAGTACCGTGAGTGGTAATTAAAGTAGATGGAAACAAATGTAATTGCGCGACCGCCCTCAATGTTGTACAATGGTTTTTACTTAACTTGATTAAACTGAGATTCACTCACCAGTATTTCCCACTGACAAAATGTTTTTAAACGCGTTTCAAGTAACAAAATGTGAAAGCCAAATAGAAGTCAGCTGGACAGCACTGAAGGCTTGGAAAAGTGGCTATAAAGTTACCTAAAATAAAGAGATTTTTTATTTAAACAAAATAGGGTTTATCCCTATGAAAATGTGTGTACTTAAAACTTGGGATTTTCCCATGTGTTTAATATATTAAAAGCGTGGTATTTTAGTCTGATAAAATATTTCCTAACTACGGTCCTGATGTAAATTCCGCTGCCAAAATGATAAACATAAAATAATCCACTACTATGGTTAGATGACGATCCGTTCCACTACTAGCCACTAACAACATAAAATAATACTTTCTAAACAAGATTCACAAGATTTACACCAATAGTCACCCTTTATCCATCAAGTTTATCTTTCATTCATGACTTTATGTTTTGATCTTTAGTGTTCTTGATTTTTATCCGTTAAATCTCTTATTAACCACTTTAAACATGAACAAGGAAGTGTTTAGAAGCACTTACTACTAGCTCGTGGCTAGGGAAGAATCAAAGCGAAAACTAGGTGGATAAAAGCAACGTAGTGAGGTCCTTGAGATTCCGAAAGCACCGAGCCTCCTTGTATGATCTCTAGCAACTTGGTATGTATGTAGAATGAGTGAACAAGATTTGAATGATGGGTGGATGTGGGGTGTTGGGTTCGGCCGATTGTAAGGAGAGGGAGAGAGATGAGAGCAATTTTTGAAGTGTTGTGGTTAGTGAATGCTCTTATCCTTCAAGCTTATTTATGGACCATCTTCTACTATTAACCCTTAGGTAAAATGTTGTCAAGATATTAGACAAACATGATTAAAATAATCAAAATTGTGTGGAGTGTCCCCACATGGGGAAACCGATCGGATCATGGGGGGGGGGGGTTATGGTTTGATTTGAATGGATAGTTAAGTGTTTAGTTTGCTTAGTTAGGAATTTAAACTAGTTACTAGTGTGTTATGAATTATAAAGGGTGTTAGGGTATTCGGGGACCCTAACTAGCTTAGAAAAGGAAAAACAATGTCATTGACAATATTTTTATGTTCCGGGTAAAGCCCGGTCGTTCGGTTGGATATTGATCCGTTAAAGTGTCAAGCAAAGCTTTAAAGTGTCTTTAATAATATCTTTAGTGACACCTTAAATTCCCGACACTTTGGAAAGTGTCTAGTATTATTTTACCAAGTTTTTGCACTTTACTAGTTATGCTAAATGCTGAATTTTTGTATAAAGTGCAGAATTTTGTAATTAAAGCATGATTTAGGCACATCCGGTCACTATAACTATCACCTAGTGACGCAGTTTTACAATCCTCACCTCCCTACACTCCCTACTGGTGTAGTAATCTATTCCCGGCTCGTACTGGCCTCAGAGACAATATCTGTCTAGTGCTGGCAATGTCAGCATGTTTACTGGGTTATCCGTATAGTGTGTTCACTGTGCTTTTGTGCATCAAGGTTGTCACTAATGTTTGTGTGTAAATAATAGAGTGACAGTATAAAATGTGATGCATGAGTATGTATGTATCGGAAATCAAGAAGTAGTTTAACCACAGTTGTAAGCAAGCACAGTAATTAAGCATTAATTAAATATTAATTAATTCGTACGGATACCTGGTTTGGTGAGGGTTGTCACATTCTCCCCCCGTTAAAGAAATTTTGTCCCGAAATTTTAGGCTCTGCTTCTAGTTGCAGGGGTCTTGGGGAATAAATGGGGGTATTTCTCTTTCATACAATCCTCACGTTCCCACGTGAATTCAGGCCCATGTCTAGCATTCCATCGAACTTTGACGAGTTTGACACTGCTCCTGCGAGTTTTGTTAATTTTCCAGTCCGTGACCTCAACAGGTTCTTCAGTGAAGTGGAGCGTGTCGTCGATATGAACTTCGTCAGCAGGAATGATCACTATCTCCTGTGTTGGACTCTTTCTCAAATTTGATACATGGAATGTATCGTGAACACCATTGAGTTCAGCAGGTAGGTCCAATTTGTAGGCTACAAGCCCAATCCTTTGCAGGATTCTGAAAGGGCCAATGTAACGCGGATTCAACTTCCCACGCTTTCCGAAGCGTGCCACACCCTTCCAGGGTGAAACCTTCAATAAAACTATATCCCCAACTTGAAATTCCAAAGGTTTCCTCTTTGGATCTGCATAAGCTTTCTGTCTGTCACGAGCCGCCTCGATGCGTTTTCGAATCTGCGCAATCTTGTCTGTCGTCTCTTGGACTATTTCGGGACTAACAAGCTGCCTATCACCTGCATCAGCCTAGCATAGTGGTGATCGACACTTGCGTCCGTAAAGAGCTTCAAATGGCGCGGCTCCAATACTGGTGTGGTAGCTGTTGTTGTACTAAAACTCGACCAATGGTAAATGATTATCCCAGCTACCACCCAAATCCATTACACATGCTCTCAGCATATCCTCCAAAGTCTGAATTGTTCGTTCACTTTGGCCATCAGTTTGCGGATGAAATGCAGTGCTCAGATTTAACTGTGAGCCAAAAGCTTCTTGGAAGGATTGCCAAATCCTTGATATGAAACGTCCATCTCTATCAGAGATGATCGAGAGAGGCACTCCATGACATGCAACAATCTCTCGCATGTATATTTCCGCCAGTTTACTAGTGTTATCCTTCTCTTTGATTGGCAGGAAGTGTGCGACTTGGTCAGGCGGTCAACTATTACCCAAATAGTATCATGACCTCTGGGCGTCTTGGGCAGTTTCGTTATGAAGTCCATTGAAATCTGTTCCCATTTCCACTTGGGAATCTCAGGTTGTTGTAGAAGTCCTGAAGGTTTCTGGTATTCAGCTTTCACCTTGGCGCACGTTAAACACTTGCTAACATAAACAACAACATCGCCTTTCATCCTGGGCCACCAATAGAAATCCTTGAGATCTTGGTACATCTTATCCGCACCGGGATGAATTGAGTACCGAGACTTGTGGGCTTCATTAAAAATAACTTTTCTCAAACCACCAAACAGAGGAACCCAAATCCTTTTCATGAAGCATAGCGTTCCTTCCTCGTTTGGCACTAATTGCTTCTCCATCCCACGGAGATATTCCTCTTCAATGTTCCTTTCTTTCAGAGCCTCTTTCTGAGCGGCACGAATACGCAGGGAAAGATCTGTCTGGATAATCATCTCCAAAGCCCTAACCCTTATGGGCTTGATCCTTTCTTTTCGACTTAGGGCGTCGGCAACCACATTCGCCTTCCCTGGATGATACTTTATCTCGCAGTCGTAATCGTTCAATAATTCAACCCAACGTCTTTGCCTCATATTAAGCTCTTTCTGGTCGAATATGTGCTGCAGACTCTTATGATCCGTAAAGATTGTACACTTTGTACCATACAAATAATGTCTCCAGATTTTCAGCGCAAATACCACTGCGCCTAGCTCCAAATCATGCGTGGTATAGTTCTTTTCATGAACTTTCAATTGGCGTGAAGCGTAAGCTATAACTTTCTGGCGTTGCATCAACACGCAACCCAATCCTTGACGCGAGGCGTCACAGTATACCACGAAATCATCAGTTCCTTCTGGTAGCGCTAAGATCGGCGCATTGCAAAGCTTGTCTTTCAGTAACTGGAATGCTTCTTCCTGTTTGATTCCCCAATCAAACTTCTTATCCTTCTGTGTGAGGAAGGTCAATGGTTGAGCGATCTTTGAAAAATCCTCAATAAATCTTCGATAGTAGCCAGCCAAACCTAAGAATTGTCGAATCTCGGTTGGCGTCTTTGGGGTCTCCCAATTCTTGATCGCTTCGATCTTTGTGGGGTCCACATGAATCCCATCTCCATTCACCACATGTCCAAGGAATTGGACTTCGCGTAGCCAAAACTCGCACTTTGAGAATTTGGCATACAACTTTTCCTTTTTCAGCAACTCCAAAATAGCTCTTAGATGCTGTTCGTGTTCATTCTCCATCTTTGAATAAATCAAGATATCGTCTATGAACACAATCACAAACTTGTCGAGGTACGGCTTGCAGACTCGGTTCATTAGGTCCATGAAAACTGCAGGTGCGTTTGTCAGCCCAAACGGCATAACCAGAAACTCGTAGTGTCCATAGCGAGTTCTAAAAGCGGTTCTAGGAATACTTTCCTCTTGTATTCTCAGCTGATGGTAACCAGATCGCAAATCAATCTTTGAATAAAAGCTTGAACCTTGCAGCTGATCAAAAAGATCATCGATTCTCGGCAAAGGGTATCTGTTCTTGATAGTCAACTTATTAAGCTCACGGTAGTCTATGCACATACGAAAACTACCGTCCTTCTTCTTAACGAACAGTACTGGAGCTCCCCAAGGTGAGAAGCTTGGCCTGATGAATCCTTTATCCAATAGCTCCTGGAGTTGTGTCGACAACTCCTGCATCTCTGATGGCGCAAGTCTATAGGGTGCCTTGGCTATAGGCGCGGCGCCTGGAACCAAATCAATGTGGAACTCAACTTGCCTTTGAGGCGGTAATCCTGGCAAGTCTTCTGGAAAGACTTCCGGATATTCCTTGACGACTGGAATGTCTTCAATCTTTGGTTCAGCAACTTCCTTATCCACGATGTGTGCTAAGAATGCAACACATCCCTTCTTCAAGCACTTTCTAGCTTTCAGGCAGCTAATGATTTTTAGTGGCGTATCTTGCTTCTCTCCGTGCACTATGATCGTTTCTTCATCCGTCAGTGGGATGCGGATGGTCTTCTCATGGCAAACAATCTCGGCTTTGTTACTCGATAGCCAATCCATTCCCACTACCACATCAAAGCTTCCCAACTCGACAGGTAGTAAGTCTAGCGTAAACTCGTGTCCTTCCAATTCTATCACGCATCCTTTTATAACTTCACCCGTCTCAACTAGTTTCCCATTCGCTAATTCGATCGAGTATGGAACATCTAACTTACTAGGTGTCAACCCAAGTATATTCTTAAATTCTAATGACACGAAACTATAATCCGCACCAGTATCAAACAGAATAGATGCAAAGCGTTGGTTTACAGGGAACGTACCGGTAACAACATTGGGATCCTGGCGCGCTTCCCTCGCCTCAATGTTAAACACTCTTCTGCGGGCTTGATTCAATCCTGGGCAGTCCCTCTTAAAGTGCCCAATGTCACCGCAGTTAAAACAACCCATTTTTTTACCATTACCTCCTCCGTTCCCCGCTTGATTGTTGTTTTGATTTCGATTCGCATCCCCAGCTTGATTTGCATTGTTCCCTCGATTTCCATTACCTCCATTATTCCCTTGTGGACGATTTCCATTACCACCACGATTATTGTTCCTACTACCAAAACCTCCTTGGCCTCCCCGGCCAGCACTAGCCCAGCAAGAATCCTTCAAGTGGCCAACTTTTCCACAGGCTTCACATACTTTTGGCCCACACCGGCTAGAATGATGACGTTGGCAGGAGTTACATTTGGGCAGTGAACCCATATAGCCTTTTCCTTTCTTCCCAGCACCGGTTGCAGCTTGGACCGGTGTGCTTGATTCTCCTTTCTTGCCAACACCGCTAGTTCCCTGCTTGAAGTTCGAGAATTTCCTCTTATTCTCACCAGACGACTCTACGTGAGTCTCTTTCTTCTTTGGCTCAACATTCGAAAACTTGTTCAGGCGGATGGCTTCCTCAGTAAGAGCCATGCTCAGATCGATGGCCTCTGTGATTGTTGCAGGCTTGGAAGTAGTGACCATACTCATTATTTGGGGTGCCAGTCCCCAGATAAATCTCTCAATCCGTTTGAATTCTGGTGTGACCATGTACGGCACAACGTGGGATAAATCATGAAATCTTTGGACGTACTCTGCGATCTTGGGACCATCCATCCTTAAATGCCAGAACTCAGTCTCCAACCTTTGTATCTCAGCACGAGAACAATACTTCCTTCGTATCAACTCTTTTAACTCAGCCCATGTCAACGCGTAAGCAGCAGCTTCTCCCAAAGTCTGCACTTGTAAGTTCCACCATGATAGGGCTCCATCCAGAAACAGCCCTGAGATATACGTCACTTGTTGATCTGGAGCACATTTGCTCATTCTTAAGACTGAGTCTGTTTTCTCAGCCCACCTAACAAACGCAACAGCACCTCCGGTGCCGTCGAAGTTAACGGGTTTGCAATCGAGGAACTGTTTGTAAGTGCACCCTGCACATACGTTTGAATATACAAATGGTATTAGCAGACATGCTACAAATATCCAAATGTATCGTAATAAGTCTTAAACGACTTAGCATTACCATGTGGTGGATTGTTATTGTCGTTATTGTTCGAATTGCTCCCGCTGGTTCCTCCTTGTGAGGCTGCATACTGCGCTATGGCAGCAGCAATGATTCCTTGGAGTTCTGCCTCCGAAGTGGGCATGCGCATTTCGCGTCTTGGTGGCATCTTCTAAAAGATGTTTCACGTAGGTCAGGTCATAGTAAGTAAAGTGTACGTATGTATTCAACAATATCAACACATAACATCTCATGTTATAAATAAATCAACCACATAACATCTCATGTTATAGAACATAAACAATCAATAATCAACCCAACATATAATGAGAATACTGCGATTGCGCTGGCATAAATCAAGACCACAATGTAAGGTTTACAAGTTCATAGCTGTATCATACATCATCAGTGACTAAGGGCCACATCGCCCTAGTCCAAACTATCTAGTCAGTGACAACAACAACAAATATACAAATCATCAAAAGTCACAATCATCAAAATGTGGTCTCCAAAAGCTGTGTAGTCTGCACAATCGCGCTCGTCTCACCAAAAGTCTACCCGTGTCGTACAAAAAGGCCTATGCTGATGGCGGTGGAGGAGGGGGAAAACGAGAAAAGAGTAAAGATCGCATATGAAGCCAGTCCTCCTCCATAGCGCGATGAGAGCGCATCAAGTATGCTATCTGCTGCTCAAGAGTCCAAAAGCGAGCGGCAGAATCAGGTGAAAGTGGTCGTGGAGGGTGTGATACTGCAGGTGGTGTCTGACAATGACACGGTGGTCGTTGAGCTCTCTCCAGCTCCTGTACGCGACGGGTCAGCGCCTCCTGCTGTATCATGAAAGATGTGAGAACATCCTCCGTAGAATATCCCACGTGGTATGGGTGATACGGATCGGATGGTGGCATAATAGGGGGCATAGTCCAGAGGAAAAGCTCACCAGATGGAGCGATGGATGGTACAGTAAATGGTGCAACAGTGGGAATAACAGTAGGATGAGAAACCTGGGGTACAAACTGATCTCCTCCTGACGCGAAAGGTGTATAACCAAACGGATGTCGTGACGAACCCTCCCCAGGACGTGGTGGAGGTATGTCCTGGAGATAGGTGATCGGAAGATCTGTGCGGCGAGCATCTGGGGTGTGTGAGGGAATCAAGGGAACATCAATGGGAGCTGACACAGGTACTGAAGCGGGGGCTACAGGTGGTGTAACTGGTATCACGAAAGGTGGGTAATCATCGTCATCATCTATCCACCCGTTGTGGGTGTGAGCGTATCGTGGATCAATATGAGTCGCGAAAGGTGCACGGTCGAACAGCACCGGCACTGGATCAGGAAGTGGTGCAACAACAGGATCCTCTAACAAATGTGGAGCATCAACATGAGCATCGACAGCATGATCATCCACCAACGGCGGAGCAACAACAGGATGATCATCAACAGGTATATCATCAATAAAAGGGGCAACAGCAGGTGCATCGGCATGAACAGGGTCATGCTCTAATGCCGGGTCAGGAGCGACAACTGGCTCAGGGGCCACAGCAGGCTCCGGATCAACAAACTCCATCTCGAAATTAGCTGGATCAGCAAACAAGGGATCGACAGTGGCTACAGGATCCTCCAGGGGCTGGTCTAAGTGTATGAACTCAATATCCTGGTCAGGATCAAAACCAGGGGGAAACACAGGATCATCATCAACATCGTGATCAAACTCAAAGTCATGTGCGGGTGCAGGTGCAGCTGATGACGCCATGTCAGGGTCGGTGTCGTGTGAGTGGTGCTGCACTCCCTGTGTATGCAAAGATGCGGACGCCACAGACTCAAATGAGTCTGGGACAGGTGAATGAGCAGGAGCCTCCTCTGCAGGAGCGTCAGCAATGAGTAGGATAACATCAGCAGCAATAGGGGCCTGACCCTCAAGGTCATCCTCAAGTGGGTCCTCCTCAAATAAATCGACGTCATCATCGGAAACATCATCAAGTGGCATATCAACAACCGGATACGTAGCAAGGGGTATAGGAGCAGGGATCACCACGAGTGGTAAATCCCCAGCGAGATGGCCATCAGCAGGCTCGGCTACGACGTCAGGCAGCGCAAAGGGCTGGAAGTCGTCATCGTCTGTGCTGGTAGTATCGGAAGTGTGGACCTCGTGCTCCGATGAAACTATGTCATCTGATACTATCGCCATAGGGTCCAGAGTGTCGGAAACTCCAGTGTCTGATGAAGAAGGCATGATGTCTGTAACACAAACACACATACGTACAAACAATCAATCATATAATCATATAAACATGTTAGTCACCAATAAGTAAACAAGTAGTCATCCTAGTCTTCCTCAGACTAACCTACCCAGTCTCTCCAACTATAATCTCCCAATCTCTCAGATTGAATTTCTCAGTCTCTCAGACTAAAATCTCCCAATCTCTCAGATTGAATTTCTCAGCCTCTCAGACTAAAATCTCCCAATCTCTCAGATTGAATTTCTCAGTCTCTCAGACTAAAATCTCCCAATCTCTCAGATTGAATTTCTCAGTCTCTCAGACTAAAATCTCCCAATCTCTCAGATTGAATTCCTGGTCTCTCAGACTAAAATTTTTCCCCAGTCTCTCAGACTGGACTCCCTTAGTCTCCCTGACTGAGCTATAAATTTTGAAAAGTGTATTTGTGCCCCTTTTTGTTCGTAAAATGTTTTGTACCCTGGATCTGGACATTTAGTGTATGCAATGTAAAAATGTTTTCGTGAGAGCCCTAGTGATCATAGTCTAGACTCGAGAAGGAATCCTAGTTCGCTATGATCAAGGCTCTGATACCAAGCTGTCACACCCTGGCTTTGCGGAAGCGTGGGTTTATTTGGTGTGACTTCTTAATACCATAGCTTAATCACAACAAAGCTATATGAAAGTAAAAACCATGATGATCATCCATTACTTCAAGTTTTAAAAGTAAAATACGACAACATTGTTTTAGAGTTGACACATGCAACGAGTTTACAACACAACATAATAAAAACCTTGTTCATAAGACACAACCACAAACATGAAATAAACACAGTTTAAGACTTGTGTCTCGTCCAAGCAAAAGTCACAATCCCTAAACTTGGATGACATCATTCTTTTACGCAGCGTGACGACAATGCATACCTTGCCAGATCCCTAATTCCCTGAAATACATGTAAGTTGAAAAATCAACAAAAATGTTGAGCGAGTTCATGTGAAAGTGAGTATGTAAAACCTTTGTAAGTATAAAATCCCTGGTATGTAGCAAATAAGGAAATAAAGATATCACCAATGGTTTGCAAGGCCATTGATATGTGTGAAGTGCAGTAGGAAGACTCAAACCTAGCAGATTTTTGCGTCGGGTACAAAGTCACCCCGAGGTCCGTTCTGTTGGGCCTGGAGTTGGGCTCGCTACACCCAGATAGATCTACCGCTACTGACCCTCGGTCCTACAATGAGGATTAATGGCCTCCAGTTTCAGCCTACTCACTCACATGATCTAAGTAGTAACCCTCCTTACGCTAACCATACCATGTAAAAAGTATTCGTAATCATAGTAACATGTATTTCACCCCCGAAGTATAAAACTGAAAACAGTTAAGAGAAAAGGGGGGACATGAACTCACTGAAGTGCGTCTCGAAATAGTCAATCCCAAATCAACCTGCTGCGTGACGACCTACACGTACTAACTTCTATTAGACGGACGGCCGTGCCTTGGCTTAAGGTTTAACGTTTTGTTGGAGAAATAGTTAGGCAACTATTTCGTATTTCCACTTCTTAATTATTTAATGCATATATTCCTTCCCAAGGATGGAGGTTTTAATACATGTGTGTCTTTATAATTCCAAAAATATATTATTAAGTCTCACTTAATAAAATATATTTTTATTCATTTGTCTAAAATAATCTATCTCCAAAATATACATATTTTTCCCAAAAATATTATATTTTATTCCATACGATTTCCAAAATAATATTTTTATCAAAATACGCATTTAAGAGTATTTTTCCGAAAATACATAAGTTACATTTGAAGTTCGGGTGGTAATAATAATACCGGTGTAACTTAGATATTTATTTGTGAAGGCGTTGGTATTATTTTGGAGTCGTTATTTTTTAGTGTATACGAGTTATATTATTTTTACCCTAAAAATAATATATGTGTAGTTCACAAAATAATCATAAAATCACACAAGCGTTTTACTATGAAATATATATTCTAAATATATATTCAACAAGTTTTATTTACGAAAATCCACCTCCGAATACTTGTTTATTTTATAATAAAAATCATGGCGAAGTTTGTTTGGAAAACAAGTCAAAAATATATTTATAAACACTTGTCACCAAAAATATTCTAAGTGTTATTTTCTGGAAAAATTTTGCCAGAGTTTCCTCTGTAACTTGAGGTGGCCACGCTTACTAGCGTATCATTTTCTTTTCAAAATTCAATCAACAATTTTTCAACCATCAATATTCAATATTCAAACATCAACTAGTCAAAAATAAGTATAGATCGCAAACACATGAACTTGTATGTCGTGTAAAATTATGTAGTAACCTTCCAGCATTTTTAGTAAACCTTTCTATCTTTAAAAATAAAATCGGTTTCTTGAAAAACTTTATTTTTAAAGAAAATGTAACTTTACAACTTCTAGTCCAAAAATTACGAAATTTATTCCTTTGTTAAACCTTTTGTTACACAAGTGTTTACACACTTGTTTGTTTGCAAAAATGCTTTTAGTTGTGTAAGATCCGGCTTTTAAACGAAATTTGCATCTTACACTTGGTTCTCCAAAAATACCACTTGTAGATCTTTAGATCTACTAGTTTAAAACTCTATTTTACAAGAAAAATCACTTTTACACAAGTTCATGTTCATGTGTGGAAGGGTTCATCATCTTGCTACTTTTACACTTAACATATTGCTAGTTCATGTTCCATGAACATGATCTAGCATGGTTAGATGACGATCCGTTCCACTACTAGCCACTAACAACATAAAATAATCCTTTCTAAACAAGATTCACAAGATTTACACCAATAGTCACCCTTTATCCATCAAGTTTATCTTTCATTCATGACTTTATGTTTTGATCTTTAGTGTTCTTGATTTTTATCCGTTAAATCTCTTATTAACCACTTTAAACATGAACAAGGAAGTGTTTAGAAGCACTTACTACTAGCTCGTGGCTAGGGAAGAATCAAAGCAAAAACTAGGTGGATAAAAGCAACGTAGTGAGGTCCTTGAGATTCCAAAAGCACCGAGCCTCCTTGTATGATCTCTAGCACCTTGGTATGTATGTAGAATGAGTGAACAAGATTTGAATGATGGGTGGATGTGGGGTGTTGGTTTCGGCCGATTGTAAGGAGAGGGAGAGAGATGAGAGCAATTTTTGAAGTGTTGTGGTTAGTGAATGCTCTTATCCTTCAAGCTTATTTATGGACCATCTTCTACTATTAACCCTTAGGTAAAATGTTGTCAAGATATTAGACAAACTTGATTAAAATAATCAAAATTGTGTGGAGTGTCCCCACATGGGGAAACCGATCGGATCATGGGGGGGGGGGGGTTATGGTATGATTTGAATGGATAGTTAAGTGTTTAGTTTGTTTAGTTAGGAATTTAAACTAGTTACTAGTGTGTTATGAATTATAAAGGGTGTTAGGGTATTCGGGGACCCTAACTAGCTTAGAAAAGGAAAAACAATGTCATTGACAATATTTTTATGTTCCGGGTAAAGCCCGGTCGTTCGGTTGGATATTGATCCGTTAAAGTGTCAAGCAAAGCTTTAAAGTGTCTTTAATAATATATTTAGTGACACCTTAAATTCCTGACACTTTGGAAAGTGTCTAGTATTATTTTACCAAGTTTTTGCACTTTACTAGTTATGCTAAATGCTGAATTTTTGTATAAAGTGCAGAATTTTGTAATTAAAGCATGATTTAGGCACATCCGGTCACTATAACTATCACCTAGTGACGCAGTTTTACAATCCTCACCTCCCTACACTCCCTACTGGTGTAGTAATCTATTCCCGGCTCGTACTGGCCTCAGAGACAATATCTGTCTAGTGCTGGCAATGTCAGCATGTTTACTGGGTTATCCGTATAGTGTGTTCACTGTGCTTTTGTGCATCAAGGTTGTCACTAATGTTTGTGTGTAAATAATAGGGTGACAGTATAAAATGTGATGCATGAGTATGTATGTATCGGAAATCAAGAAGTAGTTTAACCACAGTTGTAAGCAAGCACAGTAATTAAGCATTAATTAAATATTAATTAATTCGTACGGATACCTGGTTTGGTGAGGGTTGGCACATATATTTGGCATGACTCTCGAAACCTAAAGTAACTCAAATTAATACCGTTCAATGAAAACGTATTTTATATTTGACTCGATTCATTTTCAAACAAAATTTACGTTAAAAAGTAGATCAACTGAAAATATCCATAAAAGGGGAGAAAACATATTATATTTGACATGTTTCATTTTCGAAAAAAAATTATGTCGAAAGATAAAGCAACTTGATTTTATACCGACACGTAATTAAAAATAAGTGCGTAAAACTCGAGGGATCAAAATGACATTTTATAAAGTTTTTAGTAAACTCAAGGGGTGTAATTGTTAATGTTGAAAGTTGATGAGGTGAAGTTCACAAAATGAGAAAAAAAAAAAAAATCAAGAATTGATTCCCCGCGTTGCGGGATTAGTTTTTTTAACGTGATTTGAGTGTACCGATTTTTTTGTGATTACTTATCGATTAAAAACGTAGAGCAACTAAAAACGTACATAAAAATAAACACGAAAACGTATTATATTTAATATGACTTATTTTCAAAAATAAAACTATGCCGAAGCGTAAATAAAATGGAATTTGTACCAATAAATAAGCACCTAAACTCGAGCGCACACAATGAGAATTTATATTCTACTTTATTTAAAAGACTTTAATTTAAGAAAGGACTTTAATAACATTTCGGAAAGTTTTTAAATTCCACATGCTTAAAATAACTTAGAGCACACACAATGAGAAATTAATGGATAAAGATGGAATCACGAGTTTGCATCTAACGATGGATACCCGAAAGTGACGTAACATTTGTGACAAAAATTCCGTAGATCGTTTGTGGGAGCGGACTACCAAAGACAAAGACGACGTCCTACTCAAATTTAAACCAACAGCCATTATGAAATATTAACATAAAAAATAAGAGTCGACTTAACCGGAGGCGGTTCTTAGGGTGATCGGAGAGGACCTCCGATCAGGGCACATTTTTTTCGATGACACAATTTTTTTTTATAGAGTAAATTACAAGTTTTGTCCTTTATGTATGTCCCAAATTGCAGACGCTGTCCTTTATCTTTAAAATTGATGAGTTTTGTCCTTAATGTTTGCAAATCTTGCACGTTATGTCCTTTAGGGCAAACCCAGTTAATTTTTTTTGTTAAATCTGGTTACCCAAGGGCAAGTTGGTCTTTTTACCTATATAATCAAAATTATTTTAATAAAAAAAAGAAAATTAATTTAGAAAACCAATATTTATATCATGACCTCTTTCTCCCTCTGCCCCTTTCTCATTCCTCTCTCTCTTTTTCTGGATTTCAGCCAAGAACCCCATAGCCACCACCTCCCTCACAGCGACCACCACCCCCACCGCCCTCACAGCCGTCCACCCTCACCCATAACCACCACACCCTATTCAAGCCCATTCTCTCTCTCTAGGAAACAACCATTCAGGTCACCACCACCGCCAACACTCCTGCACCACCGTCATCAGAGCACACCACCACAATATTCTTCTTCTCCGACACTCTTGCACCATCATCAGAACACCGCAACACCAGCGCTCTTGCACCACTCGTATAGCACCGTCAGCCTCCATAATTTCGCCGCCATAAGAAACCCTAGCTTCGTAGATCGGAACGATGGTGGCGGTTAGGGTTGGGGGTTTTTCGCAGGTGGATAATCGGGTGTTGTGGAGTGGGTTGCAGGTGGATAATCGGGTGTGGTGGAGGTTGCAGGTGGATAATCAGGTGTGGTGGAGGTTGCAAACAGTGGAGACTGATGAAATCTGAACGGTAGTGGTGATTGCAAGTAGAATATCATTTGTAGGTTGCGTTTGATTCAAAAATCTGAATTGAGTAATTGTGTTTCTTGTTGTTCATCGGAAAGAAGATGATGTTTGATTGATTTAAGTGTTCATCGAAAAGAAGATGATGTTTGATTGATTTAAGTGTTCATCGAAAAATCTGAATTGAGTAATTGTAGGTTGCGTTTGATTCAAAAATCTGAATTGCTTGTTTCAGTTTGATAACAGGGAAACGAAGTCGAAGATCTGTTTGATGGCGACTGTTGTCTTCGATTGAGTTTGTATAAAAAGTATAAGTTGCAGGAAAGTTTCGAAATCTGCAGATGAGTATGAAGGTTGAAGATGACAAGTGGGGAGGGTCGGCGGCAGGTGAAGGTGGGAGGTGGTGGCGGTCGGCGGTCGGCGGCAGGTGAGTGTGGGAGGTGGTGGCGGCAGGTGGTGGTCTGCAACTTTTGAAGATGATGGGTATTTATTTTAAGTTAATACATAAATTTCCCTAAAAAACGAAATTACAAAAATGCCCTCATGTGCCTTGCACATGATCAGATTTAACAAAAAAAATAAACTGGGTTTGCCATAAAGGACATAACGTGCAAGATTTGCAAACATTAAGGACAAAACTCATCAATTTTAAAGGTAAAGGACATCGCCTGCAATTTGGGACATACATAAAGGATAAAACTTGTAATTTACTCTTTTTTATAAAATTCCTATACATATGTGTGTGTATTTTATAAAATATATGACTCATTTAAAACTTATAACATGTAGGCCTATTAAAAACCTAAAATCTCATACTTAGACCACCCGTAGTGGGGCGTTATTTTAAAAAAAAATTGAAAAAAAACGCCCCAAAACGCCCCCTCCCCCACTACACTAGGCGTTTTGGGGCGTTATTTTTTGAAAAATTTGTCCCACGCGTTATATTTAAAATGCTGCATTTGGTTTGACTTTTGACAACTTTGAGCTACCCACCAATCAACTTTGAACATGAACTTCTGACAACTTTTGAAAAAGGTAACTTTTGAATGTATTTCATGTGTTTTTTTTTTTTTCATTAAAAATAATATGGGCGTTATTGGAATAATGCCCCACTACACCTCTTTTGCTATAATGCCCCAACGCTGACTAGGATGCCACGTGTCGGATAATGCCCCATGGTGGGGGCATTATGTTAGTTCACCACTACACATGGTCTTAGCCTGTTATGGTATGTAATTTCATTCATTCGAATCCTGTGATTTTACTAATTGCTATAAGCCTATAACTTTAATCATTGTTTAAAAAAATAGTTTGCATTATTTAATTCGGTAAGGCTTAAGGAGCATATTTTTAAATGGATCGAACAAGGCACCTAAATCCCCATAGCCGCCATTGGACTTAACATTTATTTATAAATTAAAAGTGTCATCCTCCTCATGCTTGTTGTCGTTGGACTAGTGTTTTAATAAGGCTATGCGGTATGGGGGATGTCCCCCTCCGTCCAGGACCGGTGACGGTCCCAACATCGTGCCGCCCGGATCGTCCTCGTCTTCACCGTCGAGAGGAAGACGTTGGAGACGGGTCATTAAAGGACAAAAACTTGTGGGGACAGAGATATTTATGACCGTTCAAATAAAAAAAATTCAAAATTCAAAAAGAAATTATACTAACTGCCATTGTTGAGGAGAGATTTGAGCTTTTGCAGCGGCGGTTGTGCAGGAAACAAACAAAAAACCTTAGGGGATGACTAGTTTATATTAGTTTACTGGACCTTTTGTGTTTTACTGGGCCTTTTATATTAGTTTATATTATGTATTGGTTTTATAAAAATGTTTTTTTTTAAGTTTATGTATTGTGTTTTAATAATGAAAATATTTTCTTGATTTATTTGTTAAATGTTACAAAAAGTGAAAGATTAAAAAAATAAAAAGTGGTGGGGTAGGATCATCGGATGGACCATCCTCACAAGGATGGTGATGTGGCGATGACGTAGCGGATCATCCTCCCTTGAAGGATCATCCCCATACCATGTAGCCTAACTGGATCAATTATTGAACTAACGGTATGTCTTCATTAGTTAAAGGGGAATGGACAGAGATTGTGGGAGCGGTAAAATCGTATAGTTTTTTTTTGTTAAAAAACAGATCCAAGTATAGGGATTTAGATTAGAATGAATGGTGTAATTACCCGATGTATATGATATAGTTTTGGGTGGTGCGGTCCTGTTCTTTTAGTCAGGCCGGCCGTTTTTTAATGAAGTTTACCTTTCAAAAAAAAAAAAGTTAAATTTACTAAGCAATAACGAAAATGATTTGTAGGTACGAGAATACATTGGTCGATAACAACCTTTTCTGGTAGAACGTTGGCATGTATTACGTAACAGTTCCTTGTTCCTTTATTTTGAAGTAAGAATAGGTTGATAGTTCAAGTTTAGAAGTTTGTTGTTCACATTTATTATTGAAGCAAGAATTTGTCACACTTTAGTTTTGAACAATTGATCCATAAGTATCGGGTTAAACGCTTCGGGTAAGCAATAGTGGTGGATCTTGACGAAAAGTTGAGGGGTAATCGGGCTAAAAAAAATTGTTCAGGGATAGCCGATACATAAAACGAAGAAGAAATAAAAAAAATTACACCAAAAATGTAATACGCCAACAAAGTGGATGCGGTTGCATGGTCAACCCCTCAGGTATGCTAGATTCTCCCTTGGTAAGCAATGTATATTTATGTAGGAACCAAACTGTTACCTTTGTAATACTGAGAGAGGATTTCTCTCTATGACCAAGTTTCGTCATGAGAATACAAATTTGTTTATAAAGAGAAAGTAAGAATAAAGTAAAGTAGTTTAACATTTTTCACTTGGTGAAGATGAGTACTTATACTTATATTTTATATTTAGTCGGTGACGTGGCTTTTCTAGCATTTATAGAGTAACTAATGAGCCACGTCACATAAGCACGACCGACTTTTGGCATAACAATGTTTCCATAACTTGAATGGTCATTAATGAGCATCACTTTATAGCTCATAAGTGTTCTTCACTAATGAAAGTTCGATTAGTTGGTATGTAGACCTTGATGGGAAAAAACGCGATACCCGGTCACAAACGGTAAACACAAACGCGGAAGCAAACCTCGTTTGACCAAGACTTTTCCCAAACTTGAATGAACCTGTGAGGATGCAAACAAATAGGATATCCCAACTACAATCTAAACAGCCCGAAAACAATAATAACAAGAACACCAAATTTTAGCGTGGAAAACCTCTCAAGAAAGGAGAGTAAAAACCACGGGACTACTAGAGCCGCTTCAAATCCACTATCACCAAATTAGAGCAATACAAAGTCTTCCCTAGGTCTACTAGAGGCATACAATAATCATCATACACTTGGAATCAACAACATCAAGCATATGGCATCAAATACAAAGACAAAAGAAGAAGATATCACCAAATTCTGCAGCAGCAAACAGAGGCTGTGCAGACAGACTTCCAGACGCGATTTAGACAAACCCACCGTTGGATAAGGTCGCCCAGATGTCAGAATGACTGTGCCAAAAAATCAGAGCGATCCAACGGTTCAATCTCCGGGAAATGGACGACCTCTGCAGCTGGGTTGGTAGGTGACGGAAATGACGAAAATTTCTTCTTCTTTTGTGTGAGAGCTTTTGTGTGTATTTTAGGGTCTTGTGAGGGTGTTACTGGAAAGACCCCTGCTTCTTCTTCTTTTAATCCATCTACAAAAATGAGATTGGGCCATAGAAAATATTGTTGGGCTTCCTCATGGGCTTAAAAAACCCAACAATTCTCCCCCTTTTTGGCCTATGAGGAAGAGTTCGCCATCCCGGCGATTGAGCAACATATCTTCAACTTCTACCTTGCCAAAGTTTTTGTCAACATATCGGAACCATTATCATCGGTATGAACTTTATCAAGTTCAAACAACTTGTCTTCAAGCGCATCTCTAATCCAATGATACTTCACATCAATATGTTTTGTTCTCTTGTGAAACATAGAATTCTTTGCAAGGTGAATAGCACTTTGATTATCACAAAGAACCACGTAGCGCCGTTGCATAAAGCCAAGCTCCTGCATAAACCTTTTCAACCATAACAGTTCTTTGCATGCTTCTGTTGCTGCCACATACTCAGCCTCAGTTGTAGACAAAGCAACATACTTTTGTAGTCTTGACTGCCATGAGACAGCTCCCCCTGCAAAAGTCATCAAATATCCAGAAGTGGATTTCATGTTGTCTTTGTTTCCCGCCAAATCAGAATCCGTATAACCAACAAGCATTGGCTCTTCTTTTCCAAATGTTATACCCAATTTGGAAGAACCACGTAGATATCTAAAGATCCACTTAACTGCTTCCCAATGCTTCTTACCTGGATTTGATAGAAACCGACTAACAACACCTACTGCATGGGCAATATCAGGTCTTGTACACACCATTGCATACATCAAGCTTCCAACCGCTGACGCGTATGGAACTTTATCCATGTCTTCAATCTCCTCCTTTGAAGAAGGGCAATCTTTGTCGGTTAGTTTAAAATTGGGAGTAAGAGGCGAACTAACCGCTTTAGCTTTAGCCATGTTGAATCTGCTAAGCACCTTCTCAATGTATTGCTCTTGTGACATGTGCAACTTCTTTGAAGCTCTATCTCTAGTAATCCGAATACCAAGAATTTGTTTTGCTGGGCCCAAGTCTTTCATAGAAAACGACTTGCTTAATTCTTTCTTCAGCTGAACAATTCTCTCTGCATTCTTGCCTACAATCAACATGTCATCAACATAGAGTAATAAAATGATAAAATCATCATCACCAAACCTCTGAAAGAAAACACAGTGATCTGAAATAGTCTTCCGGTAGCCTTGCTTCCCCATAACAGACTCAAATTTCTTGTACCACTGTCTTGGTGCTTGCTTCAACCCATAAAGACTTTTCTGAAGCTTACAGACATAGTCTTCTTTACCTTTAACCTGAAAACCTTCAGGTTGCTCCATATAGATTTCTCTATCCAAGTCACCATGAAGGAACGCTGTCTTGACATCCATTTGCTCAACCTCAAGGTCAAGACTAGCAGCTAAACCAAGAATCACCCGAATGGAACTCATCTTCACGACTGGAGAGAAAATCTCATCAAAATCAATACCCTTTCTTTGACTGAACCCTTTAACCACCAATCTGGCTTTGTACCTAGGCCGTGAGGTATGTTCTTCAGTCTTCACCTTATAGACCCACTTGTTCTTCAGAACTTTCTTGCCTTTAGGAAACTTTACTAATTCAAAGGTATTGTTCTCATACAAGGAATTCATCTCATCTTGCATGGCTTCAACCCACTCCCTTTTATGTTCATCTTCCATGGCCTCTTCATAACACTCGGGCTCTCCCCCGTCAGTGAGCAAGACATACTCATCAGCAGAATAATGGGTGGAAGGATGACGGTTTCTTGTAGACCGTCTGAGTGGGACAAATGTTGGCATACCTGGTACTGGTAACTCTGGATGAGGACCCTCATCTAACTCTTGTTGCTCTGGAATATCATGATTATCAGTACCGTGTTGTTCATCATGTTGAATATCATCTTCATTATGCGGCTCAGTGTGCTGTGGAGGAACTGGATCTAAATCAGTAAGATCATCAGTATGTTGAGGAACTATCTTTGTCTTCTCAATATCTTTCAAACTTTGATCTTCAATAAAATCAGCAACGAAACTTCTTATGAGTTTCTTCGAGATTGGATCATAAAACCTGTGTCCAAACTCATCTCCCCCATAACCAACGAATATACATGGCTTGGTGTTTACATCAAGCTTTGTTCTTTCATCTTTCGGAATATGCACAAAAACCTTGCATCCAAAGACCCGCAAATCATCGTATAAAACATCTTTGCCGCTCCAAACCCTGTCAGGAACATCAAAAGACAAAGGAACACAAGGAGTACGATTAATAACATTTACTGCGGTGTTCAAAGCTTCACCCCAAAACGAATTAGGCAACCCTGCATGTGATAGCAAACATCTAACCCTTTTAGCCAATGTTCTATTCATCCGCTCTGCTAAACCATTCAACTGTGGTGTCTTTGGAGGAGTCTTTTGGTGCCGAATACCTTTCTCTCTACAATAAGCATCAAAAGGACCAATGTACTCACCTCCATTATCTGTTCGAATACACTTGAGCTTCTTCTCAGTTTGTCTCTCAACTAAGGCATGAAACTGCTTAAACACATCTAATACTTGATCTTTAGACTTCAAAGTATAGGCCCAAACTTTTCTCGAATGATCATCGATAAAAGTGACAAAGTACAAGCAACCCCCAAGTGTTCTAGTCTTCATAGGACCACAAACATCTGAATGTATTAAATCAAGTATATTGTCTCTCCTATGAGGAGGATGACTCTTGAAAGAAACTCTTCTTTGCTTACCTGCCAAACAATGAGAACACTTCTTCAAATGAACATCGTGCAAATCGGGCAAGGCATTCTTCTTCAACAAAATAGACATCCCTTTTTCACTCATGTGAGCAAGTCTCACAAGTCGGTCATATCGGCATTCACTAACAAATTTACCGAATCTTTGGAGATCTTCGGATGCGTTCTGTATAACTTTGAACTTCTTTTACCTTTTGCCACAATCAAAGAACCACGAGTGAGTTTCCAAACACCATCACCAAAGGTACTATGGTAACCATCATCATCAAGTAAACCTGCGGAGATCAAATTGAGTCTAATATCTGGAACATGTTTTACATTGTGTAAAACCAACTCCATCCCAGTGTCAAACTTCAAGCAAACATCCCCAACACCTACAACCTTTGATAGCCCGTTATTACCCATCTTAACAACCCCAAAGTCACCAGGTGTGTAAGATGAATAAAATTCCCTTTGTGATGTCACATGACACGTAGCACCACTGTCAACAACCCAACTCGAATCATCACGTGCAATGTTCACCATATCATAATCACAACCAATGAAGAACTCTTCGGTAGCAGTATTAACTTCAGCTGTGTCATTGCCACCATCATCTTTCTTATGATTGTTCTTTTGATTGTTGTAATTAGCCTTCTTTTTCTCCCTTTTTAATTGTCTGCAGAATTTAATTGTGTGCCCTTTCCTACCACAATGATGACACTCATAATCAGCAAACTTACCTCTAGACTTACTACGATGCTTCTCTTTGTTACTCGGACCTCTACTTTGACCTCTCCCCCTGCTCTCTGTGGCCAAAACATCTGATTGTGAAGAGGAACCCTGTGATTTTCTTCTCATCTCTTCATTTAAAATACTACTTTTAGCCATTTCCATAGTAATAATACCATTTGCTGCAGAGTTGGACAATGATGTCCTAAAAGTCTCCCAAGAATCCGGTAAAGTACCAAGAAGCCATAAGCCTTGTACCTCGTCTTCAAACTTGATACCCATTCCTGCAAGCTGATTAATAAGACCCTGAAAAACATTCAAGTGATCAGTAACAGGAGTTCCATCATTGTACTTCAAATTTATCAACTGTTTAATCAAGAACAGTTTATTGTTTCCGGTCTTCCGAGCATACAATTCCTCAAGCTTGTTCCACAAAGTACGAGCGTGAGTCTCCCCGCTAATATGGTTCAAAACATTATCATCAACCCACTGGCGAATATAACCACAAACCTTTATGTGCAAGATATTCCATTCTTCATCTGTTTTACCTTCAGGTTTATCGGTATTAAACACAGGCATATAATAATCTTTCACATAAAGGAGATCTTCCATCTTGCCTTTCCAAACATGATAATTAGAACCATTCAAATTCACAATCCTACTTGTATTAGCTTCCATTTTTCAATCAAGTTTCAACCCAGTAACAAGAGCCAATGGCTCTAATACCACTATGATGGGAAAAAACGCGATACCCGGTCACAAACGGTAAACACAAACGCGGAAGCAAACCTCGTTTGACCAAGACTTTTCCCAAACTTGAATGAACCTGTGAGGATGCAAACAAATAGGATATCCCAACTACAATCTAAACAGCCCGAAAACAATAATAACAAGAACACCAAATTTTAGCGTGGAAAACCTCTCAAGAAAGGAGAGTAAAAACCACGGGACTACTAGAGCCGCTTCAAATCCACTATCACCAAATTAGAGCAATACAAAGTCTTCCCTAGGTCTACTAGAGGCATACAATAATCATCATACACTTGGAATCAACAACATCAAGCATATGGCATCAAATACAAAGACAAAAGAAGAAGATATCACCAAATTCTGCAGCAGCAAACAGAGGCTGTGCAGACAGACTTCCAGACGCGATTTAGACAAACCCACCGTTGGATAAGGTCGCCCAGATGTCAGAATGACTGTGCCAAAAAATCAGAGCGATCCAACGGTTCAATCTCCGGGAAATGGACGACCTCTGCAGCTGGGTTGGTAGGTGACGGAAATGACGAAAATTTCTTCTTCTTTTGTGTGAGAGCTTTTGTGTGTATTTTAGGGTCTTGTGAGGGTGTTACTAGAAAGACCCCTGCTTCTTCTTCTTTTAATCCATCTACAAAAATGAGATTGGGCCATAGAAAATATTGTTGGGCTTCCTCATGGGCTTAAAAAACCCAACAGACCTTTCAGTTTGGTTCCCAAGTCGGACCGAGTTCGGGTCATAGTGGATAAGGAGGTTATCCCTTCATGTCCCTAATCCAGCATGATGATTGGTTTACTAGAGAGGATTGTGGACTCATGTGGAATCATTTTTTGAATTTTAATGTTTATTTAAAAAACAAGTGAAAAGTTGTGCATGCTTATCGTAGCTAATGTGTTATGTGTGTCATGGAAAAGAAGCATGATGACTGGTTTACTAGACTGATGTGCCACCACGCTTGGTAGGCATTCACATGTCACCTTAGTACTGGCAGGGCCGAATCTAAATGTAACATTCCGTATTTTTTAATCTTTTTTTATCTTATTTGTAATTCGAATTTCAATATCAATCCTTTTAATTCTGAGACTTGATCATAATAGAAATCATATTTTGTATCATTTTTGTGTAACCAAACTTGCATAATACGTAAACAATCATGAAATACGTGTTTTTAACTAAAAACCGAGCTATACATCGAGATTATAGTTTTCTTTGGAACGTTAATCATATGTATTTTATTATTATACATGCTTGCATACACCTAAATACCCAAAAAAATATGCTTAATTATGAGTTTCTAGCATAAAATAATGGATTATCAAACTCTAGGGGTGAAACTGTAAATTCTGGAAAGTTTGGTAAATTATGCAGGTGGCGCATGACCATGCAACTCATGCGCATGACTATGCATTCCGTGACCCGCATGGTCGTGCACCAGATACACACAACCATGTGTTTCGTGATCCGCACGACCGTGCACCTGATTCGCACGATCGTGCAAAATCACCAGGTTTGGCATAATGTTTCAAAACTCATGAATTTTGGATCCATTTTCCTCCTTTCATGTCACACCCTCAAAAATCCACAAGCGGAGTATTACCACGAGGCGTGTGACTAACCAGAATCATACCACCAATCATAATAAACAAGTAATTAACGTAAAATAAAATCATAGCAAACCAATTTAAAAATTCACCAAACCAAAGTCCAAAACCAAATTTAAAAGTCAGCGGAAGCATAAGTTCAAAAAAAATAGTTTAACGTTTAATAAGGTTATCATGAACAACAACGGTTCATGTCCCACAACGACCTCTTCTTCCTATGCAAGCTTCATCTAAACACCTAACGACCTGCAAGAATCAACAACAAAGTTGAGCGAGTTCACAGTTGGTTGTCTATTTTAACGTTGTTCCAAAAACCATAGTTATGTTTCAAAAACCATGAGTTAACCAGTTCCTTGTTTCCCAAACCATACTCAGTGGGGGTTTCCCCATGTATCCCACTAGACCCGTTACCATATCGACTACTGACTGTAGTTATGTTTATGTGCCATGCGTCAATGTCTATCATCATTGACTAGTGCCCAAGTCCATTAGTCCACGCCCGTCCTCTGCGGTACGGTGTGAGCCTTGTCAAACCTAATAGCGCTATTTAACTAATGACCCGTTCGCCATTGGCCCGGCGATTAAGTCGATATAAAATGAGGGACTTAATGATAGAGTTTTGTCTAGTGTCAATCAATGTTGTCACCCTTTAGTTAAGAGGGTGGGAGTACGTGTCCTACCCAAGGAGAACACACAGGATTCAATGTTGTCACCCTTCACATAAGAGGGTGGGAGTACGTATCCTACCCAAGAAGAATACGCAGGTTTCCTTAGTAAACATTAACCCATTCCTAAACCACCGGGAATCCCATGTCTTGTGGAAAGTGTGAACTCACCTTTGGTTGCTCGGTTGAAATCTTAAAATAGCTAACGGTCAGGGTTGGTCAATCACGTCCTAATATGATTACCATTTAGTTTGTTAATAGTTTTAAATAAAACACAAAGTTCCTTCACGCATCTATCACATAACACGCACTCACTTTAATAGTTTACGCCCATATAAACATCTCATCTATAACCATTCAAAAGAAAGCATACGATATTGCACATAAAACTTTCATTGGCATATAACACGTTAGATCATTCTCAGATAACCTACCTGACATTTAGACACACAAATTACTACTTATGTCGTTTCAGCTTTAACATCCAAAACTGAGCTGTTTTCGGGCATTTTAATAAAATAGTTAACTTATTCCAAAAATTCCCAAATTTTTACAGAATGTTTTAAACGATCCAAATATTATTGTATAAAAATATCGGGATCCAATTCATTACCAATTATGTTATAAAAATCATTTATCGGGCTGCATTCAGATTCGTCACTTTCTAACTGCAGTCCACGGAAAATTCATTTAAAATCCATCGTAAGTCCGATTGACGAAATTCCAGTTGGAGAATTACAACGACATCAGTGGCCATCTACAGTACAAATTTCGTGACCTAATTTCACACAGATTTCAAGTTATGACGAAAAACATAACACACATTTTCTGCAGTAAAAACGCAGCTTTTGCTGCTGTACAAAACGGACCTTTAAAAATAGCAAACGACCTCAAAATAATATGATTCTAGTGCCATTTGATTTGTTTTTCGAAAACATATAATTTAGGCTTCAGAAAATCAATTTTTCGAATCATAACGGTCCGTTCAGTTGGCTGTAAATGTTACTCAGCCTACTATTTTTTCATCTACATGATGCTAAATCGCACCTAAACGACCATAACACTTATTATCATCAATTAACAGCAGATTAATTCATCAATATCATCGTTGAAACACACCCACAGCCCGGATACTTCATATTATGCCATGAATCCCTACATGAGTATTCTTGAATAAATAGCAACATGAACCATTATAGTCGACCTTCATGCACCCTATTCTACCAGTTACTACTATAATCCACACGATCATCAAAGCACAGAAAGAATCGCAGCCATGTATGTATGAATTTTTAAACTAAAACAAACACCATAAACATAACTACTAACCTTGTAGAGGTAGTTGAGAGAGAGAGAGAGAGAGAGAGAGAGAGAGAGAGAGCTAGAGTGAGAGAGGATAAGCAACGATGGAGGGGGGCGTATGCTGCTACCGTCGCACACAAGGGAAAGGGTTAGGGTTTTTATTATTTTCTTGTTTTGTTATAATAACACATGCATACAAATAATAGCTGCAAATAGGAGTTGGTAAGGTTTGGTTTCAAATGGGTTTGGGCTAACAAATAGAATAAAAAAAAAACAAGGATACATGTTGGGCTGCAATTACTCTCGGGCCTCACACAAAGAAACGCAAGAAGGGAAGTTCATATCAGATATTTAATTTGTTTTGCAAACATTTTAATCACAAAATTTTTATAGCCACCCTAGTCCCTATAGAACGACAACTTGGCTTGCATAAGGACTTATCCAATTTCATTTGCCATTCAATTCATCTACCTTCTAAACAATTTAGTTAATAAAATAAATAAATAAATAAAGGACACCTTATTTTGAGAATTGGTGAAATTTGCATTAACGAATTGAATACTTTTACACTTCATTACGTTTTCTAAAATCAATTAATATTAATAGTATAATTTATCATCAACTTCAACTAATATATTATATATTAATCAAGTTATGGTTCAAACGGTTCAGGTCGGTTCAACACGATAAGAATTTGGCTTCAAGCATTCGTTTATATAAAATACATTAGATAAGTGTAATTAATTCGTCACCCAAGTTCATGCATTTATATAAATAAAATAAGTATAACGACGCTAACCTTGTAAATACGGGTTGTCACATTTCAACCCCCAACCACCTCATTTAACACCCAAACCCTAATCCCAACTATAAATACAACCCCTTACCACTTCCTAAACACTTTCTTCAACTTTTCTTCATGTTTTATTGTTTTTCCTTCCTTGGATAACCTCCGGGAGTGTTACCACATGTTTACCAAGGTAAACAAAAATAGTACATTACCATTTTGAGGTCCAAGTTGGGTGTTTTTCTTAAAACTTTCATACTTGTTCGTCTTGTACTTTGTTTTTTTTTTCTTTGCACCAAACCAAGTTACCAACAAGTTCTATTGTTGGGAGACTTGTGTTGGGGTATGAATTCGGAAACTATGAGGTCATATATCTCCATTTTCATATAATCTAAGACACCAAGTAACTTTCAAGTAAACAAAATGAACAAACTACACCAAGTCTCCAACCATAATCATGTTTGGAATGCACTCATCTAGTTGAACTCACTTGGTTACATGGTGAATTAGAAGAATTAGGTTATGTTCTTCATATTATTCATGACCATCCTAATCATCCTTGTGGTGATTTTGTGCAATGGTGAATTCTTGAGGTTAATGGATTTATCCTACCTCTAATACTTAAGGATGCTTGACATACTTGACAATATATCTAATATCTAATAATATATATATATATATACACATATATAATACATACTCCAAAAACCCAACTATGATATCAATCAAACCATATTTGAACATTATGTTGAGGTGGAGAATATCCAAAGTCTTGGTTCCTTAGTTCGGATTTCTAATGAGTAATCGGACTCATGAAAAACACAAACACATAATAGTGTCCGAATAAGTGTCTAAGACCTGATATATTTTTATGTAATTTCATAATTGTAACTTTCATTTACGTTTCCAGTCTCCAAGTCCAAATACTCACACACATTTGTTTACCTTTTTAGGGTAACTTCGGTGTTCCATCCTTCAAAACCGCTCGTTCACACTTTGTGGAAAATCTTCGCAAACCGTGAGTTCATACTTGACCCATTTTACACTTTAAACACTATTTGAGTTGCAACATGTATCCGTAATTAAATACACAATCACACACATACCATTAGTCTTATGCATACACTCAATCCTTTAACATGTTTACTCGTTATGCTAAATCGTCATACATGCTAGAACAATCTTATGTCATGCTATCTATCATTAACTCTAAAAAGCCTCACTTAATATGTATAACGCTATAGGATTAGCACACCGCCCCGTTTGTTAGGTCATTGTTAAGTATTCAATCTTTACGATCTTGCTTACTTTGGTGACAAGATTACGCTATTGCATGCTAGTATGATTATATGATTTAATATACAATTAACATATACATTTGAGACTTTTATTCGTACTTATGCTATGTAGACAACCTAGTATGCGCACTGACATAATTTGTGTTGACAGATATTTTATACATGTTGCAAAAAATAATTGACGATGCAAAAAATCTACTTAGGGTGGGTTTAGAAACTCACCAAACTTTATTTATGTATTCTTATGTTTTAGTCATGTAATTTGAAATTGTTGTATTTCCTTTGAGACAATGTATTATTTTGAATTTGATGAAATGAAAAGAAATTTAAATCTTAATCTGTTGTCGCAATTTAGTATTATGTTGTCTTTACGCAATCTCTTTCATCCCGCCTCGATGATGTTTCCGTCATCAGTTGGGGTGTGACACTAGAGGCTTTCAAATCTAGGCAATGGCCTAGGGCCTCCATAAAATAGAGGCCTCAATTTTTTAAAGAATCTTTACAAAGCATATGTGTTTTACCGATTAGGCCCAAATGAACAAAACAAAAACTATATTTATTTCAAGGCCCAACTGAAGAACCAATTTAAAATAAAGAGGCGTCACACTCTTTTTTTATAAAACTCATAACACCCTACGTCCTTTAGCACTAAGTTAAATTTTTCAGTTAAATATGACATGTGCCTTGCACATGAGAGTAGTTTAGTAATTTTACTATTATACTTAAAATATATTTAAGAAAATAAACAATTTTAATCTCATCCTCTACCTCTCTATCTCATATCTGTCTCTTCCATCTTTCTCTCTCTCAAAACAACCCCCACCACCACCACTGTGACAACCACAACCCCCACCACCACCAGATCCACCACACCGTCACAACGCCTCCATCCAGATGTGATGGTGGCGGCAGGATGAGGTGGTGGTGGCAAGATGTGGTGGTTAGGGTTAGGAAATTGGGGAAGATGAAGCTTATATGCAATATTTTTTGTTTTATTTATTAAAAATTTTAAATAAAAACATAAATTGACCAAAATACCCTTAAGTGAATAAACTTAACTGAAAATTTTAATCTAGTCAGTAGTAAAGGACGTAGAGTGTAACGGGTTTTGCAAATAAAGGAATATGACTGTAATTATTGAAGTTAAAAGTTATCCGTTGCAATCCGGCACAAACATAAAGGATGAAAAGTGTAATTTACCCAATAAAAGATTTTGAGTAAAATGCACGGATAGTCCTTGTGGTTTGGTGAAATTTCATCTTTAGTCCCTAACTTTTCAAAATTACACTCTTAGTCCCTGTGGTTTGACTAGTTGTTACTCGGATAGTCCCCAAAGCGGATGGAGATTCGTTTTACTGGTTAAGTGGGTGTGAAATGACAAGGACTATCCGAGTAACAACTTGTCAAACCACAGGGACTATCCGAGTAACCTTCATCCACTTTAGGGACTATCCGAGTAACAACTTGTCAAACCACAAGGACTAAGAATGTAATTTTGAAAAGTTGGGGACTAAAGATGAAATTTCACCAAACCACAGGGACTATCCGTGCATTTTACTCAAAGATTTTGTTTAAATAATTATAAACTAGATGGAACCTCGCCCGCCGCGTTGCGGCCGGGGCTTACAAATTAAGACATAATGTATACAAACGCTAAACATAAGCTGACCCACGTTGCGGCGGGGATGGTTAAATAACACTAAACATTAACCATGAAAAATGTATGACAATACAAACGCCATTGACGTTCAACGTACTTTTATAAAGCTTGTTCGGATCATCATCCTTTGATAATAACTTCTTGAATTGAACATGTTCTTCCATCTACTTTGAGCTACAAATCAAATGCCATTGATCTTCTACATACTTTTTCACTTTGCCAATAGCTTATATGCCTGCAAGAATCTTGATGTTTGAGCTACAACTTAAGAGTTTATTGTAGCTGACTTTCAAAGTCATAGACTCCACTTTGAATTACAATATGATACGATTATAAGAACTTGTGAACGAAAAATGTAATAGCTCCAACCTGCTTTTTAGCAAGTAACAACAAAAGACTAATTTAAAGTTAGTTTTTCTAAACCAACTATATATGATTGTGTTCAGCAAGTGCTACATTTGACCATAAAAGTCAAAGTATACATAAAGACATAATTTTTACCCAATTAAGTAGATTTTGACACTCTGGATCAACATTGATTTTAAAAGTCTTTGATATCAGCAAAATGGGAAAAATGCATTTTTAGACTTCAACTAACCCTTTAATAAGTTATCAATTAACTAAAATCAAATATTAAGTTGAGAGTGCATACTTGGTACCGGCTACACGGGTGTTGACATGAGTTTTATCTTCAGAGTAGGGTCGTGCCATGCCAAAATCCGCAATCTCGGGCCTCCATTAACTATCTACCAAACTATTGCATGCTTTTGTATCTCTATGAACAATACGATCACGCGAGTCTTCATGAAGATAAATTAAGCCTTATGCTACGCCAATGATTATAGAATATCTTCGTTTATAGTTGAGCACATCCCTCTTAGCAGATTCTAAACCAATAAAAATACAAAATTTTTTTAATGATCTAGCGTTATCGAATGAAGGAGAAGGGAACATACTGATAAGAAGCTTATCGAGGCTCTCGTTAACGCCATATTTATACACCAAAAGCTTCTCAGGGAACGCGCAATACCCTAACGATTCCCAGTTACACATGCTTCATTTCTTGAAGCTATAACCACCTAGACCATCAACAACCCACATATATAAATATTCAGTTAACAAAAACCAAATGAAACATGAGTGAAAGTATTTTAATTTGAGTGGTCAAACTTTCACCAATGAACAAAAGCAAACTGTGAAGACTCTAAAGGGCAACAGTTCTGAACCATTCTGCTTGAACACAAACTTGTTTCATGAAAAACTTTACCTGGACCCTCTGTTTCTATAGTTGACCAGGTGTGACCCTGATAACTGTTTTGACCGTGACTATGGTTCTTTGGCCAGTTCACCATCCAGCTTCTACTTAGATAGACCAACTTTTAAACCACACCATATGCACCCCTCAAGCAAACAACAAACACCATATGCACACATAGGAAAACAAACATATTTGCCTCAACCCATCAATCTCAACAGAATTGGGTTTAGGTGTCACCATACGTGTTCAATATACAATTTATGAAGTAAAGCAAGACCTTAAAACTTACTGTCATCATTCGCTCCTCCTGTCTGAGCCATCGGTCCCCTGGTGGCGTCAATTTTAGCTTAATATCCACAATGATAAGCTGAATCAGTCATCTGCAAGGTCGTCAGAGTTCACTTACTCGTCGGATCTCGGATCTACAAAAGTCACTGGATTAGGGTACAGAAGACAGTCGATTCGGGTCAAAACACTTCAAAACTTAAATGAAGTACATATACAATCATTCATTTATAACAACAAAAAACATCTATAAATCAAACTATGATTTTATACAATGTTTATAACTAAACGGGATATGTATAAAAGTCCACTGCCAATCTTAGAATACCTGTTTTCTTCTGTCATCAAAGATGCAATTTGTGCCTAGTATACATCCACAATCCGTGAAACGCCGTTCAAATGGACCACTCGACTTGTTTATTATCGATTTATCGACATCATCAATATCTATATCCATCTAACTAATTTTGCCCTTAAACTTTACTCGAATGATGACTATTCAACAAATTATATAAAGTTCTTCCATCACTAATCATAAAAACATAAACAAATTAATTTAGAAAATTAGCACATGCAGAAAACCAAAGAATCATAACAATTTGGTACCTAGTTGAACACCATCGATGACAAGCAAACAAAACTACAAGAATCAAAACTGAAAATATTAATAACTGAGCCCTAATTGCTGAGGCCTACCTGTTTAGATAAACCCTAACATACCCAAAAATTAAGTAAGTACTGGCCGGAGACCACCCATGCCTCACCAATAGGTGGTATTAACCTTACCGTAACCCAGAAAACACGAAAACGCCTAAAAACACCAATCACCACCAACATAAACAATTCATTAAAAGAAGAAAAAAACGAAAACAAAGAGGCTCAGACTCACACGTCATCATTGCCATCATCAACACACGGCTCAGTGCCGCTACGGCTGCAACCGTAATTGCCAAGCCAAGTAGCAGGCAACCATCATCACCGGTTAAAATACTCGCATACACCAACTGTCCAAACCGGGTTCATCACCACCGGCCGCTGCGTTATCCCACCGGCTTCACCACCGGAGAGGGTATAAGCTTTAAACCGAAAAGACACCCACAAAAAACGAAGCCATGGTTCCTTACAAAACCTCCAGAAGCAAAGTGAAGAAACAACTCCACACCGTTTCATCATCGCCGGCCGAAGGCCAACATACCGAAACCGGCAACAATGGCGGAGATTGGCGGCGCGGAAGGAGGATACACCCAAACGACTACCACCACACTACTTTATGACCACCGGCCGAAGGCCAACACACCGGTGCTTATACAACCGGCAATAATGATGCGGCGTAGAGGAGATTTTTAGAGAGATAATCAGATGATCTCACACTTTTGAGAGAGAACGATTGAATCCAGTCTCTTTTAGGCTCACAAGCTTCACAGTCCCATCAGTTTCATCAAAAACCCTAATTAACGCCTGCACATCAACCAAAACGACGTCGCACAACTCCACCAAACCGAAACCGAATCTGGCGTCATCATCCGGTAAATCCGCCGGTAAAATCGAGTCGGACGACCTGATCCGTTTCAGGATCCGATCCTCCCGCCGGATCTCCGCTGGATCAGAGTCGAAATACGCGTGGAATACGGCGGTTTTTCCGGCGGTGATTGGGGGGTGATTGACAGTGGTGGTGTAGGCAAAATCGGAGCCGGCTTTGGTGACGTAAGTGAAAGGGGTTGATGGCGGTGAATTTTGGGGGGTTTTGTGGGAGATCATGTGTTGATGGAGGTTGAAGATGGTGACGCGTGGTAAGGGGAGAGAGGGTGGTGGAAGGCGGTGGTGGTGTTTGTAAGGGAAGTGGTGGTGCTGGTTGATTTGAATAGGCGCCGGAAGTGAAGTAACAAAAATTCTGTGGCCAAAGTGAAAAGGCAATGACTACACTGGCGCAAACCTACGATATGAATTGATATATATAATAATGAGTTAAAAAGAAATTTAACGAATCGGGTCAACTTGAACAATCAGCCCAACTATTCAATCTAGTGTTAGATAGGTTGGGGGCCTTTCGATCATGACTCCATTGGACCAAGCCCCATGACACACCCTCCGTAAGTGTAGCCCAGCTAACATTTGCAGCCCAATAGCAGAACCTGTGAAGCCTTCGCCTAAGAAAAGGATGATTAAATGTTAATTACGCTTCCTACAAGATTGAGTTAGAACATGCGAACTTCATTTTTTACATACGATTTTTTTTATAACATGCTATGGTTTCAATTTCAACATGCGATCTTTTTGTTTTTTCAACATGCGACTTTTTATATTTTACAACATGCGACTTTTTAGTTATAAATGCGACTTTTTAGTTATAAAGTTTACTAGTGGAAACCCGCGCGCGTTGCGGCGCCAAAAACATTAGCATGCCAAAAACTTTATAGAGAAAACAAAACAAAACCTTTATGCGTTTTTTTAAGTTCAGTTCGCTTTGCTTCTTCCTCTTCCACATTTCTTCCTAAATGTTCTTGTTCAAATTATAGATTAGATAAAATTGGCAAACTCTATTTCATAAAATATACAGTAAACCATAGTTGTCAAAAGCGCAAAAGGCGCGCGCCTAGGCGCTCGGGCGCAGCGAGCGAGGCCATAGCGCCTCGTGGTAGCTCAGGCGCAAAAAAGGGTTTTTTGTAAAAAGCGGTGCTGAGGCGCAAAAAGCGCGCGCCTAGGCGCAAAAAACGTTGTTGAGGCGCAGGAAAAAGGTAAAACAATTCAGAAACCCATTCTTTGCAAACCTTTGCGTGCGGGCAGGACTTGTGGTAAAACATGTCATAAAGCTAAAATGGAGACAAGTAAGGCTTTACCTTATAAACAACCACTCACTTTGTTCCAACACCAATGTGGGACAAAATATTTACCACATTTTGAAACTTTCATTCACATACCCAAAACTTCCAACATATAACTCCTAAACTTTTGCTACTAATTATTAGCTACATGATCTTAAATGGCATATAAAATAGCTTTTTTTAATTTTATATGTGGAATCTTATTTATTTTCAAAGCATAACAATTTTTTTATATTTTTTTCTCTATCTATGTTTTTCTTAAAAAAGCCCACGCTTTTTTTGCGCCTTGCGCCTAGGCTCCGGGGTGAGGTAGATGTGCGTCGCCTGCGCCTTGCGTCTTTGACAACATAGCAGTAAACCATTATGACTTTTAATTTTTGCTTTCAATTATAACTCTTAGTTTTTCGTTACATATAAAGGCATTTAAAGATTCAAACAATTTACAATTTCACATTATATTTTCACTTACCCATAAATATAATGCAAGAATACAACAGTAGCACCAAAATTTTCAAAGTGCTGATGAACATTTCTAATAACATTCCACCCATACCTGATATGTTGATGAGCTCTTTATTATCCCTTAAAAAAATTATGTGATGCCCAGCTGAAGCAAAATAAACAACACTTCAAATATAAAAAAGAACATATCTATTATAAACCTTAGTTATGGTGAATGCCCCTAACAGATTGTACATTGGCCAAATATACTCGCCCTTTACATTGTTGGGTTGACAAGCAACTTACTACAGCTGAAACATAAATAGTATGTTATTTGTAAACAAATTGTCATATGCTAGAAACAAATTTTTAATCATTTCAAGCTAAAACCACATCCTCCTTTCATGTTTACAAATCAATTTTTGCAAGCATATGTTTCACCCAAAATAAATCCGAAACCCACGGTCCTGAACCAAAAACTGGATGTTACAAACCACGAAATGAAAGAGACGCGTAAATACCAAACAACATACTCTTTTAACCCTTAATAGCTGAGTTCTCAAATACAAACACATCACCATTTACAGTCTTTTTCAACAATAAATATCACAAACTCAAACCCAGATACAATTTAATTCAAAAAACAAAAAAACATTCAGCAGCAGTAGCAAAAGAGAGGCAAAAAATCACTCTTTACTCGGGCATTCATCGACCCATACTAACTCCTATAATCATCAAAACACAAGCATAATGAAAAACTAAGAATTGAAAGAATAAATCTTATCTTGCCCCACATTTCAATTCCTGGAACAGATCAACTTTCTTCTTCATCATGTCTTGCTTCCACTTCGGTATTTTGTAGAACGCCTCTTTTGTCATCCCGAGTACCACCTCGAATTCTTCTGCAGATAGATAAGCCTAAATACCCGATAGAAAAAAAAACCATATTATTATGCAAAACAACAACTGAAGATATTCAGCTGATCGAAGTCCCTTAGGTTTGGCCAGTTTTGCCTTTCGTCCAATGGTTTATTTTTTCGCATCTGGATCCAAAAACCTTGAAAACTTGCCATTTTCATCCGCCTCGTTAACTCCATCCATTTTTCTTCGTTAAGTAAGGGGTATTTTCGTCTTTTTTGATAACTTAAAGAGCAATTTAGTCTTTTTCACTTTACGTACAAGCATTTAGCATAATTTACAAGTATTCAAAAGACTAAATTGCCCTTTAAGTTAAAAAAAATTGAAAATACCCCCGACTTAACGGGAAAAAATGGATGGAGTTAATGAATCGTATGAAATTGGCAAGATTTCAAACCTTTTGGCTCCAGATGCGAGAAAGACGAACCTTTGGACGAAAGTCTCAAAACTGGCCAAACCTTAAGGACGAAAACGGCATTTTACTCGAATTATTTAATAAAGAAAAGAAAAGAAAAAAAACCTCTCTTCTTTTAAAGTCGATTCCTTTAACTGGGCTCAGAGTTTTTCATAACTGAAAGTGCTTTGACTGTCTACACTCTCACATTCATTTTCTTCTGGCTTCGGCGCTGAACCGTCTCCATTGGCCTCTTGAACCGGGCCAGATGTCTCGGTGGTGACTTCCGAACCTTCATTGCTATCAGAATGTTCTTCACTTTTGGCTACAACTGCAAAGCGGATACTTTAGTTTCGATTCAATGATTTCTAGCTAAACGGGTCGTACCAACACTAATAAGTTGACAACACAAAGACTTGACAGACAATCAGCGTTTCCCTATGATCTGACTTTTTTAGGAGAAAAACATAAACAAGAAAGCTTATAACTTCCCAACAAATTTCATCAAGAACCCCTTTAAAATTAATGGTACCAAGAGCAACTAAGTTTAAAGAATTTTCAAGGACTGGTTTGCAAGGAGAACATATTGATCCTTGAACAACTTTTGTGGGCATAAAACATAGCAACTAGATATCTGACAGTACAAGTCCAAGAAACCAAAGTGTAACAGTATGTTCAATCTTTTTTATAAATTAAACTTCAGAAAGTATTTGAGAACTATAATAAATATATTAGAAAATAAACTGGGTTTTACCAGCACTGATAATTGTTGAGAGACAGCAAAATAACTAATAGTTCTTCGTTATGTTAACCGATTGACTTGGCACCTTAACAGTGCGAAAGTTATTTTCCAATTTGTCCAGTAGCTGACTACCGGTTAAGAGGACATAACCAATTAAGATGATCAGAGCCAAATGCTTGATCAATTGGCGATTTTCACACACAAATACCTAACTTTTGTGAATCCATTGGCTGTCATATCGTTAATGTAAACTCTATATAGGCAAAAAATAGGGGTAATCACCAAAATAGCCATTGACTGGTCAATTTTTTCAAAATGGCCAACTGAAACGGCTCCCCAAGCCTTTACACGAATTCCGACACGGCTCAAAAGAGCTTTCCTCATCAGCCACTCACCTTTTACCACGTGGCGACACCCCTTCTCTCTCCTTTTTTTTTGTCATCCGACATCCTTTGTCATTTCGGTCATTTCGGGGAAGAAGACAAGGACTGAACAGCGGTGCCACGTGGGGTAATCATAAACGCCAAAAGAACGTCTTCTTCGTTTATCCTTCCAAAACCCTAAAAATAACGCAGCCGCCAAGTATGACCGGAGAAGACGTGTCGGAACGGAACTGAATGGAGATTGATTAAGGCGAGAGGTGCGATGGTGCACGGAGATGATGGAGGTCTTAAGGTTTAAACGGTGGTTGTTGATCGGAGTGGTGTAACGACAGTGCCGGAGAAATGATGATGAAGGTTGATAAATGATGAATGTCGCAGGTGTCGGAGAGAGATGATGGTGACGAGGGTCGCCGGAGATGTTAACCGGAGAAGATTTCAGCGGAGGAAAGGAGGTCGTCGGGAGATCGTCGGAAGATATGATAAAGGTGAAGGTGATGATGGTGGTCGATGGTGGTTGTCGCCGGAGAAGAAGGAGATGACGACGGTGATTATGAAGGTGGGTTGTACGGTGACCGGTGTTAACGGCGGTGGTCGTTGGTGAACGGTGGCTGTCGGAGAAGAAGACTGGAGACGATGATGTAGCAGATTAATCGGAGATGGGTGCCGGAGATAATGGTGGAGAAGACGACGGTGATGTGCAGGTTGGTCGGAGATAACGGCGGAGGTCGGCGGAGAAGATGATAGTAACGACGGATGAACTGATGTCGTGAATGATGAAAATTGGTGGTTGGTGACCGAAATGACAAAGGATGTCAGATGACAAGGACCAAAACAGCCAAATTGGGGAAGAAGACAAGGCCTGAACAGAGCTGCCACGTGGCAAAAGGTGAATATAGTGTTTAGCAAAACCCTAATAACTCAAAACCTGAATCGTTCGTCATAAACTACCACCAAAATCAATTGAAAAGACTAAATGTAAGTTACCTGTGATTGTTATGTGTACAGTGATCCCATTTTTTAGCTCAATAGAGATTATTTTGTTGCTCAACTTCACCAAAAACCTAGATTTGTACACAAAGAGGTAAACGTCACTACAACAACTTTGCAAACAAATTAAGCAAAAAAAGTGTAAAGAAGATTAAAAAATCTGGCTGTAATTTGGTAAAGAAAAAGTGCTAACCTGACGAGCTCCATTGTTGCGAATGGCAGAAAGAGCATCAAATGTGTTAAATAAAAGATCAGCTTATATTTTAACATAATAAATCAATGAGCATCAAACAATTTTCAATACCTGTAGTTTAGGCCGAAGTGCCTCAAGAGGTCCTCTGGGCTTGTCTACACCTTGCTACTAACAGTAATATTATGTTTTACATCAACTAATACATTATGGTAAAAGTTTAACCAAAAAAAACAATAGCAGTCACCAAATTCTAATTGTACCTTTCCCAGAGCCCAATCAGCTGAATCAAAATAAGCCCGTTCATGATCCTAAGTCTTAGCACCAATTCCCCTGCACTGCTCCTTACCCTACTTCCTAAATTACACCCACCTTTTAATAAATAACCCCAATCTATGAAAAAAGAACCAACTGCAAACCAATTTTGCATAAAAATAAATCAATTAAAGAATAACTTGCTTCAAAAGTATATTTGCAGACACACATAAATATAACCAATTGAATCTAGCCAGATTTGAAATTGTCACACCCCCAAAATCCACCATGCGGAGTACCACCGCTTGGAGGCGTGACGTGACCAGGATCGAGCCACCAATCATATTGGACAACACAATTTAGTACATAAAACCAACTACCATACGATTGGTGACCTAAAGAAGGTAACCGATTTTAAGATAACAGCGGAAGCATAAAACGTAAGTTCAAAACATAAGTTCACAGTTCATAAGTTTTAAGACTCAAACATAAGTTCCAAAAGTTCATAAAGTTAATTATTAAGCACGGGATATAACAACCCATATTCCACAACAACCTTCTCCTCGTGCAAGCTCCCAAAAGCATCTAGCGACCTGTAAGGCATGTAACAACGAGTCAACAACAAAGTTGAGCGAGTTCACAGTTGGTTGTTTAGTTATAGCATTCGTTTCGTAAATCATCTGTTCGTTTTGTAAACCATGTGTCGTATAATTTCGTATCGCGGTCTTCCTGACATGTTTGCGAAGATTAGTGGGGGTTTCCCATGTGTTACTAGACCACGCGTATCGACTGCTACGAAAATGTAAGAGGTGCCCTAAGTCAATGTCTATCAGCATTGACCCTTTGCCCATAGTCCATTACTACACGCCCGTCCGACTGGCACGGTGTGAGGTTTGTTAAACCTAATAGCGCTATTAACTAATGACCCGCTCGCCATAGGCCTCGGCGATTAAGTCGATAAATGAGGGACTTCAGTTGATAGAGTTGATGGTCTTATGGTCGTGTACGTAGGCTTTACGTACGTGCCCTTCAATCCGAGGACAGTAGTAAGTAGTTTAATAGTAATGATAGTTCGAGTAGTCATTCAATCCCATTCCCAACCCACCGGGAATCCCATGCCTTGGAAAGAGTGTGAACTCACCTCGGTTGCTCGGTTTGACTCTCAAATATAGCTAATAGTCAAGGTCGGTCAATCACGTCCTAGTATGATTACCACTTAGTTTATTAGTGATTTCAAATAGAACACAAAGTTCCTACACGTATCTATCACATAACATGCATCACTTTAACGGTTTATGCCCATATAAGTTTCCAATCCATTCCCCACTCCTAAACAAGCATACGATGATGCACATAACACATATAACATACCCGACATTTAGACACGCAATTTACGACTTAAGTCATTTCAGCTTTTATATTCAAAACTGGGCTGTTTTCGGGGATTTTAATAAAATAGTTAACTTGTTTCAAAAATTCCCAAATTTTACAGAAGGTCTTAGACGATCCAAATATTATTGTGTAAAAATCTCGGGATCCAATTCATCACCAATATTTTATAAAAATTCATTTTCCGGACTGAACTCAGATTTATCTTTTTTCTGACTACAGTCCACGGAATAATTTATTTAAAATTCATCGAGAGTTCGATTTACGAAATTCCAGTGGGGTAATTACAAATACATCAGTTGTCATCTACTGTACAAATTTCATGAGCTAGTTCTAATCAGGTTTTAAGTTATGACGAAACACATAACACATATTTTCTGCAGAAAAATGCAGCTTGAGCTGCTGTCCAAAAACAGACCTTTAAAAATAGTAAACGGCCTCGAAAAATTACGATTCCAGTTCCATTGGATCTGTTTTTCGAAAATACATAATTTAGGCTTTAGAAAATCAGTTTTTTGATTTATTATGATCTGTTTACAGCCTGTTGAAGTTGGCTGAAAATGTCAATCAACATGCTTTTTATAGTGTAAATGTTACTAAAAACGCTTCAACAAGTGTCCTAACAATGGGTTTATCAATAAGTTAATGATCAAACAACATGCATGCTTATACCAACTTAATCCAACCAGATTTTATGTAAGTTTATGACCATTTTCTAGTTCATTCTCTCTTATGTTCTTGTGTTACACATCAACTACAATCTTTCGAAAAATCAACGTAGAAGTGACCTAAAGTTAAATCGAGGACTTACAACTAGCACAAGGGCTAGGGATGAACTTGTGAACAAAGAATGGTGATGAAAATGGCGTGAGAAAGCAAGGTGTGATGCTCCTTCAAGACTCCAAGCTCCAACCTTCACAAGCCTTCTTCTAGCACTTGTTTTGGACTTGAAAATGGAACAAATGAATGAATGTTGAAGTGATGGTGGTGGTGGCGATTTTGTGCAGCCAAGAGGGAGAGAGAGAGTGGAGAAGATGAAGTGAACTTGTAGTGAAATGATGAGATAAATCTTATAGCCCAACCTATATGTAATGATGGTGATTTCTTGGCAAGAGCATCAAATAAGAAGGTCCAATCAAATGAAAAGGAAATATTTATTAGGGATTTAGTGATGATTATGATGGGGCCCCTCTTGGGGACGGTTTGCACATGGGGGGGGGGGGTTATGTGTAACATTTGATAGATAGTTGATAATTATTAGTTCAAGTTCAAGTAATAGTTACATATATTAGTTAGTGTATTTCTAGTGGGTGTTATGATACACGGGGACCATAACTAGCCAAAAATACTTAAATAATGTGTTTGACAAATATTTGGTGTCCCGGGTAATGTCCGGTTGTTCGGTGGGATACTGTTCCGTTAAGTTGTTTAATTGTTCCGTAAGGCGTCTTATACATATATTTTGTAACAAAAATTATTCCTAACACATAGGAAAACACCCCGTGTATCCCATTCCCAACCCACCGGGAATCTCATGCCTTGGAAAGAGTGTGAACTCACCTCAGTTGCTCGGTTTGACTCTCAAATATAGCTAATAGTCAAGGTCGGTCAATCACGTCCTAGTATGATTACCACTTAGTTTATTAGTGATTTCAAATAGAACACAAAGTTCCTACACGTATCTATCACATAACATGCATCACTTTAACGGTTTATGCCCATATAAGTTTCCCATCCATTCCCCACTCCTAAACAAGCATACGATGATGCACATAACACATATAACATGTTATATCATTCACAGATAACATACCCAACATTTAGACACGCAATTTATGACTAAAGTCATTTCAGCTTTTATATTCAAAACTGGGCTGTTTTCGGGGATTTTAATAAAATAGTTAACTTGTTTAAAAAATTCCCAATTTTTTACAGAAGGTCTTAGACGATCCAAATATTATTGTGTAAAAATATCGGGATCCAATTCATCACCAATATTTTATAAAAATTCATTTTCCGGACTGAACTCAGATTTATCTTTTTCTGACTGCAGTCCACGGAATAATTTATTTAAAATTCATCGAGAGTCCGATTTACGAAATTCTAGTGGGGTAATTACAAATACATCAGTTGTCATCTACTGTACAAATTTCTTGAGCTAGTTCTAATCAGGTTTTAAGTTATGATGAAACACATAACACATATTTTCTGCAGAAAAATGCAGCTTGAGCTGCTTTCCAAAAACAGACCTTTAAAAATAGTAAACTGCCTCGAAAAATTACGATTCCAGTGCCATTGGATCTGTTTTTCGAAAATACATAATTTAGGCTTCAGAAAATCAGTTTTTCGATTTATTATGATCTGTTTACAGCCTGTTGAAGTTGGCTGAAAATGTCAATCAGCATGCTTTTTATAGTGTAAATGTTACTAAAAACGCATCAACAAGTGTCCTAACAATGGGTTTATCAATAAGTTAATGATCAAACAACATGCATGCTTATACCAACTTAATCCAACCAGATTTTATGTAAGTTTATGACCATTTTCTAGTTCATTCTCTCTTATGTTCTTGTGTTACACATCAACTACAATCTTTCGAAAAATCAACGTAGAAGTGACGTAAAGTTAAATCGAGGACTTACAACTAGCACAAGGGCTAGGGATGAACTTGTGAACAAAGAATGGTGATGAAAATGGCGTGAGAAAGCAAGGTGTGATGCTCCTTCAAGACTCCAAGCTTCACAAGCCTTCTTCTAGCACTTGTTTTGGACTTGAAAATGGAACAAATGAATGAATGTTGAAGTGATGGTGGTGGTGGCGATTTTGTGCAGCCAAGAGGGAGAGAGAGAGTGGAGAAAATGAAGTGAACTTGTAGTGAAATGATGAGATAAATCTTATAGCCCAACCTATATGTAATGATGGTGATTTCTTGGCAAGAGCATCAAATAAGGAGGTCCAATCAAATGAAAAGGAAATATTTATTAGGGATTTAGTGATGATTATGGTGGGGCCCCTCTTGGGGACGGTTTGCACATGGGGGGGGGGGGTTATGTGTAACATTTGATGGATAGTTGATAATTATTAGTTCAAGTTCAAGTAATAGTTACATATATTAGTTAGTATATTTCTAGTGGGTGTTATGATACACGGGGACCATAACTAGCCAAAAATACTTAAATAATGTGTTTGAAAAATATTTGGTGTCCCGGGTAATGTCCGGTTGTTCGGTCGGATACTGTTCCGTTAAGTTGTTTAATTGTTCCGTAAGGCGTCTTATACATATATTTTTGTAACGAAAATTATTCCACATAGGAAAACATACCGGACTATTTAGTAACTTTTCTGTATACTACTAGTATGCTAACACGCACATGTAAATATAGCACAGTAATCAGAGAGCAGTTAAATGATTCAGCACAGTCATCAAGCACTTTAATTATCATTAATAAACTGTACGGATACATGGAATTACGAGGGTTGTCACATTCTCCCCCCGTTAAGAAAATTTCATCCCGAAATTTAGTGCGTAGTTACTGAGGAAGCTAGTTATGTTGCGGTGTTTACTGGTTTTCCTGGGGTGTCACATCATCCCCCCGTTGATTTGGAATTTCGTCCCGAAATTCTGCAGTAGCTTCAGCCTCAGTAGTGGTTGCACTGTTTCCGAACAACTGGGGATATCTGAGTTTCATCTGGTCTTCTCGTTCCCAGGTATACTCTGGGCCACGACGAACATTCCAAGGAACTCGGACCAGAGGTATCCTGGTACGCTTGAGAATCTTAACATCTCGATCCGTGATTTCGACTGGTTCCTCGACGAATCGCAGCTGGTCGTCGATTGTGAGTTCCTTGAGAGGAACTATGAGGGTCTCATCTGACAGACACTTCTTCAGATTTGACACGTGGAATACGTTGTTAACTGCACTGAGTTCTGTTGGTAAATCCAGTTTGTAGGCCACTTTGCCTATTTTCTCTATGATTTCGAACGGTCCGACATATCGCGGATTGAGTTTGCCCCTTTTGCCAAAACGGACTACACCTTTCCAAGGTGAGACTTTGAGTAGCACCCGGTCCCCAACCTGGAACTCGAGTGGCTTTCTTCCCTTATCAGCATAGCTTTTCTGACGGTCACGTGCTGCCGTCATTCGTTGTCGTATCTGGGCAATTCTTTCTGTTGTATCTACTACGAGTTCTGGGCCAGTGATTTGATTGTCACCGACTTCTGCCCAACAGAGAGGTGATCGGCATTTACGTCCGTACAATGCTTCAAACGGAGCGGCTTGGATGCTGGTGTGGTAGCTGTTGTTATACGAAAACTCCACTAATGGGAGATGTTTTTCCCAGCCGTTGCCGAAATCAATTACACATGCCCGAAGCATGTCTTCTAGGGTTTGGATGGTGCGTTCAGACTGCCCATCCGTTTGCGGGTGGTAAGCTGTGCTCATGTCTAACCGTGAGCCAAAAGATTTGCGCATTGCTTGCCATAGTTAAGAAGTAAAACGCGCGTCACGATCAGAAATGATGGAGGTTGGCACTCCGTGCCTTGATACCACTTCCTTTAGATAGATGTCGGCTAGGGTAGAAAACTTATCCGTTTCTTTGATAGCCAGAAAATGTGCGGACTTTGTGAGTCGATCCACGATTACCCAAATAGTATCATTTCCACGTTGAGATCTAGGCAGGCCAGTAACGAAATCCATGGAAATTTGCTCCCATTTCCATTGTGGTATCTCTGGTTGTTGAAGTAGGCCTGATGGTTTCTGATATTCAGTCTTGACTCTCGCACAGATCAAGCACTTACTGACGTAGGTTGCTATGTGGGCTTTCATGCCAGGCCACCAATACGTAGTCTTGAGGTCGTGGTACATTTTATCCGAACCAGGATGTACCGAATAACGAGACTTGTGCGCTTCATCCATCACAAGCTCGCGTAAGTCTCCGTAAAGCGAAACCCAGATGTGCCCTGTTACATAGTAAGCACCGTCTTCCTTTTGTTCTAGCCGCTGCCTTGATCCTCGTAAGGACTCAGCCCTGACGTTTTCTGCTTTCAATGCTTCAACCTGAGCATCACGAATTTGGGCAGGAAGGCTAGATTGGATGGTAAGTTGTAACGCACGTACACGCTTAGGTATAGCATCCTTTCGACTGAGGGCGTCGACCACAACATTGGCCTTGCCTGGATGGTATTTGATGGCGCATTCATAATCGTTCAAGAGCTCGACCCATCGGCGTTGACGCATGTTTAACTCCTTTTGCTTGAAGATATGCTCGAGACTCCTGTGCTCGGTGTAAATGGTGCACTTGGTACCGTACAGGTAATGTCTCCATATCTTAAGCGCGAAAACAACTGCTCCCAATTCCAAGTCATGCGTAGTGTAATTCCTTTCGTGAACCTTAAGTTGGCGCGATGCGTAGGCAATGACCTTGTCACGTTGCATCAACACGCAACCCAGTCCTTGTATGGATGCGTCGCAATAAACCACAAAATCATCTGTGCCTTCAGGCAATGAGAGGATAGGTGCGCTACAAAGTCTATCTTTCAAGTGCTGAAATGCGGACTCCTGTGCATCACCCCAACGATAGGTGACACCCTTCTGAGTCAGTGAAGTGAGAGGTTGCGCAATCTTTGAGAAATCCTTGATAAATCTTCTGTAATATCCTGCCAAACCCAAGAATTGGCGGATTTCTGTTGGTGTACGAGGTGCAGGCCAGTTCTTGATCGAATCAACCTTGGATGGATCTACATGAATCCCATCCTTGTTTACCACGTGGCCTAGAAAGTGGACTTCACGAAGCCAGAAGTCACATTTCGAAAACTTGGCATACAACTGCTCTTTTCGAAGAAGTTCCAGCATAAGTCGTAGATGCTGCTCGTGTTCCTCCTGACTCTTAGAATAGATCAGGATGTCGTCGATGAAGACTATGACAAATTTATCCAAGTAAGGCTTGCACACTCGGTTCATGAGATCCATGAAAATCGCAGGTGTATTCGTCAATCCGAAAGGCATAACTAGAAACTCGTAATGGCCGTAACGAGTTCTGAATGTTGTTTTAGAGACGTCCTCATCTCGGACTCTCAGCTGATGGTACCCTGATCTCAAATCAATCTTAGAGTAATAGCTCGACCCTTGCAGCTGGTCGAATAGGTCATCAATACGTGGGAGAGGATAGCGATTCTTCACGGTCACCTTGTTGAGTTCGCGGTAATCTATGCACATACGGAAGGTACCGTCCTTCTTCTTCATGAATAGTACTGGAGCTCCCCAGGGTGAAGAGCTAGGACGGATAAAACCCTTTTCCAAAAGTTCTTGTAATTGCTTGGACAGTTCTTACAGTTCGGTTGGGGCTAAGCGATAAGGTGCTCGAGCTATGGGCGCTGCTCCAGGGGCTAGTTCGATTTGAAATTCAACTTGGCGATGAGGCGGAAGACCAGGTAATTCCTCAGGGAATACCTCGGGAAAATCATGCACAATCGGAATGTCTTCAATTCTCTTCTCTTCCGTTGACGTGTCAGTAACGAGTGCCAAAATGGCAGTGTGGCCCTTTCGCAAACACTTTTGGACCTTTAGGAAAGAGATGGTGCCTACGACTGCACCACTCTTGTCGCCTTGAATCACGAGGGGTTCTTCACCAGAACGGGGAATGCGGACAATCTTCTCGTTGCAAAGAATTTCCGTTTGCTGATGGGATAACCAATCCATCCCAATAACAACGTCGAAACTACCAAGTACGATAGGAATAAGATCGATAGAGAAGGTCTGGCCAGCTAAGACAAGGTCACAACCCTTAACTATGTGCGTGGCCTCGAGACTTTTACCGTTTGCTAGCTCTACCGTGTGTTTGGTGTTCAAAAGTGTTGGAGTGCGCTTAAGAATTTGGCTAACTTTTAAGGACACATAACTAGTATCGGCACCCGAATCGAATAAAACAGTAACAAAGAAATCATCCAGAAGAAACTTACCCATCACTACGTTAGGATCATTCCTTGCGTCACCTTGACCCAGCATGAACACTCGACCCCTGGCACCATTGCCATCATTGTTTCCCCCATTGTTGCCCCCATTATTGTTCCTGTTTCCCTGGTTGTTGTTGTTGTTCTGATTCTGGTTAAGCTGGGGACAGTTCTTCTTAAAGTGGCCTTCAGCGCCACACTGAAAGCATCCCCTGTTGCCCTGTTGCTGTTGCTGATTCTGCGGTGCTTGCTGTTGCTGCTGACGATTCTGATTTGCAGGCCGTGAGCTCCTGCAATCCTTGGCTTCATGACCCATCTTGAGACACCTCTGACAACGTCCCTTGTTGCACTGACCACTATGGTGTCTGTTGCATTTGTTGCACTTTGGGTGGGTTCCTCGATATCCACCCTGTCCTTGACTACCGGAAGATTGCTGACCAGGACTCTGGTAGTCATCGGTCTTTCGCTGATGCGACTGAACTGATGTAGAACCTTTACTGGAATTCCCATCCTATTTTCGCTTGTTGTCGGTAGGTGCATCAGAAGTAGCTGTGGCACTGATTCGTTTGGGCAGCCTGTTTTGCTCAACCGCCTGGTCAGTGAGACGATGGGCCAACTTAATGATTTGCTGAATGGTACCCAGGTTGGCTGAAGTCACGTGACTCTGAATCTCTGGTACAAGACCCTTGAGGTACAGCTCAATTCGTTTGATGGGAGGGTCCACCATGGTTGGACACAAGATGGCCAGTTCGTTTGACCTCTTAGTGTACGCCTCAATCTCAGATCCCGTCATCTTCAGATTGTAAAATTCCACCTCTAGCTTGTGGATATCGTCTCGACTGCAGTATTCTTCTTTGATCAGTTCCTTGAATCCATTCCAGGGTGTGGCATTAGCAACTGCCAGTCCTAGTAGTTGAACCTGTGCCTTCCACCAGGTTAACGCAGCTCCTTCAAGTGTTCCGGTAGCATATTTCACCCTACGGTCTTCGGGGTATTCGCACATCTCGAAAACTGACTCAAGCTTTTCAAACCAGTGAAGAAGGCCCACTGCTCCTTCGGTGCCACTGAAAGTAGTAGGTCGGCAGTCCATGAACGTTTTGAATGTGCACACAGGAGTTTGAGTATGTTGACCTCCTGCAGGATTAGCTGCGAGTGCCTCTGCGACTCGTTCGTTGATCAAAGCCGTCAACTGGGATTGAGTGAGGTTGATACGTCCTCCGCGTCCGCTCATGATCTTCATAATGAAGCAACGTAAGTGAGAAAGGTGTCGCGTAAATGCGTAAGTGTGGGACGACAATAGAGAGTAAGCACACAAGGTTCAATTAGCAATTATCACATTATCTAATGCACAGTGAGAACTATATAACCGACAATATAACATAACTCATACCACTTATGGTGCCGAGTCTTGCACGTGGAGCGAAGCGTCGTTGTGGATCGTTGAACACTGTACAGGTTATAGTCTGGTTTTATCAAAAAGTTTTTTCCTTTTTAAAACCAAGTTCACTATAACCAATGGTTCTGATACCAATCTGTCACACCCCCAAAATCCACCATGCGGAGTACCACCGCTTGGAGGCGTGACGTGACCAGGATCGAGCCACCAATCATATTGGACAACACAATTTAGTACATAAAACCAACTACCATACGATTGGTGACCTAAAGAAGGTAACCGATTTTAAGATAACAGCGGAAGCATAAAACGTAAGTTCAAAACATAAGTTCACAGTTCATAAGTTTTAAGACTCAAACATAAGTTCCAAAAGTTCATAAAGTTAATTATTAAGCACGGGATATAACAACCCATATTCCACAACAACCTTCTCCTCGTGCAAGCTCCCAAAAGCATCTAGCGACCTGTAAGGCATGTAACAACGAATCAACAACAAAGTTGAGCGAGTTCACAGTTGGTTGTTTAGTTATAGCATTCGTTTCGTAAATCATCTGTTCGTTTTGTAAACCATGTATCGTATAATTTCGTATCGCGGTCTTCCTGACATGTTTGCGAAGATTAGTGGGGGTTTCCCATGTGTTACTAGACCACGCGTATCGACTGCTACGAAAATGTAAGAGGTGCCCTAAGTCAATGTCTATCAGCATTGACCCTTTGCCCATAGTCCATTACTACACGCCCGTCCGACTGGCACGGTGTGAGGTTTGTTAAACCTAATAGCGCTATTAACTAATGACCCGCTCGCCATAGGCCTCGGCGATTAAGTCGATAAATGAGGGACTTCAGTTGATAGAGTTGATGGTCTTATGGTCGTGTACGTAGGCTTTACGTACGTGCCCTTCAATCCGAGGACAGTAGTAAGTAGTTTAATAGTAATGATAGTTCGAGTAGTCATTCAATCCCATTCCCAACCCACCGGGAATCCCATGCCTTGGAAAGAGTGTGAACTCACCTCGGTTGCTCGGTTTGACTCTCAAATGTTACTAAAAACGCATCAACAAGTGTCCTAACAATGGGTTTATCAATAAGTTAATGATCAAACAACATGCATGCTTATACCAACTTAATCCAACCAGATTTTATGTAAGTTTATGACCATTTTCTAGTTCATTCTCTCTTATGTTCTCGTGTTACACATCAACTACAATCTTTCAAAAAATCAACGTAGAAGTGACCTAAAGTTAAATCGAGGACTTACAACTAGCACAAGGGCTAGGGATGAACTTGTGAACAAAGAATGGTGATGAAAATGGCGTGAGAAAGCAATGTGTGATGCTCCTTCAAGACTCCAAGCTCCAAGCTTCACAAGCCTTCTTCTAGCACTTGTTTTGGACTTGAAAATCGAACAAATGAATGAATGTTGAAGTGATGGTGGTGGTGGCGATTTTGTGCAGCCAAGAGGGAGAGAGAGAGTGGAGAAGATGAAGTGAACTTGTAGTGAAATGATGAGATAAATCTTATAGCCCAACCTATATGTAATGATGGTGATTTCTTGGCAAGAGCATCAAATTAGGAGGTCCAATCAAATGAAAAGGAAATATTTATTAGGGATTTAGTGATGATTATGGTGGGGCCCCTCTTGGGGACGGTTTGCACATGGGGGGGGGATATGTGTAACATTTGATGGATAGTTGATAATTATTAGTTCAAGTAATAGTTACATATATTAGTTAGTATATTTCTAGTGGGTGTTATGATACACGGGGACCATAACTAGCCAAAAATACTTAAATAATGTGTTTGACAAATATTTGGTGTCCCGGGTAATGTCCGGTTGTTCGGTCGGATACTGTTCCGTTAAGTTGTTTAATTGTTCCGTAAGGCGTCTTATACATATAGTTTTGTAACGAAAATTATTCCTAACACATAGGAAAACACCCCGTGTATCCCATTCCCAACCCACCGGGAATCCCATGCCTTGGAAAGAGTGTGAACTCACCTCGGTTGCTCGGTTTGACTCTCAAATATAGCTAATAGTCAAGGTCTGTCAATCACGTCCTAGTATGATTATCACTTAGTTTATTAGTGATTTCAAATAGAACACAAAGTTCCTACACGTATCTATCACATAACATGCATCACTTTAACGGTTTATGCCCATATAAGTTTCCCATCCATTCCCCACTCCTAAACAAGCATACGATGATGCACATAACACATATAACATGTTATATCATTCACAGATAACATACCGGACATTTAGACACGCAATTTACGACTTAAGTCATTTCAGCTTTTATATTCAAACTGGGCTGTTTTCGGGGATTTTAATAAAATAGTTAACTTGTTTCAAAAATTCCCAAATTTTTACAGAAGGTCTTAGACGATCCAAATATTATTGTGTAAAAATATCGGGATCCAATTCATCACCAATATTTTATAAAAATTCATTTTCCGGACTGAACTCAGATTTATCTTTTTCTGACTGCAGTCCACGGAATAATTTATTTAAAATTCATCGAGAGTCCGATTTACGAAATTCCAGTCGGGTGTGGGTAGGGGTGTTTCGGGTGTGGGTTGGGATGTTTCGGGTATTAATTATACAAAACATATATTAATTATACAAAACTATTTTTTAAAAAATAGCCGTTCGCATGCATATATTAATAATACAGGGCCCACTTTTACCTTCTCTCTCCTGCATGTGTGTGCACTTCCCTACGTGCAAACCCCCTTAAATGCTATCAAATCCAGTGCTTCATTTACAAATGCATCCTCCACATCATCAAATGCATCCCCTTCAAGTGCGCATTGGAGGCAGTCTTAGGGGGAAGATGAAGTGAAGCGGCGTGTGTTTAATATCGACGGCTTTTACTATTTAGTATTTAGTACTAGGGTTCTAGAAGATGGCAAATTACCGATTATACCCCTTTGGTGTCTTAAAACTTTGGGTTAAATAGCTTAAACATCCTTGTACATGGTGCTTCGTAACTTGTAAATATGGTAAAATTACAATTTTGTACGTCACTTTTCCTTTATAATATACTAGTGGGAAACCCGCGTGTTGCGGCGGGGTCGACAATACAAGGGCCGTGAACAAAATTCAAACCTTAAATGATAAGTTTCTAACACAACAAAATGCTTGGAAAAAGGGGTATTGATTTAGGGACATATGATGTAATAACGATGATACAGTTCATAAAGTAGAGCAGTACACATTCATGAATGACATGTTGAAACTAACTTTAGTCAAGGTTTTTAGAGTGGTTAAATGAAACGTGTAACTATGTCCTCTGTAGAAAAAACACAATCAACACAAAATAAAGAAGGCACTGGGCCTTATGCTGAAGTCTCAGGCTTCTCTCTTTCCAGTGCTGCAGGCGCATAAGGATTCTCATTCTTATGTTGCCATAAGAATCCATTTAACAATAGCAATAGACGATAGAATGGTAACAATCATAACACAATCATGAGAAAAGCAATTGCGCGGATATGATGTTGCTCCTAAATAAAACAAAGCGGTGAATAGTTACATGTATAGCAATTAAGCAACGCGTATCTGATAACAAATTGAATAAAAGACCATCTAATAAGTACTTAGATAACATGATAATAAAAATTAAACTCAATTTGTGCAAGAAGATACCTTCCTTGGGGCCATGTAGACTTGATAGTTTTTTTCACTACGGTCCTTTGGCAGATTTGTTTTTGGGTTATCATCCACTACAATAACTTTAAGGTGTTACGAATGAAAAAAAATCATGAATTAATAAATGGCACATCACCATTTTGTGTATAAACTATAGATCAATTAACTTAAGCATACCTTTGTCTTTTTTTGTTTCTATCAGTTGCTGTCAAATTATACATGAAAAAAAGTTACTGATAAAACCCATGAAAAAAATGAAAAATAAGCGGCTCTTATACTGGGATAGAAAAAAGAACTTACCCTTTTAGTTTTTTGAGAATGTTATCAAACTATGTTGTATCAAGCGCCCATGCCTTACTTTGATAACAATGTGTCGGTTATTCTTTAACAACATTAAAACATGTAGATATATTAGGGGTGTAAACAAGCCCAGAGGCTCGAGAGCTACTCGTTATCAGCTCGGTTAAAAGCTCGAACGTGCCGAGCTTTAACGAGCTCGAGCTCGGAATAGAGCTCCTTTTGTTATCGAGCCCGAGCTCGAGCCTGAAATACAAAGCTCGTCTAGGCTCGCGAGCCTAAACGAGCCCAAACAAAATTATATTTTTATTATATATAATACAATAAAAATGATGATAACATTGGCGAGCCGAACTCGAGCCGAGCTTTGGCTCGTTTAAGCGATATTGAAACGAGCTTAAGCCGTTGTTCTCAAAATAGCTCGACCCGAGTCGAGCCGAGCTCGAGCTTTGGGTTTTACTCGTGAGCCGAGCTCGAGCTCAAATAAGTAAAGCTCGAACCGAGCCGAGGTCATGCTCGAGCTTCAGAAAAACATGACGAGCCGAGCCCGAGCCCAATCGAGCTCGGGCTCGGCCCGGCTCGTTTACACCCCTAAGATATATACACCAGGTAGCCAACGTTGTAAATTTAGCTATGTTTCTTTTCAAATTAGCTCTTATTTTTCCCATATTTGTGTCAGTTTGACCCGCCAAGTCGACCCGTTTAAGATACCTCCTGGCCCTGCCACCTTGACGTGCATACGACAACATCATAACCAAACTAAAACAACAACAAATAAAAAAAAATATTGCAGCAAGATAAATTTGTTTTTTTCTAGTGTGTGGCTATTTAAAAAATAGCGCCCACTATTTATCGCCATTCACTATGTAGCATATGAGTACCTTATCGCTATTTGTCGCTATTCGCCATTAACAACTATGGGATCAAAATGGGCCGGACCAAAATTTTATACCCTTGATGACATGTTAGACGTCATTAGGGAAGAGACAACATACCTCCATATCTACACAAAGTCTAATTATGTCAAATGCCTCATGAATTTAAAGTCTACCATGAAGGTCTCAAATGAAACTATAAATGAATGCGAAGCAAAAGCACATTTTCAATGCCATTTACAGAACCGTCCTTATGTTCTCCCAAGTTCCCACCCAAAAAAAAAAAACATTTGAGTATACAAGAAGCTAAAATCCTATTCTACTCATACAACAACTCAATAGCAAGCTTAAATTATACATTACCTGTACAAAACCACTAAATATATTTTTTTTCTTTTCCTTTTTAACTTGTAACGTACAGTTTGTCAATCACAAGTATAATGTCTGTATATTAGCAAACCAACAATGTAACTTAATAATAGATATGTGGTAGATTTAAACCCCTGTACACCATCACAACAAAAGGATTGAATCCATCCTTTAAGATTATTTATTAACAAGGTACTTGTTTTGAATCATATATACTCTGCATGATATGATCTAAGAAGCATTCACGTGTCATCTAAGTAACCGCTTATAACCAAATTATTCATATCCTTAAGATGACTGTAAATGATATGAATGTGAAATCTGAATTTGTATTTATGAAAGTGTGTATACAACATGAGAAGGAACCCTCTATATATAGGGAGAAAGAGGGACCAAAAAGAAATAACTATTTACATAAGGGTATACCTATAATTGCATGCAAGGACACCTAGAATTGCATGCAAGGACACCTAGAATTGTATGTAGGGACCTCTAGTTAACAACTAGGCCCTTTAACTATTTACAACTAACACTCCTCCTCAAGTTGGAGCATAGATGTTAATCATGCCCAACTTGTTACATATGAAATCTATTTGTGTCTTTCGGAGTGGTTTTGTGAAGATATCTGCTAGTTGGAATTCCGTCTTAACATGGATTGGCTGAATTGATGGAGGATCCTTTTGAGTACCGACTATCCGATCTCTGATTAGGTGACAATCAACCTCAATGTGTTTAGTTCTCTCATGGAATACTTGATTTTTGGCTATATGTATAGCTGATTGATTATCACAGTATAATCGCATCAAGTCTTCAGAGATAACCCCAAGTTCTCTGAGAAGACGACGAACCCATATCATCTCTGATGTAACATCTGCCATAGCTCTGTACTTTGATTCGGCACTTGATCTAGATACGGTGTGTTGTTTCTTACTCTTCCAGGAAACAAGATTTCCTCCAACGAAAACACAGTACCCAGTGGTGGATCGACGGGAAATAGGACAGCCTGCCCAATCTGCGTCTGAGAATCCAGATATACGTCCATCTCCATCTTCTGTGAAAGCACCCACACGACAATAACCCTGATCGGAATATAAGATCCCTAGGCCTGGTGTGCTCTTGAGGTATCTTAAGACACGGAGAGCAGCATCCCAGTGTCCAGTGTATGGAGTGGCCATGAATTGACTTAGGACACTGACGACAAAGGAGATATCTGGCCGGGTGACAGTTAAGTAGTTAAGTTTTCCGACCAGTCGTCTGTATCGCTCAGGATCTTTCATTGGACTTCCATCCTCTGGAAGGAGCTTTCTTGTAGGAAGCATAGGACTGTCAACCGGTTTGCAACCCAGTAAGCCACACTCAGTTAGCATATCAAGGACATACTTTCGTTGACAGAGAAGTATTCCTTGTGGGGAACGAGATACTTCTATGCCAAGGAAGTACCGAAGTCGACCCAAGTCGCTAATCTGAAACTGAGATTGAAGGAACTGTTTGAGCTTGATAATCCCTTCTTCATCATCCCCTATAACTATGATATCATCCACATAAACAACTAAGATGATCCTTCGTCCTTGATAATGTCTGAAGAATACAGAGTGATCATATGTACTACGAACCATTCCAAATTCTCCCATAACACTAGAAAACCGACCAAACCATGCTCTGGGAGATTGTTTAAGGCCATACAGAGAACGACGTAGTTTACATATTTTGGATGCCTCCTCCTTAACAATGAACCCTGGTGGCTGCTCCATATAAACCTCCTCCTCAAGAACACCATTAAGAAAGGCGTTCTTGACATCAAGCTGGTGGAGCGGCCAATGATGAATGGCAGCAAGAGCAATACAAATACGCACAGAGGGCATCTTGGCAACTGGGGAAAAAGTCTCATCATAATCAATACCATAAGCCTGGGAGTAACCCTTGGCGACCAAACGAGCTTTCAGACGATGCAGAGAACCATCAGGGTTAAGTTTAACTGTGAAAACCCAACGACAACCAACCACACGCTTACCAGGAGGAAGTGGTTCAAGATCCCATGTATGATTACTCCGTAAAGCCCCAATTTCTTCTTCCATAGCTTGACGCCATCCTGGGCGAGCAAGAGCTGTCATCACATTTTTGGGGATCGGATAGGAATCAAGGGAAGTGGTGAAGGCATGAGATTCTGTAGAGAGGTGAGCGTAAGCGACATAGTCCTGGATGGGATAACGGGTGGCGTGTCTAGGTTCTTTCCGGAGGGCAATAGGTATATCAGGATATGGTGCACCTGGAGGATCATAGGTAGCGGTTTCTGGTAACGGAGAGATGGGTTCAGTGTCAGGTGGTGGAACTGTGGACGTACCAGATGTAGAGGCAGGTTCTGAATCAAGAGTCTCTGATGTCGAATGCTTACATCGCCGAGCATATGTGAAGAGTAATAGTGGAGGATCTGTCGGTAAGCCCGAAGCTGCAGGAGTTGGAACCATGGCGTCTGAGACCGGAGGGGTAGACGGAGCAGTAGACGCAGGAATGATAGGGATGATGGGGGATTCAGATAGATCGGGTTCTGGAAACGGATCAGACACAGGTGTAGAGGATGTAGAAAAGAAGGGACATTCCTCATGGAAAGTAACGTCGGAACTGGTAAAGTAACGATGAAGAGAAGGACTATAACACCGATAACCTTTCTGGACACGTGAGTAACCTACAAAGATACAACGAATGGCTCTGGCATCAAGTTTAGGGGTCCCTGGACGATGATCATGAACATATGCAACACATCCAAATATTTTGGGTGGAAGTGGAAACATAGTTCCTTTGGGAAAAAGGATGGAAAACGGGGTTTGACCATGAATGACGGGTGACGGCATACGGTTAATAAGGTAAGCGGCAGTAAGGACCGCGTCTCCCCAGAAACGATGAGGAACATGAGAATGAATCATGAGAGTGCGAGTGATGTCTAATAAATGTCGGTTCTTGCGTTCAGCAACACCATTTTGTTGTGGTGTATAAACGCAAGATGACTCGTGAATAATGCCATTAGATTTTAAGTAAGAAGAAAAATCAGTCGACAAATATTCTTTTGCATTGTCTGTACGCAAGATTTTAATTGAGGTTTGAAATTGAGTTTTGACGTAAGCATGGAATTCACGAAATATTGAATATACTTCAGCACGGGATTTCAATAGATAAACCCAAGTAGCACGAGAATAATCATCAATAAAGGTAATAAAATATTCGAAACCCAAAGTTGATTTCGTAGGACTTTGGCCCCAGACATCAGAATGCAAAAGTTCAAACAATGTATTGACTCGATTAGACACTCTAGAGGGATAGGGACGCCTGGTATGTTTACCAAGTTGACATGACTCACAATGAAAATCAAAAGAAGATGGAAAATCCGGTCTCATTTGCCTTAGAACCGCTGCAGAAGGGTGGCCTAGCCGGCAGTGAGCCTCCCTGATACTGGAATCACATATGTTGGCTTGAGGGTGTGACGAATCACATATGTTGGCTTGAGGGTGTGACGGTAAAGACATACGGTAGAGGCCTCCTGATTCAAAACCTGTGCCAATCAGCCGGTTCGTCCCTAGTTCCTGAAAAGTGCAGTGAGTAGGATAAAAGGTTACAGAGCAGTTATTTTGTTTGGTAATTTGACTTACCGAACAAAGGTTATCAGGGAATTTAGGAACCAACAAGACAGAAGAAAGGTTTAGATCTTTCGAATTACTAACCGATCCAATGCCACGGACTGGGCATGAGGATCCATCAGCAAGACGAACTGGTGGGTGAGAACCAGTACGTTGGCTAGAAAGGAGATCCTGAATCCCAGTCATGTGATGAGTAGCTCCAGAATCAATAATCCAGGATAAGTCAAGATAAGAAAGTATACCTGAATTGACCAAGCTGGCTTGTGGGCTAGGGGCAGGCGACTGTGAGGCCAACAGTTGTTGAAGTCTATTGAGATCCTCCTTGCTCAATGTGTAAGAAGGAGCAGTATCAGTAGTTGGGTCAGAAGACTCACCAGTAGAAGCTAGTCGGGCTTTTGGCTGAGATCCAGGAGCACGGTTTGGGCAATTGTGCTTTGTATGCCCTGGCAGCTTGCAATAATGGCAGTTGTTTGGGCAGTTGTACCTTGCATGTCCAGGTTCATAACATAAGTGACATACAGGATTACTACCATGTCCTCCAGTGCCTCGTCCAGTGCCTTTCTTCATATAAGAACTTTGACTTGTACCCTTACTGACCAAGGCAGACATATCAGTTGGAGATGCGTCCGGACCATACATTTCTCGCAAGAGATGATATGTGGACGCCACAGATGAAATAGCGGTAGAGTTACTTAGCAATAATGGACGTGCACTTGCATACTTAGTGTAACACCCGTGTTATTATTTAACGTTTATAGTATAATTTAAACTCATAATCATGTAATTACAATCACGATTATACTGAAAATACGGGTTTGTTAAAAACTTTTTACAATTTATAGGCATATAACCTAATGCGATTTAATTCGCCATTTTTAGAATAACGAACGAAACAACGTGCGGAAGCTTTATTTAACATGTGTTCGGTTCTTGCTCGACGCTTTATCTTCATCCGGGCTCTCGACGTATACCTGTGTTCAAAACCAACTTAACAGTTAGTTCTGATAATCCAAATAACGGTAGAAGACATGATAAATGATAATGGAAGGAAACCCCAATGAAAATCTCATGATCCAAAAATATTGATTTCAAATTGGCCTCCACCGTAACTTACGGTGGCACCGTAAGTTACGGTGGCCTCTGATTGTTAATTTCCCCTACCGTAAATCAGGGGTATCCTACCGTAACACTTTTGGCTCCACCATAACTTACGGTGGCACCGTAAGTTACGGTGGCCCCTGCATTCCAGCTTTCCATTTTGCCGCTTTATGACACGAAAACTTGCGTATCTTTCAAACCGCTTATCCGTTTGACCTACCGTTTCTTCCTACGTGTTTGTAATTTGATTTCCCACCTTATGAGGTTAAATTCCAACATCCGGTTTAAAAAAATTCAGACTTTTATGTCTTCGGCTAAATGCCCTTTTTACCAACTTTTGACCCGTTCATGTTTTTATCATCAAACATGTTTACTTGATCTTTAAACTTATGAAATTCATAGTTTCAATGTCGCCTATCTTGTTAATCTCAAATCACGGGTTTCTTACATAATAAAAGCTCGTTTACGCTTAAATGCTTGTTTTGACCCGTTAAGGGTATTTATGTACTTTTAAGCTTAATTTACGCTCGTCCCTTGTATGCAACATAAGTCCACCCATTTATATTGAATAGTCTTCCGCCACAATTATTATTGTGGTGGATTTATCGAACTTAAATACTTATTCCAAATTTTATCCCTCGGGTATGTCATTTTACGGCAAGACGCATTTTAAGGCGCTTAACCCTAGGAAGTTTATTCCTACAACTTTTATGCGCATCCGAGGGTTGAATGGTCATAATATAAATTTCTAAACAACCTCTAAGGGTCGTTTGCCCGTATTGACCCATCAAGGGCTTTTTGGTCGATTTTAGTCCTTCTTTTTGTAACGAAGGACTTTCACTAATAGTTGACCAAAATATCACTTCTAACTACATCCTTATAATGGCGTACCTGACTCGGGTCAACAAATAGACCCGATTTATACCTCTCTTTTATTATCACATATTCTATGGCGACGCAATTGTCCGAATCGCTAATCGCTCCTGTTAACACAAAGCTTGACAACCACATTAGTCGATATTGTCAAATGGTGTTATCACACCATTTGACCCGTTTGGCCTATAAAACCAAGCATTTTCATAAGTAGCAAAACATGGTTAATAGTTACCAATTTGTTCGTCCGACCCATTTCGGATTTTTTGCCACTAGACCCCTTTTTCTCTTAAATTATTTTCTTATACTTTTACCCATTCGGCTTACGCCACGGGTGCCCCTTTTTAACTACAATTTGCTTTAGTCGATGCTTGACTAAATTTCCATTTTACTCATTTTCTCGTTATTAGTTGCACTTTAAAATGATCTTAACGCAAACTCCTTAGTTATTAGTCATTATATGACTAAATTACCGTTTCGCCTCTTTTCACCATGACCCATGGTTTTTATCATTTATTTTTGTTCCGATTCATGTTAATAGCATCGGAACCCTTAATTCGGATATTACACTAATCGCATTTATAGTTTACAAAATAATGCATATTCTACAAAAGGATGTAAGCGTCGCTTACCTTGCATCCGAAACACGCTTTTACTTCACACTTGATTCGTTTGACCCGCTCACTCTTCAAGCTTCCACCTAGCTCGTTAGGTGTCAAACTATCATCATAATTCATAAGATGGTTAGATTAGTCATTATCAATTATGACTATTCCATCTAACGGGTCTTATGTCGACTTTATCACTTGATTAAATCATTGGTTAGTTTGACTTCCTAGAAGTCAATTGATCTATCAACATACTAAAATGCACACTTCACATGGAATTTCAACATTTTAGCTTCGTTTAGGCATTTTAACAAACACCTAGCGGGCAAAATTTTACATATTTACTAACTAGTTCATAACTAGTTATTTTTACCAAGATTTACACCACAAATCAAACCTCTATGTCTAGTGTTCATGAACCACACATCATATTTTCATAAATCAGTTTCTATGCATCAATTTACACTAGATTAGCATTCTACATCCTAGTGTTCATCATTTTCTCATAAAACCCATGAATCACCTTCAATGTGTTCATGAACTTTTTCAGAATTTAGCCATGATTTCACATGTTATTGTCTAGGTTTTACTCCTAGACACCATATCAACCCTAATCTACTCAAATAGCAAACATGCAACATCAATTTTCAGATTTCCCAATTTCATGAGAATTTCTAACAGAGAATTAACACCAAATTTTACATACCTTGTAACCCCCTTGTGATGAGGATCACTAATCTATGCTCAATTTTCGATTTGGACTTGGTTTGATCCTTCAATTTTGTTGATTTGTTGAAGTTAGGGTTTGAGCTCCCATGGAGCTTTCCCCTGGTCGCATACGTATGTGTGTGTATTGATTTCTATATATATTTTTTATAAGTGTTTTAATAAAACACTATCCTAGTTGCCCATGTTTAGTCCCTCAAGTTTAGAGATTCATAAATGAAACTATAACTCATAGTTTATTATTTAATTACCCATTACTAACTAGGTTAATTTTACCTAGTTAGCTTGGTGGGTTCCGGGAGCTAAAAACCCGTTTTATTTTAAGTCCCGTTGACTCGGGTTCTTATAAACTAAATTCCTTAATTCTTTGATTCTCTTGTATTTAAATTATTAGGATTTCTTATTAAATCCAAATATTTACCGGGTTAACTTTACTGCTAACGGTACTTTACCCGTCTTTCGGTATTAACGGAGTGTGATTACCAAACCCGTTTTAGGGGTGTTACAAGTCTACCCCCCTTAAATAGGTTTCGTCCTCGAAACCTTTTCTTACATAATTCATTGAGTTTAGACTCAATGTATTCTATCCGAGAAATATTTTAAACATTAATCATACTTTTTAACCAATCGTTAGTATTACCCGAAAAGTATGGTAACATCTTTTTGGTTACTAATTGTCTACATATCTCCTACGACATAGTGTAACTTCGAAATAACGTAATCTCGTTATTTCCACTAGTTTAGTTAACTTAGCGATATCCGTCGCTTTCATATACTATCGAATTCCTTATGAATCCGTTACTTTGAACCGTTTAAAGGCCTTGAGTGAAATCTTTCACTTTTAGCAACAATTTCTTTTCTTTTCATTCTCATTTATTCGATTCAGTTATATTGAATCCACCGCTTACAAGCGGCCAATTTTATTTAAATGACCTTAACCGGTCTCACTAACTAGGCTTATTAGTCCAGTTACTTTTACCACTCGCTTGGTTATAATGTGATTCCACTTCACATTGCATTTCTTGACCGTGATCGTGTCACGTCATGTTTAATTTGCATCAAAATTTTGTTCACTCCGACTGTGATTCGCGTCTGCAATCAATTCATATTTAATTTCCGACCCATTACATGGGTTCATTAATAACTCACGCTTTCCTTTATTTGGTTTGCTCCCATATTTGTATTCAATCTCGTCCCATTACCGGGCTCATTATCCCTTCCAATGTTACGTTTTATCTGACCCGTTTAACTTGTTCGTGTGAAAATTCGTCACTTATGAATGTCAAACTTCAATATTTGTTCGACCCGTTCAACTTTAAAATAGTTGAACATGATTTATCCAAAACTTCTATTTACTTTATCTTGTCATCTTTTAGTCATGACTCAAAACCCAAGTCTTTTAACTTTCCATCCGAGTTCCCGTTTCTCGGTCTACGCATGTGTTTCATTCCTTACCCCCCAACCGGGTGTTTTACCGAAGTCGTTATTATTGCAACCCTTACGGTATGCATTATGACTTCGTTTCGCTTTTTATATTCGTACTTTGTCCTTAAGTTTGACGTTTTACAAAAACGACCCGTTAAGGGACATATTTGCATTTTCCGGGTTCGAGTGTAAGTACACTCCCTCCCAATACTTGTCTAAATCATTTTACATGTTTGCGTTTTTCTGGGTTCGAGTGTAAGTACACTCCCTCCCAATACTTGTCTAAATCATTTTACTTGCTTGCATTTTCTGGGTTCGAGTGTAAGTACACTCCCTCCCAATACTTGTCTAAATCATTTTACATGCTTGCGTTTTCTGGGTTCGAGTGTAAGTACACTCCCTCCCAATACTTGTCTAAATCATTTTACATGCTTGCATTTTCTGGGTTCGAGTGTAAGTACACTCCCTCCCAATACTTGTCTAAATCATTTTACATGCTTGCGTTTTCTGGGTTCGAGTGTAAGTACACTCCCTCCCAATACTTGTCTAAATCATTTTACATGCTTCTTTGTCCCTTCACTCCGGCTCATTATCCTAATGTAATACGCTTCTGTCACTCGGTTGTGCGTTTACATTATTATCAAATATTTTGCTTATCTGATTCATTTGGGTACTTTTTAATTTGTCCCATTCACCCCGCCCTTACTACATCGGATGTAAACGTGTCCGCCATAAGAAGTTCATGGTATCATATGCCACTACTTACTTGGCCAGAGTAAGCGATTAACATATGACACGCATGACCTATTTATAGTTTTCACATCACGCCCGATGTAAGTAATGCCTCTATTTGTTTCTCTTGGAAACAATATCCCGAATACATTTTCTATTCAGGTTTTTCCAAGTTTTTAATCTACATATGCAACTTTCAATTTCTACATATTTGTTGCATATTACTATTTGTGCAATTAAATTTAAAGTGTGCACCTGGTAATGCTTGCCCCGACGGGCGTTCCTTGCCATTAACCTTGTTCGCGGTCGTTACGCGATTTAGTCCTTGGTGAGCATGCTCCTCTTATCATACTTCGGACCGTTCTTCTATCATATCCTTAATTTGTTCAACTCTTGTCATCTTTAAGTGCAAGTATCCTTCAATCAAGACATTCACAAAAGTTAGTAATGTCAACTTTACTAAATGCCCGTATCATAATACTAAGCTTTTCTACCATACGTGTCGACGCGCGTGTTTTCATCAACCATATCAATCCTTCTAATTGGGGTATCGTGTATCACACGATAGCCCTATGTGCTGTTTATAATACTTTAGTATACATGTACTTACCGGATTTGCGATCAAGCCACGAACCGAACACCAATCTTTATTAAGAGCATAAGGTTTAAGTCCAAGCATAGTTTTCCCACCATACTTGAATCTCTTAAACCAAGGCTCTGATACCAACTTGTAACACCCGTGTTATTATTTAACGTTTATAGTATAATTTAAACTCATAATCATGTAATTACAATCACGATTATACTGAAAATACGGGTTTGTTAAAAACTTTTTACAATTTATAGGCATATAACCTAATGCGATTTAATTCGCCGTTTTTAGAATAACGAACGAAACAACGTGCGGAAGCTTTATTTAACATGTGTTCGGTTCTTGCTCGACGCTTTATCTTCATCCGGGCTCTCGACGTATACCTGTGTTCAAAACCAACTTAACAGTTAGTTCTGATAATCCAAATAACGGTAGAAGACATGATAAATGATAATGGAAGGAAACCCCAATGAAAATCTCATGATCCAAAAATATTTATTTCAAATTGGCCTCCACCGTAACTTACGGTGGCACCGTAAGTTACGGTGGCCTCTGATTGTTAATTTCCCCTACCGTAAATCAGGGGTATCCTACCGTAACACTTTTGGCTCCACCGTAACTTACGGTGGCACCGTAAGTTACGGTGACCCCTGCATTCCAGCTTTCCATTTTGCCGCTTTATAACACGAAAACTTGCGTGTCTTTCAAACCGCTTATCCGTTTGACCTACCGTTTCTTCCTACGTGTTTGTAATTTGATTTCCCACCTTATGAGGTTAAATTCCAACATCCGGTTTAACAAAAATTCAGACTTTTATGTCTTCGGCTAAATGCCCTTTTTACCAACTTTTGACCCGTTCATGTTTTTATCATCAAACATGTTTACTTGATCTTTAAACTTATGAAATTCATAGTTTCAATGTCGCCTATCTTGTTAATCTCAAATCACGGGTTTCTTACATAATAAAAGCTCGTTTACGCTTAAATGCTTGTTTTGACCCGTTAAAGGTATTTATGTACTTTTAAGCTTAATTTACGCTCGTCCCTTGTATGCAACATAAGTCCACCCATTTATATTGAATAGTCTTCCGCCACAATTATAATTGTGGTGGATTTATCGAACTTAAATACTTATTCCAAATTTTATCCCTCGGGTATGTCATTTTACGGCAAGACGCATTTTAAGGCGCTTAACCCTAGGAAGTTTATTTCTACAACTTTTATGCGCATCCGAGGGTTGAATGGTCATAATATAAATTTCTAAACAACCTCTAAGGGTCGTTTGCCCGTATTGACCCATCAAGGGCTTTTTGGTCGATTTTAGTCCTTCTTTTTGTAACGAAGGACTTTCACTAATAGTTGACCAAAATATCACTTCTAACTACATCCTTATAATGGCGTACCTGACTCGGGTCAACAAATAGACCCGATTTATACCTCGCTTTTATTATCACATATTCTATGGCGACGCAATTGTCCGAATCGCTAATCGCTCCTGTTAACACAAAGCTTGACAACCACATTAGTCGATATTGTCAAATGGTGTTATCACACCATTTGACCCGTTTGACCTATAAAACCAAGCATTTTCATAAGTAGCAAAACATGGTTAATAGTTACCAATTTGTTCGTCCGACCCATTTCGGATTTTTTGCCACTAGACCCCTTTTTCTCTTAAATTATTTTCTTATACTTTTACCCATTCGGCTTACGCCACGGGTGCCCCTTTTTAACTACAATTTGCTTTAGTCGATGCTTGACTAAATTTCCATTTTACTCATTTTCTCGTTATTAGTTGCACTTTAAAATGATCTTAACGCAAACTCCTTAGTTATTAGTCATTATATGACTAAATTACCGTTTCGCCTCTTTTCACCATGACCCATGGTTTTTATCATTTATTTTTGTTCCGATTCATGTTAATAGCATCGGAACCCTTAATTCGGATATTACACTAATCGCATTTATAGTTTACAAAATAATGCATATTCTACAAAAGGATGTAAGCGTCGCTTACCTTGCATCCGAAACACGCTTTTACTTCACACTTGATTCGTTTGACCCGCTCACTCTTCAAGCTTCCACCTAGCTCGTTAGGCGTCAAACTATCATCATAATTCATAAGATGGTTAGATTAGTCATTATCAATTATGACTATTCCATCTAACGGGTCTTATGTCGACTTTATCACTTGATTAAATCATTGGTTAGTTTGACTTCCTAGAAGTCAATTTATCTATCAACATACTAAAATGCACACTTCACATGGAATTTCAACATTTTAGCTTCGTTTAGGCATTTTAACAAACACCTAGCGGGCAAAATTTTACATATTTACTAACTAGTTCATAACTAGTTATTTTTACCAAGATTTACACCACAAATCAAACCTCTATGTCTAGTGTTCATGAACCACACATCATATTTTCAGAAATCAGTTTCTATGCATCAATTTACACTAGATTAGCATTCTACATCCTAGTGTTCATCATTTTCTCATAAAACCCATGAATCACCTTCAATGTGTTCATGAACTTTTTCAGAATTTAGCCATGATTTCACATGTTATTGTCTAGGTTTTACTCCTAGACACCATATCAACCCTAATCTACTCAAATAGCAAACATGCAACATCAATTTTCAGATTTCCCAATTTCATGAGAATTTCTAACAGAGAATTAACACCAAATTTTACATACCTTGTAACCCCCTTGTGATGAGGATCACTAATCTATGCTCAATTTTCGATTTGGACTTGGTTTGATCCTTCAATTTTGTTGATTTGTTGAAGTTAGGGTTTGAGCTCCCATGGAGCTTTCCCCTGGTCGCATACGTATGTGTGTGTATTGATTTCTATATATATTTTTTATAAGTGTTTTAATAAAACACTATCCTAGTTGCCCATGTTTAGTCCCTCAAGTTTAGAGATTCATAAATGAAACTATAACTCATAGTTTATTATTTAATTACCCATTACTAACTAGGTTAATTTTACCTAGTTAGCTTGGTGGGTTCCGGGAGCTAAAAACCCGTTTTATTTTAAGTCCCGTTGACTCGGGTTCTTATAAACTAAATTCCTTAATTCTTTGATTCTCTTGTATTTAAATTATTAGGATTTCTTATTAAATCCAAATATTTACCGGGTTAACTTTACTGCTAACGGTACTTTACCCGTCTTTCGGTATTAACGGAGTGTGATTACCAAACCCGTTTTAGGGGTGTTACACTTAGGTGATAAACCCACAATAAACATCATGACATCCATTTTGGTGTTACGCTCCTCCTGAACTTTTAAATCAGCAGTAGGTGGAAAAAGAGCTCGTAACTCATCTTGAAACTTTGAGTAACAAGTAAAGTAATCAGTGAAGGTGGAGTCACCTTGTTCAGCCCGAGTGAAGGCTTGAACAACCGAATAGGCATGGGACAAAGATTCCTTAGCTGAGAAGGATGAAGACAGGTGGTCCCACATTGCCTTTACCGTAGGGAAGTTTTGAGCGATTATGAGAATTTGTGGCTCCATGGAATTCCATAGAGCCATTTGTATCCCACTATCGTCAATACGCCATTCCCGGGGAGTCGGATCAGGGGGTGGTTTTGTTAGATGGTCTTCTTTGTCCATACTTGCAAGACCTTTTTGGACAAAGAGGCTCCATGAACTCCAGTTGCTCGAGTCCAGTTTAATGGGGATGCGTAAAACCGAGGCATAGTTGATAATGCCTGGAGCAATCTGGTTTTCTACAGTATTTTTCTTGTCTTCCTTATCTCCCATTGAAACAAGATATTCAAACAGAAATTGAAAAGCTAAACTGGAATACGAACTCGCTTACCGAGGCAGAAAACAAAAAATGTTTAGATCGAAAAACCGATTGCACGGAAATGATCGGAAACAAATTCCGGCGAGGCTGGAAAAAGGGCGACGTCCGGAGGTGGCGGGTTGTGATGGTTTTGGGTGTTTGAGTTCCAAGAAAATCCGTTTCTGATGTGGAAGATCAGACTAAGCTGCAACCACAGAGCATACTACGAACTTTCTAAACCGGGTTTTAGGAGTGGAAGGTGAAGGTTATACGGGACAGGTGGTGACCGGAAATTTAGCTGGGAATGGTCACCCGGAAAGATGCTCGTGAGCTAAGAAACCTTTAGCTCTGATACCATGTAAATGATATGAATGTGAAATCTGAATTTGTATTTATGAAAGTGTGTATACAACATGAGAAGGAACCCTCTATATATATGGAGAAAGAGGGACCAAAAAGAAATAACTATTTACATAAGGGTATACCTATAATTGCATGCAAGGACACCTAGAATTGCATGCAAGGACACCTAGAATTGTATGTAGGGACCTCTAGTTAACAACTAGGCCCTTCAACTATTTACAACTAACAATGACAATGCACAAAAAGAGAAAACTTTCAAAGAAATGGCCTTACATTGATTTGTAAAAGCTTGCTTAGAAAGGGCAACAGCCTTAACAATTTTGTTGCCCAAAACCAGCAAACGGATGCCACTCAATGCTGGTTTGCTCAGCAGATGATGGAGTTCACCCTTTGAGATGCTGAAGTGATCATGATCTGCAGCGTCCACAACATAACTACACACACTGAAATCTAAAAATTAACTATTTTTTCACAAATCATAAGTCAAATGTTTTCAAAAAAGGTGTTTTGGTGAAAATATCTTACATATCTCGAAATCGAGGTTGCCCTCCAAGATCCCACAACTTTATGGTTACATTTCCTTTAGTTACCTTGCGCATGTTAAATCCCACCTAAATGACAATTTTCTTTTTACAAGATGCAATAATAGAACTAAAATCTCCGCAAAGAGCAACTGAGTAAGATTAAAAGAGAACTCACTGTCGGAATCATGTCCTCGCTAAATCCACCGGTCTGCAAACAAGATAATACAAAAAAAATGATTTTGACCCGTGTTACAGATGATTTTTCAAGAAACCGAATTAAGATGCAAACAAAATGTATATGTAACTGATTTAACTTGCTCACAGCAACAACACTAACAAGAGAAGTTTTGCCAGCAGCATTCTAGAGCCCAATAAAAAAAAGCTCCATTTCCTGCTTGAAAAATAGGTTGTAACAAACTCAATGTCAATGACATATAATGCAATAACAAACCAGACACAAAGATTTTCATCAAACACCTTATGTGCATAAACATAACATGTTCATCGTCTTCAATTTGGGGATCAATTCAAAACCCCACAGTGAAATCCATCAAGATTGATAACCCTATGTGGAATGTTTCGTTCAATGAAATCAAAATTTGATTACCTTAGAATCTCTTAATGAAGTCCTCCATAAGAACATAGAGAAGGTCAGAGGATGATGGCGCCATTCAATCGTCTGTTTATTGAAGACGATTTCAATCAAAAGAAAAACCCATAACCGACGATTTCATTCTCATTCGGACCACTGAGCCGTCGATGTCATTGAAGGAGGGTATTCATTACAATTCAATAGAGCCTCCTTAGGGGATGTGGAAGAGATGAGGGTAACAATGGAATTGATTTTCAGCTTCAACTTTGGGAGTGGGTTTTGGCGTCTTAAAAATGATGGAAATTACTTGCAGAGAAGCTCTGTAGGGTGTGGTGGATTTTATGGGATTGGAGGGGTTAGGGGGAAGATGAAGTGAAGCGGTGTGTTTAATACCTACGGCTTCTTTTACTATTTAGTATTTATTAGGGTTCTAGAAGATGGCAAATTACCGATTATACCCCTTTGGTGTCTTAAAACTTTGGGTTAAATAGCTTAAACATCCTTGTACATTTCGTAACTTGTAAATATGGTAAAATTACAATTTTGGCAGGAGTTGGGTAGAAAGTCCAAATTTCCTAAAAAGTGTAAAAAGTCATAAAACACTATAATGTCAACCATAAAACACACCAAAAACCCACAAATAACATGATGAAGATTACTAAAACATCATGTATGTGAGTTTTGTGTTGTGTTTTAGATGTTAAGGCTCTGATTATGGAATGACAAATATTATTGTGTTTTATGTTGTTTAGCATTTTGTGTTTTATATTCATAGTTCTACGATGGTGTGTTTGAAGTTTTTATCGACTATTAGAGTTTGAATATGGTGTTTTAGTAATCTTCATTCTATTATTTGTGAGTTTTAGGTGTGTTTTATGCCTGAAATTATTGTGTTTTATAACTTTTTACACTTTTTAGGAAACTTGGACTTTTCGTAGGATCCCCAATTTTGTACGTCACTTTTCCTTTATAATATATTATAGATTATAGATAACGTGCGAACTTCAAATCTCGTACGATAAAGCATATTATACATTACACTTTCACTATATATATATATATATATAGGAATGTTCATTGGGGAACACTAAAAAGTGGAGAACCATGCATTTAACATCTTCAAAATTTAGCTTAACATGTTAGAAATCTTTTTTTTAATCGACTTTTTTTCCTTATTAATACATGTAGAAGCATTTTTAATAAAAAAATCAAAAACTAAAAATATAATATTTCTTTAAAACAATTAATAAAAGTAAAAAAATTACAAAAAATATTTTTTTATTGGAATAGCTTCTACACATTTTTAATTTTTTATAAAGAAAAGTGCCAGAAAACATTTAAAAAAATGGTTTTTAACATGTTAAGTTGAATTTTTACGATATATATATTTTTTTACAAATTTTTTTTTATTGGATTTGTTTCTACACATTTTTATAAGGAAAAACGTCAAAAAACATTTTAAAATTTTTATTTTTAACGGCCAACGAAATCCTCGGATCACCTCCAGCCCAGTTGGTTCCGAAGTGGCTGGATTGGGCCGGTTTCCTCTTGAGGTCTCCGGTTCGATCCCCGGCTACGGCATTTCGGGGGTGGGTCGTCCCAATGATGGATCGTATCCTACCGAGGCATGGTGCGGTCTTGAGGGCAACCCGGTTTTACCCAGCTGTTACCCCAGCGAGTCTCTCGTGTGGGGGCAGTATGGTTTCCGGGCGGAAGTCAGCTTGCGCGCCGGCCGGGGCCCGATCGAACATCGCGTCCGGAAGAGCGGGGCTGACGGGGGAATGTCTTTGACATGACCCCGGAGACCTGATCGGTCCTGTACATAGAAAGTCTCCTTCCAAAAAAAAAAGCATACTGAGATGCCCTCAATCGAGCAAATGCATCCCATCCTCCAGAACGGTCAGAGTTGGATGCGTACCCGAGCCACTAGCTCCGGGGTGAACCCGTCCGCCTGAAGGCCCACGGCGGTAAAACCCAATTCGGCTCGGTTTCAAACTAACGACCTCCAGAGAGGCCTAGTTCTAAACTTCATTGCCACAACCAGTGTTCTTCAAAGTTATGCTAATGGGAGTTGAACTTAGGACTTGAAGGAGAGAAACCAAGTGACTAACCATTAGACCAACTTGCTAGGACGATTTTTAACATGTTAAATTGAATTTTAAGATGTTAAATGTATGATTCTCTACTTTTTTAGTGTTTCCTAAAGAACCTCCTCACATTATTACTTAATTCAAATAAAACTAACTAATTTACTTAATAACTCATACAAGACATCTTACCAATGTTTTATAAAGCCTTAATACGTAAATATGTAATTTAAAGTCAATTTATATACATGTCTAGCTAGATTAATTAAGATTTAAATAATTTAAGATATGTATACTGCAAGAAGAAAAAAAAAAAAAAAAAAAACCATTCATCTTTCAATCTTACAAAACTGAAAAAAAAAAAAAAATATGAACTCAATATAGAACAAAGTTAGTCTGGTAAATTTTTTAATGAGGATAACCTATACATGTGTATGTAATATATATATATATATATATAGGGTCGGGATTTGGAGAAAACGGTAGAAAGTGTGAGAACGGTGAGAACGCTTATGGATCGTCCGATTAAAACAATCTATGGACCAGATTGGCGCGGTGACGTTTTCGTAAATAACATCAATTTTATTACGTGGACGCGCCTCATTAATGGTAAAAGCGTCTTTACACCTCTATACCAAAACGCCATACTGATGAATAAAACGCCATTACGGACCAAATCACATCGCTATATAAACAAAAAGCATCAAAGACATAAAAACACACCCCCCAGAACCTGAAATGCCATATTTTCAACTATATACCATTCAACTTACAAACGCCAAAATCCCCAAAACATCAAACACAACTACTCAAAATGCCATATTTTCTACTATATGCCATTAATCTTAGAAAACGCCAAAACACCCAAACATCAAAAGATTCCAAAAGATCGAAGGTTCTTTCAGATACACTATTTCTTCAGTAAAACGCCAAAAATGCCAAATATCGTTTCTTGTATATTCAAAATATTGTTCTACGCCAAAGTTTCGGATAATGCATTCTACCCTGGGGTGCTGGGACTTAAATAACATTTTGCTGCATGAGATGGACAAATCATAAACAAAAAGATGCTGGGGTCAGACTTATGTCATTTTCTGTGTTTTGTTCTTGATGAATATTTTAATGGCATGAAAAGACGAATGACACTAATGAGTTGTTTGAAGATACATATAAAAAAAAAAACTCATGTCATTTTGTCTTCCCAAACGGCCACAAAAACACAAGCGTGACTAAGCCAAACCACCAGCGAACATGATTCAATGAAGAAAGAGACTGATGATAGTGAAGATTTGAAAGATGAATTGCTTTTATTTTTATTTTTTTAATTTTCTTTTTCTGTTGTTTGCTATGTATTTTTGAATTTAGAATAAAAAAATACATTATCTTAATAAATCGCCAAAACAGTCAAAATGCATATGAAAATGCCATAAATGGAGTAAAAACGCCAAAAACTCCCAAACTATAACGAAAGTAATTTGCAAAAGTATTAATTAATAAAAGCTAAAAATGGGGAAAAAAAAAGCCAAAAACTACTTAAACCCATTCAAAAACGCCAACCCTGGGAGATGGAAAGTCTATGACCCTAAAAACTCATAAAAAGCTGAACATAAAAAACAGTAAAAATACATAGTAAACTGAAAAGATGGCTACTTTATTAATATAATTTATTATAAATAAAAACCCGCCTAAACTACGCGCCAAAAACATCCTATAAAGAGAGACTTCTATGCACAATCAACTTATCACAAAACCAGAAACAAACGCCATATTCCCTAAAAACCATTCACTTTAAAAACGCCAAAAAATAATACTTAAAAAAGCCACAGATGCAGAACCTCGATTCTGCTATATTGAGTATTGATCTGAGTGTGGTTTCACTGAATGGATTCTTCTGTGAGTTGGGTATCTCTATAATCTTTTGCTGAATGAGATGGACAAATATTCAAGATAAAGAGACTGATGACACTGATATGACATCATGTCACTTTGTTCTTGATGGATATATGGATGACATGAAGGGATCAATACATTAGAGCAGACGTTGGTCTTCAACATGTCATCAAACAAGTATATATCCACCCACCATAAAGGATGCCACAAAAAATAAGCATCTTCTAAAGACGGCCGGTATGTAGGAAAATAAGGATCTACATAAGGCATTCAAAAACAGGTTCAAAACGGTAGAAAATGTGAGAACGGTGAGAACGCTGATGACAGTGAAGATTTGAATAAGAAATTAGATTATAATTTTTAATTTTTTTTTTCATTTTCTATTGTTTGTTATGTAATTCTCTGTTGTTTATCATCTAATTCTCTGCTATTTAAAAAAAATGAGTATAAAACGTCAAAAACTACAAACAACAAAACGCCTGATAGTTTGAAAACTGTGAGAACGAATGCTAGCAAAGTATGAGGTTGCTATATAAAACGCCAAAAAACGCAAACAAAGAATTACTGGAAAAATCAACACTAATTGACAGAAGAAAATTGAAAAGAAACAGTAAAATAAAGAGACGGTATCATTTATTGCCAAAATATTATAGTTATATTAATGCCACTACATGGAAAATTGAAATTTATTTATATTTTCAAAACGCCATAATTGTCTGTCACATTATAGGCCTGTATCCTAAATGGCAAAACACTTGATATAATAAAATCAAGAAAATTACTGATGTTTTTTACATTAAAAGTCTACATCCTGATCTAAAAAACAATAAAAACGCCAACACAATACTTAAAACGCCAAAATATTTAATATAATTCTTATCTAAAAATAATAAAACGCCGCGTATTTATTAAACGCTAAAAAAATGAAAAGATGAAGGGACACGCGTTAATAAAAAATAAATATGAAAGGACAAAAAAGCCCCTCTGCCTTTCTCTAAGCGGCGTGACACGTGTTAGGCCAGGAAGTGTTCTCACCGTTCTCACACTTTTAAGTGTTTTCTCCTGATCTCGTTTCTATATATATATACACATATACAACTGATAAAAAACGATTTAGTTTTATTCCTTTTGTTCATTGGTGGAGGATAGTGGCCCTCATCGATTTTTCGCGCGTAGTGTATTTTTTACTGAAAATTTCTGAAAAATTGTTTTTTAGTGTAAAATATTAGATTTTTAAGTGTCTGGCCACTGTCGATTTGGATTTTAGAGTCCGGCCCCCGCTTAGTTTTCGTTCAAGCTCCACTACTGCTTTTGTTCACACAATAATTTAGTGTTTTAATGGTTCTCACCTTATACATACAGTCTCACACGACTAACAAGTTAATAATTTAGTAGGATATAAACTATAAGATACAACTTGTTAGTTTAAGATATAGTTTGAATAAATTGTTATTAAACTATGTCACTGTTATAATGGTTAGTATAATTTTTGAACGAGGATTTAGAGTTAAATATTATTTTAATCCATGTGGTTTAGTTTAAATGTTTCATTTTTCGCTTATGGGTCCAAAAAGGTTTCACCGTTGCCATTTTAGTCCACTGAGTTAACTTCATCCATTATTTCTGTTAACGAGAAGGGCAATTCGGTCATTTTATATGGCTGAATTGCCCTTCTAGTTAACAGAATTACATATAAAATGACCGAATTGCTCTTCTCGTTGACAGAAAAAATGGATGAAGTTAACCCAGTGGACTAAAATAGCAACGGTGAAACCTTTTTGGACCCACAAGTGAAAAATGAAACATTTGGACTAAACTGACAAAATAGCCTAAACCACAGTGATTAAAATGGCATTTAACTCGAGGATTTATGATATAAATAAAAGCTAGAGCAACTTTTGAATTGTTATTATGAGTTCATTTTAAGAGTTAACTAGTAATAAGACCCGCGTGCGTTGCGGCGCGGGTACTTCGCAAATATCCAACGGATTAGTCCAAGCATTATGTAATGTGCAAATCATATGAAAATGCACGTTTTGACGTATCCCATTGAACTCAATGTATCATATAGTTGCATTGTGATTGGATCAAAACGTAACGTAAATCGAATTTATATTGCACAATCATAACGTATTATACGCAACCCGACTAACTCGAATTTATATCGTCAAGCCAAAACTTCTCGAGGGGGTCAAAGTGGCATTTACAAATTCATAAAAAGTTAAGTGGTTAAAAATTGCATTTCCTGAACTTAAGGGCTAAGAAGGGTAAAGATAAAATTTGATAAAGTTTTGGGGTAAGAAGAAAACTATAACAAAGTTGGGACTGAAAAGGAAACTATGATAAAGTCGGGGTGTCAAAAGCAAACTATTTGTAAAATGGAGTAGTAGTTTGGGGACTAAATTTGTCATTTTATGAAACTTTGAAGGTACCAAAGTTAAGGAACTAAAATTGTAACATCGTAAAAGTATGGGGGAGGCAAAGCCGGTGGGATTTCCACCGACTTTGTCTTTTAAGATAGATTGAATACTGTCTGGTTGTGTGATCAAAGCACAACCTAAAAGCCATAGGTAGTAAGAGGCGTATATATCAACCAAAACATTTTTGTTTTGGTATACATTTGGTGTGAATGCACACACCTCATCTCACAATTGGTACATTCAATGTATAATTGTGTATCCTATTGCTATGTTTTTTGTTTTGTTGAGTGCTCCACGGGTACCTCCTATGTTGTGTTAGGATTCCTTAGTCTTTTGCTAGTTATCAATTCTGTCATCACTATATGTTATTTAGATTTTGATATGGGAATAGTACTCATATGAGATATGTACTCACTATATGTTATTTACCTAGTGGAATATCTTTTTGTTAATCTCATATCACAATAGTCGTTCCATATATGCGTTTCTTGTAAAGACTGTATGTCGAATACCCAACCCACGGATGACGTTTGATGGATCTTCGGTGACGTCAAGAGCTCTTATCCTTGCTTGCTACAAAAGAACAAACCGTTAGCCTCGTCACGGGGGACCCCGGGAGGGGGATCCGTGACCAAGCTCCGGCGTGAGAGTAAGTAAACTTGCCGGAAATGAGAGGAGCTTCTTCCGGCGAATATGATCACCGGGAGGTTTCCTCTTTGGTGTGAATCTTATTAATGTGTGTAGGTAATAAATATGAGAGAATGTTGGTCGGAAGTTAATGTGTGTAGTAAATGAGGGTATAGTAAGTGAGTGAGAGCTGGAGATGATACCTGCCTTTGCTCTTGTATGCCTTCTCTTATATAATAACCAGCCCTTATCTCATTAGATATTTCCCACATGTGATCTAACGGTTCTTGGAGGTTCTCGGGGAGCGCAGACACGTGTCTGGCTCTTAGCGGCGAGATGTTTCCCCTCATTAATGTTCTAACCGGAGAAGTACGAGATTTCAGACGTGATCCCATTCTTGTCAGGCATTAAATGAAGTCTGCTGCCTTTACTAACTGTTTTCCCGCCTATTTCCGAAATGGAGAAACCTTAGTGAGCAAGGTTATTATGCTTGATGGGCTTTTTAAATAGTTGGGCTTCCAGATAAAAAGGCCCAAAGCGGGTAAAGTGGGTTTACCTACTGGCCCGTCGTCAAGTCATCTTTAGTCCCTGGTTCTGAGACCCGAGGCTCATGATCCAGGGCTGAGCCATAACTGCTTTGAGAGTGTTTTTTTTTTTCTTTTTTCTTTTTCTAGTGGGTCCCTCTGGGATCGGTTGTAATGAACCATCTCCACTAATGATTACATCGCCGGTTTCATTACAGCGGGAGTTAGTCCCTAGGCAACACGTGTCCCTTATTTTGAATTTTGAAGAGACAACCGACGCGACGGTTACCTGCATATCAGTCGTATCTCTTTAAATACCCCATTCCCCTTTTCCGATTCCTCACTCCAACATCTTTGAATCCCTTTTTTCTTTCTCTGTGATACTTCTTCTTCTCCGATCATGAGTCGTGGCGGACGCTCATCCATAAGGTCTGTATTGACTGCAAAAGACTTGAAATCCTTTGTTAAAACATATAACATCCCTGAGCGGTTTTCTCCTTCGTTGCCGGGACCTGACGATTCAGCAGAATGCACACCGGAACGAATCCCAATCTATACCCTGGCCTTCTCTTCCTGTGGGGTACGGTACCCCCTTTCTGCATTTAAGATTTCTTTGCTTCGTCATTTCGGTGTACACTTCTCACAGATTCACCCCCTGGGGTTTATGAGGGTAGTTCATTTCGAACTGTCCTGTGCCGCTATCTCCGGGGAACCCTCTGTCCCTCTATTCTGTATGTTTTACCGGCTGATTTCCGATGGTGACTGGTTCACCTTTGCTAAACGTCAAAACAGTGTTTCGAGGCCTTGCTACAGCTTCATGCCAACCTCTACCTACCCAAAAGACTGGAAGTGTAGATTCATATTTGTGTCTGCGGCTATGTTACCTGAGTCCCCTGTTCCAAAGGATCTTGATGCCGCTATTGAGGACACCATTCCCACCCTTTCTGCAGCCGAGACTGTTCAGTGGAAGAAGATGTGTGATAACCCAACAAGGGCGTTTACTTTCTCTGAGGGAACGCTTGCTATGGGGGGGCTGAGTCCCTCTTATCCTGTCCGCCCGAGGGCTTTTTTCGGCAAGAAAGGTACTTCTTTGTTCTTGGTTTGCCTTTTGCATTTGTTCTTTCTTTATATCCTCGGAGATTCTGTAGTCATCTTTTGTGTCTTCTTTTTGCACAGAGATAACTTTGTGGAGGCTTCTTCAAGGTGACTCCAAGGATGTAAAGTATGTGGTTGATGATGAGGTTGATCCCAGGCTGAATGTGGGAGTGCAGGTTGCCGGGGGATCCGTCCAGGCAGGAGGTTCTGCCATCCTAGGTGGTGATGAGGAGAATTCCTCCGGGGAGGAGGAAATTTCTCCGGACCTTCCTCCTGTTCATCCCTCTGGTCAGAGTGACGATGAAGACGTGGAGATAAAGTTGGTTCGTAAGAGGAGGTCTGCTAGCCCCCAACCGGACCCTGTATCTCGTAGCATCCGCCAGAGGCTCCGTAGTGCGAGTGGCCAGAAGCCTCCCTCTAAGACCGTTTCTGATCTTCCTCCTGCCGGGGTCAAGGGTTCCTTGTCTAAGCATTTGAAGTCCTCAAGCTTAGTGAGTGCTCCTTTGTTGGTAAGCTTTCTTTCCTCCCGTTTTTCCTTTGTCTTTCTTGTGTAGTTTCTGATTGCTTCTTTTCTTGCTTCTTAGGGGAGTTCCTTGGAGCCTATAGAAATTCCTACCGGTCCCTCTCCTTCCCGTATCCGGGACAAGGCATCTGAGGTGGGGGTAGCTCGCTTTTCCTCAGCCTTTGAACTTTCCCCCCCGCATGCTACCGGGACTAGCAAGCCCATTGCCCTCGAAGGCCCTGTTTATCGATCCCCTCTTGCTCCTTTATTTGTCGATGCCCTCCCCTTTACTTACGTCCCTAAGTGGAAGATAACCGATTCTTCCGTTATAGGGACTCCTGAAGCTGCCAGGGACTTCCTGAGCCATGATGTCCCTCCCTCACATAAGTTTGTAAATTCCGCCCTGAGGGATGATCTTTTTGACGACCAATACAGTATGTCCTTGTGTGAGAACTTTTTCAGGGGTGCTGGGATGTTGCAAAGGGTTGATGATCTGAGGAAGGCGAACGAGGGGCTTAAGGCTGAGCTTAAGGCTTCCCAGTCGGCTGTTGCTGGGCTTAGGAGCCGGGTGGTTGACGCTGAGAGGAGGTTACAGGAGGAGAAGGTGCATAGTCCTCTCCTTCCCCCCCCCCTTTTTTTATACATACTTACTGATTCTTTGTTCAGGGAGCTGGGGCTATGCTTGAGAGGAAGGAGCGGGCTTGGGAGCGGGAGATGGCATCGTTGGTTGAGGAGAAAGAGGAACTTGCTGCTGAGCTGAAGCATTTGAAGGAGGTCGACTCCGTTTCCCAGGAGCAGCTCAATACCATTTACTCGGACTACGGAGTGACTTCTGATGATAATCAATGATTGGCGGGAGAGAAGCATTGGCTAATTACTGAGGGTTTTGGGGCCTTCCTTTCTGCTGTAGCTCAGTCGGAGGACTTTAAAAGTGGTTTGGAGCAGGTGTATAGGGCCTACAGGGATGTTGGGTACCAGTCGGGATTGAAGGATGGCTACAAATACTCCGCTCAGGGCTTGGATAGGAAGGAGACTCCTCTGTATGACTCCAAGGTCAAGAAGAAGCTGTCCAAGCTGAACGAGGAGTTTGGGCATAAGACCCCAGCCATTCTTGCCAAGATCCTGGAGCATCCCTTGATTTCAATTGATGAACTGAAGGCCCTGTTCTCTTCTGCCGGTCCCTCGTCCCCACCGTCTCTTTCTGGGGGTGACCCCCAGTGAATTCTGAATATTTGACAAATTTCGATGTGGTTGTAATAACTCTAACTCACTTTGGGATATTTGCATGTTTTGCTTAGCTTTTTTGGATGGTCCTTTGTGTTGGGGGCCATCTTGATCGCTAATCGTATTGCTTATGGTTATGTATAGCTCCTTCTTTGCTTCGTTGCCTGTTCCCTGTCTCGTTTGTTTTTGTTTTGCAGGGGTATTTATCGAAGGCTAGCTTGGCAGTTTCCTGAGGACTTTCAAACTGTTTTAGTGAGGAGCCATGTTTTCATCTTGCCCTGTTTGTAATCTCGTATATTGTTTGACTCTTGCCCAAGTTATTGGGGCTTGTTTTTGTATATGTATTTCGTATTTAAATAAAGCGTGTTCCCCCTTCATGATTTTCTATATATGGGTGTGTTTGCATTATTTGTTTTTTATTGTTTGCTTCGTTAAACTGTGATTGTCTGTTCGAGGCCAATCGGTGGACAAGTTTATAATGCGGTGTTATGTTCTTAACTTGCTTTTGTCCGTTTTAGGTTAGCTAGACCTTTATTAGCCCCACGGCCGGGCTTTGGGCATGCTTTGAATGCCTCATACACGTGTGTTTGTTTGCTCTGGTTTAGATGTAAAGGGTGTTCATAGGCACGTCTGCCTAGGTATGGTTACCCATAGTTTTCAAAATGGGACGTCTTCGTCCGTCCTTCATTTAATCTTAGGGGGATCTATACCCCCCGTCACAGACTGTTTACAAAAGGTCCATCCTCTTGGGGGGAGATCCCCGTACATATAGTTATCTATTACAAAAGTGGCTCTCGGCCGTTTTTTCTTGGGGGTGCACCCCTTACATGTAATACTTCCTGAGTTGCATGAGGTTCCAGGTCCTGGGGACCTCTTTTCCCTCTAGCGTCTCCAACTTGCATGTTCCCTTACCGTTTGCCCATGTGACTCTGTACGGTCCTTCCCAGTTGGGGCCCAATTTCCCGGTGTTTTCTTGCAGACTTGCCTCGTTGGCTCTGAGAACCAGGTCCCCTGGGACAATGTTGAGTTTTTTCATCCGGGTGTTGTAGTAACTTGCCAGGAGTTTTTTGTAGTGAGCCTCCTTCACTGCTGCTATCTCTCTTCTTTCTTCCAATAGGTTCAGGTTCATCCTTAGATCCTGTTCGTTCTCCTCATCCCTTAACCTCATACGGGCGGTTTGGGATCCGATCTCTGCAGGGATCATAGCCTCCGTTCCGTAGGTAAGGCTGAACGGGGTTTCCCCATTGCAACTTTTGGGAGTGGTTCGGTATGCCCATAGCACAAATGGAAGTTCTTCCAGCCAGCCTTTCTGTTTTCTCCCAAGCCTACCCTTCATTCCCTTGATGACGCTTTGGTTGGCTCTCTCTACCAACCCGTTACTCTGGGCATAGGTAACGGAGGTAAACACTTGCTGGATCCGCATCTGCTCGCACCATGGTTTGAAGGGTCTCCCAGCAAATTGGACCCCGTTGTCGCTCACCAACTCCTTCGGGACCCCATACCTGCATATGATGTTATCCAGCACGAATCTTCTCATCTGGTCTCCGGTAATCTTTGCCAGGGGCTTTGCTTCAATCCATTTAGTAAAGTAGTCAATGGCCACCACCACGTATTTGACCCCTCCTGGGCCCTCCGGGAAAGGCCCAATTATGTCAATGGCCCATTTCTGGAATGGCCAGGATGTCGAGACTGGGACCATAGGGTGTTTGTGCTGGTGGGTCATTGGTGCATGTACTTGGCAGTTATCACACTTCTTGATTTCTTCAGACGCCGCTTCGTACATTCGCGGCCAGTAAAACCCCGTGTTCATTACTCTTCTTACTACCGTTCTTGGTCCTGAGTGCATTCCGCAGATCCTCTCGTGCATCTCCCTGAGCACATATTCGGCCTCTTCCATATCGATGCATTTTAGGGACGGACCCAGGTACGACCTTCGGTACAGCTCCCCCTCAATCAATTCATATTGTAGGGCTTTAACTCTTATTTTTCTGGCTGCCCATTCCCCCTCGGGTAGAGTCCCGTCCCGGAGGAAGTTAACGATTGGGGTTATCCAGGTTTCCTGGGGGCCTTCGATCGTGGCCACCTCCGTCGTGTCAAGGGAGGGGGATGTCAGGACTTCTACTTTGACCTCCTTCGCGAGATGGTTGAATGCCACTGAAGCTAACTTGCTGAGTGCATCAGACTTCCTGTTCTTCCCTCGAGGGATGTATTCTAGTTTGAAGGTTCTGAATGCTTCAGCTGTCTCCTTAACCTTCGCCACATATCGAGCCATGGTGCTATCCTTGGCTTCGTATTCCCCTTGGTATTGCTTTACTACCAACTGTGAATCGGTGCTAGCCTCCACGTGTTTTGCTCTCATCTTCTGTGCCAACCTCATCCCGGCTAAGAGGGCTTCATACTCGGCGGTGTTGTTGGTGTTCTCGAAATCCAGCCTTACAGCGTATGTCAGTTCTACCCCCTCGGGACTTATCAGTGTGATTCCGGCCCCGCTTCCTTCTTCGCTGGATGCTCCATCGGTAAGCAATTTCCACACCGCCTCATCTTCCTTCTCCCTTTCTTCTTTCTCTAAAGCTTCCCATTTCAAGAGTTCCCTTTCTTCGTCCTCAGGAACTTCTGCTAAGAAGTCGGCCAGTATCTGCCCCTTTATGGCTGTCCTGGGCTTAAACTCCAGGGAGTGTTCCCCTAACTCCACAGCCCACTTAGCTAGCCGTCCTGACAACTCTGGCTTCCTGAGTACCTTTTGAAGGGGCTGATCAGTCATTAAAGTGATCTTGTGCTCTTGGAAATACCTCCTGAGTCTTCGGGATGCGAAGACAAGGGCTAATGCGAGTTTCTCCAAGGGCATGTACCGTTCCTCAGGTCCTTTAAGTGTCCTGCTGATGAAATATATGGGTATCTGCTTCCCTTCCCTTTCTACCATCATGACCGCACTTATGGTCGTTTTTGAGGCGGATAGGTACAGGAGCGATGGGTCCCCGGGTACTGGGGTGGCCAGCATTGGGAGCTTGCAGATGTATGCTTTCATTTCTTGAAAGGCTGCTTCGGCCTCTGCGGTCCATTTAAACTTGTTTGTTTGGAGGCAATCTTTCAATACCTTCATGAAGGGAAGGGTCTTATCAGCCACCTTCGACAAGAAACGGTTTAATGCTATCAGTCTTCCGTTTAACTGCTGGATGTCCTTCAGGGACCTGGGGGATCGCATCTCGGCTACCGCCTGGGTTTTCTCAGGGTTTGCTTTGATCCCGCCCCTGGTGACTACTACCCCCAGGAAATTCCCCTCCTCTACTCCAAAACAGCACTTCCCAGGGTTTAACTTCATGTTTACGTCTTGCATGGTGTGGAGAGTCTCGGCTATATCACTTATCAGGGCTGTCTCCGTCAAGCTTTTGATAACAATATCATCAACGTATACCTCCAGGTTCCTCCCTCGTTGCTCCCTAAACAAACTGTTCATAAACCTCTGGTATGTGGCCCCAGCGTTCTTGAGGCCGAAGGGCATCTTGGTGTAGCAGAAAGTCCCTTCGTCTGTAATGAAGGCGGTTTTCTCCTCATCTTCTATTGACATTTGGATTTGGTGGTACCCTTTATAGGCGTCAAGGAAACACTTCAGAGGGTATTGAGACAGGGAGTCCACTTGGGTGTCTATTTCCGGAAGGGGATAACAGTCCTTGGGACATGCTTTGTTTAGGTCTTGGAAATCGATGCACATCCTCCATCCCCCGTCTTTTTTCTGAACCATGACTGGGTTGGCAACCCAGGATGGGTATTTAACTTCCCTGACTATCCCCGCTCTGAGTAGCTTTCGAGTTTCTTCACAGGCAGCCCTTCTTTTACTAGGTCCCATACTCCGCTTCTTTTGTTTCACCGGTTTCGCCCATGTAAAGGTGTTAAGCCGGTGTTCTGTTAGACTCCTCGGGACCCCCGTCATGTCCCCATGTTGGAATGCAAACACGTCTATGTTATGGAGGAGTAGCTCCTTCAGGGCACTCTTACATTTGTCACTCAAATGACTTCCCACCTTGACTGTTTGTTCCGGGAATCTATCACAGAGGACCCATTCTTCCACCTTCTTCCCTTGGGACTTTCCTGGCTCTTCTTCTTTGGATACGGAGGAAACTACCTCGTAGGCAGACTTAACCCATGCAAGACCTTTTGGCGTTTGGAATACCAAAGCTCCGTGGGGTGTAGAGGCCTGTGCCTGTAGATCACCAATTCCGGGTCTTCCCAAGATTGCATTGTACTTGGAGGGTGCCCGGACTACCGTGAAGGTCAGATCTATTGTCCGGACCCGATCCCCCACGCCGACTGTGAATGGGAGCCTGATTTTTCCCAGGGGATGTGACACACTGTTGTTGAATCCTACCAATGGGATTGAGTCTTCCTCCAGCCTATCCCTTATGTCCCTGTCGAACCTACGGAAGCAGTGTTAGTATATTACTTCAACGCCTGACCCTCCGTCCACATGTGTCCTGGACACTTTGTGTCCAGCTATCACAGCCGAGATGTTCAGCGGGAGTCGTTGCACCTCGCTTTCTTCTAAATGTGGCATGAGGATGGGAGCTTTCATGCAGTTTGGGGAACCTAGGATTCTGGCCTTTACACTTCGGGTGGTATCAAACTCATTTCTCCTTCTAATCATATCAACGTCTGCCCTCCCTGGTTCCCGTGCATCTCTTCCCTTGCGATCCCCCCCCTTCTTTGATTTCCCTGACCAGGTGGGCCAATCTTCCCGTCCTTACTGCAGCCTCTATTTCTCTTTTTAAGTAGAGGCAATCGTCGGTTTTATGCCCGGGGCCTTTGTGGAATTCACAATATTCGTTTGGTTGTGCTTTCGGCCCGGGCTTTATGGGTGGTGGTCTTGGGAAGGAGTTCTTTATCCGCTCAGTAGCCAATATCTCACTTGGCGTCTTGATGAGGGGTGTGAAATTATCGGAGTGCGAAGGGGGACCCCTCCCTCGGGGTTTGTATGGGGAGTACGAGGGTCTCATTCTGTCATGCATCATTCTATCAAAAGCAGGTTTTCGAGAGTAGGGTGTACCTTTGTCTGGGGGTTTTGTGACTGGGGCGATCCTCCGGGGTGTGACGTCTGCCTCCTTGGCTTTGCTAACCGTGTCTTTCCCTCTGACAAAGGCCCTGACCCTGTCCATGAGGCTGTCAAATGAATGGGGGAATTCTTCCCCCAGCTTCTCGCACAGTTGGGCATGTTTTAGTCCGTTTATGAAACTGCTAATCTTCATGACCTCCGGGACGTCTTTAATGTTCATGCTCTCCTTGATAAACCTTTCCATGTATTGATCTATCCGCTCGTTGTCTCTTTGCCTGATATGAAGGATCTCATTTGGATTTTTAACCACCTTTCTCTGCTGGCCAAAGTTCCTCAGGAATTTCTCGCTTAGCTCTTCATAGCTATCTATGCTCCCTGGGGGAAGGCTATCGAACCAAAGGCGGGCCCCCTCCGTCAGGGTTTGTACAAACATGTGGCACCATATCGGCATAGGCCATCGCCCCAGCTGTCCCGCTCCCCGGAAGGCATGCAGGTGATCCTCGGGATCTCTTGTCCCGTCATATCGGTCGAAACCTGGGGGCAACTTGGTCTTGGGGGGCATAGGTGCTTCCGAGATTCTTCTAGTGAACTTTGAGACTTCGGCCAGGTCTCGTGGCAAGTATGGCTGGTCCAAGCCGCCGTCATCAAAGTTGTCTTTCTCTTTTCCTTTCTCCTTGGGTTTCTGGCCTGTGATCAGATCCTCTCTTTCTTCAGAAGACATCTGCCTTAGGGCAGACATGAACGTTTCTAGTTGGTCACCGCTGTTGTTCTTGTTTTGAAGGTTAGTTCCCCCTTGGCTAGAGGGTGTGTCGAAGGAAAGCCTGGCCCTGAGGCTCTCGAGTCTTTCCTGTCTCTTCAGGTCTTCAAGATGCTTGGTTATCTTTTCCCTGTGCATGGCCACGAAGTCGGGAGTGATGTGTTCCGTTTCCCTCAGATTTCCTCCCTGATTCTCATCATCTTCTTCATGAGTGATGTCCTCTACAGTGACTTTATCCAAGTCGTCCTGTGCTGTCTCAGTGACACGTGAGTTATGTGGGGTTGCCATGTTTTTAGCAGGATAAGTTGTTCTCTGGACGTCGAGTGTTTGTGTGGGAACACCGGGCAGGCTGATGTCCCACGGATGGCGCCAATGTCGAATACCCAACCCACGGATGACGTTTGATGGATCTTCGGTGACGTCAAGAGCTCTTATCCTTGCTTGCTACAAAAGAACAAACCGTTAGCCTCGTCACGGGGGACCCCGGGAGGGGGATCCGTGACCAAGCTCCGGCGTGAGAGTAAGTAAACTTGCCGGAAATGAGAGGAGCTTCTTCCGGCGAATATGATCACCGGGAGGTTTCCTCTTTGGTGTGAATCTTATTAATGTGTGTAGGTAATAAATATGAGAGAATGTTGGTCGGAAGTTAATGTGTGTAGTAAATGAGGGTATAGTAAGTGAGTGAGAGCTGGAGATGATACCTGCCTTTGCTCTTGTATGCCTTCTCTTATATAATAACCAGCCCTTATCTCATTAGATATTTCCCACATGTGATCTAACGGTTCTTGGAGGTTCTCGGGGAGCGCAGACACGTGTCTGGCTCTTAGCGGCGAGATGTTTCCCCTCATTAATGTTCTAACCGGAGAAGTACGAGATTTCAGACGTGATCCCATTCTTATCAGGCATTAAATGAAGTCTGCTGCCTTTACTAGCTGTTTTCCCGCCTATTTCCGAAATGGAGAAACCTTAGTGAGCAAGGTTATTATGCTTGATGGGCTTTTTAAATAGTTGGGCTTCCAGATAAAAAGGCCCGAAGCGGGTAAAGTGGGTTTACCTACTGGCCCGTCGTCACTGTAAAATCTTCTCAATAGTTAATAAGAGGCTTTGTACCTTGAGGCTTATAAACATTTTTAGTTTACTAAACTTTTAGGTTTTATTTATGATATACGTGAATTTACACATATTTTCGGTGTATTTATCCTTTTATTTTGGTTGGTTTTTGTTACAAGTTCATGTGGAATTAGTATTTATTTGATGAATTTGTAGGAATCGGTGAAAAAAATGAAAAAATCAGAAGCAAAAACGTAGCTAAAATGAAGAATTGGTGAAAAAGGAAGAAGCCGAAATTCGAAGAATAGGTTTTGTCAAAGAGGGATGCCAAGGACCTTATTGAAAAAGCCAATGTGGCCTGCAATGGGAAACTGAAAATAAAAAAAATCAGAACACATCGCAGACTGCGAATATCTTGATCACAATTCGTGACGCACATGAAAATTGTGAAAAGTAGGGTTTGGCTTTATAAGTCGTTCGGACGGGTTTTTGATTCATTCTATGAGTGTGGACGCTCATCTTGAAAGTTTTGGACCAGAGTATCAAGCTTGGTTGGAAGGTTAGGATTGAAGAAAGAAGTCTTGTTCGGTTGGCTTTACATTTGTTTATGTATTTGTTCTTCATGGATTAATTTATGATACAATGTGAGTAACTAAATCTTTTAAGCTACCTAGGTTTTGATGAATACTTTGTAAATTTACGATTTTTGGTTTTGGGTTAAACTCATTGGCTAATGTTTTCGTAAAGAATATGTTTATTATTGGTTGTGATGCATATGCGTGCTATGTATGATTGATTTACTTATCTTGTTCTGCAAGTTTCATCTACTTGGTGTTTGTGAATGCCTTGTGGCTAATTTAGACATCATTAACCAAAGAAACAAGTTTGTAAGTTAGTTATTACCTAGTGTTTTTTGTCATTCTTGAGAACGAGAGGTAATGGATTGTCAGGTTATCTTTGGTTTTGGGTGTTCGGGTAGTAATTGCACAGAATTGAGTTAACCCTAGCTAACTTATATTTTTGTAATTATGAGTTGTAACATCCGGTTTTTACCGTGCAGATACTTAACTGGTTGTTCCTACGAGTTTTTTAACTTACAAGACATCAATTCATTGTAAGCACGATAACCACGGGTTCAAAGAATCTTAGGGACCCGGTTGCACTTTTGTTAACGTTAGATTAGGTAACTTTAGGAACAAGGTGCAATGGTGGGGCAAATGGAGGGCCTTAAGTGGAAATGGGTGATTTAAATCACCAACCTAAATTCTTGGATCAACATAACTCGATCATAGGGAAACCCACGACCGACAATGACAAGGAGGAGGGATACAAGTTCCATCGTTAGATTCTTAGCTATTGACTTATTATAGATTTCCTAATCCGTCTTAAACTTAAATGCGGATTTGGGATGAACGGAGGTTAATGGTGGTGTGGGTTCGCGACTGCTGGGTCACGGTGGTGGTGTCGGACTGTCGGTCAGTCTCACTGGTGATAACGACGTCAGTGGATGCGTCGGCTACGATAATGGCATCGATGGATAACAACCGTAATATCGGGTCATCAAAATCAATTCAAGAAAGTCAATAACCTCCCTCCACCGTTTCCTAAAATCACTCTTTACCATAATTCAAATATATTCAAATTTGTATAGTCAAATTATTAGTTGGAGTTACCTTATTTCTCTCCTTGTAATTAGCCTAGCTTTCCTATTTATTATGTTGTAAATCTTGTAAATGAATACAGTGAGAGTTTTCATTCTTTCATGGTATCACCCTCAAGATCCTTTCTCCTGTAACCTATCAATCGGCCCTTTCTTTCTTCTCCCACCATGTCTACCAACGCCTCTTCCTCCTCCTCCAACACCACCGAAACTAAGCTCCCAATGGCTACCATCCTCCACATGCTCACCATCAAACTTTCATCCACCAACTACCTTTATTGGCAAAACCAACTCCTCCCCCTCCTAGCCAACCAGGGCCTTCTCGGTCATGTCGACGGCTCCATCAACCCACCACCCAAAACCATCCTTGTCGCCTCTGTCCAGCAACCCAACCCCGATTTCACGGCTTGGTCGGTCTCTGACCAACAGGCCGTTCTTATCCTCAACTCCTCTCTCACCGAGGAGGCTATCGCTGAGATACTTGGCTTAACCACGGCTCGCCAAATCTGGACCGCCCTTGAAGCGGCCTATAGCAACACCTCTCTTGAACGGATGCACTTGCTCCGAGACAACCTTCGTCGCTTAACGAAGGGATCCTCTACTGTGGCCGACTATGGTCGCCGTTTCAAAGCCATTTGTGACCAACTCTCTGCCATTGGCCATCCGGTCAAAGACACGGACAAAACCCACTGGTTTCTCTGTGGTCTTGGCTCTACCTTTGAAAGTTGGTCCACTGCCATTCGTACCACCCGTGATCCGCTCCCCTTCCGTGACTTACTCACCAAGGCCGAAAGCCAAGAACAATTTCTCTTGGCCATTAACCCTCCCTCCACCCCGTCCGTTGCCTTTGTTGCCCAAACCAACCAAAATCGTGACACTCAATCCTCTCAAAACCGTGGCCCACGCCGCGGGCAGTCCACGGGATCCTACAACCGTGGTCAATCATCAAGCTCTTCTAACCAATCCTCCACTGGTTCTCGCCGCCCTCCACACTGCCAACTCTGCTGCACAAATGGTCATTATGCAAATAAATGTCCAAAGCTCTCGACTTTTGTTGCTTCGGCCTCTGGAACTGAAGACATTGCTCGTGCTTTCCACGCACAGTGTCATGTTCAAAACGAGGAAGCTCCCGACTGGGCGGCCGACACTGGTGCAGACCGTCACATGACCGACGACACCGGTAATTTATCATCCTTTTCTCCTTACAAAGGAGCGTCTTCGGTCACCTTCGGTAATGGTCAATCCTTGCCCATTACTCATAAGGGTCATGTCTCTTTAACCAAACATGTTAAATTAAATGATGTTTTGGTTGTTCCATCTCTAACTCGCAATCTTCTTTCAGTTAGCAAGTTAACAAATGATTTTCCCGTTGATGTCCTTTTCTCTAATTCCTTTTTTGTGATTCAGGACCGGAAAACAAGCCAACCCCTCGCTAAAGGTCGGTGTGAAAACGGACTTTACGTGCTTCGGGACAAGTCTTTTGCTTTTGTTGCTTCGGTTTCCTCCAATAAAGCCTCTTTTGAATTGTGGCATTGTCGTTTGGGTCATGTTGCTTTTGACATTATGTGTGTTTTGAAAAGACTTGGTTGTTTATCTTTTACATCTCTTTTACCGAAGCCAAATTTATGTTCATCTTGTCAACTTGCTAAATCACATAAATTACCATTTACGATCAATGAAAAACGTGCTTCCTCACCTTTAGATCTCATCCATTGTGATCTTTGGGGACCATCACCAATAACTAGTAGAGATGGGTTTAAATACTATGTTGTGTTTGTGAATGATTTTTCTAGATTTATTTGGTTATATCCACTTAAGCACAAAACCGATTTCTATTCGGTTCTTCAAACCTTCTTGCGCTTTGTTCAAACTCAATTCTCACGCAAAGTAAAAGTGTTTCAAAGTGATGGTGGCACAGAATTCACCAATCAATACGTGCGTAAAATATTTGATGAAAATGGCACGTTTCACCGTTTCTCATGTCCCTATACCGCTCCTCAAAACGGTCGTGCCGAGAGGAAACATCGACACATCGTAGAAACCGGTCTTGCCATGCTATTCCATGCGAGTGTTCCTATCACTCATTGGATTGATGCCTTTACCTCCGCCACCTATATCATAAATCGTTTGCCAACAAAACTTTTAAATGACAAATCACCCTTTGAATTGTTGTTTAATGCCACACCAAATTATACCAACTTTCGGGTATTTGGTTGCCGTGTGTACCCATACTTGCGAGACTATGCTCCTCATAAACTCGCACTGCGGAGCATACCGTGTATTTTTTTGGGATATTCTTCCCAACACAAAGGCTATAAATGTTTTGATCCCGCATTCTCTCGCATGTATGTCACCCGACACGCTCGTTTTGATGAAAACTACCTTCCATGTGTCGACAATTCCTCTCCAACGGATATTGCCTCACTCTTCCTATCAACCTTCAATGATTCGGCCTCTCCATCTGACCCAAATCCCTCGGCCCAGTCCACTTCACCCACTCTGCCAAACCTATCGGCCCACCCCTCACCCCCTCATCCAAGCCCATCAACCTCACCCTCTCATCACAGCCCAACAACATCTTCCACCAACTCCTCCAATCTTTCGGCTCAACCTAATTCTCCTCAACACCCTCCAACTACCTCCACATCACAGCATCCTACTTGTACCTCCACATCACAGCATCCTACTTGTACCTTGTGTGACCCACAATCAGACCCTACCCCAACCGGTCCTATACCAGTTCAATCACCACCAATCCCACCTCAACCCGTTACCCACCAACACTCGCCTCTACCATCTACACCCTCCCCTACCTGCCCCCCACCTATAATCTCACCTGCTCCCTCTCCTTCTCCACCTCCGGTCGCTCCCTCTCATCCCATGACCACTCGGTCTAAAGTTGGCACCTTTAAACCGAAACCTAAACACTCATCATATCTTGCTACCATAAAGCATTCTTGCCTTCACGCAGCACTACTTACCAATAGTGTTCCCAAAGGCTTCAAAAGTGCTTCTAAACACTCTCATTGGATGAATGCGATGCAAGATGAATTCTCGGCTCTAACCCGGAACCACACTTGGTCACTTGTGCCTCGCCCATCCTCCACAAACATTGTCGGATCCAAATGGGTTTTCCGCACCAAATATCGTTCGGATGGCACAATTGATCGACACAAAGCACGCCTCGTTGCTCAAGGCTTCACTCAAATACCGGGCATTGATTTTAATCACACATTTAGTCCCGTTGTGAAGGCTTCAACCATTCGCATTGTTCTATCCCTAGCGGTCATAAATAGTTGGCCTCTTCACCAACTAGACGTTAACAATGCGTTCTTAAACGGTCATCTCTCAGAGACCGTTTACATGGAACAACCTCCGGGCTTTATAGACCCAAAATTTCCGAACCATGTATGCAAGCTAAGCAAAGCCCTCTATGGCTTGAAACAAGCTCCTAGAGCTTGGTTTCACAGATTGAGTTCATTCTTGGTCTCCTTCGAATTTACTTGTAGCCGTGCTGACCCTTCACTTTTCGTCTACTTTCAAGGAGATTCGGTCCTATATCTTCTTGTATATGTGGACGATCTTATACTTACGGGAAACAAACCCTCCATAATCTCCTCCTTCACAGCCCGACTTCACAATGAATTTGCTATCAAAGACCTTGGGCTACTTAGCTACTTCCTTGGTCTTGAAGTCATTCATGATAGCGAAGGTCTTTTCCTCACTCAAACCAAGTACGCGAATGATATCCTCACCCGAGCCGGCCTCACCGAAGCCAAAACCGTTCCCACTCCCCTCGCCTCCACCGACTCCTTCACAAAAGACAGCACCCCTTTTGCCGATCCCACCCTTTATCGATCTCTTGTGGGGGCTCTCCAATACCTAACCATAACTCGCCCCGACCTCTCTTATGCCGTCAATCAAGCCTGTCAATACCTCCACTCTCCAACCGATCATCACTTTCAACTGGTCAAACGTATTCTTCGGTATGTGAAAGGGACTATCTCTCACGGTTTAGTCTTCACCAAACCTACCACGGCCTCAATTTTAGGGTACTCAGATGCGGATTGGGCTAGGTGCATTGAAACTCGAAGATCAACTTACGGTTACTCCATTTTCTTAGGTGGAAACTTGGTCTCATGGAGTGCAAAGAAACAACCGACAGTCTCAAGTTCGAGTTGCGAATCAGAATATCGGGCAATGGCAAATGCTGCAGCTGAGATAGTTTGGATCACTCATTTACTACAGGAACTTCGTGCCCTGCCAAAGTCTCGGCCTACTTTATTGTGTGACAACAAAAGTGCTTTATTCATGTCTCAAAATCCGGTCTTGCACAAGCGTGCTAAACACATCGACTTAGACTATCACTTTGTTCGGGAACTGGTCATGTCAGGAAAGCTACACACCAAGTTTGTTCCAACCAAGCTTCAACTTGCGGACATCTTCACAAAAAGCTTACCAAGACCGCTGTTTGAACATTTTCGAGATTTACTAAGAGTTCATCCACCGCCGTTTCGCTTGCCGGGGGGTAAGAACCGTAATATCGGGTCATCAAAATCAATTCAAGAAAGTCAATAACCTCCCTCCACCGTTTCCTAAAATCACTCTTTACCATAATTCAAATATATTCAAATTTGTATAGTCAAATTATTAGTTGGAGTTACCTTATTTCTCACCTTGTAATTAGCCTAGCTTTCCTATTTATTATGTTATAAATCTTGTAAATGAATACAGTGAGAGTTTTCATTCTTTCAATGGAGATGACTGTTACGGTGATGGGGTCCGGTGGAGGTGACAACCACAGTGGTGGCGTCGAGTGGAGGTGATAGCTATAATGGTGGTGCCGAGGAAGTGACGACCACAGTGGTGGTCCCGGGTGGAGGTAACGACCACGGTGATGGTGTCGTGTGGAGGTGACGACCACGGTGGTGGTGTCGAGTGGAGGTGATGATCACGGTGGTGGCATTGTGTAGTGGTGATGATCATAAGGGTGACTAGGGTTTGCATAGAGATGGTTCTTGCTACATAGGGGGGTCTGGTTGGGTGTGCGAGTCCGAATGGGGGCTGTAGGTGACCCTATTGGAGGATTGCATAGGATTAGGATTTCATTGTTGATGGGTTTGGATATGTGATTAGTTGAGGGTGAAGTTGGTACTCGTGTTTAAGGTTAAGGAGTGTACTAGGGTTTGGATGTCGTGAAAACTACCTCGCATGAGGTGGATGAAGACGTGCATGGTCACATGTAAAAACGCAATTAACGAACCCTGGGCACCACTTTGGGTGTTGTCATGGGATGTTTGCTGGTTTTTGGCGAATACTTAGACATGTAGTGACATGCTTAGACATGTATTTTATTTGTATTGTATTTCATTATTCATGCTTAGACATGTAGTGACATGCTTTGGGAGTTGTCATGGGATATCACACCCCAACCGATGGCGGAAACATCGGAGCGAGACGAAATAGATTGCAAGAGACTTCATAACACTATTTGTGACAAGTATTTAAATGATAAATTTTCATTTCATTTCTAAAGAGTCAATTACAAGGAATTGAAACAAATACAACATGAATAATGAAATACAATACAAATAAAATACAAAATTTAAAGTGTGTATCTAAGCATCCTACTAGATTCCATGCATCATCAACATCATCGCTAAACCTGCAACATGTTTTAAAAGCATAGTTCAATACAAAGGTATTGGCGAGTACACTAGTTTTAGACTCATGGCATATGTATAAAAAGGTATTTTCAATCCAACATAGCAATTGGTATACAAGGTCAATCTATCATGCATAACAATATGTCAACTCTAGTGTCCACTAGTATTTAGCATCCCTCGACACAAAAGTGACGAGACCGTTATAGAATAAAGACTCAACAAAACCCCGTCGGGTGGTGTGCTACTCCTACAGCGCTATAATTGTTAAGCCGAGTTAACAAGTAGTATGTATTCTAGCATGAACCTAAGCATAGCAAAGCATGTATAAGGATTGAATGAATAAAAGCATGTTTGTGAATCGTGCATTTTAACAAGTAAAACATGTTGCACCCAAAGTGTATTAAAAGGAAAATGGGTCAAGTGTACTCACAAAGTTGCATATGCTTTCCGATTATCCCATGTGACGAAGTTGTTGAGACTAGGAAGTTGAATGTGTTCGATTTGGAGTTTAAGAGGTGTTTACATATGGTTTTAGGGATTTGGAGTTTAAATAACATGAAAAATAAACATATGAAAATAATCATCTAACACCTATGACACTTGTTCTTGACACTATGAAACTATAAAAGAGTTTAAATGTTTTCATGGAACAAAGTTCCATTAGAATCGTGACAAGTTGTCAAAGCCTAAGATGATACAATCTACTAGCTTGACGAATGTCCATTAGTTCATCACCAAGAGTTCGATTATTTGCTTGTTACATAAGTATTACATAGTGTATATTACATCATATAAGTCAAGCATGAGGTAGAAGACTAAAGTCTTCATTTAGGCACCTCTAAGTATCATGGAATTCATACATGAGGTAGGAAGAACAAAGCTTCCATTTAGGTACCCCTATTGTTCACCACTACACTTGTTGTTATGAACAACAAGGAGGGTCATGAACTTACAAGAAACAATAGAATATAAACAACTAATATATGAGAAAACATCAAGCAATGTGTGGATTTTCAAGTAGGTTAGCCCAAGCTAATCCTAAATCACACAATCATCAAGTCTTGAACTTGAGCATCACTTGTGGGTTAAAACCCTTGAACAAAACAGAAAGTTTGTGAGGTTTATACCTCTGATTTTAAACGTCTCAACCTTGTTTTTAAGCCTAACTAAACATAGAAATGGTTATAAGCATAAGGACATAGGTTTGAGATGAGTTTCCTCAAGTTTAAACAAGTTTATCAAAGTTTGAAACAAGAACAGAAAAATCAGTCCACTTTGGAGCCCTTTTGGCAACATTCCAGGCTCTGGTTTTCCAGGGAAAACCCATGGAAACGTAGCTAAGGTCAATACAAAGTAGTAGGAAAAAGAATCGAGTGAATCGGATAAGAATTGAGTGAGTTATGCTCACTTTAGTGAAGTGGTATAAATGTGCTCGAACTTCTACAATCAGCTACAGTTTGGAGTGTTTGAGAGTGAATGGAGAGTGTTTAGAAAGTGAAAAATGCTTGGAGGAGGCTTGGGTTATATAGGGGATGGATTAGGGTTTCATTGGGTTGGGCTTTGGAAGTGTTTAGTGGACTAAAAACAAGGAAATTAAGTGGGCTGATGCAAGGCTGTTAACAGCCCTATAATTTTTATTTTATTTTATTTTTTTGACATTAGAAGGTATATATTTGATGTTTAATAAATTGTTACATGGTTTCTAGTATGTATGTAACTTGTAACAGGATCCAAAATGCATAAATTACATGTTTTAATTTAGCAAAAAGTGTGATAACATAGGTGTGTATAACACATGAAATGTAACAAGTATGTATGGTTTATAGTTTGGTATGATCAAGTGAAAAAAAACATACAACTTAATCTTATAATCGAATAACTAAGTGTTTAAATGTATGAAGATTTAAGGATTACGAATACACGATCATTGTTTACGAGTTAAGCTTACGTTTATACGAATTACGAACCATATATCAAACGAGTGCACGTATCAATGTATAATCATGTATAAACAATGTATAAAAGATTCGTTTCATTACGATCAAAGTCTCGGATTTTACAACGATACAACGAAATACGATTGCAAGGAATACAAGATTTCCAAAAAAATAGAATTTCAAGCAATGGTTTCTAAATATGGAAAGTATGAAAACACAGGGCGTTACAGTCTCCCCTCCTTTAGGAAATTTCGTCCCGAAATTTATTCAAGAGGAAGACTTGAAAAAGTTTTGGCAAAAATTGAGACTTGGAAATTTTGAAACGGTTTGAAAAGTACGGAACTTTGGAGAACGACAATGTAAATTTGTAAGGGAGTTCGTTGTCTAAAATAATTTGAGGTACCAAACATAGTTGAAAACGTGTTGGTGCGTATATAGGTAAAGGGAGTCTAAACAAGTTTGGATAACTTAAATTGGAGATGTATTAAAAATGGGACGTATTAAGAAGGAAGATTTTGACAAACGGTTTGTATTTTGTTGGAAAGTGGGGTAGTTTACAGGGGAAGTTTTAAGGATAGTATAAAAATCACACTTTCGTAAAAATTGTTTATTGAGAGGAGCAAAAAGGTTTGGTACTTTGAATAAAGCGTTAAAGGTATACTAAGTACATTTACACAAGAATAAAGAATAGGAAGACGGTTTTAAAGGTAATGAGATAAGTTAGGATTTGAATGTTTAAACAAGCTTGATTGTGAACGGGGTTCGTATGAAAGAAAGGATAATGAAGAATAATAGGAGTATGGGGCGAACAATTGACTCTAAATGAATGCAAGTATATGAATGATATAAGTATTAGATAGACGAAAGTAGCGTGTTAAAGATGAAGTATCGTCATGGATTATCGGATATAATGTGTTTGTGAGTTGTTTAAAGTTTGTATTAGGTCAAAAGGTCTGCAAAGCACTGAATTTCTCATGGCACGTTTTACGAAAGTTTGGTAACATGGTGAAAACACTTATATATAGGAAGTACCATCGGCGTATCCACCATGTTATGTCCGTCTCGTTATTCGGTGTCATGTTACGTTCCGTGTCTTACCATACACAGTAGTACGCTCTATGGTTTTCATACGCCTATCACTATAATTCCGTGTGCACCCGCGATTATTTTGATCGTCGCATGATCCGCATAGCTTGTACTAGTTGTGTATGAATCAGGGTATACATAATTTAAAAATAAGAATGTGTACATATAAGAATATAGTATATAAGCAAGTCCATGCTTAAGTATGTATGGGACCCACATAAGCGAATCACTCGGATTACGCTCGCGTACGGGTACAAATGTATGAATAATGAGTATGAATGAAAGTATGAGCATAAGTATAAGTTTAAGTATGAATATGCACGTAAGTATGAGTATAAACATAAAACGTACGAGTAGTATGAGTATAAGTATAAGCATAAAACGTATGCGTATAAGTGTAGGTACGAATAATAAAATTTACGTATATAGTGTACGTTGGGACATAGCGGATTTAAGCGTATAAAAGCATTCAAAAGGTTGAGTATGTAAATACGAACAATATGAATGATGTTATCGCGAGATATCGACTAAAATGTGTTTGATGATATGCATGTATAGTTGTTTAAACGAAACGTTGAGTTTATCGGATCAAAATTAGAATGAGCTTGATTTGAAGGGTAAAATATAGTTTGTATATGTAAGAGGATATAAAGTACTCATTGGTTAAGCATAATGTATTTTGTAATGAATGGAAATGTTACTTTTGTTTTAAAAGAGTTTACGTAGTCCGAAGATGGTCGGTCCCCATGAAGTCTTCTTGCCCACATGTTTTGTAAATTGGTGTAGGAAAAAGGTTTTCGATAAAAAATAAGTTCGTTTCATCAAACAAGAAATTATGAATTTAGGAGGTTCTTGTGAAAACGAGGATCCTTAGAAAAGAAATTTAGCAAAAGGACTTAGTGATTGTTAAAAGTTTTAACAAATGATTTGTTGATGTTGAAAAGAGTATTTGGTAAAACGATCATATAACATCTATAAGATCTTATAAGTAATTGAGAAAGGTTGGTTTGATTTCGATTAAGAATGGAAGTCTCTAGTATGATGATATAACGTGTGCGTGTTTTAGTGATTAAGTTGAATATGAAGTTCATGGGCCAGAGATTCATTGGGCCGATTAAATTGATAGGTAGCATTTCGTAAGGTTTTGAAATTCGGGAAATAAAACGTTTTAAGGTATGATTAAGAATTTCGTGTATGTGATTTATGTGAAAATAGATTGTAGGATAAGAAGTACGTTTGATAAAACAATATATTTTGGAATTGATATAAGTGGGTATTTCGATAAATGATAAATGATTTAGGTATGAAACATGATTGTGTTTGCTTGATAAAGTATTTTGAAGGAAAGTTTTGGTAACGATCACCTAGGTAAGGGAATCACCCCTAACTCGTTGGTGAGGTCGTTTTAAGAAAAGAAGGAGTGGAGTTAATCGTCAAGGTAAGGAAATCACTCCTAACTCAATGATATGCCTCCATTTTGGCGTTATAAAGAATGTAAACAAAATTGAGTGACGTTTTGAAATCATGCATAGGTATAAATGTATGAAAAAGATTTAGTATGATGTGTGTGTGAGAAGAAAATATCGAAAGTAAATTCGAATTTGAAAGATTGCATCGTATAAAATAAATAATAGAAACACATGTTTGATTAAAATTTGGGATGGTTCTAAACGGAACTTTGACTAACCAAAGTGGTCGAAAAGTCTTTCGAATTTGAGGAGCATGATTTGGCTTAATAGGTGGAATACTCTCGCCGACAAGTCGGTTAATGGTATTTACCCTTCCGGTTACTACATGTCCCAAATCAATCGAAATTTCGAGACTTGGCGGGATTTATGAAAAATTCAAGGAGTGGAACTAGTCGACAAGGTGCGGGTTTCACCCCTAACTTGACGATTTCGTATCCTAAGTGTGGTTGGTACTCGTCGGGTCAAAATTTAATTTCAACACTTTGACAAGGGTCCACTAGAATTTGAAAGCGGAAATTCTCCATCAAGGTGAGGATCCCACTCCTAACTTCGTCGCGAATTTCATGTAAAAAAATAGGTGGATTGAGAGTCTTTCACCAAATTGTGGGTTTCACGCCTATTTTGGTGAAGTCGTCTCGTTTGTGTATTACAAGTGGTTTCGAATTTAGTATAAATGAGTAAAAGACGTATGTTCAAAATAATAATAACAAGTATAAGCACATAAAGCATTTTAAGAAAATAACACGTAAGAGACATTTCAAGAATAACATGTAAAGATATTTCATAAAAGTAGCATGTGAAGCAAGTATGGTCGAATTTTGGTGCTTAACTATAGACTAGGTCAAAGGCATGGCAATTTTCCTAATTCCCTATAGTTATGGCTCTGATACCAATCTGTCACACCCCAACCGATGGCGAAAACATCGGAGCGAGACGAAATATATTGCAAGAGACTTCATAACACTATTTGTGACAAGTATTTAAATGATAAATTTTCATTTCATTTCTAAAGAGTCAATTACAAGGAATTGAAACAAATACAACATGAATAATGAAATACAATACAAATAAAATACAAAATTTAAAGTGTGTATCTAAGCATCCTACTAGATTCCATGCATCATCAACATCATCGCAAAACCTGCAACATGTTTTAAAAGCATAGTTCAATACAAAGGTATTGGCGAGTACACTAGTTTTAGACTCGTGGCATATGTATAAAAAGGTATTTTCAATCCAACATAGCAATTGGTATACAAGGTCAATCTATCATGCATAACAATATGTCAACTCTAGTGTCCACTAGTATTTAGCATCCCTCGACACAAAAGTAACGAGACCGTTATAGAATAAAGACTCAACAAAACCCCGTCGGGTGGTGTGCTACTCCTACAGCGCTATAATTGTTAAGCCGAGTTAACAAGTAGTATGTATTCTAGCATGAACCTAAGCATAGCAAAGCATGCATAAGGATTGAACGAATAAAAGCATGTTTGTGAATCGTGCATTTTAACAAGTAAAACATGTTGCACCCAAAGTGTATTAAACAGAAAATGGGTCAAGTGTACTCACAAAGTTGCATATGCTTTCCGATTATCCCATTTGACGAAGTTTTTGAGACTAGGAAGTTGAATGTGTTCGATTTGGAGTTTAAGAGGTGTTTACATATGGTTTTAGGGATTTGGAGTTTAAATAACATGAAAAATAAACATATGAAAATAATCATCTAACACCTATGACACTTGTTCTTGACACTATGAAACTATAAAAGAGTTTAAATGTTTTCATGGAACAAAGTTCCATTAGAATCGTGACAAGTTGTCAAAGCCTAAGATGATACAATCTACTAGCTTGACGAATGTCCATTAGTTCATCACCAAGAGTTCGATTATTTGGTTGTTACATAAGTATTACATAGTGTATATTACATCGTATAAGTCAAACATGAGGTAGAAGACTAAAGTCTTCATTTAGGCACCTCTAAGTTTCATGGAATTCATACATGAGGTAGGAAGAACAAAGCTTCCATTTAGGTACCTCTATTGTTCACCACTACACTTGTTATGAACAACAAGGAAGGCCATGAACTTACAAGAAACAATAGAATATGAACAACTAATATATGAGAAAACATCAAGCAATGTGTGGATTTTCAAGTAGGTTAGCCCAAGCTAATCCTAAATCACACAATCATCAAGTCTTGAACTTGAGCATCACTTGTGGGTTAAAACCCTTGAACAAAACAGAAAGTTTGTGAGGTTTATACCTCTGATTTTAAACGTCTCAACCTTGTTTTTAAGCCTAACTAACCATAGAAGTGGTTATAAGCATAAGGACATAGGTTTAAGATGAGTTTCCTCAAGTTTAAACAAGTTTATCAAAGTTTGAAACAAGAACAGAAAAATCAGTCCACTTTGGAGCCCTTTTGGCAACATTCCAGGCTCTGGTTTTCCAGGGAAAACCCATGGAAACGTAGCTAAGGTCAATACAAAGTAGTAGGAAAAAGAATCGAGTGAATCGGATAAGAATTGAGTGAGTTATGCTCACTTTAGTGAAGTGGTATAAATGTGCTCGAACTTCTACAATCAGCTACGTTTTGGAGTGTTTGAGAGTGAATGGAGAGTGTTTAGAAAGTGAAAAATGCTTGGAGGAGGCTTGGGTTATATAGGGGATGGATTAGGGTTTCATTGGGTTGGGCTTTGGAAGTGTTTAGTGGACTCAAAACAAGGAAATTAAGTGGGCTGATGCAAGGCTGTTAACAGCCCTATAATTTTTATTTTATTTTATTTTTTTGACATTAGAAGGTATATATTTGATGTTTAATAAAGTGTTACATGGTTTCTAGTATGTATGTAACTTGTAACAGGATCCAAAATGCATAAATTACATGTTTTAATTTAGCAAAAAGTGTGATAACATAGGTGTGTATAACACATGAAATGTAACAAGTATGTATGGTTTATAAGTTGGTATGATCAAGTGAAAAAAAACATACAACTTAATCTTATAATCGAATAACTAAGTGTTTAAATGTATGAAGATTTAAGGATTACGAATACACGATCATTGTTTACGAGTTAAGCTTACGTTTATACGAATTACGAACCATGTATCAAATGAGTGCACGTATCAATGTATAATCATGTATAAACAATGTATAAAAGATTCGTTTCATTACTATCAATGTCACAACCCCCGATCCCTAGTTCCCGGGAACGGGCGACCGTGAGCCAGTTTCGGTGGTATCGGTGTTTATTAATTTGGCAGCGGAAAAATTTCATCAGGACCGTAGTTAGGAAATATTTTATCAGAGTAAACTACCATATTTTATAAATACAAATACATGGGAAAAACCCAAGTTTGCAGTACACACATTTTTATAGGAATCAATCCTATTTTATTTAATAGAAACACCTATTTTATTTTATGTAACTTTATTGCCACTTTTCCAAGCCTTCAGTGCTCTCCAGCTGGCTTTTATTGGCTTCACACTAAGTTACCTGAAACACGTGTTTAAAACATTTTATCAGCAGGAAATACTGGTGAGTGAATCCCAGTTTAATCAAGTTTAAATAAAAGTCACAGTGAACAGTATTGAGAGCGATCACATTGTTTATGTCTACACAATTACTCCATTTGGTACTATCAATCCTGACTTGTGGGTCATATTACCCATTGGCTAACTCATTGTCCAATGGTAACGTATTGTCATCCCGACTTACTACTCGCAAGTAGTATAAATTTTGTATAGAAAACCCCAACATACCGGCAGTAATTGAATAACCACAAAGACTCAATCACTGCTAAATTTCATAGTAAAATATTTAAGGTTTGGTAAAACATTACCAAAAAGATTATCAAAAAGAGGATAAACTCACATTGCTATGTTAGACTTCGCGTAAGGGTTTCCTGGATATAATCTATAATTTATACAAATGTACATTGGTTAGTATCATAACCCTTTGAAAATATTAATGATACCCTTCCCGAGACGGCATTCCAACAACTACGTCGGGCAGAACCACGACAGTTGTTACGGAACCCTAAATCAATCGGGCAACGTAACTATTATGAAACCGGAGTTATAATACTTACAACGGAGCAGAACCTCGCTAATTAGGGGTATAATACCCGCGTATTATAAGCCTACTATCAGAATTTGAGAGAAAGAAATCGTTGTGAGCGAATTTCAAATGAAATCCGATGCGTTCTATTTATAGTGGCTGAACTAGACTCTCACGCGGCCCGCGTAAGAGAAGCATAAGGCCTTCGCGGCCCGCGTTGACTCCAGTCAACTCAGTAGCTTAGCTGGGTTAGCTAGTAGGTTCGCCACGATGTCGACACGTGTTGGCTTCTGGTGCCTCCGCGTATGATGATCTCACACGGCCAGCGTAAGCTAACTGGAATTCTTACGCGACCCGTCTTAACTTAAAGTTTACTGAAATCAAGTTTCAGCCTTGATACCGCCCGCGTAAGGTTGAGGTGGAGTCCTACGCGGCCCGCCTCAACTTAGTATTTATTGTTTTTAATTATTTTTAATAATATATGGTATTTCGGGCTCAGCTTTCACGTACGGGGTGTATTTAAAAACATATAGAGGTATTCTAAATATATTAGGGGTGTCAGAAATATTTTGGAGGGTTGATATATCTTGGTACAACTCCTGGATTTAATTAATAGAATATATAGTGCACTCATACTTAAATATAGTAACCCAATTCCACTTTATCCCTACGTCATGAGACAGAACCCCAATGAATTTAGGCAGAGCCTTGACATACATTACGGGGCCCTACGTCACTTGGACAGGGTATCGGTGATCAAGGGTTACAACACTTAAAATGGGGTAGGGCTTTATTATTATTATAGTGTGAGAAATACTAAATAAAAATTTTGGAATACATGAGAAGGGAAGGAAGGATAGAAGCTGAACAAATTTAGAGTGAAGGTAGGTTCCATATATATAGTCGATTGCCTAACTTGAACTTCACGCTAGACTTGATCTGTTTCTCCAAAAATTGAGCCACGTACATTACTTCAATAAATGTTTCAAATTCCACCAATGCATTCTTAATTTAGATATTAGTTTATTATTTTATTAATTCACGTATACATTCATTGTCTACATTGATATGGAATTTTAACTTTTATTATTTTATTTATATATTCTAATTAATTTAACTACTTCACTCTTTTGGCGCTTATAACTTCTAAAATATGACGTTTTATAAAATAATAAATATACTATTAGAATGAAAATAATTTTATCTACATTTTGAACCAAGTTTCATTAAAAAACAGAGTAGGTTCAAATATAATGTATTTTTATAATTATTAAACGGTTCCTACGCTTGCCCAAAATATCTCATATTTCTATTGGTCAATTTACCCATGATGCATTCTTTTAATAACATAAGTTTTTATATTTTTTTATAAATAAAAATTTTGGGATTGTTACAATCAAAGTCTCGGATTTTACAACGATACAACGAAATACGAGCAAGGAATACAAGATTTCCAAAAAAATAGAATTTCAAGCAATGGTTTCTAAATATGGAAAGTATGAAAACACATGGCGTTACAGTTTGCATAGAGATGGTTCTTGCTACATAGGGGATCTGGTTGGGTGTGCGAGTCCGAATGGGTTGTAGGTGACCCTATTGGAGGCTTGCATAGGATTAGGATTTCATTGTTGATGGGTTTGGATGTGTGATTAGTTGAGGGTGAAGTTGGTACTCGTGTTTAAGGTTAAGGAGTGTACTAGGGTTTGGATGTCGTGAAGACTACCTCGCCTGAGGTGGATGAAGACGTGCATGGTCACATGTAAAAACGCAATTAACGAACCCTGGGCACCACTTTGGGTGTTGTCATGGGATGTTTGCTGGTTTTTGGCGAATGCTTAGACATGTAGTGACATGCTTAGAAAGTAACAAATAAATTGCACACAAACACAAACTAACTTAAAGGTAAAAACCACAACTACTATCTACACATGTTCTAGGCAAGCGTACCTATTGGAATATAGTATATCTAAGGTAAGTACCTAAGTATCAATCCAAAGACACGAAATCTATTAACATATCCTCTTTATAATATTTAACCTATGTAAGAAATAGTAAATTGAAACTACCAATTTTAAGTTTATGGAATCAGATATAAGAAAAATAAGCAATTAGGATCAGAATCCTCTTAATACTTTGCAAAGCTGTTTGATTATGGGTTTTATGAAAAGCTCGTCATTATAAACACTAGTGACAAGGGTGTAGTGTTAAAAAGCCAGTCCCCTATCAGGATGACCCCATGTCCCCAAATAACCACGCTATAGACACACCTAACTATCCGGTTCTAAGTAACTAAGTCATTTACCATTCCCTTGTGATTTTAGAGCTTCTTATATTGTTTTAGCAACATAAATTAACGAACTGAGCGAATTAATATTTATGCTACTCAATTTAAAGTAAACCCTAACTAACTTTTAAATCCTTTTAATTAGATTCTTCCCATATGTGACCCATATGACTTACTGACCTTTAAACAAGTTTGTCTTTTGCCTACTAAGTTTCCAACCCTACACTAACGATCGATATATAGCCCAAAGATGGACAAGACAGATCTAGCATGCATTACTTCATAGAAATACCTAAATCATCCACACAAACTCATTCAATGATCAATACATATCATATATATTACACAATCACAAGTTCGTCAGCAAATCTTACTAAAAACATACTTCCATAACAAAATCATCCAATCTTCATATCGTATTAAGATTCATCCTAACCTAACTGGCTATAGAGCGGTTAGCTACTCACAGAAATAACTAAAACACAAGAATTCATCGAATACATAATCACATCTATAAAAAATGATAATACGAAGAGTGTAACTCAGTAAGGATCGATGTCTCGCCATCTTGTACGCTATTCTTCCTTGAATCTTGTTCCCGTTGATCTTCTGTTGGATCTTCCTCCTTGTTACAACTTTTTTTTCGCTATTCTTGACTGCTGATTTTGTAACTTAGGGTTTAATCAACATCTCTTTCTCTTTATACGGTCCAGGTTCAATCCAGTACACTTCCTTTCGGGTACTGCTCGTAACTTTGACGCGTCAATATTCGTTACCCAATTTTTTTTATTTCTTATTAAAAGAATGTAAATAGAAGATATATTCAATTTTCACTAGTTGTTACCCAAGAAAATTACCAACAAGGATACTTAATTTCACACTTTTTTAAATGCAATATTCCAATTTTGTTAAATACCGACATTTATATTTTATATTATATTATATTATATTTTCTTTTAAATCATTCGTCATTAATAACCATTCGTCACCGTTAACGGATATTTAAAAAATCGCGCGACAAAAATTCTTAAAAAGGAAAAAGAAGATTCTTGTTCATTCAAACCGACATAAAAAACCCAGACCAAACGCTTCGTTAGATCATGTATCTTCGTTAACAATAACTTTAAAACAACAGAATAAAAATAATCATCAACAATTACAATTTTTATTTACAACACCGAAAAATATATTATTACTTTGTTATACCATTCATCATCATTAATAGATACGTAACTGCGATACGAAAAACAATAAAACAGAAAAAATTTCTCTTTCACACAAACCAACGACATATCATCTACTCTGTTACATCATGTATCATCGTTAACAACAATTCAGCCGCACAAAAATATTATCAGTTATCGTTAACGAATATTTAAAAACCGCGCCACAACTTAGTTAAAAAGGAATAATAATAATCTTTCTACATGTAACAAAACATATTTTTGAAAAATCAAGAAACAAATCTATACAAAAGAAATCACATAAATTTATTCACCAAAAGTTCAAAACTACACCCCATTTAGCCTAAAATTACCCTAACACCCCACCATCCCGAAAACAACAATTCTTTTCTTCGAGTCGGGCATATGCACCACCGATCCTCAACTCTATTTCTACGAAACACCCATTTCAGCTTTTAACAAAAATTGTATAAATTTCAGTGCTTTTCTGCTTGGGGCGTTGATGATTGTCAATCTTGGGTCACTTCTCTACAGCCATTATAGCTCTTTAAAACAGGTCTGATTGCTGCTTCTTTAGTTAACAATCGTAAATTCATTTGCTTTATGTTGTTTTATATATGTATGTATAGGTCATTTGTATGTTACATAATGCAGAATTGTTGAATTGATAGGTCTTTTGATTGGAAATTTGGAAGCAAGTTTTAATTTTGTGAATTGGGTTGAGGGATTTTGAGGTTTTTGTGTTAGGATATGTGGGTGTGTTTTGGTTTGATTGGTGTTTGATAAATGGAATGTGAGGGTAAAGATTTTGGATCAAATCAAGAATTGGTGCAAATTGGGTTAGGGTTTGATGTGAATTGTGGTGTTGGGAAAACTAGGGTTGAGAAGATGGATGTGGAGAAAGTGGTGAAAAAGAAAAGATCTGCTGAAGTTAAAATCGGGTTTGAGGTGGATGACGATGAGCCGATTGGATCGTTGTTTAAGGTTAAGAGTAGACGGAATCCGAAGAAGGTTAAAGTGGAAGATGATGGTGGTTTACAAGATCAGGAGTTGGGTGGTTTGGATGATACATTGGCTGCGTTTAGGAAGAAGTTGAAGGGGCCGAAGAAAGAATCGATGGTTGGTACAAGGAAAGGGGCGGATTTAGATGCTGATGTGGCGAAAGAACCGTGTGCGTTTGAAGGTGGAGTTGATGAGAGCGTCAAGAAAGAGTTAAAAAACAGTGGTAAACCGAAACGCAAAAAGTCGGTGAAGAAGAAGGTGATCGACGAGAGTTTGACAAATAATGATAAAGAGGGTGATTTGGAGCTTAAAGGGTTAAAAAACAATGGTAAAGAGAAAAACAAGAGGTCCAAAAGTAAGTCAACAAAGAAGAAGACATCGGGTGAGAATTTCACTCAAAACAATCATGAACCATCTTCGGATGATCATCTAGAAGATTCCCTATCGGCATTTCTGCTCAAGGCACAATCTGGCTCGCTTCAGAAAGCTAAAAAGGTGTCGAAACTTAAGCAAGTTAAAACGACTCAAGGTTGTAATGATGGAGTGGAACAAAAGCCGAATGATCGAGTCACAGTTAAGGTTGTCGAAGATGAAAGATTAACAGACCACCCTAGTAAAGATTCAATTGGAAATGATGTTGTTAAGGATGATTTAGATCATTCATCCTCTGAAATAGCAAAGTTGACCCATGAAGTTTCTGAGATTGAAGTTCATGAAGAAAAGATGGACCCCACCTGCTCTATACCCGAGAGCGCACCAATTGTAGGGTTCATAACTAGCCCCGTATCAACCGCAGACCAGAAAATTTCCTCAAGCTTGCTAGTTCAAAACGAGACTATGGACCAGGGTTCGAACCCCGTTGGTGGGGTTGTCTCGGACCAGTTTCAAAACGGTTCACGCAGTACTCAACCACATTCACATAAGGAAGTCACTTCCAGCGACTGTGACAGTCCCAATCACGAAATTGTTTCAGTTGCTTCACAAAAGGAGAATGCATCAACATCAGACGGCGAATGCAATAAATCTGCAGATGAAAATGAAGCTTACGCAAGTGAAACCGGATCTATGCTTGATCATCGTGAAACAAAATCCAATAAAACGTCAGCTGGCAAGCGGATCGCGAGACAGGCTAAACGACACAGGCATGATGACATGGCATATGAGGGTGATGCTGACTGGGAGACACTGATTTACGAACAGAATTTTCTGGTAAACCATCAAGATAGTGATAAGATCCAGTCAGTTAAAACAAAGGGAAAACTAGATTTCTTGCAAACGATTGCTATGGAGACAGAAAGTGGAGGGGTGGCAGCTGTTTCGGTCGGACTGAAAGCTCGTTCTGCGGGCCCCGTTGAGAAGATGAAGTTTAAGGAGTTACTGAAACGTAAAGGTGGGCTACAAGAGTACATAGAGTGCAGGTGCGTATCTATAAATCTGGTATTTAAATTCTTTTGCAGTTCATGCTTTTAGTAATTTCGTTACGCTCACTTCAGGAATCATATTTTACATCTTTGGAATAAGGATGTAACGCGCATATTACCTCTGTCGGAATGTGGAATATCTGATACTAACGTTGAAGATGAGCACCCACAGGCTTCTTTGATTAGGGACGTCTACGTGTTTCTGGATCAATATGTGAGTTCTGTAAATTACTTTACTCATTAAAATTTTACGTATGGTTCTGTTTCTAACAAGTAATCTAACAGAGTTACATAAACTTTGGAGTTGCTTCTAACAAGAAGATATCAGACGGTGGTGCAAAGCCCAATTTCAGGCTTTCCGGAGACGAGAACGATGGAAGAAAATCTGGAGGCCCGGTTACCGATTTGGATGACGGGGTTTCATTTATTCTCGGTAAAACGAAAAATTACGATAACTTGACAGATGACATTGATACAGCTAAAGAAGCTTTAGACGCGATTGTTAAAAAAGATAAGGATGCTGAGGCGTTGGATTTACCACACGAATGCCCAGAAAATAACTGCGATAGTGGAAAATCACCAAACCGTCAGATAGAAGATTCGGTTGATCAAAAGGAGCCGACTGTTTGTATGCAGTGTGACGATTCAGAAACACGAAAGAAAATCATAATAATTGGAGCGGGTCCTGCTGGATTAACTGCTGCCCGACACTTGAACCGTCAGGGTTTCCATGTGACCGTGTTAGAGGCCCGTGATAGAATCGGGGGTCGGGTTTATACCGATCACTCGTCTCTTTCGGTGCCGGTAGATCTCGGGGCTAGCATCATCACCGGTGTTGAGGCTGATGTCACGTCTCAACGAAGGCCCGACCCGTCTTCGTTAATTTGCGCACAATTGGGCCTTGAGTTGACCGTTTTGGACAGTGACTGTCCTCTTTACGATACTGTCACGGGTCAAAAAGTTTCTCCAGATTTGGATGAAGCATTGGAGGCTGAATACAATAGCCTACTTGATGACATGCAGTTGGTTGTAGCCCAAAAGGGCGATCGTGCAATGCAAATGTCCCTTGAAGAGGGTTTAGAATACGGGCTTACGATCCGGCGGGTCGGAACCGCTAAAACGGATTCCGGAAATGAGATATTGAGTCCCCTTGAACGGAGAGTCATGGATTGGCATCTCGCTCATTTGGAATACGGTTGTGCTGCTTCACTACAGCACGTATCTCTTCCGTATTGGAATCAAGATGACGTTTATGGCGGATTCGGTGGAGCCCACTGTATGATCAAAGGTGGTTATAGTGCGGTTGTTGATTCGCTTAAAGAAGGACTACATACCCACCTCAATCATATGGTTACCGATGTTTGCTATCAGCAAGAAGATGAATCACAAAAGAAAGTTAAAGTTTTTACGAAAAACGGTAAGGTTTTCACGGGAGATGCGGTTTTAATCACGGTCCCACTTGGGTGTTTAAAAGCCGAAACGATAAAGTTTTCTCCGTCATTACCCGAATGGAAGAATTCTTCTATTGAACGTCTCGGTTTTGGTGTTCTTAACAAAGTTGTCTTGGAATTCTCCGAAGTGTTTTGGGATGAGTCTGTTGATTACTTTGGAGCTACGGCAGAAGAAACCGATCAACGGGGGTGGTGTTTTATGTTTTGGAACGTGAAAAAAACAGTTAACGCACCTGTGCTTATAGCGTTAGTGGTCGGGAAAGCGGCAATCAACGGCCAAGATTTATCCCCATCTGATCATGTAAACCACGCGTTAGTGGTGCTTCGGAAGCTTTTCGGTGAGGCTGCAGTACATGATCCGGTTGCATCGGTGGTGACAGACTGGGGACGCGACCCGTTTAGCTACGGTGCTTATTCTTACGTTGCGGTTGGGGCATCTGGTGAAGATTATGACGCATTGGGTCGGCCCGTTAACAACTGTTTATTCTTTGCGGGTGAAGCCACGTGTAAAGAGCATCCCGATACGGTAGGTGGGGCAATGATGAGCGGGTTACGGGAAGCGGTTCGTATAGTCGATATATTAACTACAGGAAACGATTTTACAGCAGAAGTAGAAGCAATTGCTGCTGCAAAGAGACATTCTGACACTGAACGGAGTGAAGTTCGGGACATTATTCGAAGACTCGATGGAATCGAACTTACAGATGGTCTTAAACACACGTTGTTACAGAATATGTTTATTAACGCAAAGAGTAGAGCCGGACGGTTGCATCTTGCTAAAGAGCTATTGAATCTTCCTCCGGATGTTCTTAAATCGTTTGCGGGAACTAAAGAAGGGCTCAGCATTCTCAACTCATGGATATTGGTAAGCCCTAAATTAAAAAAAAAATCTAAAATGAAAACTATCCTGCTTTCGTATATTCGTATTTTATAAACACATTATGTCACTTTGTAACAGGATTCAATGGGGAAGAACGGGACTCAACTGTTGCGTCAGTGTGTTCGTCTTCTTGTGCTTGTATCTACCGATCTACTTGCAGTTCGTCTTTCAGGTATATTTCATCTGACTTGATCAAATATTTGATTTTGTATTATTAACTAAAACATCAAATGGATTAGTCCAAGCATTATGTGATGTGTAAACCGTATGAAAACGCGTGTTTCGACGTGTCTAATTGAACTCAATGTAACCTATATAAGCATTGCGATTAGATCAAAACGTAAAGTTAAATCAATTTTATACCGTACTATCATAACGTATTATATGTGCCCCGACTCATACATAGAAAATGTAATGGGTATAAAGGAAAAAATGACACGTGTAGTCAAAAGGGATTAATTAGAGCTTTTAAAAAAGGAAAAAGAAAAAGAAACTACAATTTGACTCCACTCGGTTCAGAACAGAATTTACGAAACATACATAAAATAAGCACGAGAACGTATTATATATGACCTTGGGTTATATTAAAATTAGTAAAAAGTTTAATAGGTTAAAAATGTATGGTATAGGGGTAAAGTTGGAACAATAGAAACTGGAGGGGTTAATTTGTAAAATGTAGTAGTAGCCTAGGGACTTTTTGAAAGTTGGTAACAAAGCAAGGAGGTAAACATGAAATTTGAAAAAGTTGGGGGGTAAAAGAGGAACGTCCACTGACAGTCCTCATTAAGATTATATAAATTGGTGTATACATGATCAAATTATGCTGTTAATTATGAATGTAGGTATTGGGAAAACTGTGAAAGAGAAGGTTTGTGTGCATACTAGTCGAGATATACGCGCTATAGCAAGCCAGCTTGTTAGCGTATGGGTTGAGATATTTAGAAAGGAGAAGGCTGCTAACGGCGGGTCGAAATTATTACGGCAATCGAGTGCTGCTGATGCTTCCAAAAGTAAATCTCATTTAGCTTCCGGGAAACCGCCACTCCGTGCGCATCATACTTCATCGGATAACCGAGCCGTGAAGGGCGTATCTGTAAATACACACAATCGAAAATCTGTTACAAAGCCTGAACAAACCCCGTCTAGCTCTCAGGGTTCAGCGGGAAAACAAAACTATAGGGAGGAAGATTTTAAAGACGTACCGCTTTCTGAAGAGGAACAAGCTGCTATTGATGCTGCAGAAGCCGCGCGTGCTGCTGCTATTGCAGCTGCTGAGGTATGTTATTCTTTTTAATTTCATTTTTCTCTTTTAATAATCGAAGACTAAATGCTGAAATCTTGGTTTAAAAAAGCGCGCCTTAAGCGCGCTTAAGCGCAAAGCGCATCTAGGCGCAAACCCCATCGCCTTGTGTGACATAAGGCGCACGATGTACAAGAAGCGCAGCTGAGGCGCGCTTTTTAGGGTGAAAATTGACCTAAGGCACAGCTGAGGCGCACGCTTTTTGTACATGGGGTGTTTCTATGCTTCTGAGTGTTGTACAACAGGCTTTTTATGCTGTACATTTATGTTTTTTTTCATTTTAAAACATATATAAAGCTTATTTATAGCTAAATCATAGGTATTGGAAGCTAAACACTTATGGGATATATAAATAAATTATATAATCACTTTGCGCTTTGCGTACGAAAAGCTCACCGCTTTTGCGCTTCGCTTTTTAAAATCGGTTTTAGACCTCATAGCTTTTGTGCGCTTCCTGCTTTTTTAAACCAAGGCTAACGAACCGAACGTTCACTGTTCGTGAACTTCTTCGGCGGGATGTTCGTTTATTTAATAAACGAACGAACATGAACCCACGTTTTGTTCATTTATGTTCGTGAACGGCATTCGTTCATTTATGTTTGTTGATTTACCTTTGTTTATGTTCATTTGTTTATGTTCGTTTTAATTTAAATACATAAATATTACACATAAAATGAATTTCTAACTACTTGTATATATATAACTAATTGGTAATTGGGCTTTCTGGAAATAAAAATAAGTTTTTTTCAATGTAATTTATCGTAATTAATTACTAATTTATATAAAAAACATACTTTATGTCGTTTATGTTTCTTCAATTATGTTCATTTGTGTTGTTTATTGTTTGTTAAATTATGTTCGTTTACGTTCGTGAACTGTTCGTTTAGGTTTTAAAGGAACGAACACGAACATGCCCATCTTCTTAATAAACGAACATGAACAAGAAACTGTGTCCGATTATATGTTGGTGTTTGTGTTTGTGTTCGTGTTCGGTTAAAGTTGAATGAACGAACACGAACATGCCGTTGTTTGTGTTTGCTCGGTTCATTTACAGGCCTAGCTGAAATTGGCAATTTGTTTATAAATATACAGGCGTACGCATCATCTGGTGCCAAATGCAGCACACCGTTGCAGCTTCCAAAGATACCGTCTTTTCACAAATTTGCCAGACGGGAGCAATACGCACAAATGGATGAATCCGAGTTCCGGAAGAAGTGGACTGGCGGCGTTACAGGGCGGCACGATTGCTTATCTGAAATAGATTCTAGAAACTGCCGAGTAAGAGACTGGTCAGTAGACTTTTCCGCTGCCGGAGTCAACATCGAGAGTTCCAAAATATCCGTTGATAACCATTCACAACGAAGCAACTCGAATGAAAACGCAGGCCCAGTGAGTTACAAAGAGCATTCGGGTGAAAGTACGGGTGTTGACAAGAGCATATTTACAAAAGCATGGGTTGATAGTGCCGGTAGTGAAGGGATAAAAGACCATAGTGCTATTGAACGATGGCAGTCTCAAGCTGCAGCGGCTGATTCTGAATTCTATCATAGGAGTATGCATGCGATGGACGAAGAGTATTCAAATATGAATCTAAAGCCGTCAAATCGCAGGCATGACGGGTTGGCAAACGAGAGCTCAGCTTCGCAAGTTACGGTGAACCGGGAGTTGATCGGTAACCAGCCTCGAGGTGTAGACAAAATTAAACAAGCTGTTGTTGATTATGTGGCGTCACTTCTTATGCCTCTTTATAAAGCGAGAAAAGTTGATAAAGAAAGTTACAAGTCGATAATGAAGAAAACAGCCACCAAGGTCAGTATCTCTCTGTTATCAATTTTTTTTGTTTTTTTGTTTTGTTTTGTTTTGTTTTTTTTTTTTTTGTAATTTGGAATATAAAATACGAGAACAATTGGGAATTTACTGTTAAACCTAAAACGGTATTGAAAAAATGCCCACAAAATTGGTGATTTCAGGTTATGGAGCAGACTACTGACGCAGAGAAAGCGATGGCTGTATATGAATTTCTTGATTATAAGCGCAAAAACAAGGTGTGTGTTTGTATGTTTTTCATTTAACTTACTCGAGTTTAGATAAATTATAATATTGTCATATATTCGGTTTCCTAGCGTACATTTTTTTATGTACAGTTACTTAAATGGACTAATATCTTTGTGCAGATACGAGCCTTTGTGGACATGTTAATCGACAGGCACTTGGCTATGAAGACAGATCCGAAATCTGGATGTTCCTGAAGACCTGGATTCAATTGCTTAAAAAAAAATTTAAAATAACAAAAATAAAAATAAATAGATGAAGATGACTACAAGAGACCATCAATTATGGAAGTCTTCCTTGACTTTTGGTATGGGTTTTTTTTTTTTTTTTTTTTTACAATTGAGAATTGTAATTTAGTTAGGAAGTGAAAACCCATTTCTGTCCTTTCTTGAAATCTGTACAGGTTAGGTTAGACCTTGTGGCAACAAAGATTATACAAGACAGTTTTCTTTCGAAACAAATTCCCATTTCGTTTCTTTCTTTTCTTTTTTTTTAGTGGTTCATTTTTTTCAAGTTTGCGAGTTTGCTAAAAGCACGAGACCTGAAACCTTTTTGGGGTCAACCGTGTTTCTGTCTATTTGTTTCTTCCTTTCCGTTCGCTTCTGCATAAGTGTATCGGTGTTTGAGTACCATGAAGCTGTTCTTGACTGTCCAAGGAAGTGTTACATTGAAATATCAGAAAGTTGCTGCGGAGGTTTGTTTGCATTCATGATGAAATTGTTAGAAATGAGGTACCGGTGTTTGAGGTTATGTTTTCATGTGCTTACTTGCTGGTTTAATGAGTTTTGGCAGGAGGAGAAACATGAAACATGGAAGTCGTATGGAACTCGGCCTTCAGTTTGGTTTATGTATGACCGTATCCTTTGGTTTAATCGTCTGAGTGTGTTTGGGAGCATGGGTTTAAGGTTCTCAATTGGAGCCTAAGCTTACATACCTCAAATTTTATTCACTTAATTTAAATTAAGCTATACCATAATATCATGTTTGAGGGTGTGTTTGGGTGTTGGGATAACTAGGGATCATTGCACTGTCATATCATAACAGGTTGTCTAATTGGAGCGCGACCTAAGGCCCAAACCTTTGCGCCTTATGTGACCTAAGGCGAAAAGGTGTAGGCGAGACACTTTTTAGGGTAAAAGTTGACCTGAGGTGAGCGCCTATTGTACATGGCTTGTTTTTATGCAGCTGGGTGTTGTTCAACAGGCTTTATTATGTTGTACATTTATGTTTTTTTTTTTTCATTTTAAGACGTACATAAAGTTTAATTATAGCTAAATCATAGGTAGAGGATTCTAAAAACCTATGGGATATATTAAATAAATTATATAATCACTTTGTGCCTTGCGTATGAAAAGCTCACTGCTTTTGCGCTTTGCGCCTCGGTTTTAGACATCGTCGCTTTTGTGTGCTTCCCGCTTTTTTAAACCAAGACGTTAAGAAACAAATAGTTTAAACATACCGAAAAATAGTTATACTTTAGCACATTATTTTGTTTATTTTGTATTTTTATACACTTTTATCTTGCAATTTATTTTAAAATTTTTAACATATAACAGCTTTGCTAATTTTTCTATTAGTATTTTTTAAGAGAGATTGATGTGAATCAGTAAGATAATAGTCAATTGGGCCATACCTTGATAGCTTTATATAAAGAAGCGTCGTCTAATAAGCATTTGGGCCATTCCTTGATAGCTGTATATAACGGACCGTTGTTTAATAACCAATTGGGCCATCCCTTGATAGAATAATTTATTTGAATCATTATATTGAATAAAAAAGTTAATTTTTTTAGTGATGTTTCATTTTAATAGTCTCATTATGTAGAAAATAAACTTATTCTTTTAGAATAATATTTGATGAATTATTTATATTTTGTATGCTATATTGCTATGTAAGGACTTATTTTTTGATTTATATCATCCTCAAATTTACATATTTTACGTACTTTAACATTGTATAATAATAATGATATATATATGTAATTTATCATTTAATTTTTATGTAGTTAAAAACATAAAATTAGAATGGTATTTTTTTGGAAATCCTAACAACTATAATTTAACAAACTAACGGGTATACCGGATGCTCGTAGGTACGTCGGTAACCAACAAGTATTGAACTAATTGTGGGACACGGTTTTATAATTAGGTATGACTTATGAGATTGAGATTATCAATGTACATCTCATTGCCATCATGGTAGATATACGTGTATTATCCAAACGATATTATATGCATATAAAAAGTGGATTGTGAGAGGGATGTTTTTGGATGTTTGGTGTTGTGGGAAAAATAGAAGTTTTCGAGGGATGTTTGAAATTTATGTGACATCTGGAGCTCTGAGTTGTGGGTGTTCTTAGACAGTGACGAAGTTTGAGATTTTCGACCGAGGGGCGGAAGTCACAAGACCTAAAAATTTCTATAAAACTGGGGGGTCGAAAACGTATATACCGAAAAATTTCTATACGAAAACTACATTTCTCCACTACTAAGCGAAAAGTTCGAGAGGTCGGCCGCCCCCTTCCGCCCCTTAAAAGCTTCGCCCATGTTCTTAGGTTCATAAATGATGATTTTCGAATAAAGTCTACAAATTGAGGGACTAAAGTTTAAATAAAGAATAGTCCAGGGGTATTTTTCCATCAGATATCCACGTCCCCTATAAATACCACCATCTCTTCTTCTTCTTCTCTGGATGAGTTTAGATACATACATCCAGAAAGCATAACCCTCATCAGATCCGATCAACTTTTCGTCAGATCTGCAATCATCATGTCTTCAACATTCTCCGGCGATGAGACGGCTCCGTTCTTTGGCTTTCTCGGTGCCGCAGCTGCTCTAGTTTTCTCCTGTAAGTTAATCCAATCATTTCGATGCATTCAATTCGTCAATTCATCGATCTAAATCGAGATCGATTTGGAAAGATCTGGTTTTTTTTTACATCGATCTTGTAGCGTAGGTTTGAAAATTGAAATTAAAAAGTTATTTGATTGTTCTGTTTTAGGATAGATTTGGATTTGGAAAACCTAACAGATGAACACGATCTATGAGACTGTGATTTGTTGAATTTTACTCGTTAGTCATTATTTTATAGGCTTGTAAACGATTAGATCGTTTAGTGAACTGTTTGTGCACGTTCGGCTGAAGGTTCATTTAGAGCACAATTTTTTTTGTATATATAGTTAAATGAACAAACATATTACATAAACACATGTCATGTTTGTTAGCATCTGTTTAAGTACGTTTACGTACGTTCGTTTACGCTCGTTTATGTTTGTTTAAGTTTGTTTTGGATCGTTTATATATTCATTTAAATTTTTTAGAAACATTACAATTTAGTCTAGTTTTAGGAAATTAAAATATGAGCCGCTACGATTCAGTCTAGTTTCATAATTCTTTTCAAGCTGAATAAATTGATGCTCATGTTTACTTTTTAATTGGTTATTGCTTGGTTATGTTTGTTCATTTATGTTAGTTTGTTTACGTTCATGAACAGTTCGTTTATACTATTAACAAACGAACATAAACGAACATGAACACACTTACTTTTTTAACGAACAAATACAAATAAGAGACCTTGTTTGTTTAATTGTTTGTGTTGGGTCGTTTGATGTGTTTACAATTACAAGCCTATTATTTATGTAGGCATGGGGGCGGCATATGGAACGGCCAAGAGTGGTGTTGGAGTGGCGTCAATGGGAGTGATGAGGCCGGAATTGGTGATGAAGTCGATTGTGCCTGTGGTTATGGCTGGAGTGTTAGGTATCTACGGGTTGATTATAGCAGTTATTATCAGTACCGGGATTAACCCCAAGGCCAAATCTTATTATCTCTTTGATGGATACGCTCATCTTTCTTCCGGTCTTGCTTGTGGCCTTGCTGGTCTTTCTGCTGGCATGGCCATTGGAATCGTTGGTGATGCTGGTGTCAGGTAAATTTGTTTTATCTCTTGAAATCTGCTTATGAGTATTTCATTGTTATCAAGTTAGCTATGAAATGTTGATGATTCTGATTTGTGTTACAGGGCCAATGCACAACAACCAAAACTATTTGTTGGGATGATCCTGATTCTCATTTTTGCGGAAGCTCTGGCTCTCTATGGTCTAATTGTTGGCATCATCCTTTCTTCTCGTGCGGGTCAGTCCCGAGCCGACTAGAAGAGCAGCGGTCTTGGTGGACTATCCTGTCTCTGTGGTGGTGTCGGTTGAGTTGCAGACATGATCAATTCTTTGGTGGTGATGATACCTTGGACTATGGCTACGCTCTTCCAGTAGGTTTTAGACCAAGCTCTAGCTCTCCTTTATAATAAATTCACCCCTTTTATTGTATACTGGATAATTATTTTTGCACATTTTCTCCACATTTGTTGGTAACTATTTATTTTATGGTCAAGAACTCAGTTTCATACTTTCATCACATGTATGATACCCAACAAACGTGACGCGGCTTTTTTGGTTCTCGTATTCGAATTCTACATGTATGATTATATTTAGAAAACAAATACAGTAATTATTTTCACCTTTGCTGGTAATGTTTTGACGTTTTATATAAAAACTCGGCTTTACAAGACCCCTACAGATCTTGTAAGAGATAATAACTTGAGTAGCATTTGTACCTGTATGTTCGAACGTGTTATACATGTATAGTTTTGTTAGAACAAAGATACGTAAATGTACAACGTTTGTATAGGGTGTATAAAACGTTATGATCCATGATGAACGGCTAACAAAAACACTAGAGACACTGAAACCGTGATGAAATTGCCTATAACATAAAATGTTTCAGACACTAAAATTTGATTCTGATTTACTACAACAATTTTACCATAAGTTGCAATGTTTTACAGGTTTTTATGTGCTCTTCTCTAGCATGAAGACCGATATCGAGGGCCTAAAGTCCTAACATGCCAAAGTCGATGCAAACATGAGCTCAAATTTCAAACTCGAGCAACGCGAAAAAAAACATGAAAAAGATATATTACAAATTACTGATTGTATAGGTAAAGATGTGCAACAGAAGCATACAAAACTAAACATTTTAGGAAATAAAAAATGAATCACAATATTTTAACAGAAGAATAAGAGCAAAATGAATGCTTTCATGAAGGTCTTTGGTTTGAATCAAGTCGGAAATCGCAGGGTGAAAGTTGAAACATTTTTTGAACATAATGCTGAAGCAGAATAATAAAAGTGGATCTAGTTGTAATAGATATGATATTTAAGAGCAATTTAAATGCCTGGTTCTTGCAAGATTTATGTAAAGTGTTAAACTTTTAAGCCGGTTTAAAATGTATACTGTTTGAGTTTATAACCAAATCGGCCATTTAAAAATATTTCTTTTTTTGTTTTGTTTTTTAGGGATTGAAGAAACACCAAGTCTAAACTGTCGGGTTTATCCTTATAGGAAGGTCTTGTCATAATAGGTTAATCCTTTATCTTTCCTCGATTAATGGCTGAAGTATAATCTGCAAAACAATGACTCGTTATAAGGAGGAGAGGTGGGGGGTTCTCCTTGTTACCACCCTCCGGCGTGAGAATAGGTATCGTTTAAGAACAATAAGTTAGTGTGTATTAAGAGTGAAAGAGTGAGAGAGCCAATCCTTAAACCTGTGGTTGAAGGTTAGTATTTATAGCAGAAGAGTATGGAGAAGAAGATGGGCTGATGGGCCTTGGGCCACACGTTTCCATCAAGGAATTTCCAGTTTATCTCCTTTGACATGACCGTTAGTGTTTGCAGAGTATTGAGACGTTGGCGCACGGTGATTGAAGCCACGTGGCCTAACGGTTGTCCTTGTTGTCAAGTCTGTCACCAGTTGTGAGTGAAGATCATAGAGCAGTGAACGCCACAACCTAATTGGTTACACATCACTGTCCTTTTGTACTTTTTGTCTCCTGCACAATTGATCATCGTGGGAGTTGTCTGGGCAAAGCCTGACGCACACTAATTGGCTGCAGCACCTATCATCTGTACTATTTGTACTTGTATTAGCTGTCACTATGTTGCGTGCGCCGATAAGAGCTTGCATGCATGCTCTGATTCTGATGATAGCTGAGTGTTATTTTGTTAAATCTGTTTTGTTAAATCTGGGTATGACCGTCAGTGCATATATCTTATAACACGATGCACATGATTTAGGACCATAACTTTTAGGGATATTGGATATTAATTATACTCATTAACCATTGTTAACATTTTTTAAAATTAGGCTTTAACAAAATTAAAAATTGATTCAAAACTATCAAACCTTTATTGAATATTTTTAATTGATTATCACAAACACTCATACACATGTATAAAAGCGTGAAACGATTTTTGTTTTTATTTATTAGTCATATAAACTTTAAGAATTAATTAAAGCAGTTGCTCGTGACCAAGAAGAAGGGGATTCTGCCTGCCATCTCACCAGTCCTTTTGTCACTACATCCCCCGTTTGCCAAAACACATTGAGATTGGAATCTTTTTACCATATACACATAAACAAAATAAAATGCTCAATCGAGTTTTTTAAAATGATAATAATAAATTTAAAGCTAAGATAAAAATAACAAAATGCGGGTATTAAAGTAGTTGGAGTGTTAACTGAGAATTTAATGTGTATAACCACTGATGGTGGATGAATAGTTGGTTGGTAGGGATGGCAATCGAATCCAAATTTGACGGGTAAACGTGAAACCTGGCATATTTGGGATGAGTTTGGGTCAGGTAATCGGATATGGGACCGGGTTTGGGATTTGTTATTATTTTTTTCGCGGGTTTGGGATAAGGTGATATACCCGTTTACCTGATCCAATTACCTGATAAAGTGTACTCGTTTATCCGATTGTATGTCCGGTATAGTTTCTTTTTTTAAGTATGCTTATATATGATATATCAATTATTGGCATAGACTATTTTTGTCATCTATGCATTTTGGTATATTTTTTATAAACGTTTTCATATTTTATTTATATAAATTCTAGTTATTTAATATATCTTTATAATGATAATGATAAATTTAATTGAATAGTAGTTACCAAATAGATACTCAATGAGTTTTGGTCGGGTATACACATCAGGTAATTTCTTTTTCAAATTAACGGGCTTACCCAAAATCCGCAAGTAAACTCGATACCTGACAGGTATTTACCTGATAGATGTAGGAACCATTCGCGTAAATTAAATAAAAAAACAAATTTTATTACAAGATTACAATTCAGAATTTAAGAAAGCAGAAATACTAGTACGATTACAACTCAAATAAACAAAATACAAGAAAAGATGAAGAAACAGATTGGCTGAGGCACGTGTTCAACACGCTCCCCTTAAAACAAATTCCGAGTCTTCCAGGAGTACTCGTTTTGTTTCCCAGGGTACAACAGCCGCAGCAGTGGTACTGCCGGAGTTGGCACAAGACCCGACGTCTACCTTGAAATCTGCAAAGAAAAGATCAGTAGTAGTAGAGAGAAAGTTGTTTTGCTGTTGTTGTTCGTGGTGTTTATTTCAGCAAGGTATGGAGCTGTATTTATACAGCTCCCGATTTGAAACAGCCAAAAAACGAATTAAATGAGAGGTTTAAATTGCATTAAACGTCTTCAATGCAATTTAATACGTCATTTAATTCTCAGTCAAAACCGTTTGACTTGGTAGTTTCGTTGCTGAAGTGTAACTGCATTGCTATTGAATGCTGGAAGCTTCTGCGCGAGAGCGCGCGCGCGCAAGACACACTGGTGCGCGCGCGTACTTGCGCGTGCAGGTCTGCACGCTCGTGCGCGCTGCGTCCTCTTGACTCACTGCCATGCGCGCGTGCGCCACATTGACGTAGGACCATGCGCGCGTGCGCCACGTCACCTGTGAGCCTATACGAGCACGCCACACAGTCGCGCCAGTGCGAAGTGCAAAGTGCGCCATCAAAGCGTCACATTGCGCCTCATCGCCCACGCCACGCGCGCGCGAGCGAGTGCGAGTGCTCCGCACCCTTCGCGAGGACACTTAGTGTGTGCTTCCATGAAACAATAAGGATGGAGAGTTCCACCTTAAATACCCATTTAAGTTCCATCTCTCCTCCGATGTGGGACAAGGTGCTACTTTCCCTTTTGTTTCAGCATTCAATGTTTCAAACACCCAACTTTGAGCATCGATATCTCATTCATTTTAGCTCCGTTTTGGACGTGGTTTAGTTCGTTGCGAAGTTCTTCCAACATAGACCACAAACCCACAAATAAATATATAAAACCCGCTCATTTTATTATATTTATTTTTAGTCCAAAATAGGAAAAAATCATTTACCTATATTTGTGAAAAATGCTATTTTCACATATTTTTCCAACAATCCCCCACATGAAAAATGCTATTTTCATCAAATTTCCAACAATCCCCCACATGTATGGAAATGGATCTTTTCCTTACACTTTTCAACGATAAACTTCGACAGTTGAGTATTGCAAGATAGGTAGGTTGTTACCTTTGAACCTTCTTTTGTGAAGCATACTTAGCTTACTAGCGGTTTGTAGACGCGATGTCCTTGAACATACCCCCATTTGTGTAAACGACAATACACTTCACACAATACTCTCCCTGGTCTGGCCAACCCCTCATTGTCGTGTCCTATTATGGTCCTGGAACATTAGCCTGGTTCTGCGAGAGCTCTAGGATTGCGTACCCCACAAATCCATTCGAAGCGACCCCACTTCTCTCTAACATAGGTGATTCCTCTGAATCATTAAAAGCATCATGGTTATTTGATTTCCCGAAATCGTTAACCTTAATATGCTTAGCCTCACTTCAATGTCACTGATTGGAATGGACTAGGAAGTATATAACTCCCTTTTATGTTGTTTGGGGTACTCCCCCACAGTGACTCCGTTTTGGTAATATGATTAAGTTGTCCTATTGAACTTAGATCTTGGGATCTCCAGTCAACTAAGTTAGGTTTCCCTCATATTCCCAATTACCACGTGCTTTAGTCCCATTCCTCTTGACGACGTTTCTACTAACTCTCTGCTTAAGCCTTTTGTAAACGGGTCTGCAATGTTATCCTTTGATCTCACATAATCAATTGTGATAACACCCGTTGAGAGTAGTTGTCGTACCGTGTTATGTCTACGTCGCATGTGCCTTGATCTGCCATTGTACATCAAGCTTTGAGCTCTACCAATCACCGATTGGCTATCACAATGTATACATATGGCTGGCAAAGGCTTTGGCCATCTTGGAATATATTCCACGAATTGACGTAGCCATTCCGCCTCCTCGCCTGACTTATCCAAGGCGATAAATTCGGATTCCATTGTGGATCTCGCTATGACCGTTTGCTTAGAATACTTCCAAGCAATAGCAGCTCCTCCAAGTGTAAACACGTAACCACTTGTTGATTTGGAATCTTTATTATCCGATATCCAGTTTGCATCAGTGTATCCTTCGATCACTGCTGGTTGTCGGGTATAATGCAGTCCATAATCTCTTGTGTATCTTATGTATCTAAGCACCCTCGTGATAGCTTTCCAATGATCCGCGCACGGATTGCTGGTGTATCTACTCAGCCTACTCACCGCGTAAGCCAAGTCGGGTCTAGTACATGTCATTAGATACATTAGACTGCCAATAATTCTTGAATATTCTAACTGAGCAACTCCATCTCCTTTATTTTTCTTGAGATGTAGGGAGGTATCAACTGGAGTTCGAGCTACACTCGTATCTCCCGAGTTGAATTTTTCAAGAAGTTTATCCACATAGTGAGATTGACTTAACACAAGACCATCTTGGGTTCTTATGATCTTTACTCCAAGAATCACATCCGCTAAACCCATGTCTTTCATGTCAAATCTTGCTTTCAACATGTTTTTAGTAGCTTTGATAATTTTATCATTACTCCCAATGATAAGCATATCATCCACATAAAGGCATAAGATCACATAACCTTCATTTGTGTCTTTGAAATAAACACATTTGTCGCACTCATTTATTTTGAAACCATTTTCAATCATGACATGATCAAACTTTTGGTGCCATTGTTTTGGCGCTTGCTTCAAGCCATACAAAGACTTGACGAGTTTACATACTTTATCCTCTTGACCTGGGGCGGAGAAACCTTCAGGTTGCTCCATGTAAATCTCTTCTTCTAAATCGCGATTTAGAAATGCGGTTTTAACGTCCATTTGGTGAACTTCCAAATTTCTTAAAGCCGCTATAGCAAGAACCAATCTAATCGAGGTTATGCGCGTCACAGGCGAGTAGGTATCAAAGTAATCTAGACCTTCCTTTTGTCTAAATCCTTTAATCACCAACCTAGCCTTGTATTTATCAATACTTCCATCAGTTTTCATCTTCCTTTTGAATATCCAATGATATCCAAGTGGTTTGCAACCAGGTGGAAGATCTACTAACTCCCAAGTATGATTTTGCAATATAGAATCAATTTCATTCCTTATTGCTTCTTTCCATTGAGGTCCTTCTGAAGAGGAAACCGCTTCGCGATATGTATTGGGCTCGCCCTCAACCATATAGCTAACGAAGTCTGGACCGAAGGATTTTTCAACCCTTGGCCTTTTACTTCGCCTACGATCACTTTCTTCAACCTCAGGTCGTTCATGTGTCTTATCATGAACTATCTCATCAACTGGTGTAGATGAGCTTTCACCTACTTCAAAATTAGGTGTTGATGACGTTGTATGTGTTTGTCTTCTCAAAGGAAACACATTTTCAAAGTAAGACACAACGTTAGGATTCACCTCCATGATAGTGTTTACATGTACATCTGGATTCTTGGACTCATGTACAAGAAAGCGATGTGCACTACTTTGATGCGTATACCCAATGAATATGCAATCAACAGTTTTGGGTCCTATCCTAAGAGCCTTAGGAGGTGGTACAATCACCTTTGCTAGGCACCCCCACACTTTCAAGTATTTGTATGAAGGCTTCTTCCTTTTCCATAACTCATATGGAGTTTCGTCTCTCTTTTTGAGTGGTATCTTGTTCAAAAGATAATTAGCCGAGAGAATGGCTTCCCCCCACATTTCCTGGCTCACCCCAAAACTTATCAACATGGCGTTCATCATTTCTTTCAATGTACAGTTCTTTCGTTCCGCCACGCCATTTGATTGTGGAGAATAAGGAGGTGTACACTCATGTACAATGCCACTTTTTGCGCATAAATCGGCAAAATGTGCAACATATTCGCCTCCTCGGTCGCTTCGCAAAGCTTTTATCTTCTTTTAAAGTTGATTCTCAACTTCATTTTTATACAAGATAAATTTACTTATTGCTTCATCTTTACTTTTTAGTAAATATACATAGCAATATTTAGTACTATCATCAATAAACGTGATGTTATTTCCACCTCTTGTGGGTACCGCTTTTAAATCACAAATATCGGTGTGAATTAAATCAAGGGGTTCGGTTAGTCGTTCAACCGATTTCGATGATGATCTTGTAAGTTTGGATTCTATGCAAGTTTCACATTTATAGTGTGAATCAATATGGAATGTTGGTATACAATTTAAATTGATTAAACGACGTATTGAATTAAAATTTACGTGACCTAATCTACCATGCCATTTATTCGAATCAGAAAACTCAAGCATATAAGTAGAAGTAGTAGCAATTTTATTCATGTTCTTTTTTACAGCCATTACATTCAATTTGAACATACCATTTTGGGCATAGCCCTTGCCAACATACATTCCTCGTTTAGTAAGTACAAATTGATCGCTCTAAAAAACTAAACGAAATCCAAACTTATTAAGCAACCATCCCGAGACTAGGCTCTTGCGCAAGTATGGGACATATAACACGTTGCTTAAAGTGAGCTCCTTCCCTGAAGTCCACTTCAAAATCACCGTTCCTTCACCCTTGATGTCCGCGGTGGCTGCATTTCCCATGTACAGCTTCTCATCACCCTCAAGTTCCTTGAAGGTGGTAAAGAGGCTCCTGTCTGGGCACACATGACGGGTCGCTCCCGTATCAACCCACCATCCTTTTGGAGTGTTGGTCACAGCATTGACCTCATCCAACATTGCGGTTTTGTCAGAAATCATTGCCACCAAAGGCATTCCGTCTTCATCCACTATATGCGCACGCTCACACTTTGGTTTCTTGCATTGGTTAGCCCGATGCCATGGCTCGTCACAGTTGTAACAAGTCCTTTGGAACGTTTGAGGTTTCTTTTTCACAACCCCTTTCTTCGGTCCAAGTTTGCTAGCCTTTGCTTTCTCCTTGTCCTTTTTCCCCTTACCCTTCGCGCCCTTAGAGGATTGCCCATGCTCAACCAAATTTGTGCTAGCAGAAGTTTGCACATGGCTGCCTTTTAGGGCAATTCTATTGTTCTCTTCAATCCGAAGACGAACAATAAGGTCCTCTATAGTCATCTCCTTCCGTTTGTGTTTAAGATAATTCTTAAAATCCACCCAACCAGGAGGTAACTTCTCAATCATCGCTGCCACTTGGAATGTCTTGCTAAGTGTCATGCCTTCCGCAAGGATGTCATGTAGTATAATTTGCAATTCTTGGACTTGATTCATAACGGTTTTAGAATCAACCATTTTGAAATCCAAGAAACGGGCTACCACAAATTTCTTTGTGCCAGCATCCTCCGTTTTGTACTTCTTGTCCAATGCATCCCAAAGATCTTTGGAAGTCTTGACATTGTAGTACACATTATACAATGCATCCGAAAGCCCGTTTAACACATAGCCTCGACAAATGAAATCCGAGTGCTTCCAAGCCTCTACCGCGCTCAGAGCCTGAGCGTTGGTCTCCCATTCCGCAGGTTGGGGAGCGGATTCAGTTAAGAACCTCGCAAGGTTCATGGTGGTTAGGTAGAAGAACATCTTCTGCTGCCACCTTTTGAAGTGTAGACCCGAGAACTTCTCAGGTCGTTCAGCGTGATTAGCCACTGTGGACGCTCCCACAGTGGTGGCGTTCAGGGGGGTTCCCGTCACAACATTTGTAGTGTTGTTAACGTTGACATTATCGGTCGACATGCTGAAAAAATTAAAATTTAAATTTTAGTCCAAAAAATTCTGTTTTATACCAAAACAGAAGTAAACTAATAAATTTTAATTTTACAACAATTTACTGTTTCGGCTTCTAAGTCCAACTTTGAAGACCAAAAAACAGAAAATTTTAATTATTAGAACTTACTGATTGGCTTCTAAGTCCAACTTTGAAGACCAATTCAGAAAGTTTTAGCAATTTTAGGACAAGTTCTGAAGTAACCAAATTGTTTTCAACCAAAGTCGCTCCTTTGAAGAAGAAAACAAAAAAAAAACCTGTTTTTAAAACACAAACTGAGTGAATCAAAACTGGTTTGAGTCACAAAACAGAATGGTTTTGATCACACGAACGGTTTTAAAAATTTGTTTTAAGATTGTAGGAACCGTTCGCGTAAATTAAATTAAAAAACAAATTTTATTACAAGATTACAATTCAGAAATTAAGAAAGCAGAAATACTAGTATGATTACAACTCAAATAAACAAAATACAAGAAAAGATGAAGAAACAGATTGGCTGAGGCACGTGTTCAACACGCTCCCCTTAAAACAAATTCCGAGTCTCCCAGGAGTACTCATTTTGTTTCCCAGGGTACAACAGCCGCATCAGTGGTACTACCGGAGTTGTCACAAGACCCGACGTCTACCTTGAAATCTGCAAAGAAAAGATCAGTAGTAGTAGAGAGAAAGTTGTTTTGCTGTTGTTGTTCGTGGTGTTTATTGCAGCAAGGTATGGAGCTGTATTTATACAGCTCCCGATTTGAAACAGCCAAAAAACGAATTAAATGAGAGGTTTAAATTGCATTAAACGTCTTCAATGCAATTTAATACGTCATTTAATTCTTAGTCAAAACCGTTTGACTTGGCAGTTTCGTTGCTGAAGTGTAACTGCATTGCTATTGAATCCTGGAAGTTTCTGCGCGTGCGCGCGCGCAAGACACACTGGTGCGCACGCGTACTTGCACGTGCAGGTCTACACGCTCGTGGTCGCTGCGTCCTCTTGACTCACTGCCATGCGCGCGTGCGCCACACTGACGTAGGACCATGCGCGCGTGCGCCACGTCACCTGTGAGCCTATACGAGCACGCCACATAGTCGCGCCAGTGCGAAGTGCAAAGTGCGCCATCAAAGCGCCACATTGCGCCTCATCGCCCACGCCACGCGCGCGTGAGCGAGTGCGAGTGCTCCATACCCTTCGCGAGGACACTTAGTGTGTGCTTCCATGAAACAATAAGGATGGAGAGTTCCACCTTAAATACCCATTTAAGTTCCATCTCTCCTCCGATGTGGGACAAGGTGCTACTTTCCCTTTTGTTTCAGCATTCAATGTTTCAAACACTCAACTTTGAGCATCGATATCTCATTCATTTTAGCTCCGTTTTGGACGTGGTTTAGTTCGTTGCGAAGCTCTTCCAACATAGAACACAAACCCACAAATAAATATATAAAACCCGCTCATTTTATTATATTTATTTTTAGTCCAAAATAGGAAAAAATCATTTTCCTATATTTGTGAAAAATGCTATTTTCACCTATTTTTCCAACAATCCCCCACATGAAAAATGCTATTTTCATCAAATTTCCAACAATCCCCCACATGTATGGAAATGGATCTTTTCCTTACACTTTTCAACGATAAATTTCGACAGTTGAGTATTGCAAGATAGGTAGGTTGTTACCTTTGAACCTTCTTTTGTGAAGCATACTTAGCTTACTAGCGGGTTGTAGACGCGATGTCCTTGAACATACCCCCATTAATTAAATTAACAGTTTATTCGGTTATCCAAATAAACCGAATAAACTAAATAAAAAAAAATGTGGATCCAAAAACTGAATTCTTTGTTTGGATTGGTTTATCCGGTTACGATTACGGTTTTTATTTGGTTACGATTTTTCTGAACACCCCTAGTTAAAGGCACATGTCTTTAAATAATAAGAGGGTAGAACTTTAATTGTTTAAACCTAAATAAAAGAATTATATGCTAATAGAAAACAAACCGAATGATAGTGATTTCAATATATATTAATTAAATGAATAGTGATTTCAACATATATTAATTAAAACAAATGAATAGTGATTTGAACCTATATTAATTAAAACAAAATAAATCAATAGTGATTTAGGAAATATAAGAATATGGGGTATGGGGCGGGGGTTGTGACGTGCGTTGGGTACAAACGCCCAAGTCACCACCCCGGGTGGGCTTGGGTTTCGGCGTGGCCCCTTGGGCGGGGGTTTCAGCCAGGTCGTTAGGCGGGGCTATCAAGATGACATGGCGGGATCTCATTGGCCAAGACAAGTAGCCGTTTGGGCTAGCCGTTGGCCAATGGCTATGTGTTTAAAAAAAAGATATAGGAAATATTAGAATATGGGGTATGGGGTATGGGGCGGGGGTTGTGGTGTGGGTTGGGTACAAACGCCCAAGTCACCACCCCGGGTGGGCTTGGGTTTCGGCGGGGGTTTCAGCCCGGGCGTTGGGCGGGGCTATCAAGATGACATGGCGGGATCTCATTGGCCAAGACAAGTAGCCGTTTGGGCTAGCCGTTTGCCAACAGCTATGTGTTAAAAAAAATAGATATAGGAAATATTAGAATATGGGGTATGGGGCGGGGGTTGTGGTGTGGGTTGGGTACAAACGCCCAAGTCACCACCCCGGGTGGGCTTGGGTTTCGGCGTGGCCTCTTGGGGGGTTTCAGCCCGGGCGTTGGGCGGGGCTATCAAGATGACATGGCGGGATCTCATTGGCCAAGACAAGTAGCCGTTTGGGCTAGCCGTTGGCCAACGGCTATGTGTTTAAAAAAAAGATCTAGGAAATATTAGAATATGGGGTATGGGGCGGGGGTTGTGGCGTGGGTTGGGTACAAACGCCCAAGTCACCACCCCGGGTGGGCTTGTGTTTCAGCGTGGCCCCTTGGGCGGGGGTTTCAGCCCGGGCGTTGAGCGGGGCTATCAAGATGACATGGCGGGATCTCATTGACCAAGACAAGTAGCCGTTTGGGCTAGCCGTTGGCCAACGGCTATGTGTTTAAAAAAAAAATTATCTATTCACTATAAATACTCACACTTCTATTCAATTTAAAGTTGTTTTTATATTACTGTGAATAGGGTAGGGTTCTAGAGTGAACAATAGGTTGAGAGTGAACTATGTGAACTAATCTGGGTCATTGGATTACATCATCCAAAGATTTTTAAACAATAGCAAGATTGTAATTATAATGTTGTAGCTTCCCTTTAAATTAACTGACAGAAGGGTATTTGCGTCTTTTGTAAATTGTATTTATTAAACAATATAATCAAAATCCCTAAAATCTCGATAGTTTCCGTATATACAAGATACACAACTGTTAGTGTATACACATGTGTACAGTCTCGCTAGTATTAGTTTATACAAGATACACATATATTAGTTTATACACATGTGTACAGTCTCGCTAACTATCAGTTTATACAAGATACACAACTGTTAGTTTATACACATGTGTACAGTCTCGCTATAGTTAAGGTTATATAGTATACACAACTGTTAGTTTATACACATGTATACAGTCTTTTATACATCTGTGTATTATATTCAAAAATGGTTACATATGTGTATATTAACAACATATAGTATATTATGCATGTGCACGAGTAGATTCATATAAAAATTATGAAATTAATGAAAACGAAACATATCACATGTATGCAAAAAATAAATAACTTCGTCACACATTCAAAAAAAGAGTTAATGCCCAAAAATAATTACAATTTCAATCTCAAAGAAAATTTTCAATATTTATTGAAAATTATAAAAAGTTAAATACAATATGTTATGATATATCTATATATATGGATAATAAAAGAAAAACAATATTAATGTTAAAACTAAAACAAAATCTATGGTTAAAGAAAGGATAGAGAAATAATTAAAAATGAGAGAGAGAGAGAGGAAGAGAGTTAAAGAGGAGAAAATTAAGGATTTTAATTAAACATACTTGGCTAATGTCAATCTTACCCTTTTAATCTAAAAAATGATCAAGGGTCAAGATTAGTTCACACAGTTCACTCTGAAGAAGTTGTCCACCCTTAATCCTAATCCTCTGTGAATATTATAAATATAAAATATTGGATATAGTGTGAATCTTTAATCTTTATCTAAAAGAATATTTCATTTAATTTATTGTTATATTAGTAGAAAAATAAGAATTAATACTTAAAATTGGAGTTCACATGCGTAACAAGTACGAATTAAACATGGACGTTCACCCTCTCTTGGCATATCAGCCTTTTGGCTTTTTATACACACAGGACAGTAGTGTTTCATGTTTCAACACAACTATTATACAAAGGTTTACATAAAAAAAATTAAATAGATAAAACTCGATCAAATCAGACTGAAAAAACATTATTTTATTTTCTACTCATTTGATCCTTCTTATTTGTATTTATCTTTATATTATATCCAACTAGAGTTATTGTGATAACCCGTATTCCAGAACCTTTCTTTGTGTTTTGATGTAACTTGTATGAACATTACGTGACTAGTTGACATGTTTGATTTCAATGGAATATTATGTTTTGTTATGCTATGTGTTACATGAATGTGTTGTGAGTATGCATGTATAATAAACTTGGTCACACAACGACTTCTAATCGCACAAGCCTTTAGGGCCGTACACCTTGTGCCTTGTCACACCTCTTTCTCGGCCCACTCTTATGGAACTCGAGACCAAGAGGGCAGCCCAAAGAATGGGTTCGGCCCACTCCCTATGCGTATGCATATACCCATTATGGGGTTTTGATCCTCATAATTTGCAAACACTTAACACACACACAAGCCCTAAAGCTCTCTCCCTTCACTCGACGACAACACCCCTCTCTCTTGAAGATCATCTCGGCTCTATCTCATATTCCGGTTAGTGATTCATTATTAATTGTGTATTAGACAATGTTGTGATTACCATGATTGAGCATGATAGTTAAGATTGTTCATATGAATTGGATTTGCATGATTGTGATTTAGAACCAAAGAGATGTAATCGACTGTGATGGGTCTAGATGTTTAATTGATTCACGTATTTTGGCATGAACTAGATGGTGAAAATTACATGAACTGTATGGCAATGATCGAATTCCTTAGGATGGTGGTTTGACCGAATGTTTGAATGATTGTTGTTGTTATTCATGATTAGATGTTACTTAGGGTTCATACGAATTAAATTGTTTGTTCTTGAGTTGATGATGATTAAGGTAATATGAATGTGTATGATTTCCGAATTCAATGCTGTTTAATCTGATTTGAAACTGCCAAACTTGTTAGCAAAGGTTACGGAAATAAATGAGCTGCAAATAAGGAAGTTAGTTACACACTGATGTGTGTAAAATGCAACATATAAATTACATCAAATAAGGCATAAAACTAACCCTTTTTTAGTACTAATGTTGGAAAAAGTGTGTTTTTGTCTTCCTTTTGAATTTACAGGGTCAAATGAGCTTAAACGAACAAAAGGAACAAAAATACAGCCAAAACCAACATAAATACAAAGAAAAGGAAGAAACGTGGCATGCCCGACCCCTCGACAACAACTCCCAAAGCAAAAACAAGAAGAAAGCTGAGCATGGGGCTGTGCCCAGCCCGACACGGGGCGTGTTCAGCCCGACACGGGGCGTGCCCAGCTCAGCACGGGGCCGTGTCCAGAATGGTCAGCCCTGGCACAAAAGACAAACCTCTAGAAGCTTCTATTGCCCACCACGGGGCCGTGTCCAGTGAACACGGGGGCGTGGCGAAAGTACAGCAGGCGCATTAATTGTAATTGCGAATTACAATTAATGAAGAGAGAGAATGTCAGACAAGCACGGGGGCGTGCCCAGCGGACACGGGGGCGTGTGGAGCTAATAAAGACAAACTGTATTAATGAAGAAAGAGAAAAGGGTGGACACGGGGCCGTGTCCAACGGACACGGGGCTGTGTCCAGGCTATAAATAGGAGTGCTTGGCTCAAGCTCAAACCATCCCTTTGCACACCACCTCTCTCACACTTCATCCACCACCCACCACCATCACAACACCATCATCCACCACCATCATCCATTGTCCATCGTAGAGTGTGTGAGTCGTCTCGGGATCCAAGATTGATCGTAAGAGTTCTTGACAATCAAGGCCATGTTTGCCTAAGTCTCTTACATCACTTGGTGAAGACAAAGTGTCTAGTATAATACTTTTTATTTCTAATCTTTTGCACTTTTTATTTGGTTTTGTATTAATGACTTTAATAACTAGTTACTTAAGTTGAAGGTGATCTTTCCTTATCGTTTGTCCGTGGTGTCTTGGCATTATTTTACTGTCTATATAAAATAAAGGATTTTCACCATTCATATCTCCACGGTCTATATGGAGATATGTTGGCTACCTGGTAGGGGGTTAAGGGAATGGTTTGGTAAAGGTCTTGCCATTGTTCAGCGTTTAGAGGTCCTGCAATGGACCTGGGTCAAATTTAGTAGGACCTCCTTCAATACTTCACGGTATTGGATGGCGGGGGTCCAAACTCTTTGATCCCCTCATAAGTTAACTACTATTAATACTATAACCCGGCTATTTAGGACTGTATCCCTGCTGACTCAGACTACTTAGTCGAGGGTAACGCCACCGCCAAAAGCGGGGCCTACCATAATTTGCATTAATAACTTAATTCATTATCTTCCAATAATCCACCCTTTTAGGATTGTATCCTTGCTGACTCAAACTACTAGGGTGAGGGTAACGTCACCTTCAAAAGAGGGGCCTACTACAATAAATAAGATACTCTCTTAATTATGTGCAAAAGTGCGGAAATAATAAAAGGTTATACTAGATACGAGTCGGAACCAAGTGATTCATCTTGTCTATCTGTTTTATTTTTATTTTCAGCATTTTAGTTAGTTTTTATTTTTTTCTTAGCTTAAAACATTTTTTTTCTAAACTTTTGATTTTGATTAGACGTTGAGGATAAACCGGTACTAAAAGCTCTTGTGTCCTTGGACGACCTCGGTATCTTACCAACGCTATACTACGCTCACGATGGGTGCACTTGCCCATATGTGTGTTTAGTGTTAGTAAAATATCGTGTTTTATAAATTTAAAACTTGGCTAAAATAAGTGTTAAAGGGGCTTAAAATATACACCTAAAATATATATAACACTTCACACGCATCAAGTTTTTGGCGCCGTTGCCGGGGACACAAGGATTTTAGGAAAGCTTAAAATCGACGGCCTAATCAGTTTTTCAAAACCTTTTCAAAACGGGCCCACATTTTTTTGCATTTTAGTTTAGTTTTGCATTTACAGTAGGTTGAACACGGGCCGTGCTCGCTGAACACGGGGCCGTGCTGCATATTTTTCATAAAACACCCAGTAACAGTAGCTTGAACACGGGCCGTGCTCACTGAACACGCCCCGTGTTCAACGAAATCAGTAAAATTAATTAAAACGCCCAGATACAGATCCTGAACACGGGGCCGTGTCCACTGAACACGGGGCCGTGTCCAGCCTCTGTTTCCGTTTTTATTTTTGTTTTCTGATCTCGAGACTTGGTTGTGGTCTGCTGAGTGATTCTTATGGATCAATACTCAGGAGTTTACAACTACACCTATGAGGAGGATGATTATAGGGGTAATTATTGCACTAATTGTCGTAACGCACGATCGGTTCAAAATAATCGCTCATATCAACCATCCAATTCATACACCTACTATGAGGAGCCCAGGTACGAGCCATCAACTTCATACACATCCTATGAAGACCAAAGGTATGAACCTCCTCCCTCATACTCATATTTTGATGAACCAAGGTATGAGCCTTCATACTCATACTTTGAGGAACCAAGATATGAGCCACCACCTTCATATGCTTATTATGAGGAACCATGGCGTGAACAACCCACCTCATATGAGTATTATGAAGAACAAAATTACGAACCTTATCCATCATATGCTTACAATGAAGAACAATGGTGCGAACCATCTACTTCATATGGGTATTATGAGGAACAAAGGGTCGAACAACCGGATTCAAGCTTAGAAAATACCGATTCTTTTTCTATAACCGAAGTAACCGAGAGGATATTAGAACACATAAGAGTTATCGATCGATTTATAAAAGAATCTCGCGCAAGGGAAGAGGAGTCCCGCGCAAGAGAAGAATTAAAAAAGGAAGAGATAACTGAAATTGTAAAAATGGAAGAACAAATAAGTGAAAAACCGATACATGAGTTAAACAACGAAAAAGGTGAGTCCGACAACGTTAAAATACAAGAAGAGTCTAATTTTGAAGAAATTAACCTCTTGTCACCTTCTTTGGAAAATTATTGTTTAGTACCCACTCATGCTAAGTTTTTAAAAGAGTTAAACACTAACACTAAAATTGACGAAACGGTAAGTGTTAAGTTAACTAATGATCAACCCTCGCTAATAAAAGAAGACCCATTTGAAATTAACATTACACCGGTTCCATGTTTCTTTCAAAATTCGTTTATTAGTAATGTCACAATTGATAAAGATCTTTGTGTTAACATAATGCCTAACTACATTTTCGAAAAATTAAGTATTAGTGATTTTTCTCCACTTCAAATACCCATTTTTCTATCCAATCGGAAAGTAATAAAATCAATCGGTATGGTTGAGGATGTATTGGTTCAAACAAATCAATTGGTAATCCCCACCGACTTTGTCATCCTCGATGACGCTCCTCTAGTGTTGGGACGACCATTTGTAAAAACTCACGAAGCTTTGAAAAACCGGAAGTACAACAATCTACCTCTTCAATTAGGGGCATTCAAAAAAAGTGTCGACCTTGAGCGATCAATGAAATATCCAATTGGCAATGATGACCCCCTAATTGAAGATGAGCCAGAACCACCTGATAAGGTGGGTCTAGCCAAGGACCCTTATAAACGTGGCGCACCACGGAGGCATTCCGCGGAACTATCCGTAGTTTTAGTTTAGATTAACTTTTACGTTTTCTAGTTTAGTTTTTTTTTTCTCAGGAATAAAACACATTCGGGATGGTGAAGGATGATAAGGGAAGCTTGAACCAACACCCCATTTTTCTTCATTACAGCAAGTTCAGCACGGGGCCGTGCTCAACCCAACACGCCCCGTGCCCAAGGTTCTGTAGAAAATGCCCAGTTAAGGTACCTGGACACGGGGCCGTGCTCACTGGACACGCCCCCGTGCCCAGCCTTCTGTTTACTTTTGGTACTGGCAGTCTGGACACTGGGCCGTGCTCAGCCAACACCACCCCGTGTTCAGCTACCCAGTACCATAAAATCTTGTTTTTAACCCACTTTTACACATTCAATCAACCTAAAAACTTATTTTTGGGACACATTGAGGACAATGTGTAATTTAAGTGTGGGGGGGATGCTTAAACCTTGAATTTTGCAAGTCCTAAATACAAGCCTTACACAAAACTCTATTGGAACCGCTAATCACCCCAAATTTTTTCAAAAATTTTCATTTTTTTTACTTGTCTAGGTTTAATTCGGGAATTTCAAGTTCTAAAAAGGTTATATTTTTTCAAATTTACAACCGATAGCGTCGTGATAAAAAGAACCAACATAAGAAAATTATGAAAAGGCATGACAAGCTTAGTTAAAATTTAATTATATATACTTGAACACATAAAAACCCATTCCCACAAAAGTGAGTTTTGAGCCTTTATTGAGCATACAAATATATATCTTTAAATTAAATGCTCATTTTTCGTTTCTTGTGTGAATAGCCGCTCGGTTCTTACAACTCTAGAACTTGTCACGACGATACATTCCCGGTCCTTACCAACTTAAACCCGAGTAAGTAAATGATGGAGGCATTAGGACTAACCCCTTTTTTTTTATTTCTTCACCATTATTTTTTTTTTTTTTTACCACCTACCCAAAATCCCCCTAGTTAGCCCCTTTGAGCCTAAACCTTTTCATTTCATAACCCAAACCAAACACCCTTTTACCCACCAAAACCTTTTTCATTTTTAACCCTTTGTTTTAGTAACAAGTTCGGTTTTTCATATGACTTTAAAAAAAAAAAAAAAAAAAAAAAAAGAGAGAGAAGAAGTGTGTTGATGATGAAGCAAAAGAAAATAAACAAACAAGTTCATCAAAAATAACTTTGTTTGAATAATAGCTTCATCAAAATAAAAGTGAAAAAAAAAAAATAGAAAGTCTTACGAAAACCGAAGCTTGTTACGCTTTTCGCCCTTTTTCTACTAACCACTAACCCAACCACCTACCTTTAACCCAAGCCTAACCCTTCACCCACAAAGTCCTCTTGATATTTACAAAGGTATATAAGTTAAAAAGGAGGAGGATTGATTGCTTGGCAAGCTTATGGTAGGAGTAAGTTCCATGCCGCTCTCGAGTGATTCACTGAAAATACACCTTCGGCCGAGTGTTGAGTGATCCCCCGTGAGGTATGTGAACTTGTATATAAATAAAATTTTAAAGAGGCATGTTATGCCCTAATAATTAATTTATCTTATGAAAAGTTTTAAATAAATCATGACGAATAGGATTATAAATACATAAAAATAAAGCCTAATAAAGAATCTTGGATTCCCGGCACTCTATGACAAGCCCAAAAACCTTCTCTTCTACCAATTCCATTTGGGAGTGTAAAGCCACATTATAAAGAGTTTTGCTTGAGGACAAGCAAAGATTCAAGTGTGGGGGTATTTGATGTGTGTAAAATGTAACATATAAATTACATCAAATAAGGCATAAAACTAACCCTTTTTTAGTACTAATGTTGGAAAAAGTGTGTTTTTGTCTTCCTTTTGAATTTACAGGGTCAAATGAGCTTAAACGAACAAAAGGAACAAAAATACAGCCAAAACCAACATAAATACAAAGAAAAGGAAGAAACGTGGCATGCCCGACCCCTCGACAACAACTCCCAAAGCAAAAACAAGAAGAAAGCTGAGCATGGGGCTGTGCCCAGCCCGACACGGGGCGTGCCCAGCCCGACACGGGGCGTGTTCAGCCCGACACGGGGCGTGCCCAGCTCAGCACGGGGCCGTGTCCAGAATGGTCAGCCCTGGCACAAAAGACAAACCTCTAGAAGCTTCTATTGCCCACCACGGGGCCGTGTCCAGTGAACACGGGGGCGTGGCGAAAGTACAGCAGGCGCATTAATTGTAATTGCGAATTACAATTAATGAAGAGAGAGAATGTCAGACAAGCACGGGGGCGTGCCCAGCGGACACGGGGGCGTGTGGAGCTAATAAAGACAAACTGTATTAATGAAGAAAGAGAAAAGGGTGGACACGGGGCCGTGTCCAGCGGACACGGGGCTGTGTCCAGGCTTCTGTACAGGCTATAAATAGGAGTGCTTGGCTCAAGCTCAAACCATCCCTTGGCACACCACCTCTCTCACACTTCATCCACCACCCACCACCATCACAACACCATCATCCACCACCATTATCCATTGTCCATCGTAGAGTGTGTGAGTCGTCTCGGGATCCAAGATTGATCGTAAGAGTTCTTGACAATCAAGGCCATGTTTGCCTAAGTCTCTTACATCACTTGGTGAAGACAAAGTGTCTAGTATAATACTTTTTATTTCTAATCTTTTGCACTTTTTATTTGGTTTTGTATTAATGACTTTAATAACTAGTTACTTATGTTGAAGGTGATCTTTCCTTATCGTTTGTCCGTGGTGTCTTGGCATTATTTTACTGTCTATATAAAATAAAGGATTTTCACCATTCATATCTCCACGGTCTATATGTAGATATGTTGGCTACCTGGTAGGGGGTTAAGGGAATGGTTTGGTAAAGGTCTTGCCATTGTTCAGCGTTTAGAGGTCCTGCAATGGACCTGGGTCAAATTTAGTAGGACCTCCTTCAATACTTCACGGTATTGGATGGCGGGGGTCCAAACTCTTTGATCCCCTCATAAGTTAACTACTATTAATACTATAACCCGGCTATTTAGGACTGTATCCCTGCTGACTCAGACTACTTAGTCGAGGGTAACGTCACCGCCAAAAGCGGGGCCTACCATAATTTGCATTAATAACTTAATTCATTATCTTCCAATAATCCACCCTTTTAGGATTGTATCCTTGCTGACTCAAACTACTGGGGTGAGGGTAACGTCACCTTCAAAAGAGGGGCCTACTACAATAAATAAGATACTCTCTTAATTATGTGCAAAAGTGCGGAAATAATCAAAGGTTATACTAGATACGAGTCGGAACCAAGTGATTCATCTTGTCTATCTGTTTTATTTTTATTTTATTTTCAGCATTTTAGTTAGTTTTTATTTTTTTCTTAGCTTAAAACATTTTTTTTCTAAACTTTTGATTTTGATTAGACGTTGAGGATAAACCGGTACTAAAAGCTCTTGTGTCCTTGGACGACCTCGGTATCTTACCAACGCTATACTACGCTCACGATGGGTGCACTTGCCCATATGTGTGTTTAGTGTTAGTAAAATATCGTGTTTTATAAATTTAAAACTTGGCTAAAATAAGTGTTAAAGGGGCTTAAAATATACACCTAAAATATATATAACACTTCACACGCATCACACACCTAGTCTCGACACCGGTTGCGAGTCGAGAACCCACTGTCTCGACTCGAGACCACACCTTACCAGCTCACAAACAAGACTCGAGACCTTGGTTGCGGGTCTTGTTGCGACTCGAGACCTGACTCGAGACCACCTGGTCTCGAGTGCTGAATTCATGACCCGAGACCCCTTAGTTGCGACTCGAGAACACCAAGACTTCAACCCGAGACCGCACTGTTTCTACTCGAGATCTCTAGTCTCGACTCGAGACCACATAATCACACATTCTGGTTGGACTTGCACTGTTACAGGCCTAAGTAATTGGGCCGCACATTTGGGCCTTGTTTGTTTACGTGATTACTACTGTTGAACTCGTATGTACTGTTGAACTGCTATGATGCTACGTGAATGCTGTGATTATTATGTGTCGTAACTTGCTGGTTTACGTGTAAACATACGTGCTCTACTTAAACCTAGACCTGACTTGTATGGTAACCATGTTAGGACGTGGTTGACCACAAGGGGCTCAAGTGACCTTTTGTTTATCTGCCGAGCAAACCAAGGTGAGTTCACACACTTTCTAAGGCATGGGATTCCCGGTGGTTGGGAATGGGTTAAAGAATTAAAACGGAACCTACATATCCTCCTTGGGTAGGATATGTACCGCCATCCTCCATGGGTAGGATGCCAATATTAATCCTGCGTATTCTCCTTGGGTAGAATACGTACGTTCGTCCTCCTTGGGTAGGACAACAACCTTAAACTTACTAGACAAAACTCTATCATGAAGTCCCTCATTTTTATATCGACTTAATCGCCGGGCCAATGGCGAGCGGGTCATTAGTTGATAGCGCTATTAGGGTTGACAAGCCTCACACCGTGCCGTTCGGACGGGCGTGTACTAATGGATCTGGGCACTTAGTCAATGATGATAGACATTGACGTAGGGCACAACTATTGTTCATCAGTTGTCGATATGGTAACGGTCTAGTGGTTCACATGGGGAAGCCCCCACTGATTATGGATATGGTTTGGGAAACAAAGATACTGGTTAACTCGTGGTTTACGAAACAAGTCATGGTTTTCAAAACAAACATTTAAAACTAAACAACCAACTGTGAACTCGCTCAACTTTATTGTTGATTTGTTGTCACATGCCTTGCAGGTCGTTAGGTATCTATGGAGCTTGCACGAGCAGGAGGAGTCGTTGTGGGACATGGACCGTTGTGTGCCATGTTAACATTTAAACTTATTGAACTTATGTTTTGGTTTTACCTTTATTGCTTCCGCTGTTTAACTTGAACTTGGTTAACTTGTTTTTGAACACCAATTATATTGCGTGGTTGGATTTTATTTATTTTAAATACATTGTTCAATATGATTGGTGGCTTGATCCTGGTCAGTCATGCCTCCATGCGGTGATACTCCGCTTGTGGATTTTGGGGGTGTGACAGATTGGTATTGTGACGCTGACATAATGAACGCAAACTATTTATAATATAAATGGACCGCTAACTGTTATTGCATATTCTTAGTTTCTGTACACGATACTTTCATACGAAATGTAATACAATAAATCAACAAAGTAAAGAAAACCAACAAATCAAAGGGTACAATCAACAATGTACACAAATATTGAAAATTAAGAAGCTCACCCAAATTTTTGTGTACTACAAAAGCACAAGCATCATGGTTTTGTGGCATTTTTTCCCATCAGTGGTTTCACCCGGTTACAGGCAGATGACAAAAAGGGCTTAATCAATGGTTACGCTCATCAGTTGAAACAACAAAAAAGCACCGGCTGTCTTGGAAGTGCGTGTGCCGGTTGATTTACAAATAATAATAAGTAATTGTAAGTTAGCATAAGAAAAAACAGTTAATATATAAAACAATAAGTGGTAAGCTTACCATGATGTAATCAGCTCCGGCACACACATTCTAGGTTGACGTGTGAATCTGAAATACGCACCCAACTGGGCAAGCGATAAGAAAATGATAAGTCAACGGAGCAAACGCAGTTTTGCATAAGGTCTAACAACCTATTGCATAAAATAAAAAAAAAATACATAAGTTGCTAATGCCAACAAAGTTAAACACACAAAGCATATATTCAACATTTTGTAAGAGAAATATAACAAAGGTTAAAGAAATGACGCGAAAGCTATAAGCATTAACTTACCATAGGCACCAACGAACCTAGGTGGTACAAACCCCGAAGCAAAAGGAACAACACAGTCAGTCAAGCAGAACCCAAAAAGGCAATAATATAATTAACAATGAAAGTAGACGTTACTGATTAACATTATGTAAATACATATACAAGCTCAGGTTATAGGCTACAAGTGGTGGCTGCATTAAACCCACTTTCGTTGTCATGCCTAGATAAAAACATCTTCACAGCCATAAGAAAGTAACCATAAATACGTCATCATATCTACAATAGAAAAAGTATGGGCCACTTACCTCATCGAAACCCAAGGGCCAACAAAAAAGCCAACGTAACAAATAAGGAAAGAGTCTCACATGAGGTTGCCCTCACCATCATCGACCAGTTTAACCAAAAGTAAGCAAAATAGTACTTACAAACATCCACCAATGGTAGTCGACATGTTTTTCGGATTCCAATTTGCGTACAAACTACATACGATGAACCCAAAAACAAATTTCTTAACCAAATAAAAAGCAAAACGAAAGCGGGGAAAGCACAATATAAATAAAGGCTCGGAATCGTAGTAATGGAACTCGCCTTCACCCAAATCTGTCATGGCTACAAACGTAGTTACAAAAGGTGTAGAAAAAATATACAAACAATACAATTGCCATCTACATTTCCCAACCAAGATATAGATTGGATCTACAAAGTCCAATTACTACAGCCAATCATCATTACAACCTCGTCATTAAGAAAAAAATACAATAGCGAAACAACATGAAAGATAAATATGTAATTAATATGTTACCAAAAGTCCCAACAAAGCAACACATATCCAAAGCACACCATAATCCTTTCAAAAGAATTAATTCAAAGATTTTTATGCATTGTTGGTTTTACCTCCAACTTTGTGTATCTCAGCATAGCGTCACAGACACACAGACCCAATCCAAGTAGTCTCGTACAACAACCGAATCACCCTCACCCACTGAATAAGCGACAACTCACAGATTCTAAGCAACCATCGTCTTAACAAATCATCACAAACCCATCCAAAGAAGGAAAAAGTCTCAGACGGCTGAAGAGCCACCCTCACCGACCGAATACCCTTCAATACACAGCCTTCCAAAAACAATCTCAAAAGCATACCATCATATAACCACAAACAAAATTAAAACAGTCTCGGACAACTAAATAGTCTTCCTCATAGACCTATTACACATTAACACAGCAAGAGCCAACAAACGTCTGAACAAAGCATCATAAAATGAACCGAATAGTCCAAGCAGTCTCTGAAAAACTAAACAATAATCATCATCGTCAAAGCAACATCAAAGACACAAAATCCAACAACTTTTAAACACATGCAACTATGTGATCGCATGTTAAAACCTATAAAACAACAAAACGTCATCAAAGTCAACATCGGATACGAACTGTCAAAAGCAATCGATAAACCCAAAACATTTGCCGACTATAACAAAACCCTAAAAATACGTCTTCCTTACAGACGAAGTTAACAATAATCATATCGTGACGTAAAAGCTCAGCTACCATCACAAACAAACAAACCCAGCAAACCAAAAGTCACAAAGACGAAAACCCAAAATCTAAGATGATCAAACAATATAATTCAAGACAGGAACCAAATACTCAGCGGCATTGATCAAAAAATGTACATAAATAACACATAAAGCCAGAAAAAACCGTTCAAACAGTAACATCCAAAAACCAAGACGATCGAACAACATATGTAAACAAAAGAACAAAGCACTTACCTAAAGTCAGCTGAGAAAGTCGACAAAAGTAGCCCAAGTGTAGAGAGAGAGAAAGAGAGATGTGTAGAGATAGAGAACGACAGAGCGTAAAGGATAAGAGGCAGTGAGGGCCCAACCTTTTTAACCTCCCACTGTAACAACCCGACTTTTAAGATCGTTACTTGTCACGGTCATTTCATTTCGTAACCGCTTGTACTCCCGAGATTTCGATTAACGCTATGGGTTAAACTATGTTTTTCAAACGCATTTTTATTACAACGCACATTGCAACGCTTATTCAAAACGTAGTCATCGCATTTTAAATGCTATTTATGACGCTTACTATTTACACACATTTTATCGCACTTTACATCGCTTGTTTAGACTAAACGCTCTCGCAACGCAAACTCAACGCAGACTCGAAACGCGGATTTATTTTATGCATTGATTTATATGTGTTAATTATGTGGTTATTTGTTTAAATGTTATGTGGTATTCAACGCAACGCTTACACACTCAACGCTCACTCGCAACTCGATTAAACGCAACGCAACGCTTATCAAACAAAACGAAAGTTGGAAAACTAACAAACGCAACCTGGCTATCCGAATGGACATCCGATCGAATGGACTTCCGTCCGGATGACCATCCGCCCAGATGACCATCCGACCGGATGGCCATTCGACCGGACAAGCCATCCGACACCTCGCCACTCTCCACCGACTTAACTCTCACCCTCACACTATAAATACTACCTGTACACCCCCATTCTCTGATGTTGACACTTCCATCTGCTCACACGATCTCAGTCACTCTCAATCACGAATCAAGGCCATTTTGTAAGCTTTTCTCCTCAAATCTTGTACAATCCTCATCTCTAAACATTTCTACATCATCTTCTTCATCAACATCATACACAAACACTAACTTTTTCCCTGAAATCACTGATTCGGACCTCTTGAAGGTGGTTTCCACCCGTTTTGCTTATGCAAACGGTTGTGGAACACCATTTGATCGAGGATGGTTCTAGATCTAAAGGATTTCACAATTTTAAACTTAATCACAACAAGATTCCAATACTTTTTCATCTATTCTCGACTTTTCTTCAACTTTCTACGCAAAACTGATGGAATCTGGGCTCGATCAGACTCTCGACTCGTTCCTTAGTCAAGAGCCGGCTTGAAAACGAATTTCCACCAGAGAGATGACCGATTTACGGGTCAAACATGAATCTTCATCAAGAACAGTACGTTTGACCGAATGGGCTGAGACCAACCGATCGAATGAGCTGGATTTGGTACTATTCCGTTGTTTGACACGTTGTCACGCCGTCTCCGTTAAACTTCAAACTTTTTACTTAGAAAATTTTACAAGTTTTCAAATAACAGATCACTCACTCGAATGGCTATCCGACCGGATGACCATCCGTCCGGATGACCATCCATTTGGATGACATGTCCCTTATAAATTCCAATGTTTAAACGTTTTGACTAAACTTCAAACTTTAACAATTTACAAACAAACACATCTCATTCGAATGGCCATCCGCTCGGTTGACCATCCGTCCGGATGACCATCCGCTCGGATGAGTTACACCCATTCGCTCGGATCACCATTCGACCACTTAACCATCTGACATTTTGTTTACGCACTGTTCAACACTCTGCTCTAAGGATTTATGCTTCTGTACACAGGCTAACTCAACGTGCTCCCTTCAATCCAATCAGATTGTGTTTACTAGCTAAACACACACTGTGAGTATACTCGAACCCATTTTCGTTTGACGCACTTTTGGGTGTTACATACGTTCTATATCAAAACACAACACACAACGCAAACACTTTATGACGCTAACCGCTCCCGCATGTTATACGTGAACTTGAATGCTTGTACTATGCTTAGAAAGTGTGACAACTGGCACTTTTCCATGTATTCCGTACAATAATGAACAGTAATCTATGCTTTAATGACTGTGCATGATTAAAATTAACAAGACGAATGATTTCCTGATTTCTATCATATACGTACAAAGGCATTTCATGTTGCAAGATTGTTTATCTTTATTACATGCAACACAGTGTGGTTCACTTAATGCACAGAACAAAGTTAGCACAGTTATCAGACAAACTAGAAGTACTAACGAGAGTTCAGTACTCAGACAGACATGATATTAAGACACAGAATGAGCCCTAGAACCAAGTGTTACACTAGAATAGTGTGTAGGAAAGTAGGGATTACAAAACTGCCTTCCTAGTGATAACTTAGGTGCCGGAAAGTGCCAGAAACACACTAAAACTGCAGAATTCTACAGAAAATAACTAAATTCAGCAAAAATTCAGCTTTTTAACATCTAATTATAATGCAGAATCATGGTTTAATGGTCCAGAATACCTTCTTAAGTGTCGGGAATCAAAACTGTCATAAAAGGGAACATAAATTACACTAAACTGCGTAATTTAGCACCTTAACGAACCGGTAACCAACCGGACACTACCCGAAACACCAAATTTTCACTAGAAGAATTGTTTTTAGCATTACGAAACTAGTTATGGTCACCGAACATCATAACACACTCTAAAACTCCATAACACATAACACATTAACTAATTCCCTTAAAACCTAACTAGCTTAACTAACTAACCATTGAAACATAACTAGCACCCCCCCTATAACCGGTTATAGACAAGGGCCCCACCCCTTGATTTCTTTGAAATATTTTAATGGATATGCACGAATGATTAGAAACATAAAAACCATAGGATATTTGGATGTTGGGAGATTATTCCATATAAACCACAAGACTAAACATTTTTATCATTCACCACTCAACTCACCCAAACCTTCTCTTCTCTTCTCCTTACCTACGGCTCAAGCACCATCATTATAATCATCATTCTTCAAGCCACTTCAAGGTAATCTAAGGTGATCCAAGAGTGCAAGAAGCTAAGTTAGGAAGCTTGGAGGCATTGGAGCTTGAAGGACCACTTCCTAGAGCTTTTATCCATTTTGTTCATCATCTTCTTCATCTTTGATTCTTCCCTAGCCTTGTGCTAGTAGTAAGTGTAACAACCCGCTTTTTTGGAAGTCAAAGTATAAGTCAAAGTCAAAGGAAGAAAAGATTGCTAATTGCAATCTGTCACTCCTTGCTTAACTATTGATTGTACGTTTGTCACACCCCGATATTTCCACATATTACCGGTGGGCCCGGCGGGGAGTATCGTGATGTAGTTGATATCATCATAGTCAATACACACAATATAATAGCACAATGGAAGGCTTGGTGAATAAACTATTACAAACCATAATGTCTGAGTTTCCGAATGAAAGAATATACAGACTTGGTTGTAATAAGGTCCACAGGCGGATCATAAATAAAATACAAGAAAATGGAAAATAACAGACTTCAGGTATCTAGGGATTTGCAAGATCCTTTTATATGACACCTAGTAGCTCCAGCCTATTTACGAGAAGTACCTGTCAATCAGTCTTTAGAAAATACGTCAGTTTACACTGGTAAATACAATTAACTGACTCATTTGAAAACATTTATGAAAAATTGATTTAAGTGCACAAGGCACAAATCTTTTATAACTTGGGATAATTATTTAAGATAATCTTGTATACAGATTTACATGTTTGTCTTACATATGGGGCCGGTTTGGAAGCCGGTCATGATTAACCGACTCACCACTTATAGAACCCACAAAGGAGTTATCCCCAACATGTGGGTTATATTTGCATTTGCATCTGTCAGGTGTATGCCTACACCCCGTGCATAGGTCGTGGCCATTTTCAAATGAAATGCGCCGAGGATATCCAGGACACGGTCGTATTAACCCCCAATGCTTATGTTATCAAACAAAACAGATTAAAACGGGTTATGTAAATTTATTAATCACAATCCGATTAAATGATTTCATACCCAACAAAGTGGTATTATTATAATACCATATCCCAAGCCCGTATAAGGGAAAATAAGTTAAAAGTATTTACCTGAGCTAAACGTGAAAAGTAACTCAGCCGTATAATCCCAAGCCCGTATAAGGGAAAATAACGGTTCTTTAATTAAGTCAAAGACTTAGACTGGCTAGCTAGAAAGAAACTTTACGGCTCTAAACGCTAAATTAAGCGGAGACCGGAATAGAATGTGGTTTAGACCCGACAAGTTTGGATACTTGTATAATATGGGTAAACTAAACACATTCTGGAATTTGAGAATTAAATGATAAGGTTAAACCCGTTTCGGCTATTTTACGTAACGTAGTCATATAACCAATCCGAACGCATAAATGCGTAACGGGTAACCAAATGAATTATATACAGGTCTCAAATGTTATTATGCTTAAAATATGTTAATACATCAGTAGGATGTTAACATAGATGCCCAAAAAGTATTTAAAACCAATCTAAGTCTCGTAAGAGCATTTTGGTCATTTTAATAATTATAAAAGAGATTTTATAATAAACTGACCAAAAATCTTAAAAATACTTAAAAATAATATCTTAACAATAGGTAAAGAGTTCTGGTTCAAAATCCAAGTTTAAACATGTCTTATGCAAGATATCGCAAATTAATTAATAAAAAGCTTATAATTACGATATCGAGCATAACTTCTGTTTGAGACCAAGAACTGATGTCAAATTTTTGGGACAAGTTTATATATCAGTAGCAAAGGTTTTTGTCCTCTCACATTTCTAAAAATCTCAATTATATGTCAAAAGGGTATTTACGACATTTATAAGCATATTAACAAATAAGAGCATATAACTCAAACTACTAAGGACCAAGCGATATAACTCCAGGGGGTTATATTACTATATAATATGGTCCTAATGGAAGCTTAAAACATGGAAGAATTAAGCTTAAACGGGTCAGAACTAAAAGTCAAAGCAAAAGTCAAGCTTTTGCGACTTTCGGTTATAAACTGACCTTAGACTAATAATTGTCGGGTTAGACCTGTTTAAACATGTTCTAATACTAATTACCAAGTCATTAGAATGTTAAAATATAATTTATAACTTCTGTTTTATTAGTTTAAATCATTTTTAAAGTTTCTGTCCAGTTTGACTTTTTGACTAACTAGTTTGACCCGACAATTAACTAGTCAAACGAACTAATTAGGAGGTGCCCTTTTAAGGGTTAATCACCTACATTAATATGGTCCTATAACCACTATTATTTCGGTCAGTGGCTAGACTATTTATGATTAAACCGAAAGTCAAAGCTTAATTACGATATGTTTGACTTTTCGGTTTTTAAGCTAATAAAATGGACTAAGCAGGGACTAAGACACTTACATAAGGTCCTTGCTATCTTTTCTACACTTCTTAATCTTCTCCTAATGCTTGCTATCTCCAGAAGTGAGTTTGAATGTTGTTGTAAGTGAATGAGCAAATGTTCACAAGAACTTAGAAGCCTTTATATACAAATTGGCCATGCATTTGGATCTTTGCATCTGTTTTGGAGGCATCTAGGATCACCCCAGGTGTCCTAGTGGTTTAATAAGACCGACAAATAGCCCATGGTATCACTTAGAACAAGTTAAAGTCGGTTGGAGCTGAAAACCTGCACCTGGCAGGTGTTTTCTACGCTGGGCGTTTTTAGGCGGGCCGCGTAAGACTCAACAAGAGTCTACGCGGGCAGCGATGACCGTCGGTTCAGGTTAGAACATTTTAAACTTTGGCAGATTCAGTCCCTGGCCATTTAAAACCTAATACCACTTCATTTTTGGCATAAAAGGCCCTTGTAGTTAATTTGTAGAGGCTCATGGAAGTATAACCAAACTCCGTTAGGCCCGGTTTCGTTAAATATCACCATAAACACAAGTTTCGTCACATTGACACTTTTCACCCAAAATCTTGAAAACTTGTTTAACGATCTCGAAACCACATGTAATTTATGTCACTTATTCTTGAGAGTATATTTGAATATTTCGAAGCCTCGGGTTCGTTAAAAGGTCACTCAGAGGTAAGAATTAACATGTTGACACGTTTAACCCCTGTAGTTTATAATCTTCCGATTATTTTCATAAACGGCTTCTTATATCCAATTAATGTCTCGTTTAAGAATATATTCTTCACGTATGGTTATTCAGAGGCACAAGTTTGGCATGTTGACACTTTTAGTCCCTTTGCATACATAATTTCATCATTTGTCAACTTTAGTCCTTCAAACTCAAACTTTCACATATTTAGAGTTTAGGACACGTGTCTTTATATAATTGGACACGTTTTTTCATGGTGTTACATCCTCACCCCCTTAAAAGAAATCTCAACCCCGAGATTTACTTGAATAAGTGAGGGTACTTCTGTCGCATAGTGGACTCAACTTCCCATGTATATTCAGGACCTCTACGGGCATCCCATTTAAACTTTACTATAGGCACGTGCTTTCTTCGGAGCTTTTAACCTGACGATCCTCGATCGATATAGGTCTTTCAACAAATCTCAGGCTTTCATCAATCTGTACGTCTTTATGCGACATAGCTAGCGATTCAATCGCTAGACATTTCTTGAGATTACAGATGTGGAACACATTATGAATTCCACTCAGCTCTTCAGGTAAGTTTAGCTTATAAGCTACACTGCCGACACATTCGATAATCTCGAATGGTCCGATATATCTAGGGCTTAGCTTGCCCTTCTTACCAAAACGTATCACACCTTTCCAGGATGATACTTTCAGTAAGACTTTGTCACCCACCTCAAACTTTATAGGTTTCCGCCTTTTATCAGCATAACTTTTCTGCCTATCCCTGGCAGCTTTTAAGCGATCACGAATCTGGACAATCTTGTCTGTCATTTCAAGGACTATATTAGGTCCTGATAACTGAGCTTCTCCTACTTCCGCCCAACAAACAGGCGTTCTGCATTTCCTTCCATACAATGCCTCAAAAGGCGCATCCTGAATACTAGTATGGTAGCTATTGTTTTAGGAGAATTCGATTAAAGGTAGATGGTCATCCCAACTACCTCCCAAATCAACAACACATGCTCGAAGCATGTCTTCCAAAGTTTGAATTGTACGCTCACTTTGCCCATCTGTTTGAGGATGGTAAGCAGTACTAAAATTCAAACGAGTGCCTAAAGATTGTTGGAAACTTTTCCAAAAGTGAGAGGTGTATCTAGTATCTCTATCAGAAATAATAGACACCGGCACTCCATGGAGGGATACAATCTTATCCACGTATAACTTGGCTAACTTATCGGAGCTATGAGTCTCCTTGATGGGTAAGAAATGTGCTGACTTAGTCAGTCGATTTACTATGACCCATATAGTATCGCTTCCATGCCTTGTTTTAGGTAACTTGGTTATAAAATCCATGATTACCATCTCCCACTTCCATGTGGGAAGTTCTGGTTGTTGTAGCAGACCTGATGGCTTTTGGTGTTCAGGTTTAATCTGAGCACAAGTCAGACACTTAGCTACATGTGTGGCAATAGATTTCTTCAAACCTATCCACCAATAATTAGCTTTCAAATCTTGATACATCTTGTCACCTCCAGGGTGAACTGAATATTTGGAATTGTGAGCTTCCTGGAGGATTATATCTCGAAGCCCTCCATGAATATGAACCCAGATTCTTCCATTCATTCTAAGAATTCCATCCTTGCCAAGTGTTAAATGTTCAGCCGTTACACCTAACTTTTCATCTTGAAGGTTAGCTTCCAAAACAACATCTTTCTGTGCAACTAATAGCCTTTCATTCAAACGGTTCTTGAGTTCAATGCTCTTGGCATTAATCCTTATAGGTTTGACTCTTTCCTTTCTGCTTAAAGCATCAGCGAAAACATTCGCTTTGCCAGGATGGTAGCGAATTTCACAATCGTAGTCATTTAGAGTCTCCATCCAGCGGCGTTGTCTCATATTGAGCTCTTTATGATTGAATAAATGTTGAAGACTTTTGTGATCTGAATAGATCACACATTTGGTTCCATATAAATAATGTCTCCATAACTTAAGTGCGAAGACAACGGCACCCAACTCCAAATCATGGATGGTGTAATTCTTTTCATGCACTTTTAATTGTCGTGATGCATAGGCAATCACCTTGCCTTTCTGCATAAGTACACAACCCATACCGGTGTGTGACGCATCACAGTAAATGACAAACTCTTCAATTCCTTTGGGCAATGTCAACACCGGAGCATTGCTCAATTTCTGCTTAAGAATCTCAAAAGATTCTTGTTGTTTTGGACCCCAATCAAATTTCACATTCTTACGGGTCAGAGAAGTCAATGGTGCAGCTATCCTCGAGAAGTTCTCAATGAATCTTCTATAATATCCAGCTAAACCCAGAAAGCTGTGAATTTCTGTAGGCGTCTTCGGTGCTTCCCAGTTCATGATGGCTTCTATTTTGGCGGGATCTACTTGGATGCCACTCTCACTAACAACATGTCCAAGGAATTGGACTTCACAAAGCTAGAACTCGCACTTGGAGAATTTAGCATATAGTTTCTCCTGCCGAAGCAATCCTAAAATACACTGAAGGTGTTTCTCATGGTTAACTTGATTACGAGAGTAAATAAGTATGTCATCTATGAAGACAATGACAAACTTATCTAAGTATGGCTTGCAGACTCTATTCATGAGGTCCATGAATGCTGCTGGTGCATTAGTGAGCCCAAAAGGCATCATTAAAAACTCATAATGCCCATACCTCGTTCTGAACGTTGTCTTAGGCACATCTTCAGTTCGGACCTTGAGCTGATGATATCCGGATCTCAAATCAATCTTTGAGAAGAAGCTCTCCCCTTGGAGCTGATCAAATAAGTCGTCGATCCTGGGTAAGGGATAACGATTCTTGATCGTTACCTTGTTTAGCTCACGGTAATCAATGCATAAGCGCATTGATCCATCCTTCTTCTTTACAAACAATATTGGAGCTCCCCAAGGCGAAGAGCTAGGTTGTATAAAACCTTTTTCCAGTAAGTCATCCAATTGAGTCCTGAGCTCTTTCATTTCAGTAGGCGCTAGATGATAAGGTGCTCGTGCAATTGGTGCAGATCCTGGTAGAATGTCTATCCTGAACTCGACTTGCCTCTCAGTAGGTAATCCAGGTAATTCATCAGGAAAAACATCAAGATACTCTGAAATTATTGGAATATATTCGATCTTGGGTTTCGGGTCATTCACAGTCACTTGTGCCATGTAAATGACACATCCATTCTTTAGACACCTTGATACTTTGAGAATAGACACATTGTTGGGCAACCCATATTGTGTATCTCCTTGAATAGTGACGGATTCACCAGAAGGGGTTTTGATGATAACTAGCTTTTTGTCACAGGCAATTTGGGCTTGGTTATGCGACAACCAATCCATGCCTAAAACTACATCAAACCCAGCCAATTTCATTGGCAAGAGGGATAGCGGGATAGAATGATTCTTAATGGATATGAAGCATCCATCAAGAAGAGTTGAAGCTGTTTCTAAGGTACCATCGGCAAGCTCTACCTCATATTTTATGTCTAGAGTCTTAATAGGCAGATTCAGTATATTACAAAACTTATGATCTACAAAGGACTTATCAACACCTGAATCAAATAAGACTCTAGCATAATTATTATTAATGAGGAAGGTACCTGTTATGACGTTCTCGTCGTTCACCACCTCCCTTGCTTTCATTTGAAAAACCCTAGCATTGTTTTTCTTTGCCTCTTCAGGTTTCTTAGCATTCGGGGCAATTGGTCTTGATGTGCCCCTTTTCATTGCAACCGTACCAGGTTGCATCTTTAATGTTTCGGCACTCTATAGACTTGTGCCCTTTCTTCTTACAAATCCCACATGGTTTAGCTTGTGGGTCTTGGTTGCACTTTCCAAAGTGTCTTTTGTTGCAAGTCTTGCACCTGGGCTTGTCACTTGATTGCCCTTTCTTAGAACCAAAGTTCCCTTTGTTCTTCTTGTTAGATTGAGGGGACTTGTCTTCTTCCCTCTTCCTCTTCCCGTCATCAGTAGATTTCTTTGCCCTACTCCTCACAACATCAAGAGTAAGGGACAAAGATAGATCCACAGCAGATCTATATGTAGCAGGCTTAGAAGCCTTGACATTTCCTTTCACTTCAGGGGCTAAACCACCGATGAAACGCGCAATGCGTTTGGGTTCAGGGGTGACCAAATATGGTACAAGTCTCGACATCGAGTTGAAACTGGTCACATAGGACCTACAATCCTTCATCACCAAAGTGAGGAAGTCAGTCTCTATTCTTTCGACTTCATGCTGAGGACAATATGTGTCCTTCACAAGATCAACAAACTTGTTCCATGAAAGGTTATACAGAGGAACCTTTCCAGTGGATTGCACCAATGCTTTCCACCAGGTGAGGGCGTCGCCCTTGAAAGATTGAGACACAAGCTTAACTATATCTTCCTTAGCGCATCCACTGATGTCAATCACAGTCTCCATTTCATCTAACCACTTCATACAATCTATTGTTCCCCTTTCTCCTGTGAAATCTCTCGGTTTACAGGAGACGAAGTATTTATATGTACAACCCTTGTTGTACTTAGGAGCCTGATTAACAACAACTTGTCTCTGTGGTTCACTTTTCTGATTAGATGAGTGTTGAGACTCACTTTTCTTCAGAGTATGCGAATGAGAATGGGACTTTGTATGAGTTTTGGACCGAACATTACTCGGTTCCTTGAACTTATCATCCACAGCCTGAGCAACTGCTGCGGTTATCATCGCTTGCAATTCAGCACCAGTGATATTAATCCTGGTATTATTGTTTCCTTCCACGGGATGATTGTTTGCTTCGTCAGAGCCAGCCATGATTCGAGTACTATACCAAACAAATATGATATATTTAAATTATATAATGAATCATCGCATTGATGATTAGATGGTCATGGTATTATTAAACCATATAGACCATTTTAAATAAAAAGCAATTTAATCATAATTTGCCTAGGCTACAACAGAAGCATTATAAGCAATCAATAGGATATAATCCTTTATATTTATTTGACAGGGAATATAAATCACAACTGTCAATGTCATGAAAGACATTTTCATATAGCACAAGGCTCGTCTCAAAGGACATTTTGATGGCATAAAAGGCCTTGTCACAAGGACGATTAGAATATAACCAATGATCTCTTGGATCAGTGGTCTTTTAAGGGTCGAACATAGTTCATCGCCTTATTGACAAGAAGTTTATAAAATAAAACTATCGTTGTCATTATTACACCTTTGCTTATATGCATACATCTCAAATGGATGTTTTGGTGTATACATCATATTGATGTTTATTAGCCATGATTCACATTGATCATAAAGGCTATGAAAGTGACTTGGAAAGATCCAAGTACATTTGGAAGCTTGTGTGGTTTTTCGTACCGCAAAACCAGGAATGTTAACATGTTTTCAGATGTTAACAGAGAATTATTTTCTTAAAAAGGTTGTACCATCATAGCCATTAATATTTTGGCTAGGTTATACCCTTAAGAATTTCTTTGGCAGATCAATTTAAAATTGAAATGATACAGTGTGATGATGTAATAAAATACATATTTAAAATCCAAAAAGAAATTCCATTAAACCATTAAAACTATTACAACGATGCCCTAAACGGGACTTGAAATAACACACTGCCCATGCAGGGGCTACAGAAATAGAAATAAGTCCACGCAGGGACTCGGTACTGAAAATAAAAATGTCCTCACAGGGACTTGATTAAAAAGATAATACAAGATAAAATAAACAACTTCCTACTTCTTTTTTCCTTTGATGAGACTTGCAAGGCCCTTGATAAAGCTATTGTGCTTCTTATTGGTTTCATCTGCTTTATGCTCAACCCTGTCCAATCTCTGCAGAATTTCTTGAGTTTGCTCCTGTTGGGGACGAGGAGGTTACTGGTAAGGTGGGTATTGATACCCTTGCACTGGATATCCAGTTGGGTAAACTGGAGGATAAGATGATGGATAAAGCGCATTATACTGTGCTGCCGTAAGATACGGATCTTGGGTTCCATAATCTGTTGGATATCCAGATGGGTTATACCCAGACGAACCTGGGTATGTTGGTATTGGGTTGTCAAAACCCACTGGCGGTGGCGGTGGTGCATAAGAAACTGGCGGGGGATTGTCTTCTGGCACCGCATGCGAGGGCCCACCCATTTGGGGGTCCTCGGGAATAGGAGGGTATGAGCTTGAACCTTGAGGGGAACTGAACCGTAGTCCCCCACGCACAGGCATTCGAGCATTCCTCCTTCGCCTAGGCGGCTCTGGAGGTGGTTGAGGTGGTTCCTCAACAGGTAGAGGTGGTGGGGTAACCGCTTGAAGATACGGTTCATTCAAAGGAGGTTGAGCAGGAGAGTTATGATACGAAGTGGTGAATTCCCATTCATACTTGGCCCACCTTTCTGCAAATGAATCGGGCCCCTGATACGGCGATCCTTGATATGGAGAACCGCTAGAGATGCTGATAGGGTGACATGGTGTCCCGGTTTGTAGTTCTGGATCAGGGTCGTCATCCATCCCCATCTCCCGGGAAAAGTGATCTTCAGGTCCTAAAGGATTGAAACCCAGAAGGTTGTTGACATAGTCGTTAGGGTTGAACTGAGCTGGGGAATAAATGGAATCGGAGTGATGGAAAGAATGGGAGTGTAAAGAGGGGTAAGATTGGTGCGAATGGTAAGAATGGTGTGATTCTTGAGAGTGATGGGAATGCTGGGGCTCGTCAGGAATGGGTAGCCCAAAGTAGGGAGGATCTGAAGGTGAGGATCCTAGCGAAACAGAGTGTCTCGCCGGTTCGAAGGCATGACTCCAACGTTCCTGAGACTCGGAACTAGAGAAAGATGCTGACGGAGTGCGCCTATGGGAGGATCCCGCATGGCCTGATGGCCCTCCTCTCATCGGTCCCTTTCCCTTGCCCCGTACACGTGGCGGCATTATTGATAAAACCTGTCAAAATAAGTAAATGTAACATAAACAACAAAAGGAAAGTTAAGAATAAATCCTAGGTCATTAGCCTAGACTCGTAAGTCTAAGGAATGTGCTTATTGTGTCATTGAGATTAAACACAAAATGTTAGTGTTTAATTCACTCAATGTTGGCTCTGATACCAAACTGTCACACCCCGATATTTCCACATATTACTGGTGGGCCCGGCGGGGAGTATCGTGACGTAGTTGATATCATCATAGTCAATACACACAATATAATCGCACAGCGGAAGGCTTGGTGAATAAACTATTACAAACCATAATGTCTGAGTGACCGAATGAAAGAATATACAGACTTGGTTGTAATAAGATCCACAGGCGGATCATAAATAAAATACAAGAAAACGAAAAATAACAGACTTCAGGTATCTAGGGATTTGCAAGATCCTTTTATATGAAACCTAGTAGCTCTAGCCTATTTACGAGAAGTACCTGTCAATCAGTCTTTAGAAAATACGTCAGTTTACACTGGTAAATATAATTAACTGACTCATTTGAAAACATTTATGAAAAATCAATTTAAGTGCACAAGGCACAAATCATATATAACTTGGGACAATTATTTAAGATAATCTTGTATACAGATTTACATGTTTGTCTTACATATGGGGCCGGTTTGGAAGCCGGTCATGATTAACCGACTCACCACCCACAAAGGAGTTATCCCCAACATGTGTCAGGTGTATGCCTACACCCCGTGCATAGGTCGTGGCTATTTTCAAATGAAATGAGCCGAGGATATCCAGGACACGGTCGTATTAACCCCTAATGCTTATGTTATCAAACAAAATAGATTAAAACGGGTTATGTAAATTTATTAATCACAATCCAATTAAATGATTTCATACCCGACCAAGTGGTATTATTATAATACCATATCCCAAGCTCGTATAAGGGAAAATAAGTTAAAAGTATTTACCTGAGCTAAACGTGAAAAGTAACTCAGCCGTATAATCCTAAAGCTTTATGATGATACCTTCTACTGGATGCTACTTAATCTGTATATAAGGTTTAATAACCTATTAGGATGCTAACGGTTCTTTAGTTAAGTCAAAGACTTAGACCGGCTAGCTAGAAAAAAAATTACGGCTCTAAACGCTAAATTAAGCGGAGACCGGAATAGAATGTGGTTTAGACCCGACAAGTTTGGATACTTGTATAATATGGGAAAACTAAACACAATATGGAATTTGAGAATTAAATGATAAGGTTAAACCCGTTTCGGCTATTTTACGTAAATTAGTCATATAACCGATCCGAACGCATAAATGCGTACCGGGTAACCAAATGAATTATATACATGTCTCAAATGTTATTATGATTAAAATATGTTAATACATCAGTAGGATGTTAACATAAATGCCCAAAAAGTATTTAAAACCAATCTAAGTCCCGTAAGAGCATTTTGGTCATTTTAATAATTATAAAAGAGATTTTATAATAAACTGAAGTTGTGGTCTTTGGTAATCAGTAAAAATATTTATTTTATCTCATTACATCAGTAGGATATTACATATATGTGAGGTTTACCATTTATGGCCAAACTATGCCCCGAAAGGGCATTTTGGTCATTTCACATATGCTTTTAAGGACATTTTTGGAAGTCTGAGTTCATGACTTATACCTACTGTAATAATATTGAAATTTGTTTAAAAGTTCAGTAGGTAACAAATCTTAGATGTTAAATATGGGTTTCAACCATACTATGCACCTAGTTAGTATAAAACTCGCTAATTGACGATAATCAAGATGTTTATGTAAATATGAGATTTTGATCAGTTTTAAATGCTCAAAATAATTTATTTAATGTAGGAAATCAGTAGGAAAAAGTTTGGCATTCAAATCATTTGTTATTCTCATTTTATGCATGAAAAAGGTATTGTCGTCATTTACCGAATTACACAAGAACTCTATGATTTAATCATATTATAATCTGACCAAAAATCTTAAAAATCCTTAAAAATAATATCTTAATAGTAGGTAAAGAGTTCTGGTTTAAAATCCAAGTTTAAACAAGTCTTATGCAAGATATCGCAAATTAATTAATAAAAAGCTTATAATTACGATATCGAGCATAACTTCTGTTTGAGACCAAGAACCGATGTCAAATTTTCGGGACAAGTTTATATATCAGTAGCAAAGGTTTTTGTCCTCTCACATTTCTAAAAATCTCAATTATATGTCAAAAGGGTATTTACGGCATTTATAAGCATATAATTCAAGCGATATAACTCCAGGGGGTTATACTACTATATAATATGGTCCTAATGGAAGCTTAAAACATGGAAGAATTAAGCTTAAACGGGTCAGAACTGAAAGTCAAAGCAAAAGTCAAGCTTTTGCGACTTTCGGTTATAAACTGACCTTAGACTAATAATTGTCGGGTTAGACCTGTTTAAACATGTTCTAATACTAATTACCAAGTCATTAGAATGTTAAAATATAATTTATAACTTCTATTTTATTAGTTTATATCATTTTTAAAGTTTCTGTCCAGTTTGACTTTTTGACTAAGTAGTTTGACCCGACAATTAACTAGTCAAACAAACTAATTAGGAGGTGCCCTTTTAAGGGTTAATCACCTACATTAATATGGTCCTATAACCACTTTTATTTCGGTCAGTGGCTAGACTATTTATGATTAAACCAAAAGTCAAAGCTTAATTACGATATGTTTGACTTTTCGGTTTTTAAGCTAATAAAATGGACTAAGCAGGGACTAAGATACTTACATAAGGTCCTTGCTATCTTTTCTACACTTCTTAATCTTCTCCTAATGCTTGCTATCTCCAGAAGTGAGTTTGAATGTTGTTGTAAGTGAATGAGCAAATGTTCACAAGAACTTAGAAGCCTTTATATACAAATTGGCCATGCATTTGGATCTTTGCATCTGTTTTGGAGGCATCTAGGATCACCCCAGGTGTCCTAGTGGTTTAATAAGACCGACAAATAGCCCATGGTATCACTTAGAACAAGTTAAAGTCGGTTGGAGCTGAAAACCTGCACCTGGCAGGTGTTTTCTGCGCTGGGCGTTTTTAGGCGGGCCACGTAAGACTCAACAAGAGTCTACGCGGGCTGCGATGACCATCGGTTCAGGTTAGAACATTTTAAACTTTGGCAGATTCAGTCCCTGGCCATTTAAAACCTAATACCACTTCGTTTTTGGCATAAAAGGCCCTTGTAGTTAATTTGTAGAGGCTCAAGGAAGTATAACCAAACTCCGTTAGGCCCGGTTTCGTTAAATATCACCATAAACACAAGTTTCGTCACATTGACACTTTTCACCCAAAGTCTTGAAAACTGTTTTAACGATCTCGAAACCACATGTAATTTATGTCACTTATTCTTGAGAGTATATTTGAATATTTCGAAGCCTCGGGTTCGTTAAAAGGTCACTCAGAGGTAAGAATTAACATGTTGACACGTTTAACCCCTGTAGTTTATAATCTTCCGATTATTTTCATAAACAGCTTCTTATATCCAATTAATCTCTCGTTTAAGAATATATTCTTCATGTATGGTCATTCAGAGGCACAAGTTTGGCATGTTGACACTTTTAGTCCCTTCGCATACATAATTTCATCATTTGTCAACTTTAGTCCTTCAAACTCAAACTTTCACATATTTAGAGTTTTGGACATGTGTCTTTATATAATTGGACACGTTTTTTCGTGGTGTTACAACGTTAATGGCTTGTAATCGAACCTTTTATTTAATCGCTTTAGTTGTATTATGTGGAGTATCTATTAATAATCGAGGTTTAATCGCATGTGTATCGCTAATCGAGTTATCGCTAACCGCATCGCTATCACATCACGACTCGAATTATGTGTTCTGGATATTGTTTTACGTGTGTGTGCCATTATGTGTTACTTGTGCATGTTATGTTTATGTTGAGGTGTTTAATCGCAATCGCAATTCTACCGCAATCACAATCTAATCGCAAACGCTAAACGCAAGTTATTTATAGTGATTGTATGTTAGATATAGTAGTTAGGTTATTTGTGTAACTAATGGGTAATACTATCGCATCGCTCGCTCAAATCTCATCGCAACGCTCAACACGCTAAACAAAACGAAACGACAAAACTCAACACGCCGGACACCTGGATCGAGTGGCCAACCGATCGAGTGGCCATCCGATCGGATTGCCATCCGATCGGTGACCAATCCGACCCTTGAACACTTTCCTCTTTTGGAAACCCTATAAATACCCTCCTGTCACATCATTTGTGATGCGACAGCTCCTCATTCGACCAGTCGCACTCAAGCTCTCTTTTCTCTCGATTTCTCGCGATTCTTGTAAGTTTTCAACTCAAATCTTGTACTTCTATGATCTACACACACTCCTTCATCTTTTTCACATTTGAATCTAACTTTTAACCATGAAATCAGTGGATTTGAGGTGTTCAAGGGTGAATCATGGAGTTCTTATGAACTTCAAGTTTTGGCCTCATACCACCAAGAACAACTCAGATCTGAAGGATTTCCACATGAATAAACAATGTTTTCGCATAGATCTACACATATTCATGGTTAAAAGGATTGAAAGATGGTTTTCTAACTTTCTTTCAACTCTTTTACATTCAATGCACTCAAAACCGATAGAATCGGAGCTTGTTCCAACCTTCTACTCTATCTTAGTGATATGTAGGTCCAAGATCTGAATTCTATCCAAGGGACAACTGATTTCGGGTTAAACAAGAACAACCGTCTCGAACAGTTAACTGATCAGACTAGGGTGATTCCTGTTCGATCGGAACACTTGGGTCAAGATGGGGTTTCTGTTGTTTAGCACGTTGTCAAACCGTCTCGAACAAACCGTAAACATTCAAAATAATCAAGTTCAAAACGATTGGATTCGTGGGACGGATTGTCGTTCGATCAGATCACCATCCGATCAAACTGCAATCCGTTCGGATTGCAATTGAGGATTTAACACTTACCAATTTTCAACATGTTCAATGTTCAGTCAGTTCTATCGTATTGCCCTCCGATCGGATTGCCATCCGATCGAACCGCAATCCGATTGGATTGCACTTGAGCTTCCAAAACTTCAACATTTTCAATCTTTCAAAGAACAATGGTTTCCAACGGATTGCTATCCGATCGGATTGCCATCCGATCGAGTAACCATCCTACTGTGAACTTGTTCTCACTAAGTGTCTTACCAATCGGGTCGCTATCCGATCGAACTGCCGTTCGATCGATCGACCTGAAGGGTAGAGATACTTCTCTATTTTCAAAATGCTACAACGAAAACTTCAAAGCCATCATACACAAACACATCCTTACCAACGAATGTCAATCCAATCGAATGGCCATCCGATCGGATTGCCATCCGATCGGATTACCATTCGACACTTGGTCACTTTTCACCGTTTTACGCACCGCTCTTCGCTTATGATATCGTTAACTGTTCAGGCTAATCACTCTAGCGTTCCCTTCAATCCATTTCTGTAGGATCGAGAATCGATCTAAACGAGTCTATCAGAAGAGTTCTAATCCATATCAAATGCGGAATTCAATGACACAGACTTGATTATAGCTTGATTCACTCTTTAAATGTCTTGTTTATTGATATAACACTGTTACAGATCAAATTACACGTCGGCAGCACTTCGGTACCGGAATCAGAACTGTTACAAATGAATTGGCAAGGTAGGTATATATAGGGATGGCATTTCGCACGAAATGAACAAGTTTCATTTCGTACGAAATGGACAAAGTCCATTTCGTGCGAAATGGCTTCTTCCATTTCGTGCGGAATGGTTCAATATCTCCCAATTCCTATTATCTAGCCTACCGAGCTCCATTCTATCCAATCTAGACACAAGACTCGATACAAGACGAAGTCGACAGACATATGCACCAACAGACTCCCCCTTGGATGTTGACGAAGTCTTCAGTGTCGAGTCTTTTCAATGACATGTCTTCAGTCTTGATCAGTCGAGCTCTTTTCCAAAGTATCTGACAGTTGTAAGCATCTTTAATCTTTAACTCTTCCAGAATCTCATCCTGACTCTATTTTCTCTTGATCAGATCTCTTGATTCCTTAAGTTCTTCACCATCAGCAGTTTGCGAGATCAGAACGATTCAAACATCCTCAGACTCCCTCTTGATGTCTTTAGACTCCCCCTTTCGATAAGCTGGGATTGCAGTCTGAAATAGTTCTTGTTCCAAGATCGAGACCTGGTTCTCATTCTGCTCAGGTTTAAACACGGGGACCTACACAAATCTCTACCTAACAATAAGATTCTCAATAGACAAGATTTAACAAATTTAGAATTCCTGATTAACCACTTGTAAATGAAACATTCAAATTTGACATTTTCATATTTAAATCTTTTCTTATTTCAAACAAACTCTCCCAAACCTGTTCATCATGTTTAGCACTCGGAATTTTGAAAATCAGCTCTCCAACATCAGTTGTTGAAAATCTTTTTGAATTTTTCAAAATTTTATGCTAAAACACACTTAAAATCTTTTTGGATTTTTGTTTTTAAAGAAATACAGTAAAGAAATATTTACAGGCAATATTTTTGTGAGTTTGCGTAAGAGGATCATATCAGTTTATGAGACAAATCACTAACACCGTTAAGCTTTAATTCATTTTAAGTTCTAAACGATTCACGTAGATTGTCAGTATACTGATCCACTTAAATTTTCACACAAATTTCAACTGATTCGAGATACGGAATTAATGTTTTAAGCACTTAAACTTATTCGCGTGTCCCACCTCAGAATATACTCCCGTATCCAGACTCCTATATTCAGTCTTACAGGTGAATGTACACTAATGATATCTGTAAGGGGTAAAATGCGAGACCATGAGAGCTCAGGCTATTGCTTCCACAAAATCAGAGAGATGATGGTTCGACTTTCGGTGTATTCCCTTTAGAGAATCTTTTCTTCAACAGCACATGATTAGCATTTTTCAATGTTTCATCATTTTTTATGCTGAGGGCGAGCTTTAAGATTAAAGCAATGCACAGTATTATACGAGGACTAGGCTATTGCTCCCGCAAAATCAGAAGTCCAGGTATAATACCCCAGATATCACCACGCACAAAGACCTAGTATGTCAGAAATAGAAAGCCCTTCAAACAAGATTTCAGGGGTTACCTATATATCCGAGAGATGTTCCCCACGAAATAAGCAAGTTTAAAATTTAGGTTTATATCTCGAACACAATCTACTAAGCGTGTAAAAACCTACTGGCATATCATCAGTGAGACCGTTTATCACATTTTTTGAACTTTCCAATTCTTTAGCGTGATGTGATACTCCACTGATGTACTATCATTTCCTCTTTTTCACAACACAACTCATTTTTGAATTTATCATGTTTTTGACCTTTTAGATTTTATCATGTTTTTGGCTTTTTCAAATTTTCGAAATTTCTAAAAATTTTACTCCCCCTAAAATCAAAATTATATTTCAAATTTTGATTTTCTGGGAAAATTTCAAAACAAACTGTACAAATAAAGTGACAACTGATTCGAATTGCTTCAATTCGCCATCCACTTGGCATAAACAATCAAAACTCCCCCTGACAACAAACTATTTTCCCATAATGATTTCAAAACACTTAAGTTTGTTTTAATCAAATGGTTTTTCCGGAAAATAAGTTTTGTTGATTTTACCATTTGTAAGATCGGGTTTATGATCATCACTTTGTTTTCTTAACCACTTGAATGAAAGTTAACTCAAGTTCAACTTAATGACCTTGATTAACCACTAGTAATAAGGAGTATGACAATATTCACAAATACTACCACTTGTAGGTCGAAATATCTCTTTCGAGAATTTCTCAAGAAAGATGCCGATTCATGCTCCACGATTACCAACTTGGGAGCTCCGGCAAGTCAGGATTTTAAGTAGAAAATGCTATCACCCAAGCCTGGCCAGCCTTGGGTGATTTTAATTCAACTCTATCCCACCATCTTTTTGATTTGTAAAAATCTTTCACACCCTTTACCTTCCCGTCAACCATCTTCCCAAAGATATGTTTTACATTTCCATTGAAAACCTTTTCAGCATCAAATTCTTCCTTACCAGCAAAGAATTGATCTGAAATCTCAATTTTACCAACCTTTGATTTCAGGTTTTCTCTTGTCAATGACGGAAAATTTTCTTCGTTCATTTCTGGAACGGAATTCTTCTCACTTTTCACAACAAATGACTCCTCTGACTTTAACGAGTCAGATTCATTGTCAGAACTACTCTCTGAACTTTTAACAACCCATTTTTGTTTGTTCAAATCGAATTTTCTTTTATTAAATCGTTTCGAACTTTCACCAATTTCGAAAGTCGAATATTTGAACCTTTTAAGACTTTTTGTTGGTTGTTTCTTTTCATCAACACATTTCTTTTTCAACTTTGAGTTAGAAATAACTCCCTGTTTTGTATAAGTGGACTTAGAACAATTCCAAGCAATGTGTCCAACTTCTTGGCATTTGAAACAGGTTCTTCTATCAACTCTTTGTTCAGATTTGTTCACCATATTCTTTTTCTTCTCAGCAAGAAACTCTTTGTTTGACTGTCTCAAGAATTGTTTCTTCTCTTCTTCTACTGAACTTGTACCTAAAACAAATTTAGTTTTTGGTTTATAATTTTTCTCATTATTATAATTTTCTGAGGGAATGAAACCTAATCCCTGCTTTTTGAAATTACCGTTATGGTTTGGTTTCTTTCGATAACCTGAACCAGAACTGTAACATTTTTTCTTGTTCAATCTCTGTTGAACTCTTGAAGTGTACTTTTTAGGTTTTTCAGTAAGATTTACATCTTTTATTTCAGAAATATTAATTTCTGTTAGTTTGAAAACCTGTTTGATCATTTCAGTTTTGACACTTCTTATTGGAAATTCTTCATCAGAAAATAATTTGTCAGAATCATTCAAAGTATATGCTATTTTGAATGTTTCATCATTCAAGTTATTCTTTGATAATAGAAAATCTTTATTGTAAACCCGTTTGACTGGTGAACTCGGACTCTTGTCTGATGAACTCGAACTTTCAGATTTAGACTCCGACTTTGACTCTTCATCCATATCCAACACCTGATCGACCACTTTCTTTAATAACTCAGACTCATGATCAGTGTCAGACGCTGTGAATGTGATGTCAATGTTGTCTGGTAACTCATCAATAGTTTCAGACTTTAACTTTATATTGACATCCTTTTTCAATCGTTCCTCATTTGGCTTTCTGGTAGAATAACTTTCCCAGATCGGAGGCGGACACTTGTTATATTTGACACTTTGTTTCTTACCAGTATCCTCTTCCGTCGTTTTATCTTGAAAAGCTTCAAGACCTGCAACAGTAGGATAAACTCTATCAATCAAATAATCACAAGCTTTATAACTCATCAGCAATCGTTTGATTCTCTCATTTTCAATCTTTTCGAGTTCCAAATCCTGCTTCAGCTTTGCACAATCTTCAATATACTCATTGATGACCTTCTGCTTTGTCATTAATGTTGAACTCATCATTGTCATAGCAGCATCTACTTCTAAGTTTGTCTTGTTCAGACTATCAACTGATCTGTTTAGCACATCATACGATTCTTTTACATATTTCACATCAAATAACAATTTTTCTTTCAATTCTTCAAGATCACGAATCTTCTTGTCTTTCTCTTCACACTATTTGCAAGATTCCAAACATTTAAGACAAGGTTTCGTGACCTCAACAATCTTCTCAACTTCGACAATCTTTTCAACTTCAACTATTTTCTCCACTTCAACAATTTTCTCCACCACCTTCTCAATCATTGGTTCTTTATCAAATTCTACTTTTACCTCACACTCTACATCTTCAACTTTTTCTGTCGAATTTTCTTCAACTTTTGTTTTTTCAGCTTCCAATTTTGCCTTTTTTTCAGCAATCCTTTTTGCTTCCAACTCTCTCTTCATTTTAGCAGCCTTCTTCTCATTCAACATCTCGATCTTATCTGCAAAAAACAAATTAAAACAGAATGAGTCTAAATTTTTTCTAGCATTATTAATGTACTCTTCCTCATCATCAGTATCTTCATCACTTTCTGATGATTTGAAAATCTTCATTCTTTTTGGCTTAGATTTAACTACTTCTTCTTCCAAGATTTGAGCAACAAAAGCTGATTTTTCTAAGTATTATTTATCTGGAATGTATTTATCCCAGCTAAATCCCTCTGCCAATCTTTCATCATCTTGATTTACCAGATAAGCTTTCTTCTTTCCATCTTCTATAGCACGGGATGATGACGGTTGTTGAGCAAGCTGATGATAAATTGATTTTCGATGATAATCATTGGTTCCAAATGGATCTTGTCTTCCGGTTACTTCTTTGTTTTTACATTCTCGTTTAAAATGCCCTTTTTCTCGGCAACGAAAACAAGTAACCTTTGATTTGTCAAACCCTAATGAAGATGTAGCAACATCACGAAGATCATCTCTACCGGTGATTTGTGTAAATTTTTCTGCTCTTCTTACAGCACTGGCTAAACACCACTTGATGTCCATCAACTCAAGTTCTTCAGCATCGATCTGGTCATAATCCTCTTTGGTGAGCATCGGATTCCCAATTCTTCCAGCAACTAAGCTTTCATACGATTCTAACATAGTAACAAGTGATGCCATGTGTTGCTTAGAAATTTCTGGAGAGAGATTTTGACCATTTTGAATATTCAATGTAACATTACATTGCAGATTTGTTGAATTCTGTCGTTGAAGACTTGGTGTTGTGAAATTCGGATCAAAACTTGAATACGACGACGAATATCCACCACCCTGAGTTACAGTACTACCATTTGTTCCAGAAGAACTATCAGCACTGAAAGCAGTCTTAATCTTTGGACTCGGGGTAGTCTCAAATTTGTTTCCTCTGTAATATAGACTAACATCTTGTTGAGAATTTGGATTATTCATGATAGCAGTTTTCTGAATATCCAATTCATGTTCTTCAATCTTCTGAATGAACTTCGCCAAATTCATACTTTCAGATTTTCTCATATGTTTTAAGATCAACAAATATGTTCCCCATTTATTCTGTGGTAACGCATCGGCTAGCTTATCAATCCATTCATCGTCGTCTTTCTTTATTTCCAATCTTCCCATTTCCAGAACAAGATGACAATATCTATCGATAGTCATTTTTGTTGTTTCACCTTCAAAAGCTACAAACATATCAAATGATTTCTTTAGTAAAGCTTGTTTGTTCTTTATCATATCAGCGCTTCCCTTAAACTTGTTAATCAACGCCAACCAAATTGATCTAGCAGTTTCTTCATGTTGAAGTCACACAAAAATATCTTCTTTTACGGATTGTTGGAGAAGACTAATCATCATTTTTTCACTGGTGTATTTCAATTTCTCAGCCGCTGAATAGTCACTTAAAGCTTTTTCAATCCCTCGTTCATTTTTCGGTTTAACGTAATCTACATCCAATGAGCACCATGCATCAAACTTATAGGCTTGCACCCAGTTTTCAAAACGATTTTGCCATCCTTTAAAATCCTCGATGTAATAAGTTTAGGAGGCTTTTGAGACGTTCCCGTTTCATTTTCAATTTCAATTGTTTCAGCAACAGTAACTGGAGCAGCTGGAGTAGTAGCAAACGCGTTGTAAAACTCCTCTTCCATGTTTCAGTAACCTGTTTCACAAATTCACAAAGTTCAAACGAAATGCAAGTTCAAATGAAATGCAAGTTCAAACGAAATGACTTTTGATGCGAAATGAACTTTGGTGCGAAATGGCCTCTTCAAGCGAAATGGCAATCTGATGCGAAATGGCTGATTTCGTACGGAATGACTGATTTCGTACGAAATGGCACAACCGATGATTTCGTACGAAATGAAATGTAGTTTCAAGCGAAATGGATAATCCTTTTCACGCGGAATGGAAAATTCAAGCGAAATGGACACCTGATAGTCCAATTCGTGCGAAATGGAAGACAGTTTCACACGAAATGGGCTATTTCGCACGAAATGCTGCTGACGTCACTCTATCGGCCATGAATTTGTCAAATTGATCTAGATTTAGTTCGATTTTAGGTCCAATTCTTTCAAGGATTGTTTAAAACTAAGTTTTGCTCGTAATATGAGAAATTCAATCCATTTTAGCCGTGAAAACTTGTTAATTTTGAAAAAAAAGGTGTAGAAATCAGAAATTTGATGAAATCAAGCTGAATTCGGTAAGAACTCTTCCTCCTGAGCTCTGATACCACTTGTAGGATCGAGAATCGATCTAAACGAGTCTATCAGAAGAGTTCTAATCCATATCAAAGGCGGAATTCAATGACACAGACTTGATTACAGCTTGATTCACTCTTTAAATGTCTTGTTTATTGATATAACACTGTTATAGATCAAATTACACGTCGGCAGCACTTCGGTACCGGAATCAGAACTGTTACAAATGAATTGGCAAGGTAGGTATATATAGGGATGGCATTTCGCACGAAATGAACAAGTTTCATTTCGTACGAAATGGACAAAGTCCATTTCGTGCAAAATGGCTTCTTCCATTTCGTGCGGAATGGTTCAATATCTCCCAATTCCTATTATCTAGCCTACCGAGCTCCATTCTATCCAATCTAGACACAAGACTCGATACAAGACGAAGTCGACAGACATATGCACCAATAATTTCCATCACTGTGAGTATACTCGATACCCTTTTTGCTTTATGCACTTTTGGGTGTTACATATGTTACTTATTCTAAATCACATCAGTCACACAATGCAAACACTATTTATACGTTGACCGTTACTGCATGATACGTGTTACTCGATGAATGCTTGTATGTTATGTTAACACAGTGATTGTTGCCTAATGCCTTAGCAACGATAGTACTATTTGTTTGGACTCAGCACCTGTCGTGGACAGGGGTTGTTAAGGTTACCTCTCACATGTCGCAGTGGTGATATGTGTTGCGCATTCTACAACTCGCAGTCTAGTCTGTGCATATTTCATTGTCGATAACTTACTAGCTTCGCATTATACATGATACATGCTGGTTATGCGTAACGCTTTCGAACTCTACTATTACTACTAAACGTGTATGCTCACCTTTACACTATGTGTATTGACATCTATTTTAACGTATGTGACAGGTGTTTAGGATGCTTTGCTTGTGACTTGCTGGAATCGAGCTAGGATGGAGTCTAGAAACAAACCTAATAAAAATCTGAGTTGTCGGAACAGTTTGCTTGTTTTTTGAGACAATTATCTGTAATAGCTATTGTTACTTTATCTGTTAGTAGTATGGGATATTAACATTAAAGATTTGGTAATTTGATAGTTGTTGTGGATTCTCTTGAACAGTCTGTTTCGCTCAGTGCCGCGCCCCGATGATTCCGCCATCGGTTGGGGTGTGACAGTAAGACTCTTGTAAACTTGATTTTTTACTTCTTATCTTGTTGGTTAAAAGATTATGTAAGTTGCTAAACATGAAGATCATGAAGAAACAAGAAGATAGTTCTTAACATAAAGCTTAACAACATAAAATCTAAGTTGATTTAGTGTATGTGTGTATCTTGATAGTTGATTTCTTGTGATTATGATGTTAATCATCATAAGAAACTTGCTAGATTGTGATTAAACACATGATCTAGCAAGTGAAAGGATGAATCTTGTGAAGAATCAAAATGATCATCCTTTATGTGAACATGAACTTGAAAAATAAAGATGTTGTTGTGAATGATGAAGTATGATACATGTTAAAAGTCTTGTAAATGGATGATTTCAAAAATATTTTTCTCAAGAAACCAAGGTTATTTACAAGATTTACATAACCATGATTTTTAAAGAAACTAATCATATTTTTAGTGATAAATCAAAGCTAGAAACATGTTTGTAACAAGAAAAATACAAAAGAATTATTTTTAGAAAAATCATCCTACAACTTGTAAAGGACCAAATTTTGCAAGAGTGTGATTTACAAACAAATAACCACATTTTTAAGGGTAACTAAACCTACTAAATAACATAACAAGTTACTACAAATTTTTACAAAGTTTCAAGTTCATGTCATAGTGTAAATTTCATATTTTTGGCACATGATAAGTGTTGAATAATTTGTTGTTGATTGGTGATGATTTTAAAAGAAAATGATATGCTTTGAAAGCATGGAAACCTCCTTTTTAAGGGGAAACTATGACAAAAATTTTCTAGAATTTAAACACTTAGAAAAATGTTTTTAAACAAGTGTTTACAAGTATATTTTAATCATGGTTTTTCATATAAAATTTGCCATAATTTTTGTTACAAAAATTATAAATATTGGAGGTTGGTTTTTGATAAATAAAAGTGACTAAGTATATATTTAGGAAAATATATATTTAGATGTCACAATTTGTGTGATTACTTGTATATTATGTGTATTAGTTATATTATTTTAGGACTTGAAATAATATAACTTACCAAAATACCAAGAATTATAATACAAAAATAATACCAAAATTCCAAGAAAACAAATATATAATTTATACCCGAATATTGGACAAACCGAACAAGGAATATAGATTACATATATAAATTCCGGAATTAAGTTCATATATATATTTTGATGAATAAGTTAAACGGTATTTTGGAAACCAAAGAAAAGGAAATTATAATTTTTACAAGTGTTACAAAAATATATCATATTTTGTCAAGAAGAAAATATATTATTTTTTAGTAAAGAAAAATATATATGTTTTCTTGGACTATTACAAAGATATATTATTTTTGAAGAAAATAAATATTTTCTTAAACAAACCGAAAATATATTATTTTGGGTGAAAAGTGGAATTATAAATATTTTCTAAGTTAATCGTGAAAATATATTATTTTTGAGATTTATATGAAAATATAATTATTTTTGCCAAGGAAGAATTATAGACAATTTTCTATAAAAATTTTCTTAAAATACACATATTTTAAGAGTATAAATTGGTGATTTTTATTGGTTAAAGATAATATTCCGAAAAATTAAATAAAAATTAAGTATACGAATACTTAATAAATACAAGAAAATACGTATTCTCGTACGTACAATTACACCCCGGAATATGCCACCAATACTTGGCAAAATACACAAGACTAAAAATACACAATTATAATTATACCCATCCTTGGGGATATATTCATGGAGGAATTACAAAGGAGACAAGCCAAAAAGATATTGTTCTTGACAATATTCCAAATAAATGGATGAATATAATTTAAGTTAAAATATTATTATTTTAACTAATAATTAAATACTTTGAAATTATATAATGTACATCAAAGATGTAACTCAAAGTACACAAAGATTTCCAAAACAAGTCTTAATGAACAATTAAGACAAAAGAGTCGTTACACGACCTAAGTGTCTAATAAAACATGGCACGTGTGTAGGTAGTTGTACGGCTCATAGAAGGACCTTGAGTATACTAGATAGTAGGACACAAACTTGTGAGTTCATATCCCCCCTTTTCTCTTAACTGTTTTCGGATTTATAACTCTCGGGGGTGAAATACATGTTACATATGTTTCAATGGTATGATTTGGCTATGAAATGAACTATTAGATCATGTGAGCATAGGCTGAAACTGAAATGCCAATAACTCTCATAAGAATCATGGACAAAGGTTAGATCTAACGAGTACGGCCGAGCCCCACTCATGGTCCTTATGTGACCACTTAGAGTGCTTTAGTGTCCCAGTCGGGGTGATTCGACAACGGTCAAGGGGATTTGACACAATCAAGGTGAATTGATACGGTCAAGGGAATTTGACACAGTCAAGGTGAATTTGACACAGTCGAGGGGAATTCGACACAGTCGAGGAGATTCGACAAAGACAAAAGCCTACTCATATTGAGTACTCCCTATGTCTTCACATACATTAATGTCCTTGCAAAACATTAATTGATCTGTTCATAGACGCTTTTCATACCTGTTTTCAAATGAGTCTCTGAAATGTTTACAAGTATATCAGTACTCATACAAAACGCATGAACTCGCTCAAATTTTGTTGATGTTTTCAAAATTACCTGTATTTCAGGAAACAAGTTGGATCTTGGGCGCTGATGTTGTTTCGGGATATGAATTTCAAGTTTAGATGTCATCCACTTTTGTTGGTTTGTAACTTAATCAGAGGTGGTGTTGTTTGAAACTTAAATGACTGGTGTTTGTAATATTTTAAACTTTATGAATGGATGAACATCATTTTGATCATATAGTTGTTTATTATAATTGAATGCAATGATATTGAACAAGTCACACGTTATACGCTTCCGCAAAAGTCAGGGTGTGACAGACAGTGTTACACTATACCGCCTCTAGCAACGATAGTACTATAGTTTGGACTCAGCACCTGTCGTGGACAGGGGTTGCTAGGGATCGCATTACTTTACTTCACGTGTTCGCCGAACACGTGTCGCGCATACTCTACAACGCAGTCTCGTGGTTAAGTTGTAATCATTGTATGATAGTTACATGTTTCGCCCGTTACGTGTAACATGCTGGTTATGCGTAAATGCTTTTCATAGTATATGATATTCAAACCTGTGTACTCACTTTTACATTTTATGTATTGACTTTATTTTAACGTATGTGACAGGTTGATGGAATCATGTTGAAATCAAGATAGGCAGTCTAGAAACTCCACTAATAGAAATCTAGGTTGTCGGATCATGTTTTGTTTGAGAGAAACTCGTTATCTGTAATAATTATTTGTTGAATATTTGTTCGTTAGTATGAGATGATGAACCTTTAAAAATATTGGTAATGAATAGTTGTTATGGAATCTGTTGGTGCATTTTTCGTACGTCTGCCACTGTGCGAATAGTTAAATAGAGCGTGTGTTGAATATTGTATAGAATAGGAGAAGTTGGACATGTTTTGTAATTGTCAAAGCCAATCCGATCGGGTGGCAATCCGATTGGATAGCACATGTGTGAGATGTCTATAAATAGGGACCTTGGGGTTCCATTTGGACAAGCTTTTGGTTCCCAGAGGGGAAATGTTGTCCAACTGGTCTCGCGGTGCTGTAAACGTTGAATAATCAATAGAGACCAGATTATAAGTGACTGCTCGGTGTTGTGTCTATCTTCTACTCGTTTCTTTTCGTTTATGTCGTTAATAATCGCACTGAACACGTCGTTTCGGGACCGAAGCTCCGTCAAACTTACCGGATCCTGGAATCAGCAGTGGTATCAGAGCTACAGTACCGATTTAATCGATCTAACAGTCGGTTAAATCACCCAAAGCTCATCAATTTTGGGTTAAACGGGAGTTTTGACGTTAAACAGAGAAAAACATCAAAATAAAGGTCAATTCTCGGATGGATTTTGAAATTGAAGCCATCAATCTGTTCGGAATTGTATCGCGCACAATCCTGTGAAGTTTCATCATGAAATTCACACAAATAAAGATTCTGGATCGAAAAAACGTGATTTGGAGTGTTCTTGAGCTGTTAGAAGATTTCCAATCGGATGGCAATCCGATCGGATGACCATCCGATCCATATCACTGTCTTGAAGGCTTATTGGAGGATAACTGCTTTTCAATCGGATGGCAACCCGATCGGATGGCAATCCTATCGGATGACCATCTGATCCATGTCACTATGGGGTGTTGGAAGATCAAGTTGTTTTCAATCGGATGACAACCCGATCGGATGACCATCCGATCCACAGACACTTGTTAGTTTCCTTTGTAACCCGATCAGGTGGCAATCCGATCGGATGACCATCCGACTCTTGACTTTCGACCAGATGATCAAATGCCTAAAAAAAAGAGGCATTTTTTTATCGCAATGACTAGGAGAGTCTCCAAAAAAATTTGGTGATTGTCAATTTTTTAAGGTTTTTATCAACCAAGCTGGGTTGTTCGGGGACACCGTCGGGGGCTTTAGTGTACAGATTTGATGATGCGATCAGGGATTGTGGAAATTAGTGGGGTAGTCAGGATACCAGTGCAGAATTGTCATATTCTGAGTTATCTGACTATTTATGGGCCAAATTGTAAAATCCACAAAGACGAAAAACTGACAATTGTGGCGAATATTGTGATATTCTAGGTTGGTCAAGTTTTTCGGAGAAGACAATTGAAAACTGAATTCAGTTCGAGGGGGAATTCAGTGATAGAGACGTCAGAATTTGCAAAAATGAGGGGGAATAAAAATTTCACTGTCGTAGGTTGAAATTCCGGCATTTTTTGAAATTCGTGACACTGCAACTGTTTTCGGGTAGTTTCGGCTTCAGATTGTCAGGAGGAATGTGAATCTGATCGTGGGTGAAAGCTTCTGAGATCAAGATGATCCGAGGTGTTGATATCTGATCGAGCATCGGAGATCTGAGAGTGATCCTGGATGATAGCTTCTAAGATCTAGATTATCCGAGGAGATGAATCTGATTGTGGACGAATACTTCAGAGATTGGATTACATTACCAGATGATTTGTTTTCCGATGAAGATTTGCTGATTGTGGAGAATACTGTTTACTCGGATCTGTCATTCTTATGGTGCGTTAACGTGGATCACGGTAAACGGGATATCAGATCTTCAGGGAGAATCACGAATTTGAAGTTAACCAGTGGGGTATTTGAAGTTTCTATCAATTGTCGGTTGAGTTTTTGTACATTCTTAGATCGAGCAGGCGGAATGTGAAGATCGTGGTGCTTACTTGTGATATCAAAAACTGAACTCGGATATGCTTAACGTTGAAACAGAGGATGCTGCATTGATTAGTTTCAAGTTGGTGATTGTTCGTGAAGGTTGCAGTTTAGCAAATTAGAGAAGAGTCGTAAACTGTGCAAAAGACCTGAAGATTCATTCTAGGGGGAATTTGTGCTTTACTTTAGCAAAAGCAAACCCGAATCATCAATCAAGGGGGAATTTGGATAGTCAAATTTCAAGATATCTGATTGAAGTTGCAGAAAAGTTGAAGATTGCAGAATATTCAAACACGGCTCAAGGTTCTCAAAGTTGTAAAGACGATTCGACAGTGACATCCGAGGGGGAATCTGTTGGTGCATTTTTCGTACGTCTGCCACTGTGCGAATAGTTAGATAGAGCGTGTGTTGAATATTATATAGAATAGGAGAAGTTGGACAGGTTTTGTAATTGTCAAAGCCAATCCGATCGGGTGGCAATCCGATCGGATAGCACATGTGTGAGATGTCTATAAATAGGGACCTTGGGGTTCCATTTGGACAAGCTTTTGGTTCCAAGAGGGGAAATGCTGTCCAACTGGTCTCGCGGTGCTGTAAACGTTGAATAATCAATAGAGACCAGATTATAAGTGACTGCTCGGTGTTGTATCTATCTTCTACTCGTTTCTTTTCGTTTATGTCGTTAATAATCGCACCGAACACGTCGTTTCGGGACCGAAGCTCCGTTGAACTCACCAGATCCTGGAATCAGCAGTCTCTTGAGCAATCTGATTCGCCTAGTGCCACGCCCCGATGATTCCGCAATCGGTTGGGGTGTGATACCCACTAACCCAAATGTACAAAAACAAAAAGCAAAACAAACAAACAAACAACACAAAGTAAGTAAAAGCAACAAAGCATAAGGTACAATCAACAATGCTTATAAATAATTAGGTAATTTTAAATGTATGACACCAAAATTGTATAATGTAACTTACAATTGTATACGAGCACTATAAGGTTATACGGCCAAACTGTAATACACGAATATGTGGTTCCCAATTTGTAAGATATCATCACAAAGCCACTGTGTTTACATGCAGTGTACAGTGTTCTAATATGACCATATTCAAGCATTCTGAACCCTAACTACAAACAACCCAACAAACTCCAGATACTGAAATCGCTATCTAAAGAATTACTAAAATTTATTAAACGGTTGTTCGGTTTTACACAAAAAAAAATTATATACGGATGTTATACGGCCCGTATACGTGTAAAAAAAAGATTACAGTGCATTTATTTCTGTGCAAAATTATTCGATACGAGCCGTATAACCTTATACGACCCTTATACACTAAGGATGTAAAAATAAAATTATAGGGGTGTGTATAAAATGAGCCTTTTCAAAGTGTGTTATATCTTCACGACAATGCCCACACACCACATATCAACTTCACTCACATAGTCACATGTAATCATTTTCGTCCGATGTTAATTCAAGATTGGATTTAGAAGAGTCTCTGCCACATATTATTACATTTATAATCGTATATGTGTTGTTATCTTACTTAACTTAAGATACGGTATTAAGTGCCATGTATACTCATAAACGTTTTCATTTCTATCATCTTTTTTAACCTTTCTTTTGTTCTACATATTGTTAATATTTATTTTCTTAAAAGAATTATATCATAGTATTATTAATTTTATTTACTTATACTCTTTAAAGATATACATTCATAATATTGTCATATGAAAATGATCATGTGTAATGTGAATATAATCCCCTTAAGGGGGTAGGGGCACCCAAGGGTAGTACCCTTGCTCCCATCGATCAAATCCCGTCATGTAAAAAATCTAAAAAACTACTCTTAAGCCATAAAACATTGACGACGCCTTACCTTTGCAATAAACTATTTTTTTAAACTTTAATAAAGTCAAATGCCTCGATCAATCAAAACCCACCAATCAATCCCAAGGTCAACAACCTTCTCAGACAACTCAAATCTTGCACGGGTACTCTTTAAGGCATAAACAACCCGCCAGCCCTACCCTTGTGGGTGGCGGCGGTGTTGTGACACCTCAACGAACCCAGGGAGGGTACCCGCATGGGTGCCCCGTCCAAGTGTTTGAGTATATGTCTCTTCAACTTATAGACGTTTAGCAAACCATAAGAAAAACCCTAACAAAAATGGGAATAATGGAAAGGTCAATTGGTTACAATACGAGAAAATGTGAGACCCTCACTGGTTATTTTTGAAGTTGGGACCGTTGACGGGCAATGACTAATAGTTGGGATTATTAAAATTCATTATTCCAAAAAAAATACGATGTTTTATTAGAGAGTAGAAATTCATTCCTCATGCCAATGATTTATAGATCAAGTGGTGAAAGGCTTGCATTTCTCTTGGAAGATACAAGTTCAACTCCCACTTGGTGCACAGTGAGGCACTCGTGGGCAATGATATGAGACCTAGGGAAACTTGGGTTCAATCATTGAGTCAAACGAGTTTTACCAGTAATTTCACCGCCGTGCCTATGGGAGGGTGGGTTACCGGGTTTTCCTCGGAATTGGTGGTGGACTTGGGTTACTCTCAGAGTACTCCGTTTAGTCTAGTGAGTACCCCAAAAGTGCTCAGGATTAATTCTGTTGGCCGTTCAAAAAAAATAAAATAATTCCTCATGTATTACTCAACATTCATTACTCTCTTTTTATCTCTCTTTCCTTCGCATACAACACACTAATCCTAACGGTATCAGTCCAGAGGCGTCTCCGAGAATTCACGTACCTTGTTCGAGCTTGAAAAAATAAGCCCTTCCGTAATGTTTTATTATTATTATTTAAAAAATAATAATCAAATTAGTATTGGGCTCAATAAACCTAATGCCAAGTGGGCTAAATTATAAACCATAAAAAAATATTTGTAAATGGGCCTATATTGGAATTGATATGTGTTTACTATTTAAAAAATAACATATACATATCGAATTTTTTTTTTAAATCACGTGCCCCTCGAAATCACGGGCCTTGTGCGGGGGTCCTCCCCGCACAGCATCAAAGCCGCCTATGGGTATCACCAAAAACTCTTCCTCCACTACTACAAGTCTAACGAGTTTTGTTTTGTGCAACCATCAGGCAACGTTAGAAGCAGTGACTATCACTCGGGTCTTTTTAACAATATCCCACAACTATTTATTTGGTGTAAATGAGAACAATATCGTGTAACATCATAGCTCATACACTTAAAAATATCAAGACTTCTTTGTTTTATATAAATGTTATACCTTACAAGTTTTATGAAGGGTGTATAAACTATAAAGTCATCCCAACAAACCAAGTCACGTTTCATTAAATGCCGTCAATTATTGTTTAATGCGATTTGGTTGAGGAGATATTCATATGTTAACTACTTTGATCATACCATTGGCAACGATATTATAAATATATTAAATGGGGTGGACCTACAAACAACCAAACAAGCCCCCACAGTTTCACGAAATCAAGCGCCCTTTTTTCCTGTTTCACCAAATAATAAAACCTCGTTATCTTTCTTCCTCATGCATGTTAATGGGTCGGTTCTGTTTTGGGTCGAACTCACAAACCCGTTAGCTAAACAGGTCGGGATTGTGTTAACCTGACGGATTTACGGGTTGAACTGTTTAAACCAATTTGTTTTGTATTTCATTTTCTTAATGCGTTTTATACCATAAATTAAATGTGTTATACATTTTATGCCAAAATTTAAAACTTAATAGAGAGCTTTCTTTGTGTCAAAATGTAAATTTAGAGTATTAATATGCGAAAGATAAAAAAAAACTCAGGTTAATAGGGACGTGTTTATGTCAATCCGTGAATATTCATGTTGTATTCGTGTTCATATGTCTGACGTGATTTTTGGATTCGTGTCGGGTTAAACTTGCAAACCCGTTTAGCACCCCTTGACTATAGACTTAATACTACGTGAGTTACCTGTTTAAAAAAGAAAATATAAATTCCAATATAAAACCACTAAGAAAATAAAAAAAATCGAATATAAAACCACTTACGGACCAAAGAGCTACTATTAACGGCTACTTTCATGATTTCATCATCGATTATAACTTTTACTTTATATAATTTAACAGGAAATAATTATTTCCATATTTTAATTTGGCGGCAATTTTGTTCTTTTTCTTTATTCTCTTTGACTTTGACTCCACCAAATCAGCACAAAAAACAGGAAGAAAGTCCTCATTACAAAAAACACAATTTTTTTTTTTTTTTTTGCCGTTCAAAAAAAAAAAAAAAAAAATTTCCACACAAAACAAAATTAACTAATCAAATAGGTGAAGAAAGTGAAGTCGGGTCAGCTGATGATGGCATATCCGGCCCGACCCGACACCCTTCAAGCATGAACACCACATCCGACATTGAAGGTCTACCAGTCGGGTCAGATGTTGTGCATAACAACCCAACTTTTAATCCTAACAAAAACTCTTCCCACTCGGATGATTCCGGGTCAAGCTCCAACAGACCCGGTTCCAAAAGTTCAGAAATTTGGCCTTTTTGTAACTGTTTTTTAACCCACTTCACAATGTCCTCATCATGGTTAAACAAAACCGGGTTTTTCCCGGTTAGGATTTCTAACAAGACCACCCCGTAACTATAAACGTCGGCTTCTTTTGTCGGTTCACCGGTTAATGTGGCTTCCGGGGCCACATACCCAAGTGTCCCAACCGGGCTTGTGGTTGTGGATGTTGATGGTTCGGATTGTGTAAGCGCGGTTAGCTTGTTGAGACCGAATTCGGATATATGTGCTTCGAAATCCGCATCAAAGAGTATGTTTTGTGGTTTAATGTCCCCGTGGAACATCGGGATCGAGTGTAGAAAAGCTAGCCCTCGAGCGATGCCTAACGCGATTAAATGCCTCATTGGCCAGTTTAAAACGTGCCCGTCTTGATGCGCAGCCTCTTGGAGAAGAGTGGCTAGGTTTCCATTTGGCATGTAGTCGTATACAAGTAAGCGCACGTTATCCAACCGGCTTGTGAAATACCCACGGAGAACGGTCAAATTTTGGTGTTTGACTTTCCCGAGAGATTCGGCTTCTCTTTGAAACGTTGCTTCTGGAGCAGAAGTATCCAGAAGCTTGCGGATGGAAAGAACTGTTCCATCCGCAAACGAGGCTTTGAAAAGAAGCCCAAATGTCCCCCGATTCATCACATTTTCTTCATCAAATTGTCTCGTTGCCTCAAGAACATCCGTGTAAGTGATTTTGTTCTTGAACACCACGAGTTTCGGAGCCCCGTTTTCTCCTCCACCACTCTCTCTACCGGAACTTCCACGGGCCGGGCTTTGTTTCTTCACATCACCGGATTTCCGCATTCTTAACAACTTTCTACGCCACCGGAAAAGCAGAACAGCATACCCACAACACAAAACTAACAAAAGCAAACCGCCACCCGCAGCCAAACACATCAGTAGAATTAGTTTCTTCTTCCTTGAAGAAATCTTTCTCTTGCATTTTCTTTCAGATGGCTTTCCGCATAATCGATTGTTTAATTCAAACACCCAAGGATCCATAAATCGATCACCTAACATCTTTGGTATCTCACCTTCAAGATCATTCCTTGAAAGGTTCAAATGTTCTAGGTTAGGAATCAAGGAAAGACTTGCCGGAATTTCACCGGTCAAGTCATTCGAAGAGAGATCCAACTCGGTTAATTTCGATAGTTTCGAAACTGATTCCGGTATCTGGCCGGAAAAATGATTTGAACCCAATAACAAAGAGTTCAAAGAAGAAGCATCTGAAATGTTTTCTGGGATTTCACCGGTTAATCTGTTATGACTTAGATCAAGCCTTTTCATATCAGATAGTTGCGAAAGACTTACCGGAATTGAACCGGTTAGATCATTCCAACCGAGTTCTAAAACCTCAAGATTCGAAAGATTCCCCAATGCTGCAGGAATGGAACTAGTAATTCTGTTATTCGAAAGCGAAAGCACCACGAGAGACGAAATGAAGCCATATTCTGCAGGAATACGGCCCGAAAACGAATTGGACGATAGATTCAAATGCTGCAAACTTGACAAACTGCTAAAACTTTCAGGAACATCACCAGAAAACTTATTTTCTTCCAAAGCAACAACTTCCAAATTCGGCAAACCGAAAAGCTCAACCGGCAGCTCACCCGAAAACCTCTGCTTACTCAAATCAAGCACACTGAGGCTTCTCAAATTCACAACAACAGCCGGAAACTCACCCGAAAACTGGCAACCGCTCATGTTTAACTCGGTTAAACGCGATAAATCCCCAATGACAGTCGGAAAACCGCCCGAAAAATTATTATTACTTAAATTCAATGAACTTAAGTTACTAAGCTGTGCTAATTCTCTTGGCAAAGCTCCAGTAAACTTATTATCACCTAAGTTTAACGATTCGAGCTCCGAAAGTTCGAATAAACTCGACGGTAAGCTTCCGTTGAATCGATTTCTTCCAAGTGAAAGAACCTTTAACCTCTGTAATCCCCCAAACATATCAGGAACTGGACCTGAAAACCTGTTTCCTTCAAGATCAAGCACATTTAACAAGCTACAATTTCCAATTTCTTCAGGAACATAACCAGTAAACAAATTGTCAGCCACTTTAAGCTCCTCTAAACTTAACATATTCCCAATTTCAACCGGTAAATAACCAGAAAACAAGTTTCCAGATAGATCCAAAACTGTAAGCATGTGCACATTTGTTAACCAAAACGGCAACGTTTCATTAATAAGATTCTCGTGAACGTCCAACACTTCAATAGAGTTCGAAAATGTTGTCGAATTCGAGTTTTCGAACAAACTCGTGAACTTATTAGACCTTATTTTCACGATTCTTATCGAACTATCAGATCTCGATAACAGAGATTGCGGAATTGAACCTGTAAACATGTTACCGGAAAGCGAGATCACTTCCAGATTCGGAATCTCGCCGATACTCGCCGGAATCAGTCCTTGTAACAGGTTATCATCGGCGCTAAAGTGAATCAGCGACGAGCAGTTAGCGATCGCCGATGGTAACGTGCCGTACAGCTCGTTCGAGTCGAGAAACAAGTACTGCAGGCTCTGGAAGCTTCCGATTGTCACCGGAATCTCACCGGAAAACGAATTGAACGATAAGTTAATCAGCTGGATTTGAGACGAAGCTGAGAGATTCGCCGGAATGTTTCCGGTGAATGCATTGGAAGAAACGTCGAGGTATCGAATTTCCGGCGGTAATTTGCCGGAGATTTCACCGGAGAGGAGGTTGTTTGCGACGTTAAGTATTAATAAGTTAGTTAGGTTTCCGATCGCCGGAGGTAAGCCGCCGGTGAAGTAGTTATTTTGTAAATAAACATTTCGTAAGAGAGAACATTTAGTCAGAGCCGAAGGAATTGAGCCGTGAAAGTTGTTAGAATGCAAGCTGAGCCGACGCAAGTGAGTCAGCTCGGATAGCCGGCTTGTGAGCCGGCCAGATAAAGCCAGCCGAGGTAAATGGAGCTCGTGAACTCCGCTGCCGTTGCAGGAAACGCCGCGCCAGTCACATGGCGCGTATGGAGTTGACGTGTTCCACGCGTCCAACACGCCCAAAGGGTCGCGTACGTTTTGTTTGAAGGATATTAGAGCTTGTATCTCGGTTGGTTCCGCTGTTGTGGAGATACTGGCGTAGAATAGCACGGTGGCGGTTAAAGAAAGAAAGTGAATGATAGCAATCGTCATGGGCAAACGTATGTTAGAGTTTAGCAGCAGGCATGGCCAAACTGATTAAAAGAAACAATGGAGAAAAATGAAAGAATGGTTATATATATGTTGTGAGAATGTGTTTGTGTTTGGGTGTGTTGGGGTGGTTTTATAACTGGGGCAAATGAAAGGGTTTTGCTATTTATGGCAATAATTCTTTGTGAGTTGTGTTATTTAATTAAAACTTAGGATTAGATATAAATAATATTAACATGCATCTGGACAAATGCTATTTGTATCAGTAATGATAATACTTAAAAGTAAAATGTTTGGAATAGACAAAACATGTTATTATTTTGGTTGACAAAGTTGTTAGTTTGACTTAACCCATGATACTTGGTATGATCATGAGGATACTGCTGAAGTAGATATAATGATGCAATCATCACACCTATTTCTCCCACTGTCTTTTGGAAAATTTACATTGATTTGAATCCTAATATTCACATGGTAGGGGATGAAAAACGCTGTAAGTTTGATCCTTGTATTTACATCATTTTAGAATCAAAATGTTGTAACAATTACAAAAATTTCAAAACCATGTAAGTGTTCCTATGTAAAGGAGATGGTACTTTTATAAAAAGAAGTCTTAGAGTGATCTTGCTTAGGAAGAAAGCTCAGTCCAAACAGTTCCTTTGGCGTTTGGTTAAGCTCTACTATCCCGACCAACTTAGCAACAATCTCCGCGCTCTCCTTAATGTGATCAATGTCGTTTGTTTTGGTCCATACTAATTGAGACAGCTGGAACCTTCTATATTTCGAGTCCAATGAAATTCCCCACTTTTGAAAAAGTACATCTCTTTGCGTTGATGAAAATTTCTTTAACATTTTCTTGCTCAGCATTACTCTTTCGCGACTAAGAGCGCGCGCACTGTTGAATTATTAAACATTTAAACCAACTGAACAATGGGAAGTTAAAAACGGAAATTATGGTACGTACCTTGTGGCACGAGATGGCGTGTTCTTTAGAAAAGAGAGTCTTCGAAGCTCAACCTCCATGTACACGGAATCAGATCGATCGCCTTTAAATAGCAAGAAAAAGTAGGTCCGGTGAATCAAAGGCGTGTTGCATTCATTCCACAGTTTAATTATTTCTCTTCTTTGTTTCTCAAAAACCATAGACCAGTCTTTTTCAGGATCTATGGGCTCATTGGCTTCTGGTTCGGTCTTCTTATCCTGTCATTAGATTTTTCGTAAACAACCCTTTGTTTTTTTAAAAGACTAAAGTTAGTTATAGCTAATATATAAGGACAACATTGTACCGGTTCATTAGAAACATCTGATGATCTTATCTTCTGCTCGATTTCTTTCTCATCGAGATTCGTGACAGGAGTACTAGAGTCTTGTTGATCTATTGTTTTAACATCTGCCTCTGATTTTGATCTTGGTATGATTTGTATATGTTGGTCTTGTTTTCCAGTTTCAGATCCGTTATCGTTAGTGTTCTCTGCCATAACTTCTTTTTCAGATGATGCATTCGTAGTCAACGCGTAACAACTTTTGCTTCTTGTTAAACAGATGCCTTCTGAATCAGATATTTCTGAGTCGGATGAACATGGAGATCGTTCTACTTTTGTCTGAACGTCCTGAGTGATTTCCTTCGAACTTTCATAACTATCATCCATTCCGGTCTCTTCAGCAGTAATAATATTGTTTATGCTCAATATTTCCTCGATATTTTGATCTTCTTCCTTGCTACTGTCTTCTAAAACTTTTGCAATATTATTATTGTCTATGCTTAATGTTTTCTCAATACTTTGATCTTTATAGCTGTCTTCTGGATTAATTGTGATTTCTTTAGATGGGTCTGGCACATAATGTTGACCCGAAAAGTGCCTAGGTGAGTTCTCATCAAGAAAATCAACTTTTGAACCTTCCATGTCAGCATGACCATATTTTTTCATTGAATCACCCTCATATGTTTCCAATGCAGGATATTCATTGATTAAGCTCTTTTCGTAAATGTCACTAGTCTCCCCCTACATAATAACATCAAGGGTAATGATAAGAAGCTAAATATTCTTAATAATTATTTAGCTTAATGGAAAAGAGTAAAATGACATTTTCGTCCCTGAGGTTTGGCCAGTTTTGCCACTTTCGTCCAAAGATTTGTTTATCCGCATCTAAATCCAAAAGGTTTAAAATCTTGCCATTGCTCGTTAACTCCATCTATTTTTCTCTGTTAAGTCAGGGGTATTTCTGTCTTTTTTGTTAACTTAAAGGGCAATTCAGTCTTTTTCACTTTATGTACAAGCATTCTATTCAAAAGACCGAATTGCCGTTTAAGTTAACAAAAAAGACGAAAATGTCCCTGACTTAACGGAGAAAAGTAAATGGAGTTAGCAAGCCGGATGAAAATGGCAAGATTTCAAACATTTTGGATCCAGATGTGGAAAAACAAACCTTTGTACGAAAGTCGCAAAACTGGCCAAACCTTAGGGACGAAAATGGCATTTTACTCGATGGAAAATAAAACCTACCCAAGGTAAAGAATTTGGATCAGTTCCGGTTACTCGAATTAAATAATCAAGTCGAGATTCAGCACGATCACGTTGCTGAGTCAGCTCCTCTATCTCTTTCCTCATCTGAGTAAAACAGATATCAGAATCAGATGAAATCAGTTATTATTGTATTATTTTATAACCAAGTCATGTAACCGAAGTCCCAAACTCTTGACCTTTTCTATTTGAAGCTCCATTTCTTTTATAAGTGCTGCAGAATCATTTGAACCAGGAGGTAATTTGAGCTCGTTTGCCAATCTAGCCAATTCTTGTTGCAACTGTTTCACCAACGCTTTATATGATATTACGACATTAACTTGTGCATTTGTACTGACATCTTTGGCACAAGAAGCGAATAAAAGCGTGTTTCTTGATTGGTCAACATGACTATGTGCGGGAGACATAGTGCATACTATTGCAGTTCTTGCATTACCTCCAAGTGAGTTTTGTAGTATGCGTGTTAGCTTTGAGTTTCTGTAAGGAATATGACTGTTCCCTCCTTCGCTACACCCAAATAAGAGTAAAATGCCATTTTCGTCCCTGAGGTTTTGTTTTTTTCCATGTGGATCCAAAAGGTTTGAAATCTTTCCATTTTCATCCGGTCTTTTTACATAAAGTGAAAAAGACCGAATTGCCCTTTAAGTTAACAAAAAAGAAAGAAATACCTCTGACTTAACTAAGAAAATGGATGGAGCTAACAATTGGCAAGATTTCAAACCTTTTGGATCCAGATGCGAAAAAATAAACCTTTAGACGAAAGTCACAAAAACTCAGGGACGAAAATGGCATTTTACTCCCCAAATAATAAAGAGCGTTCAGTTTAAACATAATCAATGCAAAATTAATAAAATATTAAAAATAAACTGAAAATATGCACCTTAACTTGCGAATAACAGTTCCTAGCGTTAGAAGACTGCGATTTATGTGACTGCCTTCTTTTAAACGTGTACCAGCTGCTAACGTTTGAGAAGCACGCTCACTTCCTGCTAAATCAACAAAGTTCTGCATAGACCATAGTAACCAATTTGGTTATTTATGTTTTTACCAACATCATGGATCTACGACAACAGATAATTAGTGAAGGTTTAAGGTAATGCTTATTGATAGGAATTTAGGAAGCGTTCATACCACAGAAGCTGCAAGTGTTCTTCCACTGTCAGATCCTTCATATGCACATGCAGAACTTTCAACTGTCTGAAATAATTAATGTGAAAATCACCAAAATGGACATTGACCAGTCAACGTTACCAAAATGAACATCGATCGCGTCTGTGGTAGACCCGATCCTTGAAATCCATGCAAAGTTTGCGTCTGAGTCTGAGATTGTGACATGGGTTTCCGCGCCAATTCTTTTTTTCTTTTCCACCACGATTTTTAAACGAGCATAACTTTTTCATAAGATAGTATTTTCTTATAAAAAAAAATACACATACTAAAATTCTCTTTAATTTAGTGTTAACTTTTTTAAAAAATATTAATGTGTGAAAAAGTTATGACCATTTAAAAATCATGGTGGAAAAGTAAAAAAAAAAAAACTAAGGATGATGACACATGTCAAGTTACCCAAACTTTGAGTCCCTAGACACAATCAATGTTTAGGGGCTGTTTGGCAACTTCTGAATGGTTAATTGCTGAACCAATGAGAGGTCTGAACTATTAAGTGTTGAAACAGTAAGAGGTCTGAATCATTAAGAGCCATGTGGAATATATTAGTGCCTTCTAAAATGTTTTTAGTCAAGATTGGATTGTTGCATTTATTCAACAATGGGTGGTAGTATAAAGAATACAAAATGGATGGTATTCAAAGTCTACAAAGGTGGATGGCAATGCATGAAACCTTCATTGCAAGATGCACCATCACAAACAATAACCAATACACACATCTAGCTAGCCATATATACAATAGAGATACAAAATACTCTTTGTATATTTTTCTTTCTCCAAACTCTGTAAACACTGCAAGTTATAGTGAATTGTTTCTCGGCTTCCGCCACCCGTGTTTTTTCCCGTTTTGGGTTTTCCACGTAAATCCTCGTGTCACTCTTATTTTATTTCTTACCTTTAAAATTACCCGGTGCTTGATTACGCTTGATACATTAATTCTATTCCGCGTCGAACTAATATTATTAATTACTGCTCGGATCTTTGGGGCGAGTTTTCACACTCTTTTACCACAATTGGTATCAGAGCATCCGGGTTTTAATATTAGTTTATTGGAATTATTTTATCAAGTGATAAATCATGTCTACAATGAAATTCGATATTCCATTGTTAGATCGAAACACCAGGTTTCCTTTATGGCAAGTAAAGATGAGAGATGTTCTAATTCAGATGGATTTACATAAGGCACTTTTGGGTTTCGAAAAGATGCCCACGTCATGGACCGATGAAGAAAAGGAGATGAAAGATCTAAAGGCTCTATCCTAGATTCGTTTGCACTTGTCAAACGATGTTTTGAAAGAAACTTCAGCGGCTTCTTTATGGCTAAAGTTGGAGCAATTATTGATGACTAAGAGCTTACCAAACAAATTGCATCTAAAGCAACGATTATTCAATCTCAAAATGATTGAAGGAGGTTCTTTAGCTGAACATATTTCCACATTCAAAGAGTTAGTTAATAACTTAGAGAATATGGATGTTCAGTATGAAGATGAAGACTTGGCTTTATTTTTACTGTCATCGTTGCCCGAATCCTACAGCCATTTTCGTGATACTATCATCTATAGCCGTGACACTCTTGTCTTAGATGAAGTTTATACAGCTTTGGATTCAAAAGAAAAAATGAAGCATATTACAGGTGGTGTTTCTAGTGATGCGAAAGCCGAAGGTTTAAATGCCAGAGGAAGAACAACAGATAGGGGTAAAAACCCTCAATCTTCCAACAGAACGAGATCCAAGTCAAAAGGCAAACGAAAGTTTTGCAATTATTGTCATAAGAAGGGACATACAATTGATGAATGTTTCAAGTTGAAGAATAAAGAGAAAGCAGCAGCATATGGTAAACAAGCTAGCACTTCGGGTGAAGCCGATGTAGCAGAGGACGGTTGTATTGGAGAACTCCTGACAATTTATTCAGATAAACTGGATTCCACTGATGAATGGATACTTGATTCTGGTTGTACTTTTCATATGTGTCACAACAGAAATTGGTTTTATACATTTGAAAAGGTTAACCAGGGTTATGTCTTAATGGGCAACAATTCTACATGTCCAGTTGTTGGACATGGCTCAGTCAGAATCCATATGTTTGACGGAGTTATCCGAACCATTGGGAATGTTAGATATGTTCCTGACCTCAGAAGAAACTTGTTATCTCTCAGCTCCTTTGATAAAAAAGGATACGAGTTTGCCGGTAAAGGTGGAGTTCTCAGGGTATTCAAAGATGGTTCCGACAAACTGAGAGCCAAGCGAAAAACCTCAGATCTCTACTTTCTTGACGGGCAAACAATTTCAAGTGATGCTGCTGTTGTTTCAAAGTCTCTTTCTGAACCAGATCAGTCCCGTCTTTGGCATCTTCGACTCGGCCATATGAGTTTTCAAGGCATGTCCGAATTGAGTCGAAGAGGATTACTTGGTAAACAAAAGATTGTTGATTTAGAGTTCTGTGAAGACTGTGTGTATGGCAAGGCAAAACGGGTGAGTTTTGCAAGTGGTATTCATACAACAAAAGGACCACTTGACTATGTCCACTCGGATTTATGGGGACCGGCTCGAGTTGCCTCGAAAGGTGGAGCTAATTATATGCTCACTATCATTGATGATTTCTCCAGGAAGGTGTGGTCTTTCTTCTTGAAACACAAGGGAGACGTTTTTTCTACCTTCAGAAATTGGAAAGTTCAGGTTGAAAAGCAGTCAGGATTGGTGATAAAGTATCTTCGCACGGATAATGGACTTGAGTTTTGCTCAGAAGAGTTTAATGCCTATTGCCAAAAGGAAGGCATCACTCGACACCGCACGGTGGTCCATACACCTCAACAAAATGGTGTAGCCGAAAGGATGAATCGCACCATTATGGAGAAGGTCCGGTGTATGCTTTCTAATTCCAAATTGCCAAAGTCATTTTGGGCGGAGGTTGCTTCGATTGCTTGCTATCTCATCAACCGATCACCGTCACGAGCAATTGAGAAGAAAACTCCGTTTGAGTTATGGTCCGGAAAACCTGCCGATTATACAGTTTTAAAACCTTTTGGATGTCCAGCGTATGCACATGTTGACAATGGGAAGTTAGAACCGAGAGCAATCAAATGTGTTTTTCTTAGGTACAATCCGGGGGTAAAAGGTTACAAGTTATGGAGCTTTAAACTGAAGAAAGTTATTATCTCAAGAGATGTTACTTTTGATGAGTCTAGTATGATTCAACCAGTTGTAGACTCTTCAAAAGCTACAGATACATCTGATGCATCATCGGAAGCAAGAAAAGAGCAATCTCAAGTGGAGGTGGAGCTTCCTACTCCATCTACTACCGATCAAAGTACATTTGAGCATCAAGAGTCTTCCTTGCCATATGAGCATGTTGTTGTTGAGGATTCAACACCTTCACAACCACAAGCTACTACTCCAAGCATTGCGAGAGATAGGCCGAGAAGACAAATTGTTCCTCCGAAGAGGTATGATGAATCTGATCTTGTTGCTTATGCTTTTACTGTTGCTGCCGATATTGAGTCAGGAATGGAGCCTGTGAATTATGATGAGGCTATCAAGTCCAAAGACTCAAGTGATTGGATGATTGCTATGCACAATGAGATGGAATCCTTGCATAGAAATGGTACTTGGGATTTAGTTCCTATCCCGAAAGGAAAAAGGCCAGTTAAATGCAAGTGGGTCTACAAGCTCAAAGAACCTGTCAACCCAACTGAGAAACCAAGGTACAAAGCTCGGTTAGTAGCTAAAGGCTACAGTCAGATTCCTGGCATTGATTATACTGACATTTATTCCCCAGTTGTCAAACATACTTCCATTCGTGTATTGTTGGGGTTGGTTGCTTCTAATGATTATGAGTTAGAGCAACTTGATGTTACTACAGCTTTCTTAAATGGTGAGCTTGAGGAAGAGATTTTTATGCAACAGCCGGAAGGCTTTGTAGTTCCAGGCAAGGAGAACTACGTGTGTAAATTGAATAAATCTCTTTATGGCCTCAAGCAGTCTCCTAGACAATGGTATAAAAGGTTTGATTCATTTATGACCAGTCACGAATTCAAAAGGTGCACCCGTGATAGCTGCGTTTATTACAAGAATTGTGACGATGGTTCAATGATCTACTTACTTTTATACGTGGATGACATGTTGATCGCAGCGAAAGATATGAAGGAGATTCAGAAATTAAAAGACCAGTTGAAAGCTGACTTTGAAATGAAGGACTTGGGAGCTGCCAAAAAGATTTTAGGTATGGAAATTGTTCGTGACAGGAAGTCTAGGATCTTGCATCTTTCTCAGAAAAGTTATATTGAGAAAGTCCTAAGACGCTTCAATATGCATGAAGCAAAACCTGTCAACACACCTTTTGCAGCTCATTTCAAGCTATCATCCGCTTTGAGTCCTACTACTGAGACTGATATGGCTTATATGGCACGCGTACCATACTCTAGTGCTGTTGGATCTTTGATGTATGCTATGATTTGCACGCGCCCTGATTTGGCTTATGCTGTTAGCATGGTCAGTAGATATATGGCGAACCCTGGGAAAGAACATTGGAAAGCAGTACAGTGGATCTTTCGTTATTTGCGCGGTACGTCTTCTATGTGTCTACGTTATGGTAAATCTAACACAGGGGTACTTGGATATGTTGATTCAGATTATGGCAAAGATTTGGATAAACGAAGATCGATTACAGGGTATGTGTTTACTTTGCATGGTTGTGCTATTAGCTGGAAAGCACAGTTACAGTCTACAGTTGCACTGTCTTCTACTGAAGCAGAATATATGGCGATTACAGAAGCAGTTAAGGAAGATTTATGGTTGAAAGGATTATTCAGTGAACTCGATGATAGAATAAAGGTTACCACAGTTTTCTGTGATAATCAAAGTGCTATCTACTTGAGTAAAGATCAAATGTTTCATGATCGAACAAAGCACATTGATATTCGTTATCATTTTGTGCGTGATATCATTGAGAAAGGTGATTGTGTCATAGACAAGATTGATACAGATTATAATCCCGCTGATGTATTCACCAAGAGTCTTCCAATAGCCAAGTTCAAACTTTGTTTGGACTTGATGGGTGTTTCTGATCGCAATTGAGCCTGTTTGGCTCGTGGTGGAGGAAGTATTTTATTTTTCGGAAACAATTTTTCTCTATATGATAATTGCAGGTTCTTTTGAAGTTTGATGAAGTGCATAGTTAGTCTGTTGTTGCATTTTGAAGTCAAGGTGGAGATTGTGGAATATATTAGTGCCTTCTAAAATGTTTTTAGTCAAGATTGGATTGTTGCATTTATTCAACAATGGGTGGTAGTATAAAGAATACAAAATGGATGGTATTCAAAGTCTACAAAGGTGGATGGCAATGCATGAAAGTCTAATATGGGTGACAACCATTTTAGTATAAATAGGCATGAAACCTTCATTGCAAGATGCACCATCACAAACAATAACCAATACACACATCTAGCTAGCCATATATACAATAGAGATACAAAATACTCTTTGTATATTTTTCTTTCTCCAAACTCTGTAAACACTGCAAGTTATAGTGAATTGTTTCTCGGCTTCCGCTACCCGTGGTTTTTCCCGTTTTGGGTTTTCCACGTAAATCCTCGTGTCACTCTTATTTTATTTCTTACCTTTAAAATTACCCGGTGCTTGATTACGCTTGATACATTAATTCTATTCCGCGTCGAACTAATATTATTAATTACTGCTCGGATCTTTGGGGCGAGTTTTCACACTCTTTTACCACAAGCCAGTATAATTCTTAACCGTTCAGAGGCAAATGTCTAACCAATTCAGCTTAGAGGTCTTAACCATTCTAATTCAGTATAATGCTTAACCATTCGGAGGCAAATGTCAGAACCATTCAGACATCTGCTTGCGAAACAAAACCATTAAGTGTTGGACCAGTAAGAGGTCTGAACCATTAAGAGCCCCATTTTGGTAAAGTGAGTGGGTTAAATGTTTAATTTTGTGATTTTCTCATAATTAATATACAGTCAATGATTAGTGTCTATTAATTTCATTATGTTGATATGTAGTTAGATTAAAATAGGTACCAGACGAAGAATCTGATGAGATCTGGAACTCATTTCATTCAATGTTGTCTCCCCGGTTTGCCTCTCAGCTACAAATACATATGGCTAACGATATCATCAATACAAATTCTTGTGTGACGAAATAAATATAATAACATATGAATAAGTATATGATATTACCTTCACACGCAGAGATAAGTTCTTTTAAATGGTTGCAGTCCCTCAGATTAGCTTCGGTTAGTTTTTCTACAACTACCCCTTTCTGAAAATTCAAAGCTTTAAAATATATTTTTCTTATACATTTGAAAATATTTACTATTTAAAAGTTCTTACCTCCGGGTCATCGAGGAGTCTAAGTTGAGCCCCATCGTGGCTTAAAAGATCTCTGACACATTCGTTGTAGATTTCTATAGCGGAAAATTTCAACGCAAATTCTCGATCATTTTGCTGAAACAGAAAAATGTACCCTTGAGAAAAAAAGTTCTAAAGAAAATGTGTGTTTAAGAAGGACACGAAAATTACATAAGTACCCTGCTTATGTAGTCATATATATCTGCTATCGCATATTCGGTAATTCCAGACATGGTGTATGTTTTCCCACTGCTCGTCTGCCCATAGGCAAATATACTTGCTGGAGTAATAGTTATTCGTTTAAAACATATTACTAGACGTAATTATCTAAAATGGAATATTAATAGAATTATGTTACTTACAGTTAATGCCATTAAGAACAGAAAGAGCAATTCCTTTTACTCCCTCCTCATACACTTCTTTTGTTGAACTGTCACACCCGTATACTCGGTCTATTTCCAGAAAAATCATCATATACAAGTCACATTTATGGGTAAAAAGTTAGATGAAAATGCAAGGAGATGCATGGCTAGATGATAGCTTACCAAACGTATAGGCGTTTGGGTACGTTGATCGTTCTGATGGGTTGTTTTTGAATATTATGGTGGTATTGTTTACGCATTCCCAATCGGATGCATCACCCTTTGCAATTTCTTTTCCGTTCAAAGGCCTAACCCTCACTGTAACAAAAATCTTCTCTTCTTGTGCAGTTGAATCTTGTTCATCACTTATTTCAAACTCGTCTCCCGAAATTGATTCCATATCTTATTAATAAAAGTAATGCACTAAAACAAAACTGAAGAGGCTAAAAAGCCGGATACAAGATCATGAGCCAGTCAATTTCTCTTCATAACATCAAGTGGAATATAAAGTTTTGAAACCGAATACTCGGATTTTACTTCCAAACGAAGATATACTAAATGCACTTTCATCACAACATCTGCATAGGTATCAAAAAGGTAAATCAACATTCATAAGAAAAGTGTCACACCCCCAAAATCCACATGCGGAATACTACCGCTTGGAGGCGTGACTGACCAGGATCCAGCCACCAATTATACTGAGCAATGTTTAATAGTAAGAATATTCACCAACCACAATGGTAAGTAAAATATCATAGTTTAAAGTTCGATAGTTAGGTTCAAGTATCAGTTTAGGTAAATAGCGGAAGCATAGGCAAAACAGTTTAAACAAAGTTCATAGTTCAGGTTATTTAGAACCCAACACGCGGGTTTTGACGACCACTACACTTCCCAAGCTGCAAGCTCCTGAGTCACTGGGTACCTGCAAAGCATGCAGTAGGGTATCAACAAAAATGTTGGCGAGTTCACGTGTTGTCCAGTTTTAATTACCAAAAACTTGTTTCACTAGTTAATTTATCCGTTTATACATGCGATGGGGAGCTACCCCATAGGTAAGCGACTAAACTGTTTAACAATACCGAATACTTACTTAACCGTACGTTTCCGCAGTGCCCCGTTTGTCAATGTTCTATCGTCATTGACGGTTTGCCAGAGTACATTAGTTCACTCCCGTTCCCAATAACAAGGGTCGGTGTGAGGCTGGTTACACCTAAATAGCGCTATCAACTAATAACCCGTTCGCCAGGCCCCGGCGATTAATCGGTATCATGTAGTGAGGACTTAAGCGATAGAGTTTCGTTTAGTGTTGCTTGTTGCATTACCGTATAAACAATAATTAACTAAGAGTTCCCGTTTAAGGGAGAAAAGTAGGTTTGTATCCCTTACGAGGGGATAGCGTTGTTTAAGTTTCTGTTTCCCAAACCACCGGGAAGCATGCTTTGATAGTTGTGAACTCACCTTGGGTTGCTCGGTAGGTTAATTACCCGGTCGATCACGTTGGTCACCACGTCCTAGCATGGTTACCGAATATGGGTCAAGTCGGGTACAAGCAACACATAGCGAACACGTATGGCAATACATATAGCAAACACGTATAACATGCGAATACACAACAGTTGGGTTTATTGGGTCAGCCCTAACATATAATCAGCAGTAACAAACATGCAGTCCAGTCAATAGAAAGTCCAACAGTCAAAGCCCAATAACAACAAGGTAGCCCAGTCGAGACAAGGGTGGTTGCGACTCGCAACCGAGGTTACGACTCGCAACCGAGGTCTCGGTTCATCACGTTTTGGTTACGACTCGCAACCAGAGGTTCCGACTCGCAACTAGCAGTTCCGACTTAGCAGCAGTGGTTACGACTCGCAACCGGATTCGATACGCGTTGATTGCGACTCGCAACTGGGAGATCTCGACAAGACTTGATGTGGTCTCGAGTCGCAACCAAAGGTTACGACTCGCAACCGTGATTACGTGCACAACAAACTCTTCTAGAACCTGCAATGTACTGACCAATAGGATTGCATTTTCATGTAAATTGTGTACTATATCCACTAACATGTCTGTTTGTCTATAATGTGTCTAATTTGGATCAAACAAAGCATATTCAAAATATTTGAGTGACATTCATGCTGTTCATAACATTCAAACGTTATTCATGAATATTCAATCCTTAACATCACTTTAATATCATTCGGATAGCAAAATCACCAAATCCCTGATAAAAATATTAGAACACATTTCATCACTAAACATCATAACATGAACGGACATAATAGATATTATCATTCTCGGTTCCTAAGCATAATCGGATACTAACCATTCAACCAAAGTCATGAATATTCATTCTATCTAAACATTCCGAAACAAACATGTTATTCGGTTATGCATTTCACACACATATTATTCACACAAAACATGGCAACAATCATCATCCATACACAAGAATCATAGTAACACATTTTTGTACTAACCGGTTGAAGTTGTGGGTTTGAAGAAGCAAAGATTCTTTCCGGTTGGTGATTCCGAGCTAGAGCCGAGGTGTTCTTGTTGTTGGTTGATCCGAGAGGGAAAAGGAGAGGGGAGGGAGGTGATTCTTTGTGAGGGTTTTAGGGTTTTGGTGAGAGAGATGAGAGGAGAGTGTGAGTGAGAGGATGTAAGAGAGTGATGTTGCAAAAAAAATGGTGAAAGTTGTGAGGGTTGGTCATATAAATATCGAGTGGGTTAGGAGGTTTCCGGGTGGGCTAAGGTCACGGCCCAACCGGCCCGAGTATCTTCGAGTCGGGTCCTTTGGGGTCTCGGCCCACTCATATAACACACATACACTCATGTATAATACATACACATAATTTAATACATGGATCACATAGCACGCCAAAATAATTCATAAACTTTCATTTAATATTATATATATACGCACATACATTTATTTAAGGACGACAGTTGGTTCAGGAAAACCCGAAGTGTCACATTATCCCCAAGTTTTAAGAACTTTCGTCCCGAAAGTTAAAGCAGTCACTGACAAGCTAGTAAAAGTGAGAGCGTTTCAACGGGGTGTCACATCATCCCCCCGTTAGTTTGGAATTTCGTCCCGAAATTCAGTTGTAGCTTCAGTGCTGGGGGCTTCGTTTGGGAACAGCTGGGGATACTTGCGCTTCATCTGGTCTTCCCGCTCCCAGGTAAACTCTGGGCCACGGCGTGAGTTCCAACGAACTCGCACGAGGGGTATCTGGCTACGTTTGAGGGTTTTGATCTCACGATCCGTGATCTCACCCGGTTCCTCAGTAAAGTGTAGCTGTTCGTCAATAGTAAGTTCCTTGTAAGGAATGACGAGTGTTTCATCTGACAGGCACTTCTTCAGATTAGACACGTGGAAGACGTTGTGCACAGCACTCAGTTCTTCAGGCAGATTCAATCTGTAGGCGGCCGTGCCGATCTTTTCGGTAACTTCAAAGGGTCCGACATATCTTGGGTTAAGCTTGCCTCGTTTTCCAAAACGAACCACACCCTTCCAGGGTGAGACCTTAAGTAGAGCCCGTTCACCAACCTGGAACTCTAGCGGTTTCCTATCCTTATCAGCGTAGCTCTTCTGACGGTCACGGGCTGCCGCCATGTGTTGCCTAATCTGGGCAATCTTTTCTGTAGTGCCTACCACAAGTTCCGAACCTGTGATCTGGCTGTCACCAACCTCCGCCCAGCAGAGGGGCGATCGGCATTTACGGCCGTGCAATGCCTCAAAAGGGTGCCGCCTGAACGTTGGTGTGGTAACTATTGTTGTAGGAGAACTCCACCAATGGTAAGTGTCGTTCCCGTTCCGAGATCTTGGTAAGCCTGTGACGAAATCCATAGGGATGCGCTCCCATTACTATTTTGGCAGTTCTGGTTGTTGTAGTAAGCCTGCCGGTAGGTGGCTATGTTGGCCTTCATAACAGGCCACCAATACGTAATCTTGAGATCGTGGTACATCCTACCCGAACCAGGCTGTAAATAACGAGATTTGTGTGCTTCGTTCATCACAAGTTCACGCAGGTTTCCATAAAGTTGGACCCATATATGCCCTGTCACGTAGTAAGCGCCGTCTTCCTTTTCGTTCTGAACGTTTCCTTGATCCTCGTGGGGTCTCAGCCCTGATGCTTTCTTCTTTCAATGCTTTACCCTGAGCATTTCAAGTTTGGTTAGGGAGGTTCGAGTGGACAGTGAGCTGTAAAGTATGAACATGCTTAGGTTTGGTTTCCTTCCTGCTGAGGGCATCAGCCACCACATTGGCCTTGCCGGGATGATACTAAATTGCGCATTCGTAGTTGTTAAGGAGTCCTACTCATCTGCATTGTCTCATGTTCCACTCCTTCTGATCCGAGACATGCTAGAGGCTCTTGTGATCGGTGTGAATCGTGCACTTGGTACCGTGCAAGTCATGTTTCCATGTCTTGAGTGCAAAGACGACTGCTCCGAGTTCCAAGTTGTGCGTCGTGTAGTTCCTTTCGTGAATCTTGAGTTGTCGAGTAGCATAGGTGATAACTTTCTCGCGTAGCGTCAACACGCAACCGAGTCTATGAATAGATGCGTCACAAATAAGCCACAAAGTCGTTTGTTCCTTTAAGTAATGAAAGGATAGGAGCACCACAAAGGTTTTCCTCTAGCTTCCGAAAGGCAGACTCTTGAGCATCATTCCACTTGTAAGCAATGCCCTTCTGGGTGAGAGTCGCGAGGGGTTGAGCGATCTTCGAAAGATCCCTTAGTGAGTCCACGATAGTACCCTGCCAATCCCAAGAATTGGTGAGCTTCGGTCGGTGTCTTAGGGGTAGGCCAATTCTTTATAGAGTCGATCTTAGCTGGATCGACGTGAATTTCGTCCTTATTGGCCACGTGTCTAAGGAATGTGGACTTCTCGAAGCCAGAAGTCGCATTTTTGATAACTTGGCGTGCAGTTGTTCATTGCAGATGAGCTCGAGAGTAAGACGCAAGTGTTGTTCCTGCTCCTCTTGACCTTTTGAGTAGATTGAGATGTCGTCGATAAACACAGTCGCGAACTTGTCGAGGTGGGGTTTGCACATTCAGTTCATGAGATCCATAAAACCGCAGGCGCGTTAGTCATTCCAAATGGCATGACGAGAGTTCGTAGTGACCGTAACGGGTTCTGAACATAGTTTTGGAGATATCTTCATCACGCACTCTCAGCTGATGATAACCTGATCGCGGTCGATCTTTAGAGTAGTAGCTTGATCCTTGCAACTGATCGTACGGGTCGTCGATACGTGGGAGTGGGTAACGGTTCTTGATGGTAACCTTTGTTCAGCTCATGATAGTCGATGCACATACACAAAGTGCCATCCTTCTCCTTAACAAAGAACACTGGTGCTCCCCAGGGCGGCGAGCTAGGACGGATAAATCCTTTGCCTAACCGTTCTTGTAGTTGCGTAGAGGGTTCCTTCAGTTTTGTGGGAGCCAGTTGATAAGGTGCGCGAGCTATAGGTGCTGCTCCGGGAGCTAGCTCGATTTGGAATTCGACCTGACGGTGAGGAGGAAGTCCAGGTGGTTCTTCAGGAAATACCTCAGGGTAGTCGCGTACAACTGGAAAATCTTCAATCCTGTGTCGGCAACGAGTGCTAAGATAGCGGTGTGCCCCTTTCATAGACACTTCTGGGCTTTTAAGTATGAAATGATGCAGGTGACTTTTACGCCTTTGTCACCTTGAACGATGGGGGGGGGGGGGGTTTGCCCGAAGGACGTGGAATACAAACGATTTCCTAGGAACGATAGGAAGGAGGTCGATGGAAAAGGTCTGACTAGACATCACGAGGTTGCAGTTACTGACGACGGGTGAGGCCTCAAAGTTTCTACCATAAGCCACTTCGACAGCGGGTTTAGAGTTTGGTGTCGGCCTAGGCGTCTACTTATGCGTATTAATACGTGTCTATCGTTGGTTTCAGAATTAAAGTATGGCCACACAATGATCGTTAAGTAGGGACTTACTTGTTATTACGTTGGGGTTGTCCCGGGCTTCACCAGCACCTTGTTCGTTGTCGTTACCGCTTTGATTCAATTGTGGACAATCCTTCCTGATGTGCGTCGTATTCCCGCACCGAAAACACCCTCTAATGTTACCTTGTTGCGGGCAATTTTTCCTCATGTGCCCACCTACTCCACACTGATAACATCCCTTGTTGATCCCTTGGGGTTGCTGCTGCGGTTGCCGTAGCTGGACCTGCTTGGCTGGGTGTGGGTTCCTACAATTCCTTGCTCCATGCCCAGGCTTGTTGCATTGCTGACACTTGTTCCTGGCACAGGGCCCGCTGTGATGCCGGCCACACTTGTTACACTTGGGTAGTTTTCCTTGATAACCACCCGTTTGCGGGTCAGGGCCCTCGCTCCCAATGACCTTCCTTTGTTGAGCTTGAGGTGGCATAGTGCTGGGACTCCCACTTTGGTAGTCATTCCACTTGCGTTTGCTGAAACCAAATGCATTAGCTGTAGTAGTTAAACGCCTGGGCAACCTGCCTTCTTCCACTGCTTGGTTCGTGAAATGGTGTGCTAGACGGATGGCTTGTTGGATTGTAGGGGGTTTGGTTGCGATCACTGAACCCTGGATTTCTGGGACTAAGCCCCTAAGGTAGAGTGCGATTCGTTTGTAGGGAGGCTGCGATAGGTTAGGACACAAAGCAGCCAAGTCATTGGATCTTTTCGTGTATGCTTCGATCTCCGAGCCAACCATCTTTAACCCATAGTATTCCATTTCCAGCTTCAGCATGTCATCCCTGTGACAGAATTCTTCCCTGATTAGATCCTTGAAATCATCCCAGGGAGTGGCCTTTGCATCTGCCAATCCGAGCATCTGGACTTGCGCGTTCCACCATGAAAACGCTTTTCCTTGAAACGTGCTAGTGGCGTACTCTACTCGTTTGCTACATGGGCTTTCACCTTCTTCGAACGCAGACTCGATCCTTCTAAACCAATGTAAAAGACCTACTGCTCCTTCCGTGCCATCGAATGGGAGTGGTTTGCATTCCAAAAACGCCCTGAGGGTGCCAACTCGGGGTTGGGTGTATGTGGATGGTCCTTCTGGGTTGGTTGCCAAGGCTTCAGCGACCCGAGCGTCTATCAGGGCCGCCAGCTGGTACCTTGTCAGGGTTATGCTGTCTCCATCGAGTCCGGTCATTATCTTGATGTTCAGAAGACACATAGTGAGAAAAGACGTCGTAGTGAAACAAGAGTGTGGGGGAAGAGTGTGTATACATCTAGCTAGGCACACTAATATGTATTTTAGCACATTGCACTTTAACAAACAGTAAGTAAACATAAGTGAGAGCTATGAGGTCTAATGCGTTGAGTCTTGCACTTGGAGTGTAGTGTCGTCACGAGTCACGGGTTATAGTCTGGTTTTTCTCAAAAAGACTTCCTTTTTTTTTTTAAAACCAAGTTCACTATAACCAATGGCTCTGATACCAATCTGTCACACCCCCAAAATCCACATGCGGAATACTACCGCTTGGAGGCGTGACTGACCAGGATCCAGCCACCAATTATACTGAGCAATGTTTAATAGTAAGAATATTCACCAACCACAATGGTAAGTAAAATATCATAGTTTAAAGTTCGATAGTTAGGTTCAAGTATCAGTTTAGGTAAATAGCGGAAGCATAGGCAAAACAGTTTAAACAAAGTTCATAGTTCAGGTTATTTAGAACCCAACACGCGGGTTTTGACGACCACTACACTTCCCAAGCTGCAAGCTCCTGAGTCACTGGGTACCTGCAAAGCATGCAGTAGGGTATCAACAAAAATGTTGGCGAGTTCACGTGTTGTCCAGTTTTAATTACCAAAAACTTGTTTCACTAGTTAATTTATCCGTTTATACATGCGATGGGGAGCTACCCCATAGGTAAGCGACTAAACTGTTTAACAATACCGAATACTTACTTAACCGTACGTTTCCGCAGTGCCCCGTTTGTCAATGTTCTATCGTCATTGACGGTTTGCCAGAGTACATTAGTTCACTCCCGTTCCCAATAACAAGGGTCGGTGTGAGGCTGGTTACACCTAAATAGCGCTATCAACTAATAACCCGTTCGCCAGGCCCCGGCGATTAATCGGTATCATGTAGTGAGGACTTAAGCGATAGAGTTTCGTTTAGTGTTGCTTGTTGCATTACCGTATAAACAATAATTAACTAAGAGTTCCCGTTTAAGGGAGAAAAGTAGGTTTGTATCCCTTACGAGGGGATAGCGTTGTTTAAGTTTCTGTTTCCCAAACCACCGGGAAGCATGCTTTGATAGTTGTGAACTCACCTTGGGTTGCTCGGTAGGTTAATTACCCGGTCGATCACGTTGGTCACCACGTCCTAGCATGGTTACCGAATATGGGTCAAGTCGGGTACAAGCAACACATAGCGAACACGTATGGCAATACATATAGCAAACACGTATAACATGCGAATACACAACAGTTGGGTTTATTGGGTCAGCCCTAACATATAATCAGCAGTAACAAACATGCAGTCCAGTCAATAGAAAGTCCAACAGTCAAAGCCCAATAACAACAAGGTAGCCCAGTCGAGACAAGGGTGGTTGCGACTCGCAACCGAGGTTACGACTCGCAACCGAGGTCTCGGTTCATCACGTTTTGGTTACGACTCGCAACCAGAGGTTCCGACTCGCAACTAGCAGTTCCGACTTAGCAGCAGTGGTTACGACTCGCAACCGGATTCGATACGCGTTGATTGCGACTCGCAACTGGGAGATCTCGACAAGACTTGATGTGGTCTCGAGTCGCAACCAAAGGTTACGACTCGCAACCGTGATTACGTGCACAACAAACTCTTCTAGAACCTGCAATGTACTGACCAATAGGATTGCATTTTCATGTAAATTGTGTACTATATCCACTAACATGTCTGTTTGTCTATAATGTGTCTAATTTGGATCAAACAAAGCATATTCAAAATATTTGAGTGACATTCATGCTGTTCATAACATTCAAACGTTATTCATGAATATTCAATCCTTAACATCACTTTAATATCATTCGGATAGCAAAATCACCAAATCCCTGATAAAAATATTAGAACACATTTCATCACTAAACATCATAACATGAACGGACATAATAGATATTATCATTCTCGGTTCCTAAGCATAATCGGATACTAACCATTCAACCAAAGTCATGAATATTCATTCTATCTAAACATTCCGAAACAAACATGTTATTCGGTTATGCATTTCACACACATATTATTCACACAAAACATGGCAACAATCATCATCCATACACAAGAATCATAGTAACACATTTTTGTACTAACCGGTTGAAGTTGTGGGTTTGAAGAAGCAAAGATTCTTTCCGGTTGGTGATTCCGAGCTAGAGCCGAGGTGTTCTTGTTGTTGGTTGATCCGAGAGGGAAAAGGAGAGGGGAGGGAGGTGATTCTTTGTGAGGGTTTTAGGGTTTTGGTGAGAGAGATGAGAGGAGAGTGTGAGTGAGAGGATGTAAGAGAGTGATGTTGCAAAAAAAATGGTGAAAGTTGTGAGGGTTGGTCATATAAATATCGAGTGGGTTAGGAGGTTTCCGGGTGGGCTAAGGTCACGGCCCAACCGGCCCGAGTATCTTCGAGTCGGGTCCTTTGGGGTCTCGGCCCACTCATATAACACACATACACTCATGTATAATACATACACATAATTTAATACATGGATCACATAGCACGCCAAAATAATTCATAAACTTTCATTTAATATTATATATATACGCACATACATTTATTTAAGGACGACAGTTGGTTCAGGAAAACCCGAAGTGTCACAAAAAGTTTGATAAATCTCAAATTTCCAGACTTGCTACCTTTAAGGGCTCTAACGATAAGCAACATGAAAACACAAGTTAGTAGCCGATGTTTGTGAGTTTGATTCTATATATCTTCAAATTGTATCTCCCACAAAGACATAACTATATCTGTCATACGATCATGCAGATCAAATATATATGCTTTAGCTCATTGTTCAATTACAGAATACCCCTAATAATTCTTACTAACAATATAATATACGTTATACGTCACTCCATTTCTTTTAAGCTCATGATTAACCATTTCCAAAAGAAATACTCAATCACGCACTTAGCTCAACACGGTTGAATTTAGATTTTTCTCATATAAACTCAAAGGTGAAGTTTCAAAACAAATAAAATCTCACATTTCCTAACCCTGAATCAAAAGGATTGGAAGTTCAGTTTTATGTTATTTTTTCTTAAATCAACCAACTCTAAATCAGCACCTATAAGGCTATAACATCAGCATAGAAATCTCTAATCATCAGAAGAAATATATTATCATTCATCATCATCATCATCATCATCATCATCATACTCAGTAAATCCCACCAAAAGCAAAGCTAAGGTAGGGTCTGAGGAGGGTAAGATGTAGACAGTCTTATCTCTACCCCGTATGAATAGAGATGTTCATTGTTCTGGTCATTTTTCTAATTTTAACATATTTCTTCTAATATGTTAAAATTAGAAAAATGACCAGAACAATGAACATTAATTTGAAAACAATAAAAACTTATATTCACATCTGCATTCATAAAACTTGAATCGAATACCTTAAAACCATATGAATCAATATATCAAATACTAACTTAACCTGGTTCTATTAAGCATATAACAACATTATAACCTGAAATAATAAGATATCTAACCTCATGATAACCGATTCACCGAAGACAAACAACGCATAAACAACAATCCCCAAACCATTCGGAATTCGAAAAATGCAAGCGGAATCAGCTCAATTGACATGAAGATTTGAGGATGAGAGAAATTGCTGAAGATTTGAGGATGTAGAATCGATTAACGTGCATTAGATTATTTCTTCTGGTGATTTTGTTTTAGTTTCTACGAATCCAATAGAGATTTTGGGGAAATTTAATTCGTGTGTTGGACCTTTATTATGGACCTATAAGAACAAACCGCCATTTTTAACAAACCTAACAGGAAAAGGGAGAATTTGAGATTAATTTGCTTACTGCCCCTTGATTTTTTCGGAAACTACGTTTTAAGTCCCTAAGGTTATGTCTAGTATAAACGAATCTCTCAGCAAACTGTTCACGAATGATTTACTGTATGGTCAAACTCTTATTAGTAGTTTATCAAATTAATTTCAATTCAAGATCTTATTCGTTTATAAGATCTTTTTATTTATATGCATGTTGCAGTAGTAGTCGCTAGACGCTCCCAGGTTGGTCGACTGAGGAATTGCGAGTATTCGGCTTAGGCGAAGAGTACTTAGGGAGTACTCAAACATGTTAAATTGTAAAGAAATTGGTTTTCGGGAAGCTATATATGTAAAATATCATAAATTTACTAATATTTATAACAACATCCGTGAATATCAATATAAAAAAAAAATACATGTTAGTCGGTTACCACTTATTCTGTGATTAGTGGATTCCTATTGCTATATCTGTCGTTCGCATTGTTTGCTTGATGTTTGGTTTCGAGTTGAGGGTCTTTTTGGAAGCAGTCTCTTTATCCATATGGATAGAGGTAAGGTTTGTCTACATCCCACCCTCCCTATACCTCACCAATAGCTTTGTTATTTATGGGACTTACTGGGTATTGTTGTTGTATATTAATCCATTGAAAAATAGTATTTATTCTTTAATATGATAGATACAAGAATTATATTTTATTTTCTTAAAGTTAAACTCGGCTTGAGTTGACCAACTAGATCTGATTCTGGCTGAGATTGATCGCATTTGATTGATTCCGAATAATTAGGCAGAGTTAAAAAAAATCGCGTCAGCAATATACCTTGTAGCGATTACTTGGAGGATACTCGACTTTCTAGACCTTGTTTTACAACATTGTTTGTATATATAAAAAATATCATAATTTGGGGTTGTAAATTGATTACCATATAAGTACAGATTTGTAAATAATTACCATAAAAACTAATATCCATTCAGATATGTGTTTGGAGTTTCCCCCATAGAAATGCGGTCTTAGTTGGATATGACTGGTATTCAAATTTGACAATTGCTAGATGGTGGTGCCCGTGTGTTGCGGTGGGTTTACTACACGAAGGGAATTCAATTAGCGTTGGTTAGGTTCGTTATGGCACTGATACTCAATGTAGTAACGAAAAAGAATACCCAAAAAATAAGATTGGTTCGTTACCGGGGAAGACACACGCTATAGCAATCAAGAGGGAAAACCCAAAAAATAAGGTTGTAATATGACCAAAACGATATCTACGTATGACTGGTTCATTGCGATGGTGCAAAAAGTGGGCTCGTTAAAACAACTTGACCAAAACAATAAAAATGGTTGGCGGTGTGAAAAATTATATGGTAGGCGCCGGTGAGAAGTCAAAGCGGTGGTGGTGAGAAGTCATGGAGAAGTGGTGTTTTACGTCTTTGAGAGAGAGAGAATTTGAAAAAAAAAAAAAAAAAAAAAAAACAATGAAAACGTGGACCTATAAGATGGTGACACATAGACCAATTAAGATAGAAACACATTCACCCAACTTGCTAATTGTAGTAAAATTGCATCCGCATATTGGTGTTTAACATAAACCGATTACAAATTAGAAAACTAAAATTGTAAATTAATTATTAGAATATTAAATAATAATCTTAATATTTGGTTATAAACCTAAATAAGTCCTACCTGCTAGTTGGTGAACAAGAATGACGAGTATTTCCATATTACATGTTTGGTCTTTCATTTAGTCTATAGATATAGCACCACTCTATATTAACTGGGACTTTAGCTTCTTTTTCTTGAAGTTAAATATGGCGATGATACATCCTTAGGCTGGATGGTGACTTTGGAATAAAGTCCCTAGGGGCTTTATTGTGCTACGTTAGCGACTTAGCACCATGTAGATTTTAGGGCAACAATGACGCCCCCTTAAACATCGATGGTGTGGTTTAGCGTCACTTTTAAACAAAACAAAACAAAACAAAATCTGATTGGCTCACTCAAGGTGGCTCCCACCACACAAGTCTTTGGCATTAATGGTTTTCTAATGGTTGTCAATAAGCGCAAGAATTTCTCCATTATAGTTTCTCATAGAATTTGAGATGCGTGTCCTTGTATAAAAAAAAAAAGATATAATATTTCAAAACGTTGTATTGTCAAACTGGTTTACATTGTATACGATATGTGAAATAATTCCGTGTAGTTCATGGCTTTTTCATTGTACTAAACACCAAAGAGATGTTTGATGATACACGAAAAAAAGAATATATCATACATTTTATTAGTTTTTAAAACGTTACTCCAATGTGTGAATATAAAGTAAATACATTATACATGAACTAATTTCATGTATCTCATGTAAATGTATAATTTGACATCAAGAGAACCAACCACTGACTCCATAGAACTTACTTAGTTCTTGTTTTAGAACATTATATACGTAGCAACCATCTATTTTGACCAAAAATGTCAACCCACTTCATTTTTTAATCTTATAAAATACGTCAAGCAAAGACTCATAGTGCAACCCAACACGCATGGAAACATTATCCACCATTCACCACTGCTTAAATGCTTCACAAATTACATCATTTCATAACTCATATGCCTACCAAAATGAAATATTCCAACAACCCCCCTTTCTCTGCAAAGTTGTTCATGCACACATTAAGCATGACTTTGCTCATCATAATCATGCTCACCTCCTTCCAAGCCATGGCACTCGAGCCCGTACAAGCGCCTGACCCAGAGTTTTCATTTGAGCCGGAGCCACTTATGTTCGACCCTGATGATGAGATACTCGATTATGGTGATTGGTTTGGACCACCTAACACTGGTGGGACACCCGATAGCGGTCCTATACCTCACGCGGAGGTGGATGATGAAGTTGTCGATATTTATTTTGATGATACGGATCTGATAGATTGATCTTGAAGTAATGTGTTTAAAGTTTACTTATATTTCATGCTCGAAATGAATACATCGTATTTATGTAAAACAAAAGGAATGTATATCCTTGTTCAGTGATTGTTATAATTGAAAATAAAATTGCATCTCACTCTTGTATAACTCCTTGAAATTCTTTTTTTAGCGTGTCGTGCCTCTCGTTTTTCCTCCTTCACTGCAGCCTGCATCAATCAAACAAAACCGAGTTTCTAAACCAATATTCGGTTCTCTTGTAAAATAAAGATACGAATTACAATAAAATGTAAACCATACGCTCTTTCTTTTCTTCCTTCGTTGATTCTTGACCATGTTTCTTCGTTGGAAGCTGCAGATTCTTCAGTTTACTCCTATCTTTCACAGCCGCGGTTGCAGAAGTCAAACCGTGAGGCAAAAAGTCAACATGGAGATTTTCTTTTCCTTTAAGAGTAATTACATGAGTTGGAGTAGTGATCGCCTTGTTGACCATTTCAGTCAACGTCTTATTTACTGTTCAGCACATTGCATACATCGCGGTTTCAGATCAGAACTTTATTAAGCGAGTGAACGATTTACATGAAATCAGATCAGGAAACCTCACCAGATCAAATTGTTCATCCAACTGTCAAATTCTCTAACAACATTGTGAACAATGTTATCTTGTGAACAATTCGAATTAACAACTGTTTCTTTTGCCAAATGAAACTTATTATCCGGAAGGTTGGCATTCACAACAAAATCCTCTTCCAAGTCTTTAACATCAACCAAAACACGATTCGTACTATCATCTAACAATGCAGCCACTTTAGGATCAATTGCTTTCTGAGTCCTTACAGGAACAATTTTCACTACAACAACATAGATCAAATTCTTGTACCAATCATCATCATCATTTGCCTTAGAAACCTCTACTCTATATGCATCAAATGCCTAAAAATCACAAAAAACTTAATCGATTTGGGCTAAAAAAACCGGTTTGTGCACCTATAAGTTTATACATCTCCGTGGCCCAACAACGGAATAAAGATAATTCCTTTTCAATAATCAAATTAAAAATATGTAATAACTCATTCATCGATAATAATCTGTATTGTTAATGTGACCAGTGATATTTCTAACTTTCACCTTGTTGTTAAAGACAATCTCAATTTTACAAAAACATAACTATGTCAGCTCCGAAATTTCATTTATGTCGTTTCAAAACAATTACAACATTTTGATTGGGATAAAAATCAGTCAATGTCCATTAGGGCAAACGAAGTTAGTTTTCCGTTCCAACGGGATTGCTCTTGGCAAAGAAAGTGAAAGTTATAAGTGTAATCGGTCACATTGCCGGTACAAATTATTATCGGCTAATTCGTCATTGTTTGTTTTAGTAAAATCCAATTTACTTTTCATTAAGAATAATTTTTTGGTTAATAATAATAAACATGTCACAATTAAGTATATTAAAACATAAAACAACAACAATTAATCAAGTATTAACTTCACACATTACCAATCACAATGCACAGAAATCAAACACCAACTACTTAATGTCTTCCAAGGGCTTAATCATAGGTTTGGTACAATGGAACTAGCTAGCCAAGCAAGGCATAGGTGGTGAGGTCTGAAGCAACAGCATGAAGATTTTCTGGATGATTAGGCTGCAGCCGTAGAGTTAGGATCTGCGGTGTGGAAGCGATATGTGGCGGGTATCCATACATGGCTTCATACTCTCCTGCATCTTCTATCATCCCGTATTGTGGATCATCTCCTCGAATATCCTAACAAGGTATATTCGTTTAAATAATAATCATAATTACAATACATAGTTAAAGGTTATGAGGGCTTACAAATTCATGCATGAGCTTTTTGTATACGTCTTGAGCACTCCTCACCTGAAAGAAAATATATGATATGCAAAGAATTTTTATGTATCCAAATATTGTTGGTATTGTGTAATAAATTAGTTACCTTCTTCTTCAAAGTCTCCAACTTATTACCAATCACTTTGAGCTGCATATTTGTTCCAAAAACAAAGATATATATCAATTTCAAATCTTTGAAATACATTCTCAAAAGCATGTAATTAGAGCTAACTCTGTGAAACTTAACTTTTGTTAGTGTAATTGCGCGACATTTGTTATTTCAACTAAATGTTTAGATCAAACTTGGATTATACTCAAAATAGAGCATTTCAAATATGCAAAATAGAAAAAGAAAAAAAAACGAAGAATTTGACCTTGCGTTCGCGAATGATGTATACTGCCTCCTGTGACTCCTTCTCAAGATCAAGCAGTTGTTCAAAACCCAGATTTTCCAAGCAATTACCCAGCCTTTGCCTTTCCCAGTTCCATTACACAGAAAAAATGAAATTTAATTATTAAAAGAAAGGAAAATAAAACTATAAAAAGAATTGTAGAAAAGGAAAATATTAACTATTTACCGAATTTGCCTTCTAAGATTTTTGTTCACTTCTTTCAGTTGTCTCATTTCCTCTTGCATTTTCTATATCAATTCACACAAACTTACTCTTTAGAAATTAACCTGTATGACTACTCAAATATTACCTCTTAATATAATTTGATCATTTAAAATATAATATGATATATAACATGTTGACACGTTCAAGAAAGTAGCAGCATCCGGTCTGCTACAAAATGCATGTAAAATGTGAAGCTAAACGCACCCCATTTATTAATTATGAGTTAAATGTCATTTTAGTCCCTGTTGTTTGGGTTATTTTGCCAGTTTAATCCAAATGTTTGAAACGTTGCCATTTTAGTCCAAATAGTTTCAAGCGTTGCCATTTTAGTCTACTGGGTTAACTCCGTCCATTTTTATATTAGCTAGAAGGGTAATTCGATCATTTTATATGGTCGAATTGCCTTTCTAGTTAACAAAATTACATATAAAATTACCGAAATGCCCTTCTCGTTAACAAAATAAAGGGATGGAGTTAACCCAGTGGACTAAAATGGCAACGTTTAAATCCATTTGGACTAAAATGGCAACGTTTCAAAACTTTTGGACTAAACTGACAAAATGACCCAAACCACAGGACTAAAATGACATTTAACTCATTAATTATTAACGAATTGTAGTAGTAGCTAATAATTTATTTACCTTTAGTAGTAACTAATAATTTATTTGCCTTTTCGAAAAAAGAAAAACTAATAATCTATTTAAGTGGTAATTTAGTCATTTGACTTTAAAACTTTCCTTTGCCCATTGAACTATCGGGTATATACAGATTTGAGACGTTTCAGAACAATATATAGACGGCTGAAGTAGTAGTTCATTAGCTAAGAGACTTTTGATGTTCATTTTGCCTCTATATTTCCTTTTTATTATATAATAACAAAAACTTTTACTGAAATCATATGCATATTTTATGTTGATAAACATTCACTTATAAATTTCTAAAAGTATATTAAGGGGCCGTTTGGCAACATCTGAATAGTTAAGTGCTAAACCAGTAAGAGTTCTGAACCATTAAGTGTTGAGCCAGGTCTGAACCATTAGGTGCTGAACCACTGAACCATTAAGAGCCTGTATAAGGGGACTGGGGGTGGAGATTGTTTTCTCCATGATGGAACCTGACAACGAGTGACGAAGTCAAACTCTCCACCGCCACAACAAACATTAAGGAGTGATGATTCTTAATCCGTGATTGTTTTCACGCGTGATGGAAGTTGAGTGATAAATGGATGTGAGGGGGTGTGAGGGTTTATTGTTGGGTGTTGTGAGTGATAACAATTGCCACTAAAAAAGGTTGTGAGTGATGGAAAAATGGTTGGCGGAACTTGATTGGGTGTTGTGAGTGATGAGTGAGTGATGAGTGATGACCACCCCCACCCCCCTAATGCTTAACCGTTCAGAGGCAAATGTCTGACCAATTCATATTAGAGGTCTTAACCATTCAGACTCTGTATAATGCTTAACCATTCAGACTTTGTATAATGCTTAACCATTCAGAGGCAAATGTCTGAACCATTCAGACATCTGCTCGTGAAACAAACAGCCTGAATCATTAAGTGTTGAGTTAGTAAGAGGTCTGAACCATTAAGAGTCTCATTATCATTAAGAGGTAAACAAACAGCTCCTAAGACGATTTAACTATCATGTAACAATATATATAAAATTATATATTTCAAAAACCATATGTAAAAAGGGGTAAAACTGAAATTTAACATGCATAACCCTAAGCAGTTAATAATAACAACAAATTAACAACCTCATAATGAGAGTTCCAAAGATCAATTCCAGATGCCTTCTGATAATGATCAAAAAACTGCTTCGTCCTGACCACAACCAAAAACATAAAAAAAACTAGAGTTTCAAATTTCAATTCTAGAGAGAGAGAGAGAGAGAATTAATTAACAACGGTGTACGTACGTAACAGAAGGGCTTATATATTCATGAAGCTTATCAGTGCAAGACACCATGATAATGGAGACTTTAGCATCACACAACACTGTGAGCTCATTCGCCTTCTTAAACAGTCCGTTTCTTCTCTTGGAATACGTCACCTGCCTGTTCGTTGAGTTCTCGATCTTCTTGATCTGGATCTTTCCCCTTGCCATCTGATCGAAGAGTTAAGTTTCTGGTGGATATGAAGGAGAGATGTAGAAGATGATCAACTGTGTGTGTGTGTGAGAGAGAGAGAGAGAGGGGTTAAGGAAAGGAAACAAGAAGAAAGTGAAGAGGAATAGTTTCTATAAAAGGGAAGTATTGCTGCAAACGTGAAAGGGTAAAAGAGGGTGATCAAGGTGCAGACATATATTGTTATGATTCGTTGACCAATATAATATTAATAACTTTAATTATTTCTTTTTTACTAGTAATAATAAATACTATAAAATCGATTGTTACAAGCATACAAAACATTTTTAATGTACACTAAGAAGCCCTTTAATGTATTACTAATTCAAAGCATAGCTAAATGGTGTTAACTTTGTTATCAGTAATAAGTAGTAACTGGTCAACAACAACAATTGAATTACTCCTAAGGCCGGAGGGTGTGGGGGCGTCACCCTCATCAGCTCACCTTCTATAGTGCCTCGGGGCGCGATACCACCACACCCTCGATTTTAAATAGGGGCGCCATGGGTTGGGCTCCATCGTGGTAACGAGCTTCAAACGCGTTGAACGAGGTGGCTTGGTCACATGTGACCGTTTGGCAACGTTCGAATAAAATAAAACTTTTTTTTATTCAAATATAAATATAAACCTATCCCAAACTAAATAACACACCAATCACAACTAAAACACACACCTATCACAACTAAAAAATGTCTTCGAGCTCCTCATCCGACGGTGTTCTTGACGATATGGTTATCGCAATTATGCAGGAGGCGATTAATTATTAGTGAGAAGAAGCCGAATCCTCTACATCGCGTACCAAACAACCACCTCTTGAACGGGATCGGTTAGGTGCTCATGAACGTCTAGTGCAAGATTATTAGTTATAAATTTTCTAGTTAATTTTTTTTAATGACTTTGTAGTGTTTTTATTTTTTTTAATGAAATTATGTTTTGTTTTAATTTTCTAGTTATTAAAATTGGCAATTTAATTTAAAAAAAATTATCATTTAAATAAAGAGTTAACTGCCATTTTCGTCCCTGTGGTTTGGTCACTTTGGCCATTTCAGTCCATTTTTTCAAAAATGCGCCATTTTCGTCCCCCACGTTCTGGAAAGGTGCCATTTCAGTCCAAAAATCATAACCCAGTTAAGTCAGTTAGTAAATAAGGACTGATTGTGTAAATTTGTAACATAAAGGACTATTTAAGTAAAAATTAAACACCACCACCACTAGCCCTGCCACCACCACCACTCCGCTGCCACCACCGCCACCACAGCCACTGCCACCACCACCACCACCGCCACCACAGCCACAGCCCTGCCACCACCACCACAGCCCTGCCACCACAGCCCTGCCAGGGCTGTGGTGGCAGGGCTGTGGTGGTGGTGGCAGGGCTGTGGCTGTGGTGGCGGTGGTGGTGGTGGTGGCAGTGGCTGTGGTGGCGGTGGTGGCGGTGGTGGCAGCGGAGTGGTGGTGGTGGCAGGGCTAGTGGTGGTGGTGTTAACTGCCATTTCAGTCCATTTTTCAAATTTACACAATCAGTCCTTTATGTTACAAATTTACACAATCAGTCCTTATTTACTAACTGACTTAACTGGGTTATGATTTTTGGACTGAAATGGCACCTTTCCAGAACGTGGGGGACGAAAATGGCGCATTTTTGAAAAATGGACTGAAATGGCCAAAGTGACCAAACCACAGGGACGAAAATGGCAGTTAACTCATAATTAGATAATCATGATGGGGGCTTCATCCACGCCCTGCAAATTAAATGGGAGCATAACATGGCTCCTACATGACATTTAGGTGGACTGATAAAGCCCCTAAAGGACTCCAACCACACCATCCAGCCTAATGGTTTTTCCATTGACACCTACTGTCATCTGGAACGTTGTGATGGTCGTCACTTATATAAAGTAGGTGTTTTGTCGTACTTCGTAATAAACTTTCATATTCGTTTTTGTATTTCACTTTGAATTATACAATTAAAATTTCAAGAGTATCAGTATCAATGACATATTTCAATCTAAAATTTCATAATTTACAAAGACATCTAGGCCTATAAGGAATATTTTAATCTGAAAATTACGAGGAAGATTCACGTAATAAGAAAAGAGAGGGGAGAAACTTAACGTATTTTTGTATTTCGTAAAGATATAGATAATAGTTTATACAATGATAAATAGAGGAAAAGATCAAATAGGAAGTTTATTTTGGCTAGGAAGTGTAGGAAGCAATAGGATTAGGACATGTGGCAACATTTAAAATAAAGAAAAAGAGTATTTTAGTCAATCCAACCATTTTTTCTTCCTTTTCAAAACCCAGTAACTTCAAAGCCCACCATCTTCAACCATTTCTTCACTTTCTATCTCAATAATCACTACATTATAGTGCGATTTTCATCACAAATCAATGATTCAAACACCCGATCAACATGTTTTTCAGCTTTTTTGAAGAAAACCCAGTTTAATTTCATAAAAATTTTCGTTTTTTCCAGTGATTTTGGAGATAATTACTCGATTCGTTCGATTCGAGCGCTGATAAGTGTTTCAAACTTCGTCAATTGTTGAAGAAATCATTTCGATCCATGTAAGAAATTTTTTAATTTCATTTTTACGATCTGGGTTTTTGATTTAGTCATTGCGTTTTACGATCTTGGCGAGGGTCCGGGGGCAGCGCCCCTGGTAGCGGGGTCCCAGGGGCGGCAGCCCCTGGCTGGGAAAAAAAATTTTCCGATTAAATTGCTGTAATAAAAATGCATCGGAAAAATTAATTTTCTGTAAATTGCCTCTGGAAAACTGCATTCGTAGACAGTGTTTCTGGTTCTGTAAACAACAGGTTCTGGTCATTGCGTTTTAGTTAGATTCTGGTTCTGTGAACAACAGTTTCTGGTTCTGTGAACAACAGTTTCTAGTCATTGCGTTTTAGACAGTTTCTGGTTCTATGAACAACAGTTACTGGTCATTGCGTTTTAGACAGTTTCTGGTTCTGTGAACAACAGTTTCTGGTCATTGCGTTTTAGAAATAAAACATTTTTGAAGTGTTTTTACTCATTGCGTTTTAGGTAAACACATTTTTATGTGTATTCAGTTCATTGCGTTTTAGAGAGAACAGTTTCTTTTGTGTTTTTAGGCCATTGCGTTTTAGAAATAAGACATTTTTAAGTGTTTTGGGTGCATTGCATTTTATAAAGTACACTTTCTTTTGTGTTTTTAGGCTATTGCGTTTTAGAAATAAGACATTTATTTGTGTTTTCTGGTCATTGCGTTTTAGAAATAAGACATTTTTTTGTGTTTTTTGTGCGTTGCGTTTTAGAAAAAGTCATTTTTTACGTTTTTTTTTTTCATTGCGTTTTACGCAACTGGGTTTTCTCCATTGCGTTTTACGCAACTGGGTTTTCAAAAAAAAATTCGAAAATATAGCAATAGTATACTCGTTTTAAAGATAAAAAACGATGGTTTTTTTGGTGCAATTTTTTTAAAAAAATAATGTCGTATGAAAAAGTTATTAACGTTTAAAAAATGGGGGGGGGGGGATTGGAGGAGAGAGAAACTATTGTGCTGGATTGACTAGAATGCTTCTAACGAACCCACGCGCCTCTTTTTTTTTCTTCAATTTCATTCATTTAATCTTAGCCCTTGATTAATTAAATGGATGGTCAAGATCACTTCCTAGCCTTCCTAGCCAAATAAACTTCCTATTGTATCTCCACCCTAGATATTATTATTAATGAATACAAAACTAATTAAATTAATTAAAGCTTTGTATACAATTATTTATAAAACTTATTTGTAAATATATATAGTTTGTATTATTGGATAAAAATGTTATTTCCACTAAAAAATATATTTTTAAATCGAAAGTAGTCGTATTAAACTACTCTAAGGTTTGAAAACCACATATTGGTGCACATAGGACATTACCATGTAGCCATCAATTAATTTCGATTAAATGGGTGTTTGGATGATGTGATTTGAAAAAATATTCCAAATTAAAACCATAAAGTAGTTTTTTAAACATTACTCTATTTTAAATTACTTTTTTTTACCAAGTTAGAACTTGAGACCTCTTAACTAAAAGGGACATGTCTATGTCAAGTGGTATAATCTCACATTTCATATTTATATTTATATAATAATTTACAACATTTTATTGCATTAGTGTTTGTACATCAAGTTTTGTGGGTCTATTATGCATCTCATAGTTGTACCTATAGCTTAATTAATTAGCAAGTTATTTATGCATTGATCATATGCTTTGTGAATATATTTTTGGTTTTTCTTTAGTTTAGTTTTTTTACTTTTAACAACTATACTTTTTATCTTTTAAAATTTCACCTACCGTTTTTTACTTTTAACTTTGACCCTATGCTTTTCATTTTTATAAACTTTTCGTTTTACATTTCGGTCGAAAATTTGCAACGTGCGTGTGTGTTTCGACGTTTTTACGTCTACTTTTTTCCTTTAACGACCTTGTTGTAGCGCACGGGTCCTCGATCGAATTAGTTATTTTTTATGTTTTATGTTTCACATTAACACGCTGCAACGGTCGTGCGTGGTTCAACATTTTTACAGTAATTTTCGTTATTTTTTTGTTTTACGAGTTTTTCCGGTGTTTGTGGTTGCTGACGAGGATATGAGATTGATGTTATTTGACACAGTTTTACCCCGCCGCAATGCGTGGATGCTTGATACTAGTTGGCACCGTATTATAACATTCCTTGGTGTCTAGTAAAAGTGATTAAGATTTTACAAACAACTTTGTTTGAAACTTTATTTCGGGAACCATAAAAATGAATTTAGTATTGGTATCGATGATGTTCTAACGGTATAGGTTCGGTTAGTAAAGAGAAAAACAAAAAAAAACAATTATATATGACCCTTTTGAATAAAACTTTATCAAATTGTAGATAAAAGTAAGCACATCGCAACGTTATATTGGAAATTATAGAGAGCATTATATTATATTGTTAAAGTAACGAAAGGGTAACCGCCGTCACTTTATATATATATATATATATATATATATATATATATATATATATATATATATATATATATATATATATATATATAGGGAAAGGTTAACATACAAAAGCCCTTATCATACTTCATGTACGCGACAATGGTAACCGTCGGATGAGGGCTATAATCACGCATGGAGGTGATAATCACGCATGGGATCAGTTATTTGGTGATAATCACGCATGGGAGGTGATAATCACGCATGGGGAGTATAATCACGCACGTTATGATGCTGAAAAAATAATTACGCACGTTATATATTTGGTCGCGTAGGTTAATGTAGGTTAAGCCGTAATGTACATTATACTTTCTCTCTCTCTCTCTCTCTCTCTATATATATATATATATATATAGGTAAAGAGTAAAATACAAATGCGCTTATCGTACGATACGTACGCGATCATCCCAGCCGTTCGATCAGGTGCAGATTTGGTGCGAATTCAATACATATCGCATGTGAAAAAATGGTTAGCATGGGGTAGTGTGAAAAATGGCATGGGGTGTGTAGATGGACAAAATCGCATGTGGAAGATTTGAATATCGCATGTGAAAAAATGGCAAGGGGTAATGTGAAAAATGGCATGGGGTGTGTAGAATCGCATGTGGAAGATTGAATATCGCATGTGAAAAAATGGCTAGCATGGGGTAATGTGAAAATAGCATGGGGTGTGTAGAATCGCATGTGGAAAATTGAATATCGCATGTGAAAAAATGGCATGGGGTAATGTGAAAAATGACATGGGGTGTGTAGAATCGCATGTGGAAAATTGAATATCGCATGTGAAAAAATGGCTAGCATGGGGTAATGTGAAAAATGGCATGGGGTGTGTAGAATCGCATGTGGAAAATTGAATATCGCATGTGAAAAAATGGCTAGCATGGGGTAATGTGAAAAATGGCATGGGGTGTGTAGAATCGCATGTGGAAAATTGAATATCGCATGTGAAAAATCTGTGTGTGTGTCACTGTTCATCTTCTTCGATTGTTGGTCGATCATTGTCAGTCTTCTTTCGTTTGACCCTTACAACTCCCAAATTAGTAGTTCTTATTATCGATATCGCACTAAAAGGAACGAAGGGGGGTTGGGGAAGAAGATTTTCAGGTTTTTGAATTTGATTTAGGGTTTGATTTTGAACTATCATCGGTCAATTACAGAGATTTATGACCTCGCAATGACGTTTAACCTTCCTGGTATGATGTAGATATATTAAAATGATTAATTTAATCATTTAAATTAGTTTCACCCGCGTTTGATCGATTGAAGATCGTACGGCTGAGGGCATCGCGTACATAATGTAGGATAAGAGGTATTGTACGTTAACCGGCCTCTATATATATATATATATATAGAGTAGGAGTTGGGTAGAAAGTGTATTTTTCCTAGAAAGTCTAGGAAGCAATGAGAATTGGACATGTGGCATTGAGTTATTTTAACTAAAAGGGCAACTATGTAATTTCACATTTTAATTTTATTTTTGGAATTTATTTTTCATTAACTAACATTCCATGATTTTCGGAATTTTTGTTGTTTTCGAATTCAAATCTGGAAGTCAATGTGTTTATCTGGAAAACTATCAGCATGTTCTTGGTGATGTGTTTTACCAGTCAGAGAGGTTGAAGTCAGTGTGTTTTAACACTCTGAAGTCAATATATAATCATGTTGTGTTTTAACAGTTCTTTTGCAATTTAACTCTCTGAATGTGTTTTATGTTATTGTCTATGTCACATTACATCACATTGTGTTTTTTGATGATTACATTACATCATAATGTTACATCACATTGTGTTTTCGAAATCTAAACCAATCGCATATTCCATTGTTCAGAAGATTACTAGAAATTATCAGCATGTTCTTGATGCATCGTATATTTAGACTTATGGGCTTCTTCTAATATACGGTGGCATAGGTTTCCTAATTTGGGTATCCACATTCTTTTCTTATAGAATCTCCAAATTCCATCTGTTCCTTGTTCTAATTCCTTAATCATTCCTTTCAGTTTTTTAGTATCGTCCTTGATTAATGATTCTTGTGCTTTTCTAATCTGTTCGTTTAAATCTATTTGTAGATTTAATTTAAGAGAACACACTCTTTTTGGCTTTTCATAATACTTTCGACTTAAAGCATCAGCTACTACATTTTCCTTTCCTGCATGATACTGGATATTACAATCATAATCGCTAAGAAATTCCAGCCAGGGTCTCTGTCTCATATTCAACTCCTTTTGCCCAAAAACATACCTTAAACTCTTATGATTTGTGAAAATGGTAAACTTACTACCGTAAAGGTAATGTCTCCAAATTTTCAGGGCAAAAATTATAGCTCCTAATTCTAAATCATGGGTTGAATAATTCTCTTCATGATTCTTAAGTTGTCTAGAGGCGTAAGCTATAACCTTTTGGTGTTGCATTAACACACATCCATACCCTAATTTGGAAGCGTCACAATAAACTGCAAAGTCTTCTGTTCCTTCTGGTAACGCAAATATGGGTGCATTGGTTAATCTTTGCTTAAGATTCTAAAGGCTTCTTCTTGTTTTGGTACTTTGCGATTTCACTTTGCTACTTTAGGCTTTTCCTTTGTGATTTCCTGGTGATTATCTATTAATTACACAATGCACGCGTGTTAGTATAATAACCCAATATTTACATTAGTTATACCCTCCCCGAGACAGAACTCCAACGACTACGTCGGGCAGAACCTCGACAGCCGTTACGGAGCACTAGATCAACCGGGCAGCGTATCTAATACGTAACCGGGGGTTATAATACTTACAACGAGGCAGAAATTCGTTAATTAGAGGGGTATAATACCCAATTACAGTTGCTATACTACTGAATTGAGAGAGAAATCACGTTTTTGAACATCGACAACTGAAGGCCGATGCTCCTAATTTATAGGAGCTGAAATGGGTTTTCTCGCGGCCCGCGTAAGCCGAAGTGTACTCCTTCGCGGCCCGCGACGTAGGTTGCCTAGGGTTTAGCTGGGACCAGTCATTGACCTAGCTTCGACACGCATAAGACACGTGGCAGCTCCGGGTGAGGCTGCCTAGCCTAGTTGTCGCGCCCCGCGTAGCTCGAAGACAAGGTCTTCGCGGCCCGCGAGCGACCTTCTGATTTTGTTTTTATTTTTATTTTAATTATATAAAGGTATTTAGGGTTACATATAGTATACGGGGCGTACTTTAAGATATATAGGGATGTTATAAATATATTAGAGGTGTCGAAAATATTTTAGGAGGTTTGTTATATCCTCCCCCACCAACTCGTCCTCGAGGTCTACTGGAACAGGTGTGGATATTTCCTTTGCATTTCTGCTTCAAGATCCCATGTGTATTCTGGTCCTCTCTTGGAATCCCACTTCACTTTGACTAGAACTAATCTCTTGTGTTTGAGATTTTTGACCTTCCTATCTTCAATCTATAGAGGCTTTTCTACAAACTTAATCTTTTCATTTACCTCAATATCCTTAAGAGGTATCACTAACGATTCAGCGGCCAAACACTTTTTGAGATTACATACATGAAATACATCATGTATTCCTGCCATTTCCTCTGGCAGTTGTAGCTGATAAGCTACAGGTCCTATCCTTCTGATAATCTCAAATGGTCCAACATACCTGGGGCTTAGCTTTCCTCTTTTGATGAATCTGACAACTCCCTTCCAAGGTGAGACTTTTAACAACACCTTGTCTCCTACCTGCAATTCCAATGGTTTTCTCCTGTTATCAGCATAACTCTTTTGTCGATCACATGCTGCTTTCAGTCGTTCCTTGACTTGAATAATTTTGTCCGTTGTCTCTTGTACTATCTCAGGTCCAGACAGTTGCTTTTCTCCAATTTATGCCCAACAGATTGGGGTTCGGCACTTTCGTCCATAAAGTGCTTCGAATGGTGCAGCATTGATGCTGGTATGATAGTTGTTATTGTAATAGAATTCTATTAATGGTAAGTGATCGTCCCAATTACCTCCGAAATCAATTACATAAGCTCTAAGCATATCCTCCATTGTCTGAATTGTCCTTTCGCTTTGTCCGTCCGTTTGTGGATGATAAGCGGTGCTTAGATTTAGCTTGGTTCCCATTGCTTTTTGGAAACTTGTCCAAAAATGAGAAGTAAAACGGCTATCTCTATCAGAAACAATAGATAAAGGAATACCATGTAATGAAACTACTTCATTTACATATAATTTAGCTAACTGTTTCATACCGAATGTTTCCTTCATTGGTAGGAAATGAGCAGACTTGGTTAACCTATCTACTATCACCCAGATTGTATCATTACCTTTTCGTGTTTTGGGTAATTTGGTAACAAAGTCCATTGTTATCAACTCCCATTTCCATACAGGCATTTCCAATTGTTGCAACCAACCTGAGGGTTTCTGATGTTCAGCTTTGACCTGTGAACAGGTTAGACACTTGGCAACATAAGCTGCTATATCCTTTTTCATTCCTATCCACCAGAAATTCTTTCTTAAGTCTTGATACATCTTGTCACTTCCAGGATGCATCGTATACTTAGACTTATGGGCTTCTTCTAATATACAGTGGCGTAGGTTTCCTAATTTGGGTATCCACATTCTTTTCTTATGGAATCTCCAAATTCCATCTGTTCCTTGTTCTAATTCCTTAATCATTCATTTCAGTTTTTCAGTATCGTCCTTGATTACTGATTCTTGTGCTTCTCTAATCTGGTCATTTAAATCTATTTACAAATTTAATTTAAGAGAACGAACTCTTTTTGGCTTTTCATGATACTTTCGACTTAACGCATCGGCTACTACGTTGGCTTTTCCTTCATGATATTGGATATTGCAATCATAATCACTAAGAAAATTCCATCCAGCGTCTCTGTCTCATATTCAGCTCTTTTTGTCCAAAAATGTATCTTAAACTCTTATGATCAGTGAAGACGACAAATTTATTTCCATATAAATAGTGTCTCCAAATCTTAAGGGCAAAAATTATAGCTCCTAACTCTAAATCATGTGTTGTATAATTTTCTTCATGATTCTTAAGTTGTCTAGAAGCGTATGCTATAACCTTCTGGCGTTGCATCAACACACATCCATACCCTAACTTAGAAGCGTCGCAATAAACTTCAAAGTCTTTAGTTCCTTCTGGTAACGCTAGTATGGGTGCGTTGGTTAATCTTTGCATAAGAATTCTAAAGGCTTCTTCTTGTTTTGGTCCCCATTCAAACTGAATAGACTTACAGGTTAGCTTTGTTAAGGGAATGGCTATTCTGGAAAAATTTCGAATAAATCGTCTATAATAACCGACCGATCCTCGAAAATTTCTAACCTCGGTTGGTGACTCAGGGACTTTCCATTTAGTAATTGCCTCAATCTTTGTGGAATCCACATGAATTCCTTCGTGGTTGACTAAATGTCCAAGAAATTGCACTTCTGTTAACCAAAATTCACATTTCGAAAATTTAGCGTAAAGCTTTTCTTTTCTCGGTAAATTCAAAAGTGTATGGAGATGCGCTGCATGTTCTTCTTGACTCTTAGAGTAAATGAGAATATCATCTATAAAGACAATTATGACTTTATCCAAATATTGCTTACATATTCGGTTCATCATGTCCATAAATGCGGCTGGGGTATTGGTTAAACCAAATGGCATGACAGTAAATTCGTAATGGCCATTTGTTCTGAAGGCGGTCTTAGGAATGTCCTCTTTATGTACCTTTAATTGATGATATCCTGAGCGTAAATCGATTTTAGAGAAAAATCGAGCTCCTTGTAGTTGATCAAACAGATCATCGATTCTCGGTAATGGGTACCGATTTTTAATCGTGACCTTATTCAATTCACAGTAATCAATGCACATACGCATTGATCCGTCTTTCTTTTTTACAAACAAGATCGGTGCTCCCCATGACGATGAACTTGGCTGTATGAATCCTTTTTCTAACAGTTCGTCTAATTGTTTCTTTAACTCTTGCATTTCAGCAGGTGCCAAACGGTAAGGTGCCTTGGCAATTGGTGTTGTTCCTGGTAGCAGATGAATTCTGAATTCAACTTCCATGTCCGGTGGTAGACGTGGTAGTTCTGTTGGGAATATATCTGAAAATTGAGATACTACAGGGATATCTTTTAATTCCTTTCCTTTAGTGTCAATGATTATGGAAATCATATACACTATTGATCCTTTTCGTGCACAACTTGCAGTTTTCATCACAGAGATGAATTTTGTGGATCTAGTTGGCTTATCTCCTTTTGCTTCTTCAGCTGTCAGAACAAATCACACTTTAGCAAAAACATCATTAACTAAAAACATACCGGCGATCACGTCCGGAATCAATTTTGCTTCTTCAGCTGTCAGAACAAATGCTCTAGCATTTTTAGTAGTCTTGTTGTGTGTAGCTGGAGCTAGTTTTGGGCAGTTCGTCCTGATATGTCCTTTTTCTCCACAATTGAAGCATACTCCATTGCTAGGTTTCTTCCTGCAGCTTTCTTCCTTGTGTCCCGGTATCTTGCAAAAGTCGCAGTAGGTGGAGCATCTTCCTGAATGCTTCTTCTTACAGGCTTTGCAGTAAGGTGCGAAAGTAGAACCTACACTTTTCCCACGGTTGGAATTTCCATAGCGAAATTCCTGGGTAAGCCTTTGAGCTAGGTTCCTCCTCTGGTTTTCTTCTTGTGTGCGCACTAATTCATCAGTCAAGATATTTGCTAGTTCTACAGCTTCTTCTATGGTTTGTGGTCTAGCTGCCTTGACTACATGTCTAATTTCACCAATTAATCCCCCGATGTAACAGGAGATTAACACTGGTTCTGGTGATGCTAGGGTTGACACTATTCTAGCATATTCAAAGAATGTAGTAGTGTAACCCTTGTTGTCTACTCCAGTCATTCTAAGGTTTAAGAATTTGTTAGCAATCTGTTCCTTTTCATTGGGTGGACATAATTTCCTTTCCACCATATTCTTAAACTCAATCCATTCCATACTATAAACTCTATCACTTCCCCTAGGCTGGAGAATAGTGTTCCACCATTCTAGAGCTACATTCTTAAACAGATTGGAAGCAAACATGATTTTATCTTCTTCTGCGCACTTGCTTATTTTTAAGACTGCTTCATTCTTTTCTAACCAGCGTAGAGCTTGTCGCAACCCCCGTCCCCTAATACCCTTGGAACGGGCGGCCGCGGCCAGTTTCAGTGATATCGGTGTTATCAGTTTGGCAGCGGAATTTACATCAGGACCGTAGTTTGGAAATATTTTATCAGAGTAAAATACCACACTTTTATAATATTAAACATATGGGAAAATCCCAAATTTCAAATACACATATTTTTATAGGGATAAACCCTATTTTATTTAAATAAAACATCTCTTTATTTAGATAACTTTTATAGCCACTTTTCCAAGCCTTCAGTGCTGTCCAGCTGGCTTCTATTTGGCTTTCACATTTTGTTATCTGAAACGCGTTTAAAAACATTTTGTCAATGGGAAATACTGGTGAGTGAATCTCAGTTTAATCAAGACAGGTAAAACCGTTTTACAGTATTGAGGGCGGTCGCGCAATTACATTTGTTTCCATCTACTTTAATTACCACCCACGGTACTGTCAACCCGACTTGTGGTCATGTTACTACTCACAGTGTATTAACAAATTTTGTATACAAAACCCCAACATACCGACGATAATTGTAGAATACAAATACTCAGTCACTGCTTAATTATAATTTAAAACAATTGAGGTTTTGTAAAACATGTTACAAAAAGGTTTACAAAAAGGAGATTACTCACATTGCTGTCTTAGGGTTTTCCTTTAGAATTTCCTGGTGATTATCTATTAATTACACAATGCACACGTGTTAGTATAATAACCTAATATTTACATTAGTAATACCCTCCCCGAGGCAGAATTCCAACGACTACGTCGGGCAGAACCTCGACAGCCGTTACGGAACCTTGGATCAATCGGGCAGCGTATCTAATACGTAACCGGGGGTTAAAATACTTACAACGAGGCATAACTTCATTATTTAGGGGGGTATAATGCCCGAGTATAGTGATTACACTACAGAAATTGAGAGAGAATTCGATGGAAATGAGCGACGAAAATGAACGGCTGAGCTCCCATTTTATAGGGCTGGTCGACCAGGTTCTCGCAGCCCGCGAAGGAACCCTAAGGGTTCTTCGCGCCCCGCGACATAGGGGATTTAGGGTTTAGCTGGGCCTGGTTATGGGGTAGGCTCGACAAATGGCGTGACACATGGCAGCACCGGGCTGTGTCTTGACGACCAGCTGTCGCGCCCCACGTAGCCTGAAGGCAAGGCCTTCGCGGCCCGCGAGTACCTATATTTTCTTGTTTTTATTTAATTTTTAATTATATAAGGTATTTCGGGCTCGGTTTCCGCATACGGGGTGTATTTTGAGACGTCTAGGGACATTATAAATATATTAGGGGTGTCGAAAATATTTTGGAGGGTTGTTATATCCTCCCCACCTTGTTTTAGAACTCGTCCTCGAGGTCTACTAGAATAAGTGTGGATATTTCCTTTGCATTTCTGATTCAAGCTCCCATGTGTACTCTGGTCCTCTCTTGGAATCCCATTTTACTTTGACCAGAACTAATCTCTTGTGTTTGAGATTCTTGATTTTCCTGTCTTCAATATGTAGAGGTTTCTCTACAAACTTTAACTTTTCATTTACCTCTGTATCCTTAAGAGGCACTACTAGAGATTCATCGGCTAGGCATTTCTTGAGATTACACACATGAAATACATCATGTATTCCTTTCATTTCCTCTGGCAGTTGTAGCTGATAGGCTACAGGTCCTATTCTTCTAATAATCTCAAATGGTCTGATATATCTGGGGCTTAGCTTTCCCCTTTTGATGAATCTTACCACTCCTTTCCAAGCGGAAACTTTTAATAATACCTTGTCTCCTACTTGAAATTCCTACGGCTTTCGTCTGTTATTAGCATAACTCTTTTGTCGATCACGTGCTGCTTTCAATCGTTCCTTGACTTGAATAATCTTGTCGGTTTTCTCTTGTACTATCTCTGGTCCAGATAATTCCTTTTCTCCAATTTCTGTCCAACAGACTGGGGTTTGGCACTTTCGTCCATAAAGTGCTTCGAATGGTGCAGCATTGATACTGGTATGATAGCTGTTATTGTAAGAAAATTCTATTAATGGTAAGTGATCATCCCAATTACCTCCGAAATCAATTACACAAGCTCTAAGCATATCCTCCATTGTCTGAATTGTCCTTTTCTTTGTCCATCCGTTTGAGGATGATAAGCGGTGCTTAGATTTAGCTTGGTTCCCATTGCTTTTTGGAAACTTGTCCAAAAATGAGAAGTAAAACAGCTATCTCTATCAGATACAATTGATAAAGGAATTCCATGTAATGAAACTATTTCATTTACATATAACTTAGCTAATTGTTCCATGCTGAACGTTTCTTTCATTGGTAGGAAATGAGCTGACTTAGTTAACCTATCTACAATTACCCAGATTGTATCATTACCTTTTCTTGTCTTGGGTAATTTGGTAACAAAGTCCATTGTTATCAATTCCCATTTCCAAACTGGCATTTCTAACTGTTGCAGCAATCCTGAGGGTTTGTGATGTTCAGCTTTGACCTGTGAACAAGTTAGACACTTGGCAACATAAGCTTCTATATCCTTTTTCATTCCTATCCACCAGAAGTTCTTTCTTAAGTCCTGATACATCTTAACACTTCCAAGATGCATCGTATATTTAGACTTATGGGCTTCTTCTAATATACGGTGGCATAGGTTTCCTAATTTGGGTATCCACATTCTTTTCTTATAGAATCTCCAAATTCCATATGTTCCTTGTTCTAATTCCTTAATCATTCCTTTCAGTTTTTTAGTATCGTCCTTGATTACTGATTCTTGGGCTTTTCTAATCTGTTCGTTTAAATCTATTTGAAGATTTAATTTAAGAGAACACACTCTTTTTGGCTTTTCATAATACTTTCGACTTAAAGCATCAGCTACTACATTTTCCTTTCCTGCATGATACTGGATATTACAATCATAATCGCTAAGAAATTCCAGCCAGGGTCTCTGTCTCATATTCAACTCCTTTTGCCCAAAAACATACCTTAAACTCTTATGATTTGTGAAAATGGTAAACTTACTACCGTAAAGGTAATGTCTCCAAATTTTCAGGCCAAAATTATAGCTCCTAATTCTAAATCATGGGTTGAATAATTCTCTTCATGATTCTTAAGTTGTCTAGAGGCGTAAGCTATAACCTTTTGGTGTTGCATTAACACACATCCATACCCTAATTTGGAAGCGTCACAATAAACTGCAAAGTCTTCTGTTCCTTCTGGTAACGCAAATATGGGTGCATTGGTTAATCTTTGCTTAAGATTCTAAAGGTTTCTTCTTGTTTTGGTACTTTGCGATTTCACTTTGCTACTTTAGGCTTTTCCTTTGTGATTTCCTGGTGATTATCTATTAATTACACAATGCACGCGTGTTAGTATAATAACCCAATATTTACATTAGTTATACCCTCCCCGAGACAGAACTCCAACGACTACGTCGGGCAGAACCTCGACAGCCGTTACGGAGCACTAGATCAATCGGGCAGCGTATCTAATACGTAACCGGGGGTTATAATACTTACAACGAGGCAGAAATTCGTTAATTAGAGGGGTATAATACCCAATTACAGTTGCTATACTACTGAATTGAGAGAGAAATCACGTTTTTGAACATCGACAACTGAAGGCCGATGCTCCTAATTTATAGGAGCTGAAATGGGTTTTCTCGCGGCCCGCGTAAGCCGAAGTGTACTCCTTCGCGGCCCGCGACGTAGGTTGCCTAGGGTTTAGCTGGGACCAGTCATTGACCTAGCTTCGACACGCATAAGACACGTGGCAGCTCCGGGTGAGGCTGCCTAGCCTAGTTGTCGCGCCCCGCGTAGCTCGAAGACAAGGTCTTCGCGGCCCGCGAGCGACCTTCTGATTTTGTTTTTATTTTTATTTTAATTATATAAAGGTATTTAGGGTTACATATAGTATACGGGGCGTACTTTAAGATATATAGGGATGTTATAAATATATTAGAGGTGTCGAAAATATTTTAGGAGGTTTGTTATATCCTCCCCACCAACTCGTCCTCGAGGTCTACTGGAACAGGTGTGGATATTTCCTTTGCATTTCTGCTTCAAGATCCCATGTGTATTCTGGTCCTCTCTTGGAATCCCACTTCACTTTGACTAGAACTAATCTCTTGTGTTTGAGATTTTTGACCTTCCTATCTTCAATCTATAGAGGCTTTTCTACAAACTTAATCTTTTCATTTACCTCAATATCCTTAAGAGGTATCACTAACGATTCATCGGCCAAACACTTTTTGAGATTACATACATGAAATACATCATGTATTCCTGCCATTTCCTCTGGCAGTTGTAGCTGATAAGCTCCAGGTCCTATCCTTCTGATAATCTCAAATGGTCCAACATACCTGGGGCTTAGCTTTCCTCTTTTGATGAATCTGACAACTCCCTTCCAAGGTGAGACTTTTAACAACACCTTGTCTCCTACCTGCAATTCCAATGGTTTTCTCCTGTTATCAGCATAACTCTTTTGTCGATCACATGCTGCTTTCAGTCGTTCCTTGACTTGAATAATTTTGTCCGTTGTCTCTTGTACTATCTCAGGTCCAGACAGTTGCTTTTCTCCAATGTATCTTAAACTCTTATGATCAGTGAAGACGACAAATTTATTTCCATATAAATAGTGTCTCCAAATCTTAAGGGCAAAAATTATAGCTCCTAACTCTAAATCATGTGTTGTATAATTTTTTTCATGATTCTTAAGTTGTCTAGAAGCGTATGCTATAACCTTCTGGCGTTGCATCAACACACATCCATACCCTAACTTAGAAGCGTCGCAATAAACTTCAAAGTCTTCAGTTCCTTCTGGTAACGCTAGTATGGGTGCGTTGGTTAATCTTTGCTTAAGAATTCTAAAGGCTTCTTCTTGTTTTGGTCCCCATTCAAACTGAATAGACTTACAGGTTAGCTTTGTTAAGGGAATGGCTATTCTGGAAAAATTTCGAATAAATCGTCTATAATAACCGGCCAATCCTAGAAAACTTCTAATTTCGGTTGGTGACTCAGGGACTTTCCATTTAGTAATTGACTCAATCTTTGTGGAATCCACATGAATTCCTTCGTGGTTGACTAAATGTCCAAGAAATTGCACTTCTGTTAACCAAAATTCACATTTCAAAAATTTAGCGTAAAGCTTTTCTTTTCTCAGTAAATTCAAAAGTGTATGCAGATGCGCTGCATGTTCTTCTTGACTCTTAGAGTAAATGAGAATATCATCTATAAAGACAATTATGAATTTATCCAAATATGGCTTACATATTCGGTTCATCATGTCCATAAATGCGGCTGGGGCATTGGTTAAACCAAATGGCATGACAGTAAATTCGTAATGGCCATTTGTTCTGAAGGCGGTCTTAGGAATGTCCTCTTTATGTACCTTTAATTGATGATATTCTGAGCCTAAATCGATTTTAGAGAAAAATCGAGCTCCTTGTAGTTGATCAAACAGATCATCGATTCTCGGTAATGGGTACCGATTTTTAATCGTGACCTTATTCAATTCACGGTAATCAATGCACATACGCATTGATCCGTCTTTCTTTTTTACAAACAAGATCGATGCTCCCCATGACGATGAACTTGGCTGTATGAATCCTTTTTCTAACAGTTCGTCTAATTGTTTCTTTAACTCTTGCATTTCAGCAGGTTCCAAACGGTAAGGTGCCTTGGCAATTGGTGTTGTTCGTGGTATTCCATGTCCGGTGGTAGTCCTGGTAGTTCTGTTGGGAATATATCTGAAAATTGAGATACTAAAGGGATATCTTTTAATTCCTTTCCTTTAGTGTTAATGATTATGGAAATCATATACACTATTGATCCTTTTCATGCACAACTTGCAGTTTTCATCACAGAGATGAATTTTGTGGATCTAGTTGGCTTATCTCCTTTAAGAGTAATTACATGAGTTGGAGTAGTGATCGCCTTGTTGACCGTTTCAGTCAACGCCTTATTTCGCCTTGTTGCTCTCTTCTAAAAACACATCTTCTTTTGTCGTTTTCATTTTCATACTATTCAGCATATTGCATACATCGCAGTTTCAGATCAGAACTTTATTAAGCGAGTGAACGATTTACATGAAATCAGATCAGGAAACCTCACCAGATCAACTGTCAATAACAACATTGTGAACAATGTTATCTTCTGAACAATTCGAATTAACAACAGATTCTTTTGCCAAATGAAACTTATAAATGTGGCGTTTTTAGTGAATGTGTGGAGTGTGAAGCTTTTGTTTAGCTGTTGTACTTATATAATGAGCTTTTTTTTTGGCACCAGGTAGATATATGTTTTTGGCGGTAAAAAACATCAGTAATTTTTTTTATGTGTATTTTTTGTATCAATTGTTGTGCCATGTAGGAATGCAAGCCTATAATGTGACAGGTAATTATGGCATTTTAGAAAGATAAATAAATTCAATTACGATGGCGTGGCTTTTAATATAATAAATGTTAGTAGTAAAGTTTTCCGTTGTTTCAGATACTGTTTGCAGTTACTGTTTTGTTCAGCTTCATCTATTAAGGCTGTGACACTTCTAATCTTTTCAGGGTTTTGACGTTTTGTTTTTAATCGCGTTTAGATAAAGATGGCATGTTGTTTTATACATTTTTTTAATGACGTTTAGTCAATTATTGGTGTTTTTAATAATACATTGTCTTGGCATTTTGTCGCAACCCCCGACCCCTGCCTCGAGAGGCGGGTGCCGCGGCCTACTCAGAGATGGTGGTATCGGTATTTTATCATTATTTGGCAGCGGAATTTTCATCAGGACCGTAGTTAGGAAATATTTTATCAGAGTAAAACACCACACTTTTATATTAATAAACACATGGGTAAAACCCAAGTTTCTGTTACAAACGTGTTTATAGGGATAAACCCTATTTTATTGAATAAAACATCTTTATTTATTAGGTAACTTTTATAGCCACATTTTTCCAGCCTTCAGTGCTCTCCAGCTGGCTTCTAATTTGGCTTTCACATTTTGTTACCTGAAACGCGTTTTAAAAACATTTGTCAGTGGGAAATACTGGTGAGTGAATCCCAGTTTAATCAAGACAGGTTTTATCAGCTTACAGCATTGAGGGCGATCTCGCAATTACATTTGTTCCCAATTCTTACTTTAATTGCCACCCACGGTACTGTCAACCCGACTTGTGGTCATGTTACTACTCACAGTGTAGTAACAAATTTTGTATACAAAACCCCAACATATCGATGATAATTGTAGAATTACAAATACTCAATCACTGTTTAATTATAATGTAAAGCATTGAGGTTTTGTAAAACAGTTTGCAAAAAGGTTTAAAAAAAGGAGATTACTCACTTTGCTACTTTAGGGTTTTCCTTTGTGATTTCCTGGTGATTATCTATTAATTACACAATGCACGCGCATTAGTATAATAACCCAATATTTACATTAGTTATACCCTCCCCGAGACATAACTCCAACGACTACGTCGGGTAGAACCTCGACAGCCGTTACGGAGCACTAGATCAATCGGGCAGCGTATCTAATACGTAACCGGGGGTTATCATACTTACAACGAGGCAGAACTTCGTTAATTAGAGGGGTATAATACCCAATTACAGTTGCTATACTACTGAATTGAGAGAGAAATCACGTTTTTGAACATCGACAACTGAAGGCCGATGCTCCTAATTTATAGGAGCTGAAATGGGTTTTCTCGCGGCCCGCGTAAGCCGAAGTGTACTCCTTCGCGGCCCGCGACGTAGGTTGCCTAGGGTTTAGCTGGGACCAGTCATTGACCTAGCTTCGACACGCATAAGACACGTGGCAGCTCCGGGTGAGGCTGCCTAGCCTAGTTGTCGCGCCCCGCGTAGCTCGAAGACAAGGTCTTCGCGGCCCGCGAGCGACCTTCTGATTTTGTTTTTATTTTTATTTTAATTATATAAAGGTATTTAGGGTTACATATAGTATACGGGGCGTACTTTAAGATATATAGGGATGTTATAAATATATTAGAGGTGTCGAAAATATTTTAGGAGGTTTGTTATATCCTCCCCACCAACTCGTCCTCGAGGTCTACTGGAACAGGTGTGGATATTTCCTTTGCATTTCTGCTTCAAGATCCCATGTGTATTCTGGTCCTCTCTTGGAATCCCACTTCACTTTGACTAGAACTAATCTCTTGTGTTTGAGATTTTTGACCTTCCTATCTTCAATCTATAGAGGCTTTTCTACAAACTTAATCTTTTCATTTACCTCAATATCCTTAAGAGGTATCACTAACGATTCATTGGCCAAACACTTTTTGAGATTACATACATGAAATACATCATGTATTCCTGCCATTTCCTCTGGCAGTTGTAGCTGATAAGCTACAGGTCCTATCCTTCTGATAATCTCAAATGGTCCAACATACCTGGGGCTTAGCTTTCCTCTTTTGATGAATCTGACAACTCCCTTCCAAGGTGAGACTTTTAACAACACCTTGTCTCCTACCTGAAATTCCAATGGTTTTCTCCTGTTATCAGCATAACTCTTTTGTCGATCACATGCTGCTTTCAGTCGTTCCTTGACTTGAATAATTTTGTCCGTTGTCTCTTGTACTATCTCAGGTCCAGACAATTGCTTTTCTCCAATTTCTGCCCAACAGATTGGGGTTCGGCACTTTCGTCCATAAAGTGCTTCGAATGGTGCAACATTGATGTTGGTATGATAGTTGTTATTGTAATAAAATTCTATTAATGGTAAGTGATTGTCCCAATTACCTCCGAAATCAATTACATAAGCTCTAAGCATATCCTCCATTGTCTGAATTGTCCTTTCGCTTTGTCCGTTTGTTTGTGGATGATAAGCGGTGCTTAGATTTAGCTTGGTTCCCATTGCTTTTTGGAAACTTGTCCAAAAATGAGAAGTAAAACGGCTATCTCTATCAGAAACAATAGATAAAGGAATACCATGTAATGAAACTACTTCATTTACATATAATTTAGCTAACTGTTCCATACCGAATGTTTCCTTCATTGGTAAGAAATGAGCAGACTTGGTTAACCTATCTACTATCACCCAGATTGTATCATTACCTTTTCGTGTTTTGGGTAATTTGGTAACAAAGTCCATTGTTTTCAACTCCCATTTCCATACAGGCATTTCCAATTGTTGCAATAAACCTGAGGGTTTCTGATGTTCAGCTTTGACCTGTGAACAGGTTAGACACTTGGCAACATAAGCTGCTATATCCTTTTTCATTCCTATCCACCAGAAATTCTTTCTTAAGTCTTGATACATCTTGTCACTTCCAGGATGCATCGTATACTTAGACTTATGGGCTTCTTCTAATATACAGTGGCGTAGGTTTCCTAATTTGGGTATCCACATTCTTTTCTTATGGAATCTCCAAATTCCATCTGTTCCTTGTTCTAATTCCTTAATCATTCATTTCAGTTTTTCAGTATCGTCCTTGATTACTGATTCTTGTGCTTCTCTAATCTGGTCATTTAAATCTATCTACAGATTTAATTTAAGAGAACGAACTCTTTTTGGCTTTTCATGATACTTTCGACTTAACGCATCGGCTACTACCTTGCCTTTTCCTTCATGATATTGGATATTGCAATCATAATCACTAAGAAATTCCATCCAGCGTCTCTGTCTCATATTCAGCTCTTTTTGTCCAAAAATGTATCTTAAACTCTTATGATCAGTGAAGATGACAAATTTATTTCCATATAAATAGTGTCTCCAAATCTTAATGGCAAAAATTATAGCTCCTAACTCTAAATCATGTGTTTTATAATTTTCTTCATGATTCTTAAGTTGTCTAGAAGCGTATACTATAACCTTCTGGCGTTGCATCAACACACATCCATACCCTAACTTAGAAGCGTCGCAATAAACTTCAAAATCTTCAGTTCCTTCTGGTAACGCTAGTATGGGTGCGTTAGTTAATCTTTGCTTCAGAATTCTAAAGGCTTCTTCTTGTTTTTGTCCCCATTCAAACTGAATAGACATACAGGTTAGCTTTGTTAAGGGAATGGCTATTCTGGAAAAATTTCGAATAAATCGTCTATAATAACTGGCCGATCCTAGAAAACTTCTAACCTCAGTTGGTGACTCAGGGACTTTCCATTTTATAATTGCCTCAATCTTTGTGGAATCCACATGAATTCCTTCGTGGTTGACTAAATGTCCAAGAAATTGCACTTCTGTTAACCAAAATTCACATTTCAAAAATTTAGCGTAAAGCTTTTCTTTTCTCAGTAAATTCAAAAGTGTATGCAGATGCGCTGCATGTTCTTCTTGACTCTTAGAGTAAATGAGAATATCATCCATAAAGACAATTATGAATTTATCCAAATATGGCTTACATATTCGGTACATCATGTCCATAAATGCGGCTGGGGCATTGGTTAAACCAAATGGCATGACAGTAAATTCGTAATGGCCATTTGTTCTGAAGGCGGTCTTAGGAATGTCCTCTTTATCTACCTTTAATTGATGATATCCTGAGCGTAAATCGATTTTAGAGAAAAATCGAGCTCCTTGTAGTTGATAAAACAGATCATCGATTCTCGGTAATGGGTACCGATTTTTAATCGTTACCTTATTCAATTCACGGTAATCAATGCACATACGCATTGATCCGTCTTTCTTTTTGACAAACAAGATCGGTGCTCCCCATGACGATGAACTTGGCTGTATGAATCCTTTTTCTAACAGTTCGTCTAATTGTTTCTTTAACTCTTGCATTTCAGCAGGTGCCAAACGGTAAGGTGCCTTGGCAATTGGTGTTGTTCCTGGTAGCAGATGAATTCTGAATTCAACTTCCATGTCCGGTGGTAGTCCTGGTAGTTCTGTTGGGAATATATCTGAAAATTGAGATACTACAGGGATATCTTTTAATTCCTTTCCTTTAGTGTTAATGATTATGGAAATCATATACACTATTGATCCTTTTCGTGCACAACTTGCAGTTTTCATCACAGAGATGAATTTTGTGGATCTAGTTGGCTTATCTCCTTTAATTGCGATCTTTTCACCTTTTGGTGAATTTACTTGTATTGACTTTTGACCACATAGAATACTGTCTTTATTGGCTATTAACCAATCCATTCCTAATACAATGTCAAATCCAGCCAGATTCATTGGGTAAAGGTTTGCACTAAACTTTTGATTGAAAATTTCTATTCTTGCTTCCTGCAAGATTTTGGAAATCTTAATGGTTTCTCCTTTTGTTGTCTCTACTAGACATTCTTGTTGGAGTTTAGTTAATGGTTGGTTGAGAAGTTTGCAAAATGAAGTATTAATAAAACTTTGGTTCGCACCAGAGTCAAATAACACTTTAGCAAAAACATCATTAACTAAAAACATACCGGCGATCACGTCCGGAATCATTTTTGCTTCTTCAGCTGTCAGAACAAATGTTCTAGCATTTTTAGTAGTCTTGTTGTGTGTAGCTGGAGCTAGTTTTGGGCAGTTCGTCCTGATATGTCCTTTTTCTCCACAATTGAAGCATACTCCATTGCTGGGTTTCTTCCTGCAGTTTTCTTCCTTGTGTCCCGGTATCTTGCAAAAGTCGCAGTAGGTGGAGCATCTTCCTGAATGCTTCTTCTTACAGGCTTTGCAGTAAGGTGCGAAAGTAGAACCTACACTTTTCCCACGGTTGGAATTTCCATAGCGAAATTCCTGGGTAAGCCTTTGAGCTATGTTCCTCCTCTGGTTTTCTTCTTGTGTACGCACTAATTCATCAGTCAAGATATTTGCTAGTTCTACAGCTTCTTCTATGGTTTGTGGTCTAGCTGCCTTGACTACATGTCTAATTTCACCAATTAATCCCACGATGTAACAGGATATTAACACTGGTTCTGGTGATGCTAGGGTTGGCACTATTCTAGTATATTAAAAGAATGTAGTAGTGTAACCCTTGTTGTCTACTCCAGTCATTCTAAGGTTTAAGAATTTGTTAGCAATTTGTTCCTTTTCATTGGGTGGACATAATTTCCTTTCCACCATATTCTTAAACTCAATCCATTCCATACTATAAACTCTATCACTTCCCCTAGGCTGGAAAATAGTGTTCCACCATTCTAGAGCTGCATTCTTAAACAGATTGGAAGCAAACATGATTTTATCTTCTTCTGCGCACTTGCTTATTTTTAAGACTGCTTCAGTCTTTTCTAACCAGCATAGAGCTTGTCGCAACCCCCGTCCCCTAATACCCTGGGAACGGGCGGCCGCGGCCAGTTTCAGTGATATCGGTGTTATCAGTTTGGCAGCGGAATTTACATCAGGACCGTAGTTTGGAAATATTTTATCAGAGTAAAATACCACACTTTTATAATATTAAACATATGGGAAAATCCCATGTTTCAAATACACATATTTTTATAGGGATAAACCCTATTTTATTTAAATAAAACATTTCTTTATTTAGATAACTTTTATAGTCACTTTTCCAAGCCTTCAGTGCTGTCCAGCTGGCTTCTATTTGGCTTTCACATTTTGTTATCTGAAACGCGTTTAAAAGCATTTTGTCAATGGGAAATACTGGTGAGTGAATCCCAGTTTAATCAAGACAGGTAAAACCGTTTTAGAGTATTGAGGGCGGTCGCGCAATTACATTTGTTTCCATCTACTTTAATTACCACCCAAGGTACTGTCAACCTGACTTGTGGTCATATTACTATTCACAGTGTAGTAACAAATTTTGTATACAAAACCCCAACACACCGACGATAATTGTAGAATACAAATACTCAGTCACTGCTTAATTATAATTTAAAACAATTGAGGTTTTGTAAAACAGGTTACAAAAAGGTTTACAAAATGGAGATTACTCACATTGTTGTCTTAGGGTTTTCCTTTAGGATTTCCTGGGGATTATCTATTAATTACACAATGCACACGTGTTAGTATAACAACCTAATATTTACATTAGTAATACCCTCCCCGAGGCAGAATTCCAACGACTACGTCGGGCAGAACCTCGATAGCCGTTACGGAACCTTGGATCAATCGGGCAGCGTATCTAATACGTAACTGGGGGTTAAAATACTTACAACGAGGCATAACTTCATTATTTAGGGGGGTATAATGCCCGAGTATAGTGATTACACTACAGAAATTGAGAGAGAATTCGATGGAAATGAGCGACGAAAATGAACTGCTGAGCTCCCATTTTATAGGGCTGGTCGACCAGGTTCTCGCGGCCCGCGAAGGAACCCTAAGGGTTCTTCGCGCCCCGCGACATAGGGGATGTAGGGTTTAGCTGGGCTTGGTTATGGGGTAGGCTCGATAAATGGCGTGACACATGGCAGCACCGGGCTGTGTCTTGACGACCAGCTGTCGCGCCCCGCGTAGCCTGAAGGCAAGGCCTTCGCGGCCCGCGAGTACCTATATTTTCTGGTTTTTATTTAATTTTTAATTATATAAGGTATTTTGGGCTCGGTTTCCGCATACGGGGTGTATTTTGAGACGTCTAGGGACATTATAAATATATTAGGGGTGTCGAAAATATTTTGGAGGGTTGTTATATCCTCTCCACCTTGTTTTAGAACTCGTCCTCGAGGTCTACTAGAATAAGTGTGGATATTTCGTTTGCATTTCTGATTCAAGCTCCCATGTGTACTCTGGTCCTCTCTTGGAATCCCATTTTACTTTGACCAACTAATCTCTTGTGTTTGAGATTCTTGATTTTCCTGTCTTCAATATGTAGAGGTTTCTCTATAAACTTTAACTTTTCATTTACCTCTATATCCTTAAGAGGCACTACTAGAGATTCATCGGCTAGGCATTTCTTGAGATTACACACATGAAATACATCATGTATTCCTTTCATTTCCTCTGGCAGTTGTAGCTGATAGGCTACAGGTCCTATTCTTCTAATAATCTCAAATGGTCCGATATATCTGGGGCTTAGCTATCCCCTTTTGATGAATCTTACCACTCCTTTCCAAGCGGAAACTTTTAATAATACCTTGTCTCCTACTTGAAATTCCAACGACTTTCGTCTGTTATTAGCATAACTCTTTTGTCGATCACGTACTGCTTTCAATCGTTCCTTGACTTGAATAATCTTGTCGGTTTTCTCTTGTACTATCTCTGGTCCAGATAATTGCTTTTCTCCAATTTCTGCCCAACAGACAGGGGTTCGGCATTTTCGTCCATAAAGTGCTTCGAATGGTGCAGCATTGTTACTGGTATGATAGCTGTTATTGTAAGAAAATTCTATTAATGGTAAGTGATCATCCCAATTACCTCCGAAATCAATTACACAAGCTCTAAGCATATCCTCCATTGTCTGAATTGTCCTTTCGCTTTGTCCATCCATTTGAGGATGATAAGCGGTGCTTAGATTTAGCTTGGTTCCCATTGCTTTTTGGAAACTTGTCCAAAAATGAGAGGTAAAACAGCTATCTCTATCACATACAATTGACAAAGGAATTCCATGTAATGAAACTATTTCATTTACATATAACTTAGCTAATTGTTCCATGCTGAACGTTTCTTTCATTGGTAGGAAATGAGCTGACTTAGTTAACCTATCTACAATTACCCAGATTGTATCATTACCTTTTCTTGTCTTGGGTAATTTGGTAACAAAGTCCATTGTTATCAATTCCCATTTCCAAACTGGCATTTCTAACTGTTGCAGCAATCCTGAGGGTTTGTGATGTTCAACTTTGACCTGTGAACAAGTTAGACACTTGGCAACATAAGCTTCTATATCCTTTTTCATTCCTATCCACCAGAAGTTCTTTCTTAAGTCCTGATACATCTTATCACTTCCAGGATGCATCGTATATTTAGACTTATGGGCTTCTTCTAATATACGGTGGCGTAGGTTTCCTAATTTGGGTATCCACATTCTTTTCTTATAGAATCTCCAAATTCCATCTGTTCCTTGTTCTAATTCCTTAATCATTCCTTTCAGTTTTTTAGTATCGTCCTTGATTACTGATTTTTGTGCTTTTCTAATCTGTTCGTTTAAATCTATTTGTAGATTTAATTTAAGAGAACACACTCTTTTTGGCTTTTCATAATACTTTCGACTTAAAGCATCAGCTACTACATTTTCCTTTCCTGCATGATACTGGATATTACAATTATAGTCGCTAAGAAATTCCAGCCAGGGTCTCTGTCTCATATTTAACTCCTTTTGCCCAAAAACATACCTTAAACTCTTATGATTTGTGAAAATGGTAAACTTACTAACGTAAAGGTAATGTCTCCAAATTTTCAGGGCAAAAATTATAGCTCCTAATACTAAATCATGGGTTGAATAATTGTCTTCATGATTCTTAAGTTGTCTAGAGGCGTAAGCTATAACCTTTTGGTGTTGTATTAATACACATCCATTCCCTAATTTGGAAGCGTCACAATAAACTGCAAAGTCTTCTATTCCTTCTGGTAACGCTAATATGGGTGCATTGGTTAATCTTTACTTAAGATTCTAAAGGCTTCTTCTTGTTTTGGTCCCCATTCAAACTTAACAGATTTACAGGTTAACTTAGTTAAGGGAATGGCTATTCTAGAAAAATCTCGAATAAATCTTCTATAATAACCGGCCAATCCTAGGAAACTTCTAACCTCAGTTGGTGACTCAGGGGTTTTCCATTTGGTAGTTGCCTTAATCCTTGTGGGATCTACATGAATTCCTTCATGATTGACTAAATGTCCAAGAAACTATACTCGTTCTTGCCAAAACTCACACTTCGAAAACTTTGCATAAAGCTTTTCTTTTCTTAATAAACTTAGAAGTGTATGCAGATGTGTTGTATATTCCTCTTTACTTTTAGAGTAAATGAGAATATCATCAATAAAGACAATTTTGAATTTATCCAAATATGGCTTACATATTTGGTTCATCATGTCCATAAATGCAGCTGGGGCATTGGTTAAACCAAATGGCATGACAGTAAATTCATAATGGCCATACCTTGTTCGGAAAGCGGTCTTAGGAATGTCCTCTTCCTCTACCTTTAATTGAAGATATCCTGAGCGTAATTCGATCTTAGAGAAAAATCGAGCTCCTTGCAATTGATCGAACAGATCATTGATTCTTGGTAATGGATATCGATTCTTAATCATGACTTTATGTAATTCACGGTAATCAATGCACATACGATCGATCCATCTTTCTTTTTTACGAATAAGATCGGCGCTCCCCATGGCGATGAATTTGGCTGTATGAATCCTTTTTCTAACAGTTCGTCTAACTGTTTCTTTAACTCTTGCATTTCTGCCGGTGCCAAGCGGTAGGGTGCTTTGGCAATTGGTGTCGTTCCTGGTAGCAGATGAATTCTAATTTCAACTTCTCTGTCCGGTGGTAGTCCTGGTAATTCTTCTGGGAATACATCTGAAAATTGAGATACTACAGGGATATCTTTTAATTCTTTTCCTTTAGTGTTAATGATTATGGAAATCAAATACACTAATGATCCTTTTCTTACATAACTGGCTGTTTTCATTACAGAGATGAATTTTGAGGATCTAGATGGCTTATCTCCTTTAATTGTGATATTTTCACCCTTTGGTGAATTTACTTGGATTGACTTTTGATCACATAGAATACTGGCCTTATTTGCTACTAACCAATCCATTCCTAAAACAACATCAAATCCTTCCAGATTCATTGGATACAACTTTGCAATAAACTTTTGATTTAAAAATTCTATTCTTGCTCCCTGCAAGATTTCAGAAATCTTAATGGTTTTCCCATTTGTTGTTTCTACTAGACATTCTTGTGGGAGTTTAGTTAATGGTTGATTGAGAAGTTTGCAAAATGAAGTATTAATAAAACTTTGGTTCGCACCAGAGTCAAATAATACTTGAGCAAATACATCATTAACTAAAAACGTACCGGCTATCACGTCCGGAATCATTTTTGCTTCTTCAGCTGTCAGAACAAACGCTCTAGCGTTTTTAGTAGTCTTGTTGTTTGTAGCTGGGGCGAGTTTTGGGCAGTTCGTCCTGATATGTCCTTTTTCTCCACAATTGAAGCATACTCCATTGCTGGGTTTCTTCCTGCAGTTTTCTTCCTTGTGTCCCGGTATCTTGCAAAAGCCGCAGTAGGTGGAGCATCTTCCTGAATGTTTCTTCTTACAGGCTTTGCAGTAGGGTGTAGAGGTAGAACCTATATTTTTCCTAAGGTTGGAATTACCGTAGTGAAATTCCTGGGTAAGCCTTTGAGCTAGGTTCCTCCTCTGGTCCTTTTCTCGTGTACGTACTAACTCGTCAGTCAAGGTGTTTGCTAGTTTTACAGTTTCTTCTATGGTTTGTGGTCTAGCTGCCTTGACTACATGCCTAATTTCACTGATTAATCCCCATATGTAACGGGAGATTAATACTGGTTCTGGTGATGCAAGGGTTGGCACTATCCTAGCATATTCGAAGAATAGTGTAGTGTAACATTTACTATCCACTCCAGTCATTCTAAGGTTTAGGAACTTATTTGCTATCTGTTCCTTTTCATTAGAAGGGCAGAATTTCCTTTCTACCATGCTTTTAAATTCCTCCCATTCCATATTGTAGACTCGGTTACTTCCTCTAGACTGGAGGATAGTGTTCCACCATTCTAAGGCTTAGTTTTTAAACAGATTGGAGGCAAACATTATCTTATCCTCTTCTGCGCACTTGCTTATTTTTAAGACTGCCTCAGTCTTTTCTATCCAGATTAGAGTTGCAACGGCCCCTTCATTGCCCGAGAATTCCATTGGTTTACAAGACCATAATTCTTTATAAGAACAACCATAAGACATGGTTCTTCTTCTTTTGGGAATGGGCACTTGAAGTATAGGTCCATTGTTTACGTTGTTTTCCGTTTCAGTTGGTCGTTTACTGCCATGGTTACTTTTATTATCAACTTCCCTAACCGTTTAGATAATATATGGCATCGCGTCTATAATTCCTGGTGCCACTATATGTTGGATGGCACTGTTATCCACTTGGTTTCCATTATTATTGTTATTCTGGTTATCGTTATTCTGGTTTTCCTGGTTCACTTCGTTGTCCATCTGAATTTTAAACATTTACCACATATTAATATTACAAAATAATATTTAATGCAAATGATCATGTAACACGCATATTGATCAAAATCGTCGAACATTGTGACTTACTCTATTTTATATTATGCGTTTAATACAAACTGAAACTGAAATATAAAATTACAATACTATTATGCATCCATAGCTATTGTCTAGAGATTTTTTTTTCAAACATACACACATATTATATATATTATTATTATTACTACTACTACTACTGGTATGGGTTCATCCAGAACTCCATATTACACTCGTCATACTTCCAGACGAGTCGTTCTCCTATCTGCCTCATCCTCTCACTTCCTTCTAAAATCTCCTCACCAAAGGTTCGGAGCTCTTGCACATTTTCAGCGCTCATGGGTGGTGCAGGGGCTGGTACTGGATTTGGGAACTGGGGCATGGGTTCTTGGTAAGGATAAGGGTTCTCTAGAATTTCCCTGATGTATTGGTCATTATCATAGTAGGGATCTAGAGAGTCCAAGTCTGGGTAGGCTGCTAGGTTTGGCATGGGTTCGTCTTCTGGTATTGGGTAGCATTGTTGGTAATCCATATAATCGTCAAACCATGGGTCGTAGTCTGGGTCTGAGGGATGGGGTGCTGGTATTCTAGGTATCTCAGCTGGGTCAATGTCAGGCATTGGGATTTGGTTTTCTGGGTTGGCTTCAATTTCTATTGGTAATGTGGGAAATAGTGGTAATGGCTGGGGTGCTATGAATTGCTCTAAATTAGGGTCTGCAGCTGTAGTTGCTAGGATATGAAAATATGCTAGACTCCTATTGAGCATATCCTGAGTGTGAGCATCTGTTTCTCTCTTAGCGGCTGCTAAAGCTCGCTGCTGTTGTAACTTTTTCATCCTCTTTCTACGTTCATGCGCTCCTCTGCTGAACCATCCTCTCTTCTTGGGAGGGAATGGCTCTTCAGATTGGGCCTTGAACACGAATATCCCATCTTCGTTGTCAGCCGAATACCCTGAGAGGGATGGCTGTGAAGAGATACCTTCGTCTCTAGGTGAGTTGGACAACTGACGGTAAGCGTCTGAAGGTCCTTGGTCGCTCATACTGTAAACTAACAAATTATCAAATAACACATAACAATAATATACAGATATGCACGTATCCATGTAAATTATTTCCTAACATATTGAACAAATTTTGGTGTCAGCGGACCACTTCTGTGGCTGAATCAGTGGCTTAGCTCTGATACCACCTTCTGTCGCAACCCCCGTCCCCTAATACCCTGGGAACGGGCGGCCGCGGCCAGTTTCAGTGGTATCGGTGTTATCAGTTTGGCAGCGGAATTTACATCAGGACCGTAGTTAGGAAATATTTTATCAGAGTAAATTACCACACTTTTATAATATTAAACATATGGGAAAATCCCAAGTTTCAAATACACATATTTTTATAGGGATAAACCCTATTTTATTTAAATAAAACATCTCTTTGTTTAGGTAACTCTTATAGCCACTTTTCCAAGCCTTCAGTGCTGTCCAGCTGGCTTCTATTTGGCTTTCACATTTTGTTACCTGAAACGCGTTTAAAAGCATTTTGTCAGTGGGAAATACTGGTGAGTGAATCCCAGTTCAATCAAGAAAGGTAAAACCGTTTTACAGTATTGAGGGCGGTCGCGCAATTACATTTGTTTCCATCTACTTTAATTACCACCCACGGTACTGTCAACCCGACTTGTGGTCATGTTACTACTCACAGTGTAGTAACAAATTTTGTATACAAAACCCTAACATACCGACGATAATTGTAGAATACAAATACTCAATCACTGCTTAATTAAAATTTAAAACAATTGAGGTTTTGTAAAACAGGTTACAAAAAGGTTTACAAAAAAGAGATTACTCACATTGCTGTCTTAGGGTTTTCCTTTAGGATTTCCTGGTGATTATCTTTTAGTTACACAATGCACACGTGTTAGTATAATAACCCAATATTTACATTAGTAACACCCTCCCCGAGATTGAATTCCAACGACTACGTCGGCCAGAACCTCGACAGCCGTTACGGAACCTTGGATCAATCGGGCAGCGTATCTAATACGTAACTGGGGGTTAAAATACTTACAACGAGACAGAACTTCGTTATTTAGGGGGGTATAATGCCCGAGTATATTGATTACACTACAAAAATTGAGAGAGAATTCGATGGAAATGAGCAACGAAAATGAACTGCTGAGCTGCCATTTTATAGGGTTGGTCGACCAGGTTCTCGCGGCCCGCAAAGGAACCCTAAGGGGTCTTCGCGCCCCGCGACATAGGGGATGTAGGGTTTAGCTGGGCCTGGTCATGGGGTAGGCTCAACAAATGGCGTGACACGTGTTAGCACCGGGCTGTGTCTTGACGACCAGATGTCGCGCCCCGTGTAGCCTGAAGGCAAGGCCTTCGCGGCCCGCGAGTACCTATATTTTCTTGTTTTTATTTAATGTTTAATTATATAAGGTATTTTGGGCTCGGTTTCCGTATACGGGGTGTATTTTGAGACGTCTAGGGACATTATAAATATATTAGGGGTGTCGAAAATATTTTGGAGGGTTGTTATAGAGCTGCAATGGCTCCTTCATTGCCCAAGAATTCCATTGGTTTACAGGACTAGAATTCTTTATAAGAACAACCATAAGACATGGTTCTTTTTCTTTTTGGAATTGGCAATCGAATTAGCGGTCCATTGTTTACACTGTGACTGGGGTCAATATGTGTTTGCTTACTCCCACTATTACTGTTATTATTATTCGCTTCTCTAACATGTTGGATAATACATGGCAAAGCATCTCTAATTCCTTGGGTTACTATGTGTCGAATCGCACTGTTATTTATCTGGTTTTCATTATTCTGGTTTTCATTATTCTGGTTTTCCTGATTTGCATTGTCGGCCATCTGGATTTTAAATATTTACCAAGTATTAATATCACAAAATAATATTAAATGCGAATAATCACATAACACATTGATCCATAATCGTCGTCATTGCGACCTTTACTCTATTTTACATTATGCATTTCTATCTATTACAAACCATAACTGGGAGTGAAATTACAATACTAGTATGCATCAATAACTATAGAGTTATCTATCCTAGTTTGGAAGATATTATATATATATATATATATTCAAACATACACACATATATATTTATATATTTATATTATTATTACTACTTAGTGGGGATCCATCCAAAATTGCATATTACGCTCATCATACTTCCAGACGAGTCGTTCTCCTATCTGCCTCATCCTTTCACTTCCTTCTAAAATTTCCTCACCAAAGCTTAGGAGTTCCTGTATGTTCTCAGTGCTCATGGGTGGGGCTGGGACTGGTATCGGGTCAAGAAACCGGGGTATGGGTTCTTCCTAAGGGTACGGGTTTTCTAGAATCTCCCTGATATATTGGGTCATTATCATAATATGGGTCTAGGGGGTCAAGGTCTGGGTAGGGTCCTACTAGATCTTGCATGGGCTCCTCTATTGGGATTGGGTAATGTTACTGGTAATCCCTGTGGTCGTCAAACAACGGGTCATAAACTGGTGGATGGGGTGCTGGTATTCTAGGGATTTCAGCTGGATCTAGGTCAGGTAGTGGGTTCTGGTCAGATGGGTCAATCTCTACTTCCATGGATTGTGGTTGAGAATAACTGCAGTGGTTGGGGTGCTATGAGTTGTTCTAGATTAGGGTCGGCAGCGGTGGTAGCTAATATGTGAAAATTAGCTAATCTCCTATTGAGTATGTTCTGGGTTTGCACATTTATTTCCCTATTGGCCGCTGCTAATTGCTGTTGCAATTTTCTCATCCTCTTTCTATGCTCATGAGCTCCTCTGTTGAACCGTGCTCTCTTCTTGGGAGGGAATGGCTCTTCAGATTGTGCCTTGAACACGAAAATTCCTTCTTCGCTATCAGCCGAATACCCCGAGGGGGTAGACTGCGAAGAGGTTCCTTCGTCCCTAGGAGAGTGGGACAACTGACGGTAAGCGTCCGAAGGTCCTTGATCACTCATACTATAAACTAACAAATTGTCAAATAACACAAAGTAATAATATACACGTATGCACATAGTTTTATTGATTATTTCCTAACATAATTTATAATTTGAATGTCAGCAGAACACCTCTTTGGCATAAATCAGTGGCTAGGCTCTGATACCACATTCTGTCGCAACCCCCGACCCTGCCTTGGGAGGCGGGTGGCCGCGCCCTACTCAGAGATGGTGATATCAGTATTTTATCATTATTTGGCAGCGGAATTTTCATCAGGACCGTAGTTAGGAAATATTTTATCAGAGTAAAACACCACACTTTTATATTAATAAACACATTGGTAAAACCCAAGTTTCTCTTACAAACGTGTTTATAGGGAAAAACCCTATTTTATTGAATAAAACATCTTTCTTTATTAGGTAACTTTTATAGCCACGTTTTTCCAAGCCTTCAGTGCCCTCCAGCTGGCTTCTAATTTGGCTTTCACATTTTGTTACCTGAAACGCGTTTTAAAAACATTTGTTAGTGGGAAATACTGGTGAGTGAATCCCAGTTTAATCAAGACAGGTTTTATCAGTTTACAGCATTGAGGGCGATCTCGCAATTACATTTGTTTCCAATTCTTACTTTAATCACCACCCACGGTACTGTCAACCCGACTTGTGGTCATGTTACTACTCACAATGTAGTAACAAATTTTGTATACAAAAGCCCAACATACCGATGATAATTGTAGAATTACAAATACTTAATCACTGTTTAATTATAATGTAAAGCATTGAGGTTTTGTAAAACAGTTTGCAAAAAGGTTTAAAAAAAGGAGATTACTCACTTTGCTACTTTAGGGTTTTCCTTTGTGATTTCCTGGTGATTATCTATTAATTACACAATGCACACGCGTTAGTATAATAACCCAATATTTACATTAGTTATACCCTCCCCGAGACAGAACTTGATGCGTGTCGAGTGTGATATATTTTTATGTATATTTTAAGCCCTTTTTAACACTTTAGTCAAGTTTTAAATTTATAAAACACGATATTTTACTAACACTAAACACACATATGGGTAAGTGCACCCATCGTGAGCATAGTATAGCGTTGGTAAGATACCGAGGTCGTCCAAGGACACAAGAGCTTTTAGTACCGATTTATTCTCAACGTCTAATCAAATCAAAATTTTGGAAAAAAAGGTTTTAAACATGAAAAGTAAAAACTAAAAATGCTGAAAAATAAAAATAAAATAAAAACAGATAGACAAGATGAATCACTTGGATCCGACTCGCCTTTAGTGTAACCTTTGATGAATTTCGCACTTTTGCACTTTTTATGAGATTATCTTAGTTATAGCAGTAGACCCCTCTTTTGAAGGTGAGGTTACCCTCAACCCGGTAGTTTGAGTCAGCAAGGATACAATCCTAAAGGTTTGGATTATTGAAAGATAATTAATTAAGTTATTAATGCGTAATGTGGTAGGCCCCTCTTTTGAAGGTGACGTTACCCTCGGCTAAGTGGTTTGAGTCAGCGGGGATACAATCCCAAGTAGCCGGGTTAATGTAATAATAGTAGTTTACATATGAGGGGGTCAAGCCATTCGCTCCCCCGCCATCCAATACCAATGGGTATTGAAGGAGGTCCTAGGAAGCTTGACCCAGGTCCTTGCAGGACCTATACACTGAACAAGGCAATAAACTTACCAAACCATTCCCTTAACCCCCGACCAGGTAGCCAACATATCTCTATATAGACCGTAGAGATATGAATGGTGTAAATCTTTTATTTTATATAGACAGTAAAATAATGCCAAGACACCACGGACAAATGATAAGGAAGTTTCACATTCAACATAAGAAACTAGTTATTAATGTCATTAATACAAAACCAAATAAAAGTGCGAAAAGATTAAAAGACAAAAGTATTACACTAAATGCATGTCTTCACCAAGTGATGTAAGAGACTTAGGAAAACATGGTCTTTGATTGTCAAGAACTCTTACTATCAATATTGGATCCCGAGACTACTACACACACTCTATGATGGATGATGGATGATGGTGGTGGATGTGGGTTGTGATGGTGGTGGAGTGTGGGTGAAGTGTGAGAGAGGTGGTTTGCCAAGGGATGCCTTTGAAGTGAACCAAGCACCTCTATTTATAGCCTACACAGAAGCCCGGACACGCCCCCGTGCCCGCTGGGCACGGCCCAGTGTCCATCCATCTACTCTTTCTTCATTAAATGCAGTTTGTCTATATTAGTTAACCACACCCCCGTGTCCGCTGGGCACGGCCCCGTGTGCAGAAGCGTATCTGTACTATCAAGATTTGGTTGGATTCTGCGAATCTTAGCGTTGACCACGGCCCCGTGTCCGCTGGGCACGCCCCCGTGTTGGGAAATAGAAGCTTCTACAACTTTGTCTTTTCTGCAGACACTTGGGCACGCCCCCGTGTCCGCTGGGCACGGGGCGTGTTCAGCCTTCTGATTTCTTGTTTTTGCTTGGGAAGATGATGTCGAGTGGTCGAGCATGCCACGTTTATTCCTTTTCTTGTAATTATGTTAGATTTTGCTGCATATTTGCTCCCTTTGTTCATTTAAGCTCTTTTAATCCTGAAAATACAAAAGGAAGACAAAAACACACTTTTTCCAACATTAGTACTAAAAAAGGATTAGTTTTATGCCCCATTTGATGTAATTTATTTGTTGCATTTTACACACATCAAATACCCCCACACTTGAATTTGTGCTTGTCCTCAAGCAAAACTCTTTATAATGTGGATTTCACGCCCAAATGGAATGGGTAGAAGAGAAGTTTTGGGCTTGTCTTAAGTGTCGGGATTCCAAGATCTTTATTAGGTTTTATTTTTATGTTATTTACAATCCTTTTTATTATGATTTATTTAGAACGTTTCATAAGAGAAATTACTTATTTGGGCATAACATGCCTCTTTAAAATTCTATTTATATACAAGTTCACATACCTCACGGGAGATCACTCAACACTCGGCCGAAGATGTATTTTTGTGAAACACTCGAGACCGGCATGGAACTTACTTCTACCATATGCTTTCCAAGCAATCAATCCTCCTCCTTTTTAACTATGCACCTTTATAAGTATCAAGAGGACTTTGAGAAGGGTTAGGCTTGGGTTAAAGGTAGGTGGTTTTGGGTTAGTGGTTAGTAGAAAAGGGCGAAAGGCGTAAAAAGCGTCGGTTTTCATAAAACTTGTTGTTTTTGTGACTTTTTATTCAGACGAAGCATTCTTCTAACAAAGTTTCTTTTTGGGGGAACTTGTTTGTTTATTGCTAGACTTCATCATTTTTTTAACGAAATTGTCACATGAAAAACCGAGCTTTTTACTAAAATAAAGGGTTTAAAATGAAAAAGGGTTTTGGTGGGTAAAGGGTGTTTGTTTTGTGGGTTTAGAAATGAAAAGGTTTAGGCTTAAAGGGGTTAACTAGGGGGATTTTGGGTAGGTGGTAAAAAAGAAAAGAAAAATAATGGTGTTGAAAGAAAAAGGATTAGTACTAATGCCTCCATCATTTACTTACTTGGGTTTAAGTTGATAAGGACCTAGAATGTATTGTTATGGCAAGTTCTAGAGTCGTAAGAAACCAAGCGGCTATTCACACAAGAAACGAAAGATGAACATTTAGTTTAAAGATGTGTATTTGTATGCTCAATTAAAGGCTCAAAACTCACTTTTTGTGGGAATGGGTTTTTAATGTGATCAAGTATATATAATCAAATTTTAACTAGATTTGTCATGCCGTTTCATAATTTTCTTATGTTGGTTCTTTTTATCACGACGCTATCAGTTGTAAATTCGTAAAAATATAACCTTTTTAGAACTTGATATTCCCAAATTAAACCAAGACAAGTAAAAAAATGAAAAGTTTTTGAAAAAATTTGGGGTGTCTAGCGGTTCCAATAGAGTTTTGTGTGCAAGGCTTGTAATTAGGACTTGCAAAATTCAAGGTTGTAGCATCCCCCCCCCCCCCCACTTAAATGACACATTGTCCTCAATGTGTCCCAAAAATAAGTTTTTAGGTTGATTGAATGTGTAAAAGGTGTGTTAAAAACAAAAAAAATTATGTTACTGGGCATCTGGACACGGGTCGTGGTGACCGGGCACGGCCCCCGTGTTCAGGTTGCCAGAAACAGAAAGTAGCTAAAAGAAACAGAAGGCTGGGCACGAGGGTGTGTTCAGTGAACACGCCCCGTGTCCAGATACCTGAACTGGGCATTTATCTGCAGATCCTTGAGCACGGGGCGTGTTGGCTGGGCACGGCCCGTGCTGAACTTGCTGTAATGAAGAAAAATTGTCAGGAGGCTCTGTTTTTGTGCATGGGGTGTTGATTCAAGCTTCCCTTAGTGCCCTTCACCATCCAGAGTGTGTTTTATTCCTGAAAATTAAAGCTAAACTAGAAAGAATAAAAGTTAATCTAAACTAAAACTAAGGATAGTTCCGCGGAATGCCTCCGTGGTGCGCCACGTTTACAAGGGTCCTTGGCTAGACCCAAAGCCAGTCATATGTTACCCAAGTGGGATGTTTTGCATCCCATGTTGCACCGTCGGAGAGCATCATCCAAACTTAAGTCTATGACTTTCATGTAATTGACCGGGTCATCGTCTTCTACTCTCTTACCAACCCCAAACTTTATCTCCTTATCCCCAACCCTCAATGTTAGTGTCCCACCATTCATATCTACCACTGCGTGAGCCGTAGCTAGGAATGGCCTCCCAAAGATAAGTGGAACTTCGGTATCTTCCTCCATATCTAGTATGACAAAGTCGGCCGGGAAGACAAAGTCTCCGACTCTAATCAATAGATTTTCAGTGACACCTTGTGGATATTTTATGGACCTATCGGCGAGTTGTATGCTCATTTTTGTAGGGCTTGTTTTCCCTAGTCCGAGTCCAAACATTGATGTGGGCATGAAGTTGATGCTAGCCCCTAGGTCGGCTAGTGCAGTGCGAATGGGTGATTCCCCAATAGAACAAGGGATGGTGAAGCTTCCGGGGTCTATCTTCTTTTGCGGGAGTTTGTTGAGTAGCAAGGCAGAGCATTCTTCGCGTAAATTAACTAATTGCAATGATTCAATTTTCCTTTTGTGAGTGAGGAAGTCCCTCATAAATTTTGAATATTTAGGCATTTGGGTTAGGACTTCGACAAATGGAATATTAACATGCAATTGTTTTAGTAAATTTATGAATTTTGTGAATTGCTCATCGGTCTTTTGGCGAACTAACCGACCGGGGTACGGTACCGGAGGATTTTTAGTAGGCTCTTGATTTGGTGGAGGAGCCGTCTCTTGTTGAGGCGTCGGCGAAGTTGCAGTTTGGCTAGATTGGCTCTTTTCAGCTGGAGGTAGCGGAGCCTCCTCGGGACCTACAGTACGGTTTCTCAATGTGATGAGATGTACTTGCGCCTTTGGGTTAGTTTCGGTATTGCTGGGTAACGCGCCTTGTGGTCTCTCGGAGAAATTTTGAGCTAGTTGATTTAGTTGTTTTTCGATGTTTTGAATACTAGCTTATTGATTTCTAAAATTCGATTCCATTTGTTGATATCGATCCGAGTTTTTCTTTTCGGTGTCGGAGATGAGGCGAGAGATGATATCCTCAAGCCTCTCTCGTCCCCCTTGTTGTTGTTGAGAGAAATTTTGTGACCCGTTTCTTGGTTTTTGAAAGTTTATTTGTTGGTTTGGATTTTGTTGGTTACTACCATTGTCGGGTTCTCTCCAACCAAGGTTAGGGTGGTTACGCCATCCTTGGTTATAGGTACCCGTTGGAGGACCTGACGGCCTAGGTCTATTATCAATGTAGTTTACCGTTTCTGTTTGGTTATCCATTTCTTTGATACAACTCCAATTTTCATGTGGCCCACCACACCCTTCACAAGTCATAACCGAGGCCGTTTTTGCCATTTCTAACTTTTTGATTTTTGAAGAAAGGGCCTCGATTTGGACTTGCAAGGAGGTGCTTTCGTCAACCTTATGGGCGCCCGGGGCAATAGATTTTGTGCCTTAGGGAGTGTGCCACTGAAAATTGGTTTGAGCAATTTCCTCAATTTGATTATAAATTTCATTTGGGCGACGATTACCTAAAAGTCCCCCGGAGCTAGAGTCAAGTGTTTGTCTTGTGTGTGGCAGCAACCCATTATAGAAAGTGGATTCTTGTGGCCACACCGCAAGATCATGATGAGGACACTTTCTTAGTAGCTCCTTGAACCTTTCCTAAGTTTCATATAAGGATTCCCCATCCTCTTGTGAATATGTATTAATTTCAGTCATTAATTTAGCCGTTTTAGCAGGAGGGAAATACTTATATAAAAACTTTTGGGCTAGTTCATCCCAGGTGTTTACCGAACCAACTGGGAGGGTATTAAGCCAAGCCTTAGCTCGGTCTTTTAGTGAAAATGGAAACATTCGGAGGCGGATGGCGTCATTTGATGCTCCATTGATCCAAAAAGTATCACATATTTCCAAGAAGTTAGTAATATGTAAATGAGGATCTTCGTCCGCAAGCCTGTGGAATGTTGCGGAGTTTTGGAGCATTTGTATCAAATGCGGCCGAAGTTCGAAGTTGTTGGCCTCGACATTCAGTGCATCGATAGCGGCGCCAAGATTTCCTACAGTGGGTCGTAGGTAATCCATGAGGGTACGTTGATCCGCCATTGGAAGTGGGTCCCCCGAAACTTTCTCTTGGTTTTTAGCTTTAAGTCTTTTTCTTAGAAAGCGTTCGGGTTCGTCTAGAGGTTCTTTTACGTCTCTACTGGAACTGGAGCTCATACACTGCGTAGAAAGTAGGGGTGTGCAAAAAACTGAATTAACCGACCCATAACCGAAATAACCGAAAAACCGAACCAAAAAAAAACCGAACCGAATGGAAAACCGATGGGTCGGTTTTTAATTTTTTGAAAACCGACAATCATAGGTCGGTTATGGTTTTCTACGTTTCCATAACCGCCATAACCGAACCAACCCGCTAGTTAATCTTTAGCTTTAGTAAGGTGCTGTAATATTCGATTTGATATGATAACACTTCTCTAGTAGAAACAATTATATCAACCTCTTGTGCCAGCAGTTTTACTTTCTGTACTTGTGATCACATTTAAAAGAAGGTGAAAACTATATGGAAAAGAATGTTTTATAAGTGTTTACACTTTCAAAAAGTCAAATCCAGTTTACAAAATTCTGTTAGAAGTCTAATAAACTGATTGTTTCTGTTAGAAATATTACACAAATATTGCAAAGTTGTGTAGCATATGTTTTTTTTAGATTTGTCACCGGAAAAGAGAACAATTGAAGACTCTTTCATTGGAGATGAAGATTAGGATTAAACTTCCACCACATAGTATTTGGTGTTTTTGGTTAAAACTTTGTTTGAGTTTATGGATTATGTCATTTTGGTTGAACATTCGTTTGAATTTATGGATATCATTTTGGTTGAACATTTGTTTGAATTTGTTATATATCGTTTTATTCGGTGATTAAAAGTATTAATATTTATAGATAATATTGTTTTGAGCTAAATTTAGCTAGACCCAAGTTCATGGTTAACCGACCACCATAACCATCAAAACCGCCATAACCGAGCGGTTATGGTTATGACTTTTCAATAACCGACACCTCGGTTATGGTTATGGTTATGACCCAAAACCGACCCAAACCGACCCATGCACACCCCTAGTAGAAAGTTCGGGTGCGGCGCCTGGGTTCCAAGTCCTGCGATAAAAACAAAAAGAACGTTGGTCAGAAGTTTTACCACGCTCAGATGAACACGGCCCGTGGTCGGTGTTACAGTGATTGATTTCCGGATCCCTGTTACTGGGAAGCTCGACACGGCCCCGTGCTGCACCAACACGGCCCCGTCCTCAGCTCTCTGTAACTCGGAAAATAAAAACTGCCAGTAACAATGCTGGGCACGGCCCGTGTCCGACCAGGCACGGCCCGTGCTGAGCTCTGCAGAAACTGAAAATTTTAGAAAAATCCTAAAAAAAACAGAAAAATAAGAAAAACGATTAGGCCGTTGATTCCTAACTTTCTTAAAATCCTTGTGTCCCCGGCAGCGGCGCCAAAAACTTGATGCGCGTCGAGTGTGAGATATTTTTATGTATATTTTAAGCCATTTTTAACACTTTAGTCAAGTTTTAAATTTATAAAACGCGATATTTTACTAACACTAAACACACATATGGGCAAGTGCACCCATCGTGAGCGTAGTATAGCGTTGGTAAGATACCGAGGTCGTCCAAGGACACAAGAGCTTTTAGTACTGGTTTATCCTCAACGTCTAATCAAATCAAAATTTTGGAAAAAAAAGGTTTTAAACATGAAAAGTAAAAACTAAAAATGTTGAAAATAAAAATAAAATAAAAACAGATAGACAAGATGAATCACTTGGATCCGACTCGCCTTTAGTGTAACATTTGATGAATTTCGCACTTTTGCACTTTTTAAGAGATTATCTTAGTTATAGTAATAGGCCCCTCTTTTGAAGGTGACGTTACCCTCAACCCAGTAGTTTGAGTCAGCAAGGATACAATTCTAAAGGGTTGGATTATTGAAAGATAATTAATTAAGTTATTAATGCATAATGTAGGAGACCCCTCTTTTGAAGGTGACGTTACCCTCGGCTAAGTGGTTTGAGTCAGTAGAGATACAATCCCAAGAAGCCGGGTTAATGTAATAATAGTAGTTTACATATGAGGGGGTTAAGCCATTCGCACCCCCGCCATCCAATACCAGTGGGTATTGAAGGAGGTCCTAGTAAGCTTGACCCAGGTCCTTGCAGGATCTATACACTGAACAAGGCAAGAACCTTACCAAACCATTCCCTTAACCTCCGACCAGGAAGCCAACATATCTCTATATAGACCGTAGAGATATGAATGGTGTAAATCTTTTATTTTATATAGACAATAAAATAACGCCAAGACACCACGGACAAATGATAAGGAAGTTTCACCTTCAACATAAGAAACTAGTTATTAATGTCATTAATACAAAACCAAATAAAAAGTGCGAAAAGATTAAAAGACAAAAGTATTACACTAAATGCTTTTCTTCACCAAGTGATGTAAGAGACTTAGGCAAACATGGCCTTTGATTGTCAAGAACTCTTACTATCAATCTTGGATCCCGAGACTACTACACACACTCTATGATGGATGATGGTGGTGGATGTGGGTTGTGATGGTGGTGAAGTGTGAGAGAGGTGGTTTGCCAAGGGAAGCCTTTGAAGTGAACCAAGCACCTCCATTTATAGCCTGCACAGAAGCACGGACACGGCACGTGGGCGCTGGGCACGGCCCCGTGTCCATCCATCTTCTCTTTCTTCATTAAATGCAGTTTGTGTGTATTAGTTGACCACGCCCCTGTGTCCGCTGGGTACGGCCCCGTGTGCAGAAGCGTATCTATACTATCAAGATTTGCTTGGATTCTGCGAATCTTAGCTTTGACCACGACCCCGTGTCCGCTGGGCACGCCCCCGTGTTGGGAAATAGAAGCTTCTACAACTTTTTTTCTGCAGACACTTGGGCACGCCCCCGTGTCCGCTGGGCACGGGGGGGTGTTCAGCCTTCTGATTTCTTGTTTTTGCTTGGGAAGATGCTGTCGAGGGGTCGGGCATGCCACGTTTATTCATTTTCTTGTAATTATGTTAGATTTTGCTGCATATTTGCTCCCTTTGTTCATTTAAACTCTTTTAATCCTGATATACAAAAGGAAGACAAAAACACACTTTTTCCAACATTAGTACTAAAAAAGGGTTAGTTTTATGCCCCATTTGATGTAATTTATATGTTGCATTTTACACACATCAGAACTCCAACAACTACATCAGGCAGAACCTAGACAGCCGTTACGGAGCACTAGATCAATCGGACAGCGTATCAAATACGTAACCGGGGGTTATAATACTTACAACGAGGCAGAACTTCGTTAATTAGAGGGGTATAAAACCCGATTATAGTTGATATACTACCGAATTGAGAGAGAAATCACGTTTTTGAACATCGACAACTGAAGGCCGATGCTCCCAATTTATAGGAGCTGAAATGGGTTTTCTCACGGCCCGCGTAAGCCGAAGGGTACTCCTTCGCGGCCAGCGACGTAGGTTGCCTAGGTTTAGCTGGGACCAGTCATTGACCTAGCTTCAACACGCATAAGACACGTGGCAGCTCCGGGTGAGGCTGCGTAGCCTAGTTGTCGCGCCCCACGTAGCCCGAAGACAAGGTCTTCGCGGCCCGCGAGCGACCTTCTGATTTTGTTTTTATTTTTATTTTAATTATATAAAGCTATTTAGGGTTACATATCGTATACGGGGGGTACTTTAAGATATATATGGATGTTATAAATATATTAGAGGTGTCGGAAATATTTTAGGAGGGTTGTTATACATTTCTTGGCGTTTTATATAGTAACAACGTGCTTTGCCAGCATCCTTTCTCACAATTTCATACAATTAGGCGTTTGGTGTTTGTAGTTTTTGGCATTTTATAAACAATTTTTTTAACAGATATAATGTATTTTATTAGTAGAGAATTAGATATCAAACAACAGAGAATTAAATAACAAACAATAGAAAATGAAAAAAAATAGAGTAAACTGCAATTTTACCCCCTGGGGTTTAACCCAATTGGCACCCTGACCCCCTCCATGGAAATAATTGCTATTTACCACCCCAACGTTGATCTTATGTCGCACAATTACCCCCCGGCTTCAAATAAGTTAACAGATCTGTTAACTCCAATGTGAAATGACTATCTTACCCTTCAATATTACCCCCCAAAGTTGTTGTTATGTCGCATAATTACCCCCACTGTTAAATGACTAAATTGCCCTTTCTTCTTACCCCCTATACTTTGTTGTAAGAAATAGTATTACCCCCTGCAGTAACAAAACCCCTTCCCGCCAAAAAAGTTTGACCAGCCAAAGTCAACTACACATGGTAATTAACAAGAAATCGGTGTAATGTATTTGAAATTGCCATAACAATCTGATTTTAACTTAATAAAGCTAAGTTATGGTTGGAAATTCACTAGAAACCATTCGCAAAACCCAAATGAAAGACCAATAAATACAATGCTCAAAATTCTAAACTGTTCTATGTTACTCAAACCTGTTCAAACATTTGTATACTCATAATCAGTTTAAACACTTCCAGGTTTGCCCAATCTGTCCAAGCATTCAATCTGTCCAAGCATTTAGAACATGTATGCACATATGTGTAGTTTAAACATTACAAGGATCAGAACATGCACATATACTCAAAATCGATAATGTAACCCTTCACTAGCTGTCAAAGGATCAGAACATGCACATATACTCAAAATCAGTTTAAACATTTGCTCAAAATCAGTGTGGCTGCAGCTGTATGCACATTTGGTCAAAATCAGTTTAAACATGCACACATACATGTTGTTTGGCATTACAATGTTTTGCATATACACGCTGTATGCACATATACATGCACATTTGGTCAAAATCAGTTTAAACATGCACATATACAAGCTGTATGCACATATACATGCACATTTGGTCAAAATCAGTTTAAACATGCACATATACAGTTGTATGCGCATTTGCTCAAAATCAGTACTTAGCTAATCAGTTTAAACATGCACATAAGCACCACTGCATTGGCCTCTTTAACTGCAGTATACTACACATAAGCACCACTGCATTGGCCTCTTTAAATTGGTACTTAGCTAATCCTGTTGAAAGGGTATAAAGGTCAATACTGAAATAGAAGCAACCTAGATCAAACCTGCAGTATACACATAGCACCACTGCATTGGCCTTTTTAACTGCAGTATACACATTGCTTCTTTCACTGCTTCAGTCAATGCTATATACAAATTAAGTTGTGCTAATCATAGCCTTGACTTATTCCCTAGTCAAATCCATGTTGAAGTTATAAGCAATGCCTACCACACAACCCTTTTTATAAGTCTTGTAACCAAACTGTATAATCCCTGTTCTATATATAACTAACTCATATTATGCATAACTCTCCTAAATACTATAAATTCCTGATCAAGTTAAGGTCTTATAACCAAATTGTATAATCCCTTACAGGTAAATGAACAGGTTTATCTACTGTCATATACATTTCATTCCAATCTCCAAACAAATCCCTGGTAAAAAACGATAAACATTCAAAACAAGCATACCATGCAATAGACATTCAACAGTAAGCATAGTTAAATAAGGATCATTGTTAAATATCATTAGTCCTACTACATTGTTGCATACTACATTGTCATAACCAAGGATCATGATATATACACAAAACCTACATATTACACAAAATGCATGTTTAACTTAACTTAACCTACATATTACACAAAAGATCCTAATATATTAGAGTTTAACTACGCAACCATTTCCTACTGAGGGGGAAACTGGAAGTGCAAGAAAGGGCGGCCTCGCATTTTGACAACCAACGGCACCACAATTGATCCTAGTGAAACACGAATCCTCATGTCCACTGCAAACACAGAACGATCCATCTTCAATAACCCCTGTTTTTTTCAAAAACCCATGTTCAATAACCCCTGTTTTTTTAACCTGACATTACTTGTTCTATAACCTGACATTACTTTTTCATTAACCACAATCACAATTGTCACACCCCAACCGATGGCGGAATCATCGGGGCGTGGCACTAGGCGAATCAAATTGCTCAGGAGAATCCATAACAACTATTTTGCGACAATAATTAATGCGTTCATTATCCCATACTAACAAACAATTACAATCACATAAGTCGTCACAGATTTCTTATTCTCTCGAACAATACAAATCCGACAACCTAGATTTTAGTGAAGTTTCTAGACTTCCTAGCTTGATTGATGTAGTCTGCGTCTATACCTGCAACATATGTTAAAATAAAGTCAATACAAAGTATTGGCGAGTATACAGGTTTGATATGTAATATCATAATAGATTAAAAGTGCTGCGAATTTCCTACATACATAAACGAGATACACGACATACATACACATAAAACCGATACTACCAGCTAAGTCCTCGATGCTCGAATACGCGATGGCAAACAAGACCCCGTCGGGCACAATAGTACTATACTAGTCATGGTGGGACGTCGCGAGTATAAGTCCTAGCACATATGTAACTAGCATCACGTATAACTATGCAAGTAAGTCATTCGCAAGTGATAAATAGTTTAAGCATTTGATGTGATTTGATTTGATAGCAACGTATGTTACACCCAAAAGTGCAAAAGCAAAAAGGGTTCAAGTATACTCACAGTGCATATTTAGCGAGAACACAACTTGATTTGATTGATTTAGAGTACGCCTGAGTTAGCATAAGCATGGAATAGTAGTATAAGAAAGGCGTGGTGAAATTAAACGGTGGAGAGTTGAATAATCAGGCTAGTGGTAATCCGATCAGATGTCGTGTTGTCCGGTCGGATGGCATGTTATCCGGTCGGATGGCAAGTTATCCGGTCGGTTGACATGATATCCGGTCGGTTGACATGTTGCCCGATCGGCTGACATGTTGTCCGATCGGCTGACATGTTGTCCGATCGGCTGATTTGAAGTTGATTTGCCGTTCGATCGGACAGCAGTCCAATCGGACGGCAATTCGTTCAAATTTTCTAATCATGTCACACTCAATTGTTTTTGGGAAGGATACCGATGAATTGTCTGAGATGATGTGTCATTCGTGTTAAACTACTGAAACTCCATCGAGTTCGGCCCGTTCTAAAGGCCGGGAACCACCCCGTTCCATCAGATCTGACCGCTTTTGATGGTTTTGCCGTGTCTCACCCGAAATCGCACATTACTTTGATTAATACTTAGATCTTTCGGTGAATTTGTTACAAAACACGTGTAAATCACTCAGATCTGAGTTATTCAAGGTGAGATGGAGTCATACTTTGAAGTTCCTATGAACTCTTGATGACATCATCTTTGAATACTTCAAATCCGTAGATTTCATGGTTGAAAGTTGGTTTTTAAAAGATAGAAAGGTGTGAAATCGAGTGTAGATCATAGAAGTACAAAGTTTAAGTTGAAAACTTACAAGATTTGTGAGAAAACGAGCGAAAATGGCGAAGTAGCGCCTGGCCGAACGAGAGCAGTCACATCAAGTGTTCTTAATGTGACTGAGGGGTATTTATAGGCAAGGAGGAGGAAGAAGGAGGGTTGGGCCGTCCGATCGGATAGGGCCATCCGATCGGCCAGTGTCATCCGATCGGACAGGTCCATCCGATCGGTCAGGACCATCCGTTCGGACATGGCCTTTCGTCCGGTTGGGCTTTATCGTTTTGACTTGAGCGTTACACTGTTTCGTATTGTTATATGTATTTAGTAGTTATTATATATATTTAATTATTCATAAGGGTCGTATGTACGTATTCATATTATACATTTAATTATCCAAAGGTGCGATACAATAACCGGGTTTCGTTTCGAGTATTCGATTACCTTGCGACGCTTCACGGTCATTGAGGAGGGTAGTATAGGTCCTCACTCTATGTCACCGTGAACGTTAATGTGTGTTTTGAGTTGCACTACGACACATCTCGACTATCAAGGAGGGTAGAATTGGTCCTCGCTCGACATCTTCGTGGTTATCAGCAAGTGAAATGTGATGTGATAATGATTAAGTATGCGAAATATTCGAAAATACTGCGATTTAGCAATATATGCGATATAGGTACATTATGATCCGAATCTCTGGTGCCAGGCGTAACGAGTGTAGCGAGTAGTAACAATGCACGGAAGTGCGGGTTGTTACAGTCTCCCCTACTTTAGGAAATTTCGTCCCGAAATTAATCCAACAGGTAGACTTTTGAGAGTTGATCCCGTATCAGTAGCGATACAGCGAGTTAATTGACCGAGAGTTGACAAGCGAGAGCGTTTCGAGTAAGAGAGGTCGATTGCGATAGCGGAGAACGACGTGATAACAAAAGTAGCATCCCACGAGTTGGCGTTTCAAAAGTACCTCGAGTCGCGAAGAATTTGTAAGTTCGATGCGATTGAAATTTTAAAGAACTTGAAAGGTTTCTCATAAGGTAGGGTTAACTGAGTCGATTGTTAACCAACGTTGCAAGAAACGTTCGTTTTTAGATATTTAAAAGAAATTTGGAGGGAAATCTTGAAAAAAAAAATTCTTATAACGTAGGGTCAACTGAGTCGATGTTAACCAACGTTGCAAGAAAGTTTAGGTTTTAAACATTTTAAGGAATTCGAAAAAGAAAACTGGGGTTACGGAAACTCTCCTATGACATGGGTTCAAGCTGAACTTGATGTCGAACCAATGTCTTAAGAAGGGTTTCATTTTGTTGTTGCAAACATTTTTAAAGAAAACTGGACTTATGAGACTTCCCTTGGGCATGGAGTTAAGCTGATTTGATGTTGCCTCCACATTGTGAGGAAATTTCACTTGTCCAATGGTTTTAATAAAAATTTTATATAGAAAATCAGTTTTTTTTAACAGTTTGAAAAGTTAATTAACATCGAGCCCCACTTGGCACTTTCTCACGAAAGTTTGTTAATATGGTTAAAACACTTATATATAGGAAGTACCAGCGGCGTATCCACCATGTTTCTCCCATATTACTTCCGTTTCGTGAGGCGGTGTCATGTGTGCCGATAGGACACAGATAGAATTGCGCTACCTTGGTCCAATCGATAGGAAGTCGGACCGAGTTGAAGATAGAATCGAATAGGTTAACAGGCGAGTTGAATTGCAAACGTAGCTATAACAGCGTGCGCGAGTAGCCTGGTGACACGAAACATTGATGTGTCATGTCTGGATAGGCGTCGAGCGATAAGCGATAAGCGAATAGCGCAATTTCGGTTAGATTCCACATTAACCCACATGGCATGTTTCCACGAGAGTTTGCTAACATGGCGAACCACCACGTTCGACCAGGTTAGTTTTGTCCCGTGAAGCGATGTCATGCATACTAATACCACACAGACTGCGATGAATACCAAGCGATGAGTGACGAGCGATAAGCGGTACGCGATAAGCGAATAAGCGATAAGCGGTACGCGATAAGCGAATAAGCGATAGACGATACACGATAAGCGATGCGCGATAAGCGAGTAATGCGATTCGATTTAGTCTTCATAGCTTTACAATTTAACCAACGTTAAGCCCCATATGGCATCTGCCCACGAAAGTTTGCTAGTATGGCAGAATCACTTATACATATAGGAAGTACCAGCGATGTATTTATCATGTTCCAACCATACTAGATCTGTTTCGTGAATCGATATCAGGCGTGCTCATGTAACACGGGTAGCGATAAGCGATAAGCGAATAGGCGATTAAGCGAATAACACAAACACAACTCAAGTGATGACGGCGGCGATAAACGAATTGCGATAAGCGGTGCGCGATAACGACAACCGACGAGCGATAAGCGATGGTTGTTGCGTTGGAAGCGATAGGGATATGCGCGATTTATGCGATTCGATTCGATTGATTTACACCACAGAGTTTAACTAACATTAGACCCCACATGACCTTTTTCCATGAAAGCCTGCTGATATGACTAAAACTCCTTGCTTTAACCATATGAGCTTCATCTCGTGAAGCGAGGTCATGTGTGCTAACTTAACACAAATATCACAGATAACGGTAGGCGATAGCGATAGAGTGAGATACAGCAAGCGATATGGTGATTTGCACGATAAACGGTAGCGATTCACGTAATAAGCGGTAGCGATTGCGAGATAGATTTAAGCGATAATGCGATTGCGAGCGTGTTGACTTACGAAAAGCCTTGCGATGACACACTTTGAGTTGCGACACAGACTTACGACCAGTCTTGCGTTGATGCAATTGCCCTGATGGGTAGACTCTCCAGAGTCCATCGATGAGGCGATTGCACTGCGTTTGCAGACTTACGACAAGTCTTGCGATGATGCGATTTAGTTGTTACGCCTTGCGATTGAGTGCAATGTGTTGAAAATAATCACAATAGTATAATAGGTCTAGTAACGTTCAACTTCACGTGGCACTTTCCTCACGAAACTTCGGTAGTATGATAAAGCACACCTTGCTTGGCCCCTACTACTTACATCCCGTGATTTGGTGTCACACGTTGTCGAGACGCTTATGGCACCTTAGAATTTACTACGATCTCCGTGCACTGACCCAAATAATCCCGTGTGCACCTGTGATTAGTCGTTCCTTGCATGTTTATCGTACCTTATTCTAAAAGTGTAGTGAGGTTAAAACACGTTATATTGTGATATAGTATATAGTTCGTGTGTGTGAAGCTAGTCTAAGTGCGACGACTAGAGAGTGAAAGCGAGAGTTAACGTTACACATAGTGGCAACATCGAGTGATAGAGCAGGTTCAATGCTTAGAAATTAGCGTCGAAATTCGTATCATTATAACATTATCCTATGCTTGCTAGATGCTTGGTGTTGAAGACTTTTGCTGGAGCTGTTGTTATTACACTCAAGTTCGTTGTTCGGTGCGGCAGTTGCGGGTGAAGTGACCGTAACGATTGCATTTTTTGCAATAGCGACAGTCAGCTCCGACCTGGTGATGGTAGGTGCATGAGTAACACTGGGGATGAGCTCTAGTGTAGGCTCGCTTTGGAAACACCGGAACTGCTTGCAGAGGCTTCGGTTGCAGCAGTTCGGTTGTTGATGAGTTTGGGCTTGAAATCTTTCGTTTGCGGTTGGGTTTGTCGGTGTCTTGCAAAGAGGTGTCGTCCTTGGATGATTCGTCGGAGGACTCGCTTGCAGAATCTTCGGCCGAGTCGTCGGAAGAACCGTCAGCAGCTTCGTTAGAAGAATCGTCGACAGATTCATCAGAAGAATCATCGGCAGACTCGTCAGAAGAATCGTCGATAGGATCGTCTGAAGAATTAATGACGATTGCTTGTTAAGTTTGCTTGACAGGATTCTTGGAGAAAAACCCTTCCATGAGTCATTTGTTGTTGATTTCTACGGCTAAGCGGTATGTTTCTTCGATAGTAGCAGGTCTTGCAGCTTCGACAAAGTCGCCCACACACTCAGGTAAGCCGCGAATATACTTCGCGATGGCTTTTCCTGAGGTGTCGACTTGACTTGGGCAAACAATAAACAGCTGTTTGAACCTTGTAGTGTAACCAGCATTGTCACCTTTGATTTGCTTGATTTCCCAAAATTCATCTTCGAGTTTCTAGACTTCGTGGGGAGGGCAGTACTCTTTCTTCATGAGTTCTTTCAGCTCTTCCCAAGAGCGGGCGTAAGCTGCGGAGATCCCACGTTTGTTACGTTCGGCTGTCCACCAGTCGAGTGCGTGCGATTGAAATACTCCGGTAGCACAAGTAGTACGAAAACCATTGGGACACCCACTCTGTCGGAGGGTGATTTCGATAGAATCGAACCACTGGAGTAATTGAGAGACACCTCCTTCACCTGTGAACTCCATCGGATCACAGGCTTTGAAGTGTTTGTAAAGAAAAGTAGATTGCGGCTATTTTGTCTTGACGTCTTCCGAAGCTCGAGAGTTGCTTAGAGAGTGCACTTGAGCGAAGATCTGAGGAATCATTTCGGCCACTCCCTTGACCACAAGGGAGGCGATCCTCTTTTCGTCCCTTCGTTTGGCTCGTCTCCTTGCTGACATTCTCGAAGTAGAGTTGTTGGAAGGCATCTAGACAGAATGAGACTTGGAGTGAGATTCGATCATAATGATTTTTGAGTTATGCGATGCGATTGAGTGCATTTAAAACTTGATGCGATAATATAATAGTAATGCGAAATCACATAGGAGCCACATAGGAGACACGAAATTCCTAAGTTCTCACACAATGACTTGTTTGTTTATACGTATATATATGTTTATATAGATGTACTTTGTAATCATACACATACAGGTCGATTTAGAATATGCGAGGACGCATTGAGGTGAGGAAGCGAGAGCGAAGGCGAGAGATTATGCATTAGTTTCGTTGCGAACATTCGGCTTTCGTTTTAGATTACGATGGCTGTGCGAGTTGTGCGTTTTGTGAAACAAGGAGCGAAAATTGATAAATCGAGGAATCGATAAGGCGTAAAATAAATACATAAAGCGTAATTAAGTCCATTAAAGCGTAAACCAGCGAATCGTAGGCTTAGTAGAATATTCGGAGTGCCTCGGGTGTTTAGGTGTCAACTACCCAAAGTAACCCGACTATACCCAACAAGTTCGTGCACGCGCGTTGACCTAGAAGACTTATGCTTCCACTGGGATGCAGCTCATGGTGTTCGTCCTCCTAGTCATCGCGTGGCTCGAGTTATCGTGATAGCCGAGTCCTTGGTGAGAGCTTTTTGAAAACCATTTTATAGAGAGTGGAACGGCATTGTAAGGTACGGGTTTCACCCCTGACTTAACAACTTCGTTCCTAATTGTGGTTATGCTCTTCGAATAAATTCGTGAGTTCCACTAGATTTCGAAATGGAGACTTTCGTCGAGATATGGATGTCACTCCTAACTCGATGGAAGGTTCTCATGCTAGAAAAATGCGCTGAGTGAGCGATCTCATCGAGAGTTCTTGGTTTTCACACCTGGTCTCGACTGGATCACTCGGTTTTGTTATACGAGTATTTTCAAAAACATGTGTATTGTGTTGGCCTTAGGAAAGGCTAAGTAATATTCAGGCCTTAGGAAAGGCTCTTCGCGTGAAATTGTAGTATGCGGTGTTCACGCGAAGTAGTAGCTTTTGGCGAATTCGAACGAGAGTATTAAGTAGGCCCGTACAAAGCCCACCGGGTTCGCACGAAGTCAGCCCGTTGGTACTTAGACTATAGACTAGGTCATTGCTAAGACTTCAACCCGGACTAGGTTGAATGTCTCACCTAATTCCCTATAGTTATGGCTCTGATACCAATCTGTCACACCCCAACCGATGGCGAAATCATCGGGGCGTGGCACTAGGCGAATCAGATTGCTCAGGAGAATCCATAACAACTATTTTGCGACAATAATTAATGTGTTCATTATCCCATACTAACAAACAATTACAATCACATAAGTCGTCACAGATTTCTTATTCTCTCGAACAATACAAATCCCACAACCTAGATTTTAGTGAAGTTTCTAGACTTCCTAGCTTGATTGATGTAGTCTGCGTCTAAACCTGCAACATACGTTAAAATAAAGGCAATACAAAGAATTGGCGAGTATACAGGTTTGATATGTAATATCATAATAGATTAAAAGTGCTGCGAATTTCCTACATACATAAACGAGATACACGACATACATACTCACAAAACCGATACTACCAGCTAAGTCCTCGATGCTCGAATACGCGATGGCAAACTAGACCCCGTCGGGCGCAATAATACTATACTAGTCATGGTGGGACGTCGCGAGTATAAGTCCTAGCACATATGTAACTAGCATCACGTATAACTATGCAAGTAAGTCATTCGCAAGTGATAAATAGTTTAAGCATTTGATGTGATTTGATTTGATAGCAACGTATGTTACACCCAAAAGTGCAAAAGCAAAAAGGGTTCAAGTATACTCACAGTGCGTATTTAGCGAGAACACAACTTGATTTGATTAATTTAGAGTACGCCTGAGTTAGCATAAGCATGGAATAGTAGTATAAGCGAGGCTTGGAAAAATTAAACGGTGGAGAGTTGAATAATCGGGCTAGTGGTAATCCGATCAGATGTCATGTTGTCCGATTGGATGGCATGTTATCCGGTCGGTTGACATGCTATCCGGTCGGTTGACATGCTATCCGGTCGGTTGACATGTTGCCCGATCGGCTGACATGTTGTCCGATCGGCTGACATGTTGTCCGATCGGCAGACATGTTATCCGATCGGCTGACAAGTTGTTGTCCGATCGGCTGACATGTTGTCCGATCGGCAGACATGTTATCCGATCGGCTGACAAGTTGTCCGATCGGCTGACATGTTGTCCAATCGGCTGACATGGTGTTCGATCGGACAGCAGTCCGATCGGACGGCAATTCGTTCAAATTTTCTAATCATGTCACACTCAATTGTTTTTGGGAAGGATACCAATGAATTGTCTGAGATGATGTGTCATTCGTGTTAAACTACTGAAACTCCATCGAGTTCGGCCCGTTCTAACGGCCGGGAACCACCCCGTTCCATCAGATCTGACCGCTTTTGATTGTTTTTCCGTGTCTAACCCGGAATCACACATTACGTTGATTAATACTTAGATATTTCGGTGAATTTGTTACAAAACACGTGGAAATCACTCAGATCTGAGTTATTCATGGTGAGATGGAGTCATACTTTGAAGTTCCTATGAACTCTTGATGACATCATCTTTGAATACTTCAAATCCATAGATTTCACGGTTGAAAGTTGGTTTTTAAAAGATAGAAAGGTGTGAAATCGAGTGTAGATCATAGAAGTACAAAGTTTAAGTTGAAAACTTACAAGATTTGCGAGAAAACGAGCGAAAATGGCGAAGTAGCGCCTGGCCGAATGAGAGCAGTCACATCAAGTGTTCTTGATGTGACTGAGGGGTATTTATAGTCAAGGAGGAGGAAGAAGGAGGTTTGGGCCGTCCGATCGGACATGGCCATCCGATCGGCCAGGGTCATCCGATCGGCCAGTGTCATCCGATCGGACAGGTCCATCCGATCGGTCAGGACCATCCGTTCGGACATGGCCTTTCGTCCGGCTGGGCTTTATCGTTTTGACTTGAGCGTTACACCGTTTCGTATTGTTATATGTATTTAGTAGTTATTATATATATTTAATTATTCATAAGGGTCGTATGTACGTATTCATATTATACATTTAATTATCCAAAGGTGCGATACAATAACCGGGTTTCGTTTCGAGTATTCGATTACCTTGCGACGCTTCACGGTCATTGAGGAGGGGTATAGGTCCTCACTCAATGTCGCCGTGAACGTTAATGTGTGTTTTGAGTTGCACTGCGACACATCTCGACTATCAAGGAGGGTAGAATTGGTCCTCGCTCGACATCTTCGTAGTTGTCAGCAAGTGAAATGTGATGTGATAATGATTAAGTATGCGAAATATTCGAAAATACTGCGATTTAGCGATATATGCGATATAGGTACATTATGATCCGAATCTTTGGTGCCAGGCGTAACGAGTGTAGCGAGTAGTAACAATGCACGGAAGTGCGGGTTGTTACAACAATACTTGTTCGATTTTACCTGAAAAGTTCGAGAACAGGGAGGATCGCCGGTGGACAGGGGGGTCGCCGGTGGTGTGGACAGGGGGATCGGCTCTAGTGGTGCAGGTGGAAGCAATGTCTCTTCTGATTGGCTCATTCTCCGGTGGACAGGAAGAAGGTGTGGGGGAGTGGTCGACAAGCTTAGGGGGTAAGGTTGAGGGTTGAAGTAATAGTACAGGGGTAATATTATTAAATCTGGTAACTATTAAGGTAAAATTACATTTCTGCCCTTTGACCCCCTTTGACTGTTTAAAGATAACGAAGGAAGTTGACGCCGGGGGGTAATTGTGCGACATAAGATCAACGTTGGGGGGGGGGGGTAAATTGCAATTATTTCCATGGAGGGGGTCAGGGTGCCAATTGGGTTAAACCCCAGGGGGTAAAATTGCAGTTTACTCAAAAAATTAAAAAAATGATAATCTATATTCTCATCCAAAATCTTCATTGTCATCAGCCTCTTCTTCTTGAATTTGTTTTGGCATTTTGAACCTTTGAATACCTTAGATAGATGCCAATTTTCCTACATAACGCCCGTCTTTAGACGAAGCTGATTAGTGGCATCCTGTTTTTTGGTGTGATATATTGTTGTTTGGTGACATGTCATTGAAGATCAACTCCTGCTTGGATGCTATTATGATCATGGAGTCCAAAATAACATTTACAATGGTATCGATCCCTTCATGCCATCAATATATCCATCAAGAACAAAGCTCACATGATGACATATCAGTGTCATCAGTCTCCTTTTCTTGAATATGTGACAACCCTCACCAAACCAGGTATCCGTACGAATTAATTAATATTTAATTAATGCTTAATTACTGTGCTTGCTTACACTTGTGGTTAAACTGCTACTTGATTTTTGATACATACATGTTCATGCATCATACTTTATTTCTGTCACTCCATTATTTACACACAAACATTAGTGACAACCTTGATGCACAAAAGCACAATGGGCACACTATACGGATAACCCAGTACACATGTTGACATTGCCAGCACTAGACAGATATTGTCTCTGAGGCCAGTATGAGCCGGGAATAGAATACTACACTAGTAGTGAGTGTAGGGAGATGAGGTTTATAGAACTGCGTCACTAGGTGATAGTTATAGTGATCGGATGTGCCTAAAACATGTGATAATTACAAAATTCTGCACTTTATCACAAAATTCAGCATTTAAGTTAACTAGTAAAGTGCAAAAGCATGGGAAAATAATACTAGACACTTTCCAAAGTGTCGGGAATAAATTGTGTCACTAAAACACTATTAAAGACACTATAAATGCTTATTTAGAACTTTAACGGATTAATATCCAATCGAACAACCGGACTTTACCCGGAACATAAAAATATTGTCAATGACATTGTTTTTGCTTTTCTGAGCTAGTTAGGGTACCCGAACACCCTAACACCCGTTATATTACATAACACACTAGTAACTAACTTAAAGTTCTAATTAACATAACTAGTTACTAACTATATGATTGCAATCTAACCAATAACCCCCCCCCCCCCCTCTAACCGAACGGTTCCCCAAGGGGACACACACCACACAGTTTTGATTATTTTATTCCATCTTGTCTAATATCTTGATAGCACATTATATGTTGGATAAAAACACCAAATTGGATTATAAGTATGCTTAAAGGATAACACTTATCTCACTTCAACACTTAACAAAAATTTACTCTCCTCCTCCCTTCTTGCTTGGTCTCGGCCGAACACCCACACCACCATACATCCATCATCAAGCTTTGATCTTGCAATTTCACATACACACAAGGGTGAAAGGTCACACACAAGGAGGCTCGGTGCTTTCGGAATCTCAAGAACCTCACCACGTTGCTTTTATCCACCTTGTTTTCGATTTGATTCTTCCCTAGCCTTGAGCTAGTTGTAAGTGCTTCTAAACACTCTCTTGTTCATGTTTAAGGTGGTTAATAAGAGATTTAACGGATAAAAACCAAGAACACAAAAGATAAAAACATAAAGTCTTGAATGAAAGATGAACAAGATGGTTAAAGAAAAGCTAGTGGTGTAAAACTTATGAATCTTGTTTAGAAATGATTGTTTTATGTTGTTTGATGCTAGTAGTGGAACGGATCGACATCTAACCACGCTAGATCATGTTCATGGAACATGAACTAGCAATATGTATAGTGTAAAAATTGCAAGATGATGAACCTTTCCATACATAAACATGAACTTGTGTAAAAATGATTTTTCTTGTAAAATAGAGTTCTAAACTAGTAGATCTAAAGATCTACAAGTGGTATTTTCGAAGAACCAAGTGTAAGATGCAAACCTTGTTTAAAAGCCGGATCTTTCATGAACTAAAAGCATTTTTGCAAACAAACAAGTGTGTGAACACTTGTGTGACAAAAGATTTAACCAAGAAATATTTTCGTAATTTTTGGAATAGAAGTTGTAAACTTACATGTTCTTTAAAAATAAAGATTTCCAAGAAAATGATTTTATTTTTAAAGATGGAAAGATCTACTAAATATGTTGGGAAGTTACTACATATTTTTTACACAACTTACAAGTTCATGTGTTTGCGATTTATACTCATCTTTGACTAGTTTGATGTTTGAAAATTGTATTTTGATGATTGGAAAGTGATTGATTGATTTTTTTAAAGAAAATGATACGCTAGAAAGCGTGGCCACCTCTAGTTACAGAGGAAACTCTGGCGAAATTTTTCCAGAAAATAACACTTAGAATATTTTTGGTAACAAGTGTTTATAAATATATTTTTGACTTGTTTTCCAAACAAACTTCGCCATGATTTTTATTATAAAATAACCAAGTATTCGGAGGTGGATTTTCGTAAGTAAAACTTGTTAAATATATATATTTAGAATATATATTTCATAGTAAAACGCTTGTGTGATTTTATGATTATTTTGTGAACTACACATATATTATTTTTAGGGTAAAAATAATATAACTCGTATACACTAAAAAGTAACGACTCCAAAATAATACCAACGCCCTCACAAATAAATATTTAAGTTACACCGGTATTATTATTACCACACGAACTGTAAAATGTAACTTACGTATTTTTCGGAAAATACTCTTAAATGTGTATTTTGACGAAGTATTATTTTGGAAATCGTATGGAATAAAATATAATATTTTTGGGAAAAATATGTATATTTTGGAGATAGAATATTTTAGACAAATGAATAAAAATATATTTTGTTAAGTGAGACTTAATAATATATTTTTTGAATTACAAAAACGCACATGTATTAAAACCCCCATCCTTGGGAAGGAATATAATTATTAAATAATTAAGAAGTATAAATACGAAATAGTTGTCTAACTATTTCCCAAAAACGATAAACCTTAAGCCAAGGCACGGCCGTCCGTCTAATAGAAGCTAGTACGTGTAGGTCGTCACGCAGCAGGTTATTTTGGGACGGACTATTTCGAGACGCACTTCAGTGAGTTCATGTCCCCCTTTTCTCTTAACTGTTTTCAGTTTTATACTTCAGGGGTGAAATACATGTTACGATTATTACGAACTTTTACTTACATGGTATGGTTAGCGTAAGGAGGGTTACTACTTAGATCATGTGAGTGAGTAGGCTGAAACTGGAGGCCATTAATCCTCATTGTAGGACCGAGGGTCAGTAGCGGTAGATCTATCTGGGTGTAGCGAGCCCAACTCCATGCCCAACAGAACGGACCTCGGGGTGACTTTGTACCCGACGCAAAAATCCGCTAGGTTTGAGTCTTCCTACTGCACTTCACACATATCAATGGCCTTGCAAACCATTGGTGATCTCTTTATTTCCTTATTTGCTACATACCAGGGATTTTATACTTACCAATGTATTACAAAGGTTTTACATACTCACTTTCACATGAACTCGCTCAACTTTATGTTGATTTTTCAACTTACATGTATTTCAGGGAATTAGGGATCTAGCAAGGTATGCACTGTCGTTACGCTGCGTAGAAGAATGGTGTCATCCAAGTTTAGGGATTGTGACTTTTACCTGGACGAGTCACAAGTCTTAAACTGTGTTTATTTCATATTTTGTGGCTGTGTCTTATGAACAAGGTTTTTATTATGTTGTGTTGTAAACTCGTTGCATGTGTCAACTCTAAAACAATGTTGTCGTATTTCACTTTTAAAAACTTGAAGTAATGGATGATCATCATGGTTTTACTTTCATATAGCTTTGTTGTGATTAAGCTATGGTATTAAGAAGTCACACCAAAATAAACCCACGCTTCCGCAAAGCCAGGGTGTGACAGAATATTTGTTCATCTCATTCAGCAAAAGCTTACAGAGATACCCACCTCAGAGAAGAATCCATTCAGTGAAATTTCATGCAGAAAAATACTGAATATAGAAGAAACAAGGTCTGCCATCTGTGGTTTTTTAAAGTATTTTTTGGCACTTTTTAAAGTGAGTGGTTTCTAGGAAACATGGCTATGTTTTTGGGGTGTGATAAATGATTGTACAGAGACGTCTCTCTTATAGGATGTTTTTAGCGCGTAGTTTATGTGAGATTTTATTATAATAAATGCTAGTAATAAAGTAAACGTCCTTTCAGTTACTGTGTGTATTTTACTGTTTTGTTCAGCTTTATCAGTTTAGGGTGACAGACGTCTCATCTTTCAAGTTTGGTGTTTTTATATTTTATGGTGTTTTGTAGACCAAGATGACAAAATACACTAACAGAGAAAAAATTACATAGGAAAAATAGTTTCTATTATTTTTGGCGTTTTGTATGCAATGACTTTTTATAGTTTTTTTTTTTTTTGGCGTTTTGAAAATAATGGGAGAAATATAGTATTTTATTATCTGAAAAAAAATTACACAAAAGAAAATAAAAAAAATTAAAACTCCTCGTCAGAAGGTACTTTGTCTGAGAAGTATCAATCACTTCCTTCGTCTTCTTCTTTGGAGTCTTCTTCTACTCCTTCATCCAAGTCATCACTTTCACTTTCATTGGCTTCTTGTTGTTGAAGATTTTGAAGCCTCCATTTGAACATATCCTGCAGCAACGCCATTTTTATGTCCATGTCTGTGTTCAAACATGCGGCGTTGTTTAACTCTTCCATGAATCCAACCCCCTGCTTGGTCATGATGTCTTCAAGCATGTAGTCTTCCTGCTCTTCGTTGTCACATATAACGGTCACCATGTCTGTTTCTTCATCAAAACGCCATGATGTGATAATTGGGTCCATTTTTCCATCTGCTTTGCTTGGTCCAAATTTCGTTGTTAATCTTCTCATAAGCTTATGTGTTTCATGACATTCGTTATCAAGAGGGGTACCAAGCGATAGGATACCCCTCTGTACCTCTTCTTCCATCTTCAAAATTACTTTGGTTGTCTTAACATACACACTTCTTCTTTTGTCAAAAAGTATGACGAATCTTCTGATTCTCAGGTTGTATCTCCATGAAACGATGGTTGCCATTTTTTGGCGTTTTGGTTAAACTTGGCGTTTTGATAAAGGTGTTTTTAGAATGATGGATAGATGGAAGTGATTATGGAAGCGATGTTAACGTCGTTTATATAATGATGTTTTTTGCGCGAAATTTGGGAGGGAAAATTTTCTAATAAATGTTAATAATTGAATTTCAGTTACTGTGTTGTTTCTTCTACCTGTAATCTTCAACGCGTTTTATCACTAAGCTTTGGCGTTTTGTATTAATGGCGTTTTATTTGTTCTGAATGGCGTGTTCTTATCTTAGTTGGCGTTTTGAATTTGAGAGGTAAAAGACCTTTTTACCCTTAACGAAGCGTGTCCACTTAATAAAATTGCTGTTATTTACGAAAACGCCACCGCGTCACTCTAGTCCATAGATTGTTTTGATCGGACGATCCATAAGCGTTCTCACTGTTCTCACACTTTTCACCGTTTTCCCTAAATTCTGACCCTATATATATATATATATATATATACTACGAAGCTTCTTAGATGACATGTATGTTTACGCTTCAATCACTTATACGTTACTACTCACAACTCGTTTTTGAGGAAAAAATTCATCAAGACATCGATGAAAGTAAACAATTCGCAATGGTATACTCCGAATTTTATAAAAGATCATATTTTAAAGTTGAGTAAACTGCCAAAATAGTCCCTGAGCTTTGGTCATTTTTGCCACTATTGCCCAAAACTCAAACCTTTTGAATTTGGGTCCCTGTGGTTTCAGTTTTGTTGTCATTTTCATTCAAAATCAAAATCTGCTCAGATTTTTTCAGTTAGTATCTAGTTTTTTTTTTTTTTTTTTTTGTCTTTTTCCTCCCTTTTAATGAAGGGTAAAATGGTCTTTTAACTTTTTATTATAACAAAGAGTTAAATGCCATTTTAGTCCCTGTGGTTTGGGCCATTTTGCCAGTTTAGTCCAGAGGTTTCATTTTTAACCTGTGGGTCCAAAAAGGTTTCACAGTTGCCATTTTAGTCCACTGGGTTAACTTCATCCATTTTTTCTGTTAACGAGAAGGCCAATTCGGTCATTTTATATGGCTGAATTGCCCTTTTAGTTAACAGAATTACATACAAAATGACCGAATTGGCCTTCTCGTTAACAGAAAAAACGGATGAAGTTAACCCAGTGGACTAAAATGGCAACTGTGAAACCTTTTTGGACCCACAGGTTAAAAATGAAACCTTTTGACTAAACTGGCAAAATGGCCCAAACCACAGGGACTAAAATGGCATTTAATAAAAAAAATGATCGTTTTGCTCTTTATTAAAAGGGGGAAAAATAAAAAAGCTGGATGTTAACTGAAAAATCTGGCCAGATTTTGTTTTTGAATGAAAATGGCAAAAAAAGTGAAACACATGGACCCAGATTTAAAATGTTTGAGTTTTGGACTAAAGTGGCAAAAGTGACCAAACCCTTATGGACCACTTTTGTAGTTTACTCTTTTAAAGTTACAAGAGATAACAAAATGTGTTTAAAATTAATTCTAACTAGTCTTAAGCCCTCTACGTTACAGTGCGAGGACATAAAAGCATGACACCAACATAGCATGGCAGAGGGTCATAAAACCATGCTAAGTAGCAATCGAACAAAGCAAAAACCAAGCGTAGAATAAATACACGAATTTTTAACACCAAGTCGAGGCGGAAAAAAATCTGACCACCAAATACCGTGCTATGTAGCAACTGAACGACCTGAGGGACCAAACGTGACCATCAAACATTGTGCAAAGTAGCAATCGAACGACGACCAAATATGAAGAAAAGCATAAAACAAAAACTAATAAAAAAACTAAACTGTTTAATCTTTTGTGACAAAATTATAAAAAAGGTAAAGTTTTATTACAAAAATAGAAAATCGTAAAAATTACAATGCAAAAAAAAAAAAAAAAAAAAAAAAACCCTTACAAAAGACAAAAAAAAATCACTATTCCTCCATATGTTATATGAATAATTAATATATGGATAATAAAAAAATAAAAATAAAAAAAAAACTTAAAGGTAAAAGCTTACATGTCCTCTACGGTGGAGCTTTATTGAGGGTGCAGCGTGATGATGTCGAAACCGATAGATGGACAAGGAAGATGGTGGTCTAATTAAAAGGCTCATTCTATACACACCCCCCCTCCTTACTGATTATACCCCCCCCCCCCCCTTGTGAGAGGAAAACTGTCGGTCCCACACAGGCCCCACCTATAAGTATGTGAGAGGAGGGGGGTGTGTATAGTAGCACCCAATTAAAATGGATTGGAGTATGATGTGTTTAATATTGTCTAGTGACTAGTGAGTCACTGACACAAAATGTATCTGAATACAATAAACGAATACATAGAGTTGTAACTTGTAAGGCCATCGAGTATGTATTTCCGCACCTCGTTCACGTTGCAACCCCATGGGTGAGGGGTGGTGTTCCTATAACCTTGCAGGTGACACATTAGACTCCCATTCAACAACGACTTTTCCCTCATTTTCCTTTTTGTTGTCCTCTTCATTAAGCATCCCTCGTTTCATGCATCGGCCTCCCCCTTCGCTGCTAGACCCACAATGCTTGTGTGGCGCTTGTAACGGTAGCATACCTAGTGGTCTAAGGATCAATGGGTTATATGCATGACTACGACTGAGAATTATCAATAAATAATCCATAGTTGTTAGGAACTTGTTATGGATACGACAATGATAAAATTTTACTTAAAATCTCTTATATATAATAAATGAAAGTTATTTGGGCCACGTGTCACTTGATTAGGGCATCCTCAGTTCTCTTTTCCCGCCCAACAGTGCCATCCCCTTTTCCTTATATAATCTCTCTTCTCACTTCTAATCTTTGTTTACAAACCTTGGGTTCTTTCTCTCTCTATATTCAGGCGATTCAAATTCAAATTTCACAAACCCTGCAAATTATTGAGATAATTCTTTCCATCCAAACCTTAATCTTCTTCAGACGCCACCATAAAATCTTCTTTTGTTCATCGATTACTTCATCAAAAGGTTTGTTCTTTTTTTTAGTTGAAATACTTTCATGATTTCCTTTTATTTACACTAATCCTAATTTCTACTCGTAATCTAATCATATGGTTCCAGGGTTGTTGTCATCAAAGTTGAAATCCGCTTAGCTGCGGATAGATTTCTGCCATAAGCTGGTGTGTTTGAATATGTTTTGAAATTAGCGTTTTTTTCTAGATGGTGATGATATGAGTATAACATCTGTTGATTATTGATGTTTGAGTATGTTCAGCCATTATTCTTTCTGAAATTAGAGTTTCATTTCCAGTTCTCGAGGTATTATCTGTTTGTAACAGCAGTGGTTCAGCATCTACAGTGGATTCAACATCAGGTGTTTGCTATTATTGTTTGATGTTGTTTGCTATTATTGTCTGATGTTGTTTGCTATTATTGTTTGATGTTGTTTGCTATTGTTGTTTGCAGTTGAAGATATCTTAATTAAGGTAATAATTGTATTACATCCTGCTGAAAATTAGAATTGATAAATTTAGGGAAAGTGAGGTTGAAAGTTAATAACCCAACAGTGGAGCATTTCATTCTACAGGTTCCATAAATTAAGGGTATTCTCATATAATGATGATGATTGTTCCACGGTTGTTTCCAGTATTATTGTTCCAACATCGTTTAAAGTATGTGTTTTTTGCTACTCTGATTTTCAATTTTGAGTTTTTTTATTTTGAAGTGATATACTCTAATTCTCGGTTTATATTTCAGTCTAATCACAGTTGTTTGAAATTCATACAATCTGCTGCGGGTTATTATAGGTTTGTATTCAAAGAAGCATAAAGTTTAATTAAACACAAAGAAAAATTATTAAATTTATAGTTAAAATAATTTTTGCTTATGTCTAAATGATGATGATGATTATAATTGACTTGTGCAGAAGATGATGATGGAGAACCCACAGTAGTTCCTACTAAACGCAAGAAAGGATCTGCTATTGTTGTAAGATAAGATTTTATGTTACTAGAGAGTCTATAGTAATGGTGTTTCCTGCCTTTTTTGTATTAAAAGAAGCATAAAGTTTGTTTTAAAGGAGCTCTTTATGAACAAAGACTGATAAGGCCTATCCACTGTTGAAGACAAGGTCCTGTTAAAGACAAGCACTTTATGTACCTAGAGTTTGATTAATCAAAGGAAAACGACTGTTTAGTATCAGCAGTGGTTCAGCATCTACAACGGATTCAAATTTAGTATTTAATTATCAGTGGTTCTTATGTAACTTTAGTATTTCATTATGAGTTTGTTTCATGTTGTAAGAATCAGTGAATTCTCAGATAATAGATTGCTTTGCCGGATTAGATTATGTGTTAAATTATAGTTCTTTAAGTGATTGTTTCGTTTTCTTGAATTCTATGTAATTTTGTAAAGAAGTACAATAACAAACAGTGGTTTTAACATCTGTTTGCAATTTGGTCAATAGTTAATGGAAACCCCTGTTAGGTTGAACAGTAGATGTTATTAACTTAAACATCTGTTCAGGAAAACGACTGTTTGCACTTTATGTACCTAGAGTTTGATTAATCAAAGGAAAACGACTGTTTAGTATCAGCAGTGGTTCAGCATCTACAACGGATTCAAATTTAGTATTTAATTATCAGTGGTTCTTATGTAACTTTAGTATTTCATTATGAGTTTGTTTCATGTTGTAAGAATCAGTGAATTCTTAGATAATAGATTGCTTTGCCCGATTAGATTATGTGTTAAATTATAGTTCTTTAAGTGTTTGTTTCGTTTTCTTGAATTCTATGTAATTTTGTAAAGAAGTACAATAACAAACAGTTGTTTTAACATCTGTTTGCAATTTGGTCAATAGTTAATGGAAACCCCTGTTAGGTTGAACAGTAGATGTTATTAACTTAAACATCTGTTCAGGGTTAAACAGATGTTTGGGCTTTAACAGATGTTTGGCTCTAAACCAAACATCTGTTTAAGGTCAACATCTATTTGAGTATTGGTCCTGTTGTGAAATTTGTTTGACCCAACAGTGGTTTTAAACCACCAGATAAACATCTCTTTATGTGCAAACACCTGTTTATGGTCAAACTTCTGTTTATGGGCAAACTTCTGTTTAAGGCGAAACATATGTTTCTTCAAAATCTGTTGACCATTGACTGACCAAACATCAGTGTTTAAAAAACTGTTGGGTATCCACTGATAGGAAAAATAGCCACTGCTCACTTTTTTTATTGTTGGCATCTATTGATATTGACCATCAGTTGTTTTCCTAAAAAACAGCCACTGCTCACTTTTTTGTTATTGATGGTGTTAATTAGTGATAGATTGAAATTATCAAATAAAAACTAGAATTACAATGAAATTACCATTTTACCTCATCTTTACATACCAATGAGGTAAGATTTCCTCCAACATTGTTTTGATCATACAATTTAAAAAATTCTTTATAACTATTTGTTGGAAATCAAATCAGTAATTAATGCTAATTTCTTGAGCTTTGGACATTTAAAACATGCAAAATGTGAATTTCAAACTCACGGTTTAAAAATTAGAAAAGTCATCATGACAATGACAGTTGCTTTCAAATCATCATCAGTAATTACTTATAATATCAGTAATTACAGAAAAGTCATAATGACAATTGACGTTCGGTATCTACTGATAGGAAAAAATAGCCACTGGTCACTTTTTTATTCTTGACATCCATTGATATTTACCATCCATGGTGTTAATTAGTGATATATTGAAATTATCAAATAAAAACTAGAATTAAAATGAAATTACCATTTTACCTAATCGTTACATTGCAATGAGATAAGAGTTCCTCCAATATTGTTTTCCTGATGAAATTTAATGTTAAATTAAAAAAATAAAAAAAATACTTGATGGGTATTTGTTGCAAATCAAATCACTAATTAATGGTAATTTCTTCAGCTTTAGACTTTTAAAATATGCAAAATATGAATTTCAAACTGACGGTTATTATCTCTTAATTAAAGTTAAAATAAAAATTAGAAAAGTCAACATCACAATTGCTTTCAAATCAGATCACTGATAATATCAGTAATTTTGAAATTTTGAAATTAAATTTATGCAAGATGGTAATTTAGAATTGACGTTCTCTCTTTTTTTTCCCTACTTTGCATATCATTACTAATATTTATTTACTTTAATAAGGAGGGATATAAAGATATACACTACTTACCTTTCAGTTCCCAATAAACATCAGTTCCCAATAAACATCATCACAATTGCGGTCAAATCAAATCAGTAATTACTAATAATATCAGTAATTTTGAAATTCAAAATTCAAACCATATATATTTTTATCCTTAATGTTAAATTAAAAAATAAAAAAATACTTTTTGACTATTTGTTGCAAATCTAATCAATAATAATTATTTGTAATTTCTTGAGCTTTGGACTTTTAAAATATGCAAAACTAGAATTTCAAACTGACGGTTATTATCTCTCAGTAATTTTGAAATTTTGAAATAAAAAATATGTAAAAGGTAATTTAAAATTGACGTTCTTTTTTTTTTCCTACTTTGCATATTTCAGTTCCCAAAAAACATCATAACAATTGCTTTCAAATCAAATCAGTAATTACTAATTAATATTAGTAATTTTGAAATTCAAATTTCAAACCATATATATTTTTATTATTCTATAAATAAGATACAATTATCTGGTTTCACATTCAAATCTCGCTCGCTCATATATGTGACCGTATCTTTCTCTCTCAAATGCATCTTTCTTGTGATTTAGCAGCTAATTTCCCATTACACTTCTTTGTTCGAATGTTTGTTGATAATGTTTACATGTTATCGTTCCTGTATCATTGTTCCAACATCGTTGTTTCAATGTAAATTCGCATCCCACATCAACCTTTCAATATCGATGCTGCAATATCATTGTTGCAACATCGTGAAAAGTTGCATGTGTTACCTTTTTTGATGGCAGAGATGCAACTTTAAAGTTACATGTGCCATTTTTTTTTTGATTTCCGTTAAATCCAAAGTCACGTTTTCTTGCTCCAGGAAGATTTTCTTCTTTTAATGAAAGTATACATTCGTCCAAAGCTCGTGAAAACTCAGATGTGCAATAAAAATGAAAAAGACACGTTTGAATTTTAGATTAGTTTCTTATTCTTATTTGTGTTGTCAGTAATATGGAGTGTGGTGATAGAGACGTGCAGTTTATGGCGATGCTGAAGGACATACATCAAGAGGTTCAGCAATAGATGTAGTGGAAACTAAAGTTTATTAGTTCTTGCTGTTATTCTTAGATTTGAACTTGAATATTGTTCAGTATGTCATGTAATTATTGGACTTTTAGTTTTAAGGTCCTGAATAAATGATTAAATATAATTTTATGAATCTTTGTTGTGTTTTATTTTTACTTATTATTTATTGTTTCAGTAATATTTAGATTATGTTGATGTTGAATTGTGTCTGAAGATCTGTTTGGTAAGTCAACAGAGGATTAATAGTGTCAAGGATTTGTTTAATGGTCCAACTCTGAAAGGGTGGTGTGGTTATAACAGCTGATCATGCTAAGGACTGTTATAATTAATTCCTGCTCCATATAAAGACTGATGGGCTTATTGTCTCATGAGGGCTATGCACTGTTGAAGGCAAAGTCCTGTTAAAGACTAGCACTTATGGTGTAGTTATAACAGCTTCTACAGCGGATTCAACTTTAGTATTTATGTCTCTATACTTTATCTCTCGAGACAAACCTATACAAACTCAAAGATTAACCATTGCCCAACAACAAAAGTAGTTCATCATCAACAGTAGATATTCTATCTTTGTTTTTGTTAACAATATTTATATGTCCAAACTGTTAATATTATATCTCTGTTTATGTTAACAGTATTTATTTAATTTCAAACATCTGTTTATGTTCAAACAGATGTTTCAGGTCGAATATTTATTTAATTTCAGAATTTTGTTTATGTCCAGATTAGATGTTTAACAGTATTTAATTTAAAACATTGTTTTAATGATAAAATGGCAAGTTAAATTACAAAATAAAAAATATTCTTGATGACTATTTGTTGCAAATTAAATCAATATCTATCCACTGTTAGATAAAAAACAACTACTGCTCACATTTTGGAGGTTGACATCCACTGAATAAAAGTGAAGTACACTTGGATGATTATTAAGCTCCTCATTTTGATTGTTTGGGTATAGTATTCTTCAAATTCATCTTTTCTTGCAAACAGTTTTTAATGTCAAACATTTGTTTAAGCGCAAACATGTGATTGTTAAATGTTATCCACTGCTGAAGGCCAGCCTCTGTTTCTTCATTTTTCATGTTGACCACTGACTGACCAAACATATGTGTTACATTTTATTGGGTATCCACTGATAGTTAAAAAATAGTCACATATAACTACACCATAAGTTTTTAATGTCAAACATTTGTTTAAGCGCAAACATGTGATTGTTAAATGTTATCCACTGCTGAAGGCCAGCCTCTGTTTCTTCATTTTTCATGTTGACCACTGACTGACCAAACATCTGTGTTACATTTTATTGGGTATCCACTGATAGTTAAAAAATAGTCACTGCTCCCCTTTTTATTGTTGACATGCACTGAAATTTACAATCATTGGTTTTTTCATCAGCGGTTCACACGTGGTCAGTTTTTAGCCTTCAGATCTTTGTAACCGCTGCCACATCAGCACTTACGTTTTCCCTAAATAAAAGCCTGATCAAAACCCCCAAACAGGGTTTTACACTGTGGAATTGAATTCTCAAAGCAGTTTCCAGCCTTCCATTTCGAACCATTCTTCGTCTTCTTCATCAAAATGACGAAATCAAAATCAAAGTCAAAATCATCAACATCTTCCAAAGAGGTCGCTCAAACGGCAGGTGAACCCATTGAAATTCCTTACAAATCCTCTCACAATTACTTGGGTCTACTCACAAAACTCACCATCAACCACACCTTTGATTCCATCATCGACACCATATCTGCATCAAAGTACAAAACTTTGCTTACAGCAGATTCTCCCATTTTCCAACAAACTCAAAGAGAGTTATGGAAAAATGCTACCGTTGAAAAACAAGGAGACATCGTCATAGCCATCAATTCTTCTATACAGGGAAAAGCAATTCAGATTACTCCACAATCAATCTCAGAAGTCTTTAAACTCGATGATCAGAAAGGTAAAACTTCTTTTTCTAAAACCGACTTGAAAACTGATTTCTTGAAAAGGGGGTATGCAGAACAACCAAAAAGGGATACCTTACAAAAGGGTTTCTTCCCTTCTGCACCTAGGTTTTTATTCCACACACTTTTGATGTGTGTTTCAAATAAAACAACTGGTTTTAACGAAATACCATTGAAGATCCAATGTCTGGGTTATGCTATTTTGAATAATGAAAATTATAACTATTCCCAGGAGATCTTTAATGACTTAGTAAAGAATGTTGATAGCAAATCATTTTTACTCTTTCTAAGGTTTCTAAGCTACTATTTCAAAGAAAAATTTGGAAAAGAAAATGAAAATTTACTCAAACAAGGTGCATCTTTTAAAATAAGTGGTTTGACAACTGAAACATTTTCTAGAATGATGGCACCTATAAAAACAAAAGCAGAGGTGCCTGAGCAAAATTTAGCAGCTACCACAGCTCCTCAGGCATCTACTGTTGAGCCCACTGCTACAGGTAATCATAGCAGCACAACCACTGTTTTGAAACCCACACCTGCCATTACCAAAAGGACCAAAAAGAAAATCTCCAGAAAGCCCTCAAAACCCAAATCAAAGGCAACTCTGGAAGATGAGATCCCAGAGCAACTGCCAGTGACAACACAAATGTCACCAAAAACCACTGCTGCTACTTCCTCACAGCAGATGGTAGAAAGATCTCCACCTTTACCTCAAACTCCTCCTGCATCCTCACAAAAGGATCAGGTTGTAAACACAGGGACTCCACATTATGAAGCTCTGGATTCACTCGGATCCATCTTCCACAGTCCTGATCCCAAGGACATGTCTCTTTCAACACCCTTATCCTCACCCCTCACATTACCACAATGCATGATACCTTTGTTGCATGCAGTTAACATAGCTCAGACACAAACCACTTCCTCTCAATTACCTATCACTGAGAGCATACTCCTACAAGTGACTGGGTCTGATGATTTTACCTCTGCTATCCCAGCAGCAACTGAGGAGGTTACACCCCTTGAGTTACAAGTAACTCTTGGTGGTAGTTCAAGTGGAGCAGCAACTACAAGTGATGGATCAACAGATCTACATTTGGACAGTTGTTTCATTAGTAAGACTCCCTTGAAGGCAATTTCTTCTATAGCACCTCTGGTAACCACCAGTGAGTTTGTTTTAACCACTGGTACCATTGAAAGGTTATCAAGTGCTGAAGAAAGAAGTCCCCAGTACCAAGAACAAGGGGCATCAATGGATGATTTCTGGGCTTCATGTCCTAAGTCACACATTGGTACAACCACTGCTGGTGGGGAAACAGATGATTCCATTAAATTGGATTATCATTCAAAATATCAGGAATTGACGGGCAAAGTTGAAAAGCTTGAAACATCAGTTGCTGAAATAAAGGATATGGTGCAACAGCTGTTAAAAGCTCAAAAAGCACAATCCACTGCTGTTCCAGCTCAAGCACCTGCACAACCTGCACTTGCTGCAAATGAGCTATGTAGTGTATTCCAACCCCTGCTCCAAAAACAAAAACAAGCGGCTGATCACCAGCATGCAATACATGTACAAATGCTGACAAACATGTTGGAGTCTAGGTTCAAAGATACTCAAGCAGACATCAAGGCTATAAAGGCCAGTATCCAAAACACCACTAGCAAAGCTCCTTCCACTCTAATATTCTTTGATAACCCCCTACAGATAATGCCAAAAAGGGGGAGATAATGAAGCAGTTGAAGAAGAAGGGAATAGAACATGGCTTGTGTGTTGAACCTGAGCAAGAAAAACAGACATCTAAACCACCTCCCAAAGGCTCCAAACCTCAAACCACAAAAACTCAAACTTCTATTCAAACTGTTGATATGGCAGTAGTTTCAAAAACTGCTAACCAAACATCTGCCATCTCTTCAACACACACCACTACAACACACACTACAACCACTGCCCTACCAGAACCTAAAAGTACAACACCATCCACCAAATTACCACCTGCTCAAAAGCAGAAGACATCTACTGACACATCAGTAGTTGTAATGACAACAGAGGTTGAAACACCAGTTGTTTCAACAGCTGTTTGCCAGTCATCCACCACTGCTCTCATCAATGTCACATCACCACCATCACCTCCTGCGAAAAAGCAGAAGACATCAGATGTTTCATCATCTGTTGTAATGGCAACAGTAGTTGAAACACCAGTTGTTTCAACAACTGTTAGTCAGCCACCATTCACCACTACCCTCACTTCACTTCAAACCATCTTCACTCCACTCAACAAATCACCCAAAAGCACTCCTTCACTGAATAAAATTTACTCCAGAAAAAGAAAAATAACTCAGCCAGATGAAGACAAACATGATCCTAATGCTGCAAAATATCCACTGGAACTGGAAGCTGTAAAAAATGAGATGAGACAATTCTACACCAAGGATGATCCTTCAACAAGAAGATTCCCTTCTCTCATAGGCTTCATAGTCCCAGAAGATATGGATGAATATCTCAAGCTTAAAGCAAGGCAGGCTAAAATAAGAGCAAAAGTTGAATGTGAAGGTCAAAGTGACGAAGCCATATCTGAAAAATTGGAATTCTTGCTCATTAAGGTCAAGCAGATGGAAGACTATGCACAAGATCTAAACAAAGAAAAGACAGATCAACGAAATAAAATGAGAAAAGAATATCTTGCATATATCATGAAAGAAAAATTCTATCCTGCTGAAGAAAAACAATTTGAAGAATGGCCAATAGTTGCTTTAAAACATGAGGCAAACAGAATTGAAAGAATTAAAAACGATCCAAGAAAGAAGAAGACAACTCCAAATTGGAACAAATACAAAAAGCTCATTGCTGACCTTACATCTGAGTATAAAAGAAAGAAGCAAGAGCTGGTGGATGCTAAGGTGGATACTGCTGAAGCCATAGCAAAATGGACAAAGCAGTATACCGACGAGGCTTATGAAAGGCTTAAGAAAAGAAGGATAACAGTCTCAGACACTTCTAAGAAGCCTGACTACAAAAAGCTAGAACAGCAGATTGATACTCTTAAAACACAGATCACATCAGCAGATAACCCTATCATTGTGGAAAACCAAGAAAAAGGAAAACTGCTGACCAGTGAAGAAGAAAAAGAAAAGGGAGCTGAGTACTTCACAGAAGCCATCAAGAAAATGGATCTAAAAGAAGACAAATCAGCAAAGCTTCAAGAGCTTGCCAAAAAGGTATTAACCAAACCTGCATCACCAAATACTTCAGACATGACAGACTTTGAACTAGATCAAAAGAAGAGGCAAGAGCAGATTGAAAGAGAGACTGCAGAAGAGACAGCTGCAGCAAATAATGTCATCGAAATGGCCTTCAAACAAATGTCTGAAAGTTTACAACTTTTCACAAGATCAATTTCTCCAAACTCATCAGAAAATAAATCTCTCCCAAGAAACCCATTGGGTTCAAAAGTACTAAAGTGGATGTCTGATCAAAAGACCCACGTATTGACCTTGGTCAGATCCAATGGCCAAGTGAAGTACATATCAAGGAAATAAGCACTAGGTCTTGGTGTTGAAGATTTGCAGGATCTCCTTGAACTTTCACTGTGCAGGGATGAGGATGACTCAAGTTCCAAAGACTTTGAAGAAGAATTTAAAAGACAAGCTAGGGAACTTTTGATGAGAAATAAAAATCCAGAATAATGAAGGGTTTTGGCATTATCTGTTCCAGGGGGAGATTGTTGGGATTGAACCCTACCAGAGGAACAGATAATGAAAGCGAAAACTGGTTCACAACAGTGGATTCATAATAAGCAGCTGTTTATACTATACTTCTCCCTTGAAAGTGATCATAACAAGTGATGGCTCACTATCCACTGTCCGTATACAACTGCTGCTACCCTTTAAACTGCTGACAAAGTCCTGAAGAAGTAAACACTGCTGATTCTATCTACTGTTGACAAAGCACTGCCCACTCAAAGACTGATCAACTTTAAGGGAAGCACTGTTGGAAGAGCATAGCAGTAGTTTAGTATATTACTTGTTTTATGTAGAATCAGTGGTTAAGAATAGCAGTGTTTGTATAGGAACAGTTGTTACAGGTTGTTAGGCTGTTAGACGTCGGTTTCATGGTGACGTCAGCTGAGATGCCTCAGTGGTTTGGATTGTCTATAAATGGAGCAGTATCCTGTACTGTTACATTTGATCGTCTTGAGTGAGTTCTTCTTAATTCAATCCTTTCATCTTGTGCAACCAACCATGGAGTAAAAGGCTGAGGGGGAGTTTAGTTTGTAAGCATGCTTGTAATCTTTTGCTTTGATTTGTAATCTTTCAACTTAATGAAAAGCAAATGTTTATCAAAACTATCTTCCTCTTTGATTGTGTTTACAAAGTTTGTTGTTCATTTCCGCTGCACTTAAACTATGTTCATTTCTATTTGATTTGTTCAAATTATACAAACAAACACAATCACGAAAGCCTCCGATCCTAACAAGGTTAGCTAACAGACTATCTAGCGGTGTCTGTGTTAGTGTGTTGCGTGTTCTGCAGCATCGCACGGGTTCCTTACTATAATAATATGGTAACTATTGATTAATAAGGATCACATATGGAGTTACATTTTGTGAATTTATTGTTTGTTGAACGTTTGGATTAATTAATTACCCGGGAAGCAATCCCGGGTAATTAATTACCCGGTGATGTGAAAACATTGATGTTGAATCCAATGAGATGCTTGATGTAATGAGGTCGTATTAATAACAAATAATAATTGATATAACTAAGTTTCCCGAGCCCGGGAAGCAATCCCGGGTAAAAACCTAGTAAACTATAAATATGATATATCTTTAACTACAGTGATTGTTAGAAGATGTTTGTTTATGAGATAAATAATAGTAATATAATATTTATGTGTGTATCGGACAAAATTTTTCATTGGAAAAGACTTTTAATTAATTAAAGAGTAAATTGGCAAAATCGTCCCTGAGGTTTAGACATGTTTGTCAATTTCATCCAAAACAACTTTTTTGTACCACATTGACATTCACTTTTGAGCTAATTTGTCATTTTCATTCGAAAATCTAACTTTTTTGTCAAAATCGTCACTGAGGTATGAGATTTCTTGTCATTTTCATCCATAAATCTGTCAAAAAAATAACTCAAATTAGACATTTGGAAGAAAATGACAAAAAATCGCAAATGTGAAGGGCAATATGGTACAAAAAAATTGTTTTGGATGAAACTGACAAACATGCTCAAACCTTAGGGACGATTTTGGCAATTTACTCTTAATTAAATTTTGATATAAAGTAATCACATATAGCCTTAAAAAAGGATTATAATTATGTTTAACTAACTAGACTCGTTTTATTTTTATATTTATTTAATATTGGTTTTTCTGTAACATTCAAATCGTTGACACATTGTAACCTCATGAAATAATAATCGGTCCTTTTGACTACATTTTTTTTTTCTTACATTACATTACGATACCAATTGCTTTTTGTTCGTAGTTTTTCTATATCTAACCGTTAAACTCGTTAATCTGTCTTTTTAACATTCGAAATGTGAACCATTTTTTTAGATCTATTAATCAACACACCTTTGCATAACCTTAAATTTACGCATTTGTCAAGCATAAAACTAAAACCTTCAACCGACTAAGGGGTTGTTTGTTTACCTCTTAATGGTTCAGAATTCTTACTGGTTCACCACTTAATGGTTCAAACTGTTTGTTTCACGAGCAGTTGTCTGAGACTCTGAATGATTCAGATTTTTGCCTCTGAATGGTTAAGCGTTATACAGAGTCTGAATGGTTAAGATCATTAATCTGAATTGGTCAGAATTTGTCTCAGAACGGTTAAGCATTATATAGACTCTTAATAGTTTAGATCTCTTACTGGTTTAACACTTAATGGCTCAAACCTCTTCTTAGATCAGCACTTAATCATTCAAATGTTACCAAATAGTCCTAAGAAATTCAAAACATGGGTTTTTTTCTTTATCTATTTTTTTGAGAAATTCAAGCAGACTGGATGAAAATTCAAAACATGGGTTTTTTTCTTTTTCTATTTTTTTGACAAAATGTATGACCGACAACCGTACAACCTGTTTCTTATTCGAACCGCTCTCAAACCGGTACCAAGCCACCGGTTCAACCGGCCACCTCGCATCATATAACTGTGATTTAAGACAGTGGATCTACATCTACCAGCACTCGTCTATTTCTCTATCTACAATCAAATGCCTTCTGATCTACGCACTCACAAATCTACATCTTGATCTCAATCCGCCAGATCTATCCATCCAATTAGGTCTCAAACTTCCAGATCTGAAGGTACACATCACGCAACTTACCAATTGTTGCTAATCTAGAGCAATAACCGAATTTGTTGAATTGATTTTTGTGTTTGAATGTTGTAATCGGTTAATTAGGGTTTTGTAACGGTCCGAAAATGTTGACGAAGTTTGAAACAAAGAGTAATAGAGTGAAAGGGCTGAGTTTCCACAGCAAGAGGCCCTGGATCTTAGCTAGTCTTCACAGTGGAGTGATCCAGCTATGGGATTACAGAATGGGCACTCTTATTGATCGGTTTGACGAACACGATGGACCGGTTCGTGGAGTTCATTTTCATAAGTCGCAGCCGCTTTTCGTCTCTGGAGGTACATTTGAATTTGTTGTTTAATTGTTGATATGTTGTTTCTGTTAGGTTTAGTTAGGCTGATCTAGGTTTAAGTTTCATATAACATTGTTGTTTATTAATGTTATAGTTGGATAGAAGATGATTGGGAGTTTGTTTGGATCGATGCATTTGGTTTCTGACTAGTATATTAGAGCCTATTGGCTTAGTTCAATTGATTGATTAGTTTGTTAATAATATGATGTTCGGGAAGTCATTCGAGTTTATGTAATCGGAATCTGTAAATAAAGTCATATTTGTAGTTGCAACTTTCAGTCTTCTTTTTGTATTAGATTCTGAATAGCTTTTGCATTGAAAAATATTGTTTCTTATAATAATTGAAATATTGTTTCTCTTAGGTTTAACTAGGCTGATCTAGCTGTAAATTTCACATTACTTGGTCCGTAAGCTGGTGGTTTAAGTTGAAGATAATAACGATTTGGTTAGAGTCTTTGATATTTTTAATATTTTAATTGTGTTTGAATTAGGATACCTTGTTTAGCAAGTTAGGCTAGTATTTTTAGATGGATCAAGTTAAGATTTCATCATGAGTTGTAATGTAATTGAGTTTTGAGTAATTTTCTCAGTTATAATAAAATCTTAGGAGTTATATAAATTTGTGTGTTTCGTGTTTTATCAATTCTGGACTCAAGGTAAGTCATTCGAGTTTATGGAATCGGAATCTGTAAATTATAGTCGTCAACTTTCAATCCTTGTTCTGTATTAGATTCTGAATAGCTTTTGCATTGACAAATGGTGCTTGTAGGAGATGATTACAAGATTACAGTATAGTCATATTTGTAGTTTCAATCCTCTTTTTTAGATTCTGAATAGCTTTTGCATTGGCAAATGGTACTTGCAGGAGATGATTACAAGATCAAAGTATGGAACTATAAACTGCATAGGTGTCTGTTTACACTTCTTGGACATCTTGATTACATCCGAACCGTTCAATTCCATCACGAGGCCCCTTGGATCGTTAGTGCTAGTGACGATCAAACTATTAGGATTTGGAACTGGCAGTCGCGTACTTGTATATCTGTGTTAACCGGACACAATCATTATGTAATGTGTGCTTTGTTCCACCCAAAGGAGGATCTTGTGGTGTCAGCATCATTAGATCAGACCGTGAGGGTTTGGGATATCGGTGCGCTCAGGAAGAAATCGGCTTCCCCTTCTGATGATATCCTTGGGTTGGGTCAAATGAATGCAGATTTCTTTGGTGGTGTTGATGCCGTTGTTAAGTATGTTCTCGAGGGCCATGATCGTGGAGTTAATTGGGCTTCATTTCATCCCACTCTTCCTCTTATCGTCTCCGGAGCTGACGATCGCCAAATTAAGATCTGGCGAATGAACGGTAAGATTTTTATGATCTTGTTTCTTTTAATCCTTTTATATGTTACATTTATGAAGTTATTTCTTCATGAAAATTCTTGAAGGCATGTATTGCTTTTGGTTTTTTTTAATCTTGAGTAAAATGCCAATTTCGTCCCTGAGGTTTGGCCAGTTTTGCGACTTTCGTCCAAAGGTTTGTTTTTTCGCATCTGGATCCAAAGGTTTGAAATCTTGCCATTTTCATCCGGCTCGTTAACTCCATCCATTTTTGTCCGTTAATTCAAGGGTATTTCCGTTTTTTGGTAATTTAAAAGGCGAAAAAGACGAAAATACCCCTGAATTAACAGAGAAAAATGGATGGAGTTAACGAGCCAGATAAAATGGCAAGATTTTAACCTTTTGGATCCAGATGCGAAAAAGTAAACCTTTGGATGAAAGTCGCAAAACTGACTAAACCTCAAGGACGAAAATGGCATTTTACTCTTTTTTATTGTTAATATTTTTTCTTGTATATGACACATGTTTGTCTTTTTCGTTTTGTGATTCAAGAAATCTGAAAATAACTTTCATTTCAAAAAAGCTTTATTTTTTTATAATACTGCTTTAATTAAGGATGTTGAGTAATATGCCTATTATATTTCAGATTCAAAAGCGTGGGAAGTAGACACATTGAGAGGCCACATGAACAACGTTTCATCAGTTCTTTTTCATTCAAGGCAGGATATCATAGTCTCAAACTCAGAGGATAAAAGCATACGCGTTTGGGATGCTACAAAAAGAACAGGCCTCCAAACGTTCAGGAGGGAGCATGACCGTTTCTGGATCCTCTGTTGTCATCCCGAAATGAACCTTCTGGCTGCTGGACACGATAGTGGCATGATCGTCTTCAAATTGGAAAGAGAACGCCCAGCCTTTTCTGTCAGTAACGACTCTCTGTACTACGTAAAAGATCGCTTTCTTCGGTTTTACGAGTTCTCAACTCAAAAAGACACACAAGTTATACCAATCCGTAGGCCTGGTTCCGCCACACTGAACCAGGGTCCTAAAACTCTTTCTTATAGCCCTACTGAAAATGCAGTTCTCATATGCTCAGATGTAGATGGCGGATCTTATGAACTGTATATCTTACCTAAAGATAGTTACGGTAAAGGCGATACGGCTCAAGAAGCGAAAAGAGGCGTTGGCGGGTCAGCGGTGTTCGTTGCGCGAAATAGATTTGCGGTGCTTGAAAAGAGCACCAATCAAGTGTTAGTCAAAAACCTAAAGAACGAGATAGTGAAGAAGAGTGCGCTTCCGATTGTTACGGATGCAATATTCTATGCGGGTACGGGTAACTTGCTATGCAAGGCGGAGGATAGGGTAATCATATTTGATCTTCAACAGCGAATGGTTGTTGGGGACCTTCAAACTTCTTTTGTAAGGTATGTGGTGTGGTCGAATGACATGGAGAGTGTTGCGTTACTTAGCAAACACTCGATAATCATCGCTGATAAACGACTTGCTCATCGTTGCACTCTTCATGAAACGATCCGTGTTAAAAGCGGATCATGGGATGATAACGGTGTGTTCATATACACAACGTTAACCCACATCAAGTATTGCTTACCTAACGGCGACTGTGGAATCATAAAGACGCTTGATGTTCCTGTATACATTACGAAGATATTTGGAAATAATATCTTCTGTTTGGACCGAGATGGCAAAAACCGGTCGATAGTTATCGACGCAACTGAATATCTCTTCAAGCTGTCACTTCTGAAAAAGAGATACGACCATGTTATGAGCATGATACGGAACTCCGAACTATGCGGGCAAGCCATGATTGCATATTTACAACAGAAAGGGTTTCCGGAGGTTGCGTTACATTTTGTGAAAGACGAAAGAACTCGATTCAATCTAGCACTTGAAAGCGGAAATATTCAGATCGCAGTTCCTTCTGCTAAAGAAATCGATGAAAAAGATCACTGGTATAAGTTGGGTGTGGAGGCCCTTCGTCAGGGTAATTCAGGTATTGTTGAATACGCATACCAGAGGACGAAGAATTTCGAGAGGCTATCTTTCCTGTATCTAATTACGGGAAATTTAGATAAATTGTCGAAGATGATGAAGATTGCAGAGGTTAAAAACGACGTTATGGGTCAGTTTCATAATGCGTTGTATTTAGGTGATGTTCAAGAACGAATCAAGATTTTGGAAAACGCGGGTCATCTACCACTAGCGTATGCGACAGCTAAGTCCCATGGGTTGAATGATATCGCTGAAGGTCTTGCGGTTAAGCTTAACGATAATGATCTGGTTTTACCTAGTGGTAGGACCCGTTCTCTTTTGATTCCACCGACTCCTGTCTTGTGCGGTGGAGACTGGCCGTTGTTACGGGTCATGAAAGGGATATTTGAGGGTGGTTTAGATAGTGTAGGACAGGATGCACCAGAAGAGTATGAGGATGCGGCAGATGCTGACTGGGGTGAGGATTTGGATATTGTGGATGTCGAGAACGTTCAGAACGGTGACATCAGCATGGGGTTGGAGAATGACGAAGTACATGAAGAAAACGAAGAGGAGGGCGGTTGGGATCTCGAGGATCTCGAACTTCCTCCTGATGTTGAAACCCCAAAAGCTATAAATGCGAAATCATCGGTATTCGTGACACCGACACCTGGCATGCCTGTGAGCCAAATTTGGGTTCAGAAATCGTCTCTGGCTGCCGAGCATGCAGCAGCGGGCAACTTCGACACTGCAATGCGATTGCTAAACCGACAGCTGGGAATAAAGAATTTCACACCGTTAAAGTCGTCGTTTATCGATCTTAACATGGGAAGTCATACTTACGTACCGGCTTTCCCGTCATCTCCCATAATCTCTTTAGCCATTGAGAGAGATTGGAGTGAGTCAGCAAGCCCGAATGTCCGGAAGCCACCTGCACTAGTGTTTAATTTTTCGCAACTGGAAGACAAACTCAAAGCGGGTTACAAAGCTACCACTGCGGGGAAGTTCACTGAAGCTCTACGGCTTTTTATGGGTATACTTCATACTATTCCTCTGATCGTAGTTGAATCAAGGAGAGAAGTGGACGAAGTCAAAGAGTTGGTTATTATCGTTAAAGAATATGTTTTGGGTTTGCAAATGGAACTTAAACGGAGAGAAGTTAAAGACAACCCCGTACGCCAGCTGGAGCTAGCAGCATATTTCACTCACTGCAATCTTCAGCCGCCTCATTTGAGACTAGCGTTGATGAATGCTATGAGTTTATGTTTCAAGGCGGGTAATCTGATAACCGCATCGAACTTTGCTAGGCGTCTTTTGGAGGCTAATCCTGTTGAAAGTCATGCTCAGAAAGCACGTTCGGTTATACAGGCGGCTGAGAGGAACATGAAGGACTCCACTCAGCTGAATTACGACTTTAGGAATCCGTTTGTGATTTGCGGGGCGACTTACGCTCCTATTTATCGCGGACAGAAGGATGTTTTGTGCCCGTACTGCACTTCACATTTTGTTGTTTCTCAAGAAGGGCAGATTTGTGCTGTTTGTAACCTTTCGGTGGTTGGATCTGATGCATCCGGTTTACTCTGCTCTCCAGCTCAAATCAGATGATTTGAAATTCTCCTTCATCGGTAATGAATCCACTTAGTTTTAAATTAATTATTGAGTAAAATGCCATTTTCATCCCTCCTGAGGTTTTGCCAGATTTCCGACTTTTGTCCAAAGGTTTAATATTTCGCATCTGGATCCAAAAGGTTTAAAATCTTACCATTTTCATCCAGCTCGTTAACTCTACCCAATTTTCTCCGTTAAGTCAGGGGTATTCTTGTCTTTTTTGTTAACTTCAAGGGCAATTCGGTCTTTTGAATACTTGTACTTATGCTAAATGCTTGTACATAAAGCGAAAAAGACCGAATTGCCCTTTAAGTTAACAAAAAAGACGGAAAAATCCATGAAATAAAGAAGAAAATTGGATGGAGCTAACGAGCCGGATGAAAATGGCAAGATTTTAAACCTTTTGGATCCAGATGCGAAAAAACAAACCTTTGGACGAAAGTCGCAAATCTGGCCAAATCTCAGATTCTCAGGGACGAAAATGGCATTTTACTCTTAATTTTTTTCAAATTTGTTAATCAAGCTTATTTACAGATAATATAATATATCTATACTGATGCCTTGTTTAATTTCTTGGAATTCGAACAGAAGAATTCGGATTCATTATACAGGAAAAATCATACCAGTTAGGCGCCTCATGCATATTCCCGTTGTGTTCATGTTGCTTGTTGACTGGGATGATTCCATATTTTTATCTCTTCAAAGAGGACATGTGCGTATAAAACACCAGTTGGTATATCAAGTTACTTCTTGAGGTTTACTATATTTCGCCCATAATATTCACTTTTTGATTGAGAGATTTCTGCCTTTTGTTTTTTATGTTTATATTACAGTTTACTGAATTCGGGTGTTATCTCGTCTTCTAATGTTTAAGGTCAGATACCCATGGTTTGTTGTTTGTAGTTGAGCAGAATCCACGGTGATATCAGGATTGCTCAGAACCAAATTCTTATAGTTATTTTTTTTAAATGACTTTTGATGTTTTTTTTTTTGTGTATCAATAATAATAGTAGGGGATATTAATTTTGCTGGGTTTTTTTTGACCCACCACGTTTATGAATTGAGTTTATTGGGTTGAACTAAATATTTTAAGTTGATTATAGTATGTGCCTTTTTTTAATCCAAGTAGTTTTGCTTGAAGCTACAATTGAAATGGATGTAAAATTTATAACTTTCAATGATATGTCAAAAACAATATGATAGTTTTTGTAAAACTTTTCCTGATATCAGACTTTTAATAAAAGCAGGGAACCAAATGAACCCTTGTGCAGTTAAACCTTTTTTTCAACTTACATAATCTTTCAACTTTAATGCATGTATCTTTTCGAAAAAGGGGCGATGGAGGTGGTGGACTGGGCGTCACCAGTAACATTTAACTGAGATCAAATTCAAGAGAAACTTTCAGCCAAACATGTTGATGATAGCCGATAGTGGTGTAGGAGTAGTAAATTCCAATTCAAGAGAACTTTCAGCCAAACATGTTAGCTTTTAATTGAGACCAAATTCAAGAGAAACTTTCATTCTTCATGTCTTCAGACATATCATGTTAGCATCTGACCAGATTTTGATTTTGAATGAAAATGGCAACAAAATTGAAACCACAGGGACCCAGATTCAAAAGGTTTGAGTTTTGGACTAAAATAGCAAAAGTGACCAAACCTCAAAGACCATTTTGACGGTTTACTCTATAATTATTGTTGCACCCATGAACCTAACAAAGGCAATTTTGCTAAACATAATTATACAAACCAAAGTTTTTATTACCAAGTAATGTTCATAATTGTTTGATTGATAATTAGAAAACATAAACTACATATGACCAGCATCTAGATCATGAGCAGTACTCAAGCCCCGTCATGATGATGCTTCATGACATTAACTACACGCCAACATACATCTAGATTCGACGGTTTTGATAACAAATACATTGTTACTAATACATACGCGATATATACAAATGGGAGAGTTCGCTTTAGAGTTATACAACTTCAAGCGTTTGTAGCAACCACGGCAGACACCATGTTATTCATCCCACAAGCATTGTAACCACTGCAAACCTTGTAGTATCCATCTTCACCCCAGTCTGCTCCCCATGAGTTCTTAAGGATCCAGTATGGCTTGTCCTTGAACCTCAGAGGAGCATACCCAGCAGCTGCATACCCAACAAGAACCACAGCATGATCCAAATTTTGCTTTGAGCAAATATATGGACATGAAACTTGACCGATGTACGTTTGCATCCAAGCTGCATTGATCCCAACTGCACAACAAGAACACAAACAATCCAATTAACAAACGATCGGGTTATTATGATAATGACGATGATGGTGATAGTGATGGATTTATTTACTTGCAAGAGGGCCGTATTTGACAAGATTTGCGGCAATTTGGTCTTCGTCTGTGGAAATGACGCTAAAGTTGGACACAGATGCAGCGATTTTGGACTTGTCGAAATGACAGGTACCATCTTTTCCGGTGTAAGGATAATCTTCCTCTTTCTGAAGACCACCCGCCTTGAGAATGTACTCAAACGCATTATTCATCAGGCCGCCGTTGCAGCCTGAGTCGCATGAATTGTATTCAGCAGGATCACACTGCAAAAACCATATTAAACCAAATCATTGATCAAAACCATAATGTTTCTGAATTCAAACAAAACCCAACTTCAATACAAACCTCATGATCACAGTCCACAAGCTGTTGTTCACTGAGGCTAACCAGCTCTCCAGTTTGAAGGAAGTGAGATCCTTCCAAAGCTCCGGTTGTACTAAACGACCAACATGATCCACATGAACCCTAACAGTTTGAATGTCCACATTAAGTCATTTTACAAACACTGTTATATCCACATGAACCCTAACAGTTTGAAAGTGCACTAATTTTAACGTTATTTTACTAATTTCGTGAAAATAACGTCAAAAGCTGAAGACGGTTAATCATGCATCATGTGGTGGCGTTGATAGTTGAAAGACAAAAGGGTACATGCACTAATCGGTCTTTGTCCCGATTGTTGAGTGTTATTTGCCTTATGTCCAAGGCTTGATGCAAAACTACTATCGAGCCGGGGGTCTCACTGGAAGCAGCCTCTCTATTCCTACGGGATAGAGGTAAGGTTGTCTACATCTTACCCTCCTCAGACCCTACCTTTGCTTTGCTATTGGTGGAATTTACTGAGTATGATGATGATGATGTTATTTCTCAGTATCCACCTAAAATAGACCCGTTGATTTTACCCATACCCAATTTCACCCATTACCCGAATACCCGAATACTCAAACATCGATCAAACCAACAGTTATCAACTGTCGCTAAACGTTGGGGACTAAATGTGTTATAAAGTGCAAACCATAGAGACCATCCGTGTACTTTTGGCAAAAGTTAGGGACTAAATACATACAAAGTTCAAATCATAGGGACCATCCGTGTACTTTTGAAAAATTAGGGACTAAATCCAAAGTTTTGGTTAACCAATCGGACCATCCTTGTATTTTACCCTAACATAAATGTCCAAACCAGAACTACCCAAATGGCCAAATGACACAGCAACCTACAACCGGACCCAATTTCACCCATTACCCAAAAACTTATTCAACTTATTGTTATTGGGCGTGTTTCGGTTAAAACGTTAAACATCAAGAACCCGAATAACCCGAAACCGATTAACCCCAACTACATCGGTTCAACTTTTGGCCTTCAAGAATACACGTTGACTTTTCAAATAGTATGAAGGTTATTAACAAATATGTCCAAACCCGAACTACCCAGACCTGATTAACTCAACTCGATTGTGATCGGATTATTGGATACAATATTAAGAAAAAACCCTGAATAACCCGAACCCGATTGTGACACGGTGGATTATCAAATACAATATCATACACAAAAAAACCAAATAACCCGACCTAAAGGGTGTGCACGGTTTTCGGTTTTTTAAAACCATTCGGTTTCGGTTTTTTCGGTTTTAACACCGGTTCAGTTCGGTTTTTGGAACAAAATTATGTAAGATAACATAATTTAAAATTTAAGAATCTTTTTTATAAGTTTACATTTAAGCCGACCTTTTTAATTAATATTGTTTACATAAACCTAACCTTTAAATATATTTTATATTTCTCTAAAGTTAATTTCCATTAGGAATATTGGATTTAATATTCTTAACTATTCCCCGTTGGCCGCCAACAGTCCCAACTTTAAAAATAACCACTGACAGTCCTAACTTCTAACATATTGGCCTCCAATGGACCCTGACTAACAGAACCCTAACGCCGTTAGTCTCCGGTCGCCGGAAAACTCATTTTTGGCCGGAAAACTCAACATTTTTGTCCCGAACTTCTTTGTAACCTTATTATGGACCTTTGGGAACCTTTTTCTAGTAAAAGCCCCAATTATTAAAGTCGCTGGAAAACTTTTTTTTTTTTTTTTCGCCAGAAAACTTTTTTTTCGCCGGAAAACTCAACTTTTTGGCCAGAAAACTAACATTTTCGTCTCACCTTTAGAAACCTTTTTTCTGGACAAAAACGGTTTCCGGCTATCGGAGACAAATGACGTTAGGGTTCTGTTAGTGAGGGTCCATTGGTGGCGAATATGTCAATAGTTGGGACTGCCGATGGTTATTTTTGAAGTTGAAACTGTTGGCGGCCAACTGTGAATAGTTGGGATTATTAAAATCCAATATTCCTTTCTTATATAATACTTTGAAGATCATTTAATTCTCATATGAAATTTTATTACTTCTTGTAAGCAATAAATAAATCATATCAATTATAAATAAACATGTTAATGTTTTTTTATTATAAATAGTTAACATACAAATTCAAGAATAAAATTAGTAATTTCTACCATGGGTTAAATCACTTAAACTTAAACATAAAAAATATATGGACCAGGCATACTAGTGTAACTTTGTAACTTTTCCATTCGGTTCGGTTTTTTCGGTTATTAAAAATCCAAAAACCTAACCGTCAGTTTTTATTTCAGTTATTTTCGGTTAACAAGTGAGGATGATATTATTATATAATATTGAGCTGAGCACCTGATTTTTAACAGGAGTAACGGCCCCTTTCTCACGCCAGTCAAACTCTTCAGGCAGACCATTAGTGGGAAGCACCGGAGCCTTATTAGCATCCGCCGGAAGCTTCAACGAGTTCTTCAACCCAAGATACTTCTTCCGGAACTCAGCCGGAGTCAAATCGGAAAACTTCGTAACACCATGCTGAGCCGTCGGATCAAGCAGCTGGTGACGCTCAGCTCGGCGTAAGTTAGCCTTGAACACCTTCATACGGTAATCATGCTCCTCTTCAGTAGCATATGTTCTTCCAAACTTTGTTTTGAACTGATTGAAATGATGTTCAACGTTTGATAGAGGTACGGCGGCGGCCTGTTCTTCTTCCGGGATTACTTGACGGATTAATGGGTCGTCGCCGGCGATGGCGGTGACGGCGGTGACGGCGGCGAAGAGGAGGAGGGAGATGAAGGAGTGGTTGTTCATGGTGGTCAGATGGTGGAGATATTTTGGGTTATGGTGGTTTGTGTGGTTAGTTATAGTGGTTGTGTGAAGATGGTAGGTGATGATTGAGCCGTTGAGATTATGCCACGTGGAGGTTTTTTTTTTTTTTATTATGGAAAATATATATATTTTTGTCGAAAATATCTGAATCTGGATAATGGCGTGTAGGATTGTGAAACAAGGGTTATGTTTGGGTGGTCCTGGGGATTTGAGGGTGAGTAGGAGCTTGATCCTCCATGTTTGTTTTACATTGTTACTTGTTAGTGAACTTATGTGTAAGGGTGAACGGGGTGTATAGCGGGGTTGGGGAAGGTTGGTGGTGACCGTTCATCATGCGGTTTCACCATCGCCAACCCCGCATTTGATGTGGTAAACACAATGGAATGGGGAAGAGTCATCGCTTGTGCCATGTTGCTTTTTTCGACCGTTGGGTGCAAAATGGGAGTGAAGCATCCCTTACGTTTGAGTGCAAAATGGAGAGTGGTAAAGAGAGTTGATATGACAGAGTATGATTTGTTAGGGTAAGTGGAGTGCCCCTTACACCCTAATCCTTAATCCTTGATCGTGAGGTCCACTTAGGTGCTGTTTGTTTTTTCAGATGTAAAATGTCTATAGTCTGCGGACCACATCTGCAGGCATCTGCAAGAGAAGATGTGGCCCAAATGTCTGCAGTCTGCAAGGAGAAGAGGGTTTGTTTTTTTTCCTTCAAAACCAACTTCACACACACAACACACACCCAAGAGTTCTCTCTCTACTCTCTCTCTCTACAATCTCTCTCTCTACAACCACCACCACCACCGCACCACCTCCGCCACCACCACCACCACCGCACCACCTCCGCCATCACACCACCGCCTCTCTCTCTCTCTCTACGGTCTCTCTCTCACAGAACTCTCTCTCTCTCTACAACCACCACCACCACCACCGCACCATCTCCGCCACCACCACCGCACCACCTCCGCCATCACACCACCGCCATCACACCATCGCCTCTCTCTCTCTCTCTCTACGGCCTCTCTCTCTCTCTACGGTCTCTCTCTCTCTCTCAGATCTCTTTCTCTCTCACAGGTCTCTCTCTCTCTACGATCTCTCTCTCTCTCTCACAGATCTCTCTCTCTCTCTACGGTCTCCCTAAAATTGATGGGTTTGGTGGTGGTGGGTTTTGACGATGGTGGTGGTGGAGGTGGCGGCTGAGAGGTAGGAGGTGGTGGCAGGTGGAGGTGGTGGCGGGGAGGTTGTGGCAGGGGAGAAGAGGAAGAAGAAGGGTGGGTGGTTTGTGTGAAGATCTGATCTCATTTGTGAAGCTATAATACATAGCTTTTTTTTTAAGTTATTAAAAGCTATTTGAAGATCTTTTTTTTTTAAACAAACAGTCTTCAAGGGCAGACATAAGCTCTTTACAGACATTTTAAGCAAAAACAAACAGAACCTTAAACTCTATAAATTTTGTCATTGAACCACTCTTTCCTAGGGTGAAGGGAGTGGTTAGACACTTGAAAGTGGCAAACTTTAAAATCAACCAATGAAAGGGTGCCATGTCAACACGTCTAAAGAGTTTAAACTTTGGTGAAAAGTGTTGGCATTGGTTAAACACTTAAAAGTGGTAAACTTTATTTTTTCATTTAAAAAAAATATATATATGTCTTAAAGTCAAACATACACACACACACAACATAACAGTCTTGTCCCTCTCCCTCTTTGTCGATCGGTGTGGCTTTGCCAACTTCTTTAGTTTGCCGTGCGGGAAAAAGCCATGGCGGTGGTGTTGCCGCTTGGCAATCGGCTTTGCCGCCCCACTCCCTTCACCCTAAAGGGTGTACCTATTGGCACAACCATCTCACTATATACACACCTAAAAGGTGTTTTTTGTCTTTATATGCACACCCTGCAGCGTCGAACTGTGGCCAAAACGCGGCGTTTTGGTCCGGTTAATCAGAAAAAAAACTGACGGGTCTGTTGACCGGACCAAAACGCCAAGCTTTGGCTGCGTTTTGGTCCTGTCAACCAGACAAAAGACTGACACCCGGTCTGGTTGACAGGACCAAAACGTTGCCAAAGCTCGGCGTTTTGGTCCGATCAACAGACCCGTCAGTCTTTGTCTGGTTAACCGGACCAAAACGCCGCGTTCTGGCCACAGTTCGATACTGCAGTGTGTGCATGTAAGGACAAAAACTACCTTTTTGGGTGACTATCTACACACTTGGTGTGTAGATAGTTTGGCCCTTCCTAAAAGGATAAATGATGTTGGCCATGAGGATAAATTATATAATATTGTTCCCAAAAGATGTAACCAACATTTTTAATGATTAAATCCCAAGAAAGTCTTCAAATTATGAGTTAAAATTTAGGGAAGTTTAGTGGTTTGTATTTCGGTTTTCTAGTTGAGTTTTCTCAGTTTGATTTTTTTCTTAGAAAAACATACTCAAAGTTTGCAAAACTCAACAGAAAACCAAACTTTAATTTGGTACGGTTGGTTGAGAACCGAAAAATCTAACTTTTAATTTGGTTTAGATATTGGGTTTATTATTCTTTTACCGAGCTAAATGATTAATGGGTTGTACAAATATGAAAATTATAGTCCAATACATGTAATTCGAGTTTCTTTTGTTTAACTAGGTTGAGCTTTCTAGAATCGAAAACCAAAATGAAATTAATTATCTTAATCGGGGTTGGTTTAAAAACCAAACTAAAAACCAATTACTTAATTTATTTTATTGTTAGACTGCTTCAGTTTAGTTTTCAATTTAGTAGGTATGAAGCTAGATATTAAACCCCATAATAGAAGTTACTTTTTGATCCGTACTTAAACTTTGACCCGTCATTTAACTTGTGTGGTATCTAGGGCCGGTTCAAGAGAGAGTGAAATAAAGCATGCGCTTTGTACCACCACTTTTATGGAGCCTCAAGTTCTAAAAAAAACATATTATATGCAAGTGATCTTGGATTTAAGATTATTGATATTGAGATTTATGATCTAAAACAATAGGATCTAAAACAATTTTTTTTCTTTTATTTTTTTATGAAAAGGGCCTCAATTTTTCTATCCGCTTTAGGCCTACAATATTTTGAGACGTCACTGGTTATTGATATTGAGATTTATGATCTATAATTATATATACACATAGATGATATATGAATAATGGGATCTAAAACATTTTTTTTATATATGAATAATGGGATCTAAAACATTTTTTTTTTTGTTTTATTTTTTTTAAAAGGGCCTCAATTTTTCTATTCGCTTTAGGCCTACAATATTTTGAGACGGCACTGGCATCAAGTGTACGGTAAAAGTATCCCTTCCCATGATGTTAAAGATGTAAATCCCATGATAGACAAAAGATATAAATTTAAAAGTAAGATTATAGAATGTGTGAATTGCAAGTAAATTGATTGTGCGCGATGACAACCCCATCATACATGTACTTACCCTACACATTTTGAAACCCTCTCAAAGTTAAAGGGTCCAAACAAAATTTTGAAGCCCTCTCATTTTTGAAAGACTCGACAATCGTCAACTATCATTTATCACGGTCGTTGCTCTACACTTTCCATCACCACCAAAAGTCCAAAACCCAATTGAATTAGCAACAACGTCGTCGTCGTCGTATATCCCACAAAGAGCAAAGCTAAGGTAGGGTCCGAGGAGAGTAAGATATAGACAACCTTACCTCTAACCCGTAGGAATAGAGAGGCTACTTCCAGTGAGACCCCCAGCTCGATAGTAGTTTTACATCAAGCCTTGGACATAAAGCGCATAGCACTCAGCAATTAAGCAAATGCCGATTAGTGCATATACCCCCTTGTCTTTCAGCTATCAACGCCACCACATGATGCATGATTAACTGTCCGCCGTTTTTAACGTTATTTTCACGAAATTAGTAAAATAACGTTAAAATTAGTGCGCTTTCAGTTTTGCCCTCGAGCGTCCACACATATATACATTATATGAGCATACCGCAAAAGGGACGTAACAACTTCATCATCCGCTATCTTATTTTGGTTGTTATATCATGTATTAAAAATATCTTATTTTTGGACAATGGCGTGTGACATTGAGAAACAAGTCTTTATTTTTGGATGGTCCTTGAAATTTGAGGGTAAGGTGTGCTTTGATCCTTCATGTTTGTTTTACATTCTTACTTGTTAGTGAAGTTATGTGTATGGGTTAACTAGGTGTGAAATTCAACTTTTAAGTAATGTTTTTTTGTCACCAATTAGGTGGTGGTCCATTGCCAAAGACAATGCCGTTAAACACCTATGTGAGAGAGGGGAAAGTCTTGGGTTCAAGTCTTACAAATGACATGAAATTAAAGAAATTTGCTGTTAAAAAAAGTAATGGTTTTTGCCATAATTTTTTGTTTTTTATTTTTTTAATTGACAAGATTAAGAAAGTAAATTACAAAAGCCATCACTAGTAGTTTTGTTTAGCTCTTATACTTTTTTTATTTATTTTGATAATAATGATCCTTCTAATGGGTGACTGATACAAATATATTAATTTGAAAAGATTAGCTTCTTGTCAATTAGAATGATTTACACTAAAAGATTATAAGCTAAGTCACTCTTTTTTTGAAAAAGTAAGATTTATATAAGATTGTCTTGCATTTTATATTTTACATTAGGAAAAAACCAATCATGATCTCATCTTGATAAGAACCCTTATGATTTAAATAGAAAAATCTTTACAGTTGAGAAAAACATCGTAGTTGCTTTATATTTTGATTTTTGACTTACCAACCTTCCTAAATGTTGTTAAATTCAAATCCAGTGGTATAATATTTCTATGATGTTTGATCAGAATAAATTTAAGTTGAAAACATGTATGAGTGTGGTTCTACTTAAGTCCAACCACTATAATAATGAAAAACCAAAAAGGCTCCTGATAGATCAAGAAATGAAGAAACACTAAGTCTAAACCGTAGGTCTATGGGTGTTGGTTTCGACAAGATAGTTAATCCTTAATCTCTTTTTGTTAGCGACTGAGCTTGGTATGAGAATGGATCTTCAAAACAAGAACATCGTGAAGCTCGTTACAAGGAGGAGAGGTGGGGGTTCGCCTTGTAACCACCCTCCGGCGTGAAAATAAGTATATCGTTTAAAGAGAATAAATGAGTGTGTGTTAATGGTGAGAGAGTTAGAGAGCCAATGCTTAAACCTTTAGAGGAGTCTCGTATTTATAGCCGAAGAAGGGAGAATAAACCAGTGTGGGCTGATAGACCTTGGTACAGCTGTCGTTGTGGAAGAATATCCATTTGGCCTAATCTGGCAAGACAGTTCGTGTCTGCTGAGGTGGGGATGACGTGGCGCTACGCTACGCTACGTGGTTGGCTGCACGTCATCGTCCCAGTGTACCTTCTGTCGGGCCTATCATCAGTCTTTTTGTACTTGTTGGTCCCTGCACAATTTTTTTCATCGTGGGAGGTGTATTGGTAGAGTCTGCTGCAACTTGATCGGTTGCATGAATAGTCAAGGGTATTGCCTATTCTTTACGTGAGTTGTCATCGTGCGCCTGCGCGGGTGTTCCCATGCTAGGAAACTCTAAGGACTGTTGAATTGTTAGTCTTAATTGTGGGTATGGTCGCGTACGCACATGGCTATGCGCGCCATTTGGGACCAGTGGCGAAACTTGAAATTTCCAACCAGTGCCCCCCCCCCCCCCCCACCCGGCCCCTACAAAGCTGCGCCCCTGTTTGGGACCATACCCCTTCAAACATGTTTCACGATTAGACTTGAAATTGACCATTTTCCCTTGGTCATTTTTCTAAAGTTGCTCTACTTTCTTATCCAAACGATCTTTGCACTTAAACTTGAATGGATCTTCGCAGACAATCAGACACGATCTTTCAAGTTCCATTTACGTGTCTAGGTAATATAAACAATTTTCATATTACAAGTGAAACCACAGAATAGCACAATAATAAGCGTTTAGTATGCAAGTTTTTTATGTTCATTAAAACTCTTATCTCTATTTGTGAGAATGATTATCCCTATCCAAAATTATAAGTTATAGAAGCGAAAATAAACCTTGAAATTGTATTTAGATTGTAGTGATGTGATTAGGGTTACAAATAGACCATATTACACATTAATCCTCTATACTATCATTTAATAACATATCGGTTTAATAAGCGACATCTATGTTACGAACCAAATAGTTAACAAATTGATCCAAAGAAAATAGATAAGAAGCTTGAAAGAACTTGAAGATTTTTAGAAGAGACTCAATTCATATTTTTCATTCCTAATCTTTTAGAAACAAATGCATATGGCTTTATAGGAAATAACTGACGGAAATAAACTGCAAAACTACCCACTACTCCACTATAAAATAACTAATTAAGAAATAAGTAAAATGGTAATATGCATGTGAATAAAGTTGGACGTGGGTCTTGGAGATGGTAGATGTGGCACACATCAATCTACCTCGATTAGAGAGAAGATTGGTTTTCTCTATTACGATTGGAGAGACATTGTAAATTTAGTCTCTACCTTCATTAGGTTCTAGGAGTGGCCATGTGAAAATGGAGTAGATGACTAAAAAAGAACTTTCTTTTAGATTAACTTCATTACAAAATCTGACACAAAAGGGCAAAAGGCCATTACAATACACACCCTCGACCCAATCGGGCAAAGGGCAAGACAAAAACAATTACAACATGTACAACAGACATTTACACCAATCCCCCCACCGAATGGATTTAAAAGATGACCTATTCTTCAACCAAACATAGCTTCTTGATTTTACTTCCCCCAAAATGTCTTGTGGAGTCACTCTCTTATTTTCAAACGCCATCTCGTTTCTTCATTTCCAAATACACCAACACGTAATCAATATGAGGTCGTGAATGATCTTTTTTCCTTTTGTACCTAAGTTAAGAAATATGTGAGCTTCCATGAGATCTCTAAATGCAAAAACATATAGAGGGGGAATGTTGCACCATGCACTAAGAGACATCCAAACTCTGTTCGAAGAAAGGCAAGCCGTAAACAAATGTTCACACGACTCTTCTTCCTCATCACAGAATAAACATGAAGTCGATGGGATGTGAATATTCCTTTTTCGTAGATTCTCTCGCGTAGCTAATTTATCCATGTTTGCCCTCCGTGCCATCATGTTACACTTGAGCGGCACCCACCTGCACCGCTTAAACGTTGCAAGCCCCATGTCCCCTATCCTTTAACCGTAATTTTTTAACCGAACTAACAGAAAATTCTCACGACTCGTCTCCCAACCAAATCCATAAATCCTTCGACCCGAACACCGTCCTGCCCCACCTTATCCGCCACTTTACATAATTTTTGTATTTCTATCTCAAAACGTCTCGGCCACTTATCTTTAAGCGCCGTATTACCCACCCATAAATCAACCCAACATCATATTTCCCTCCCATTCCCAATCTTCTTTTAATGTACTTTTGAAAACTTTTACCATTTAGAACTAGTTTGTTTTCCAGTTTATTAATATTGTTCCAACACCCCGCAATTGAAGGGTTGTGAGGTAAATACGACCAACCTCTTGCTTTTAAATGACAAGCTTCAACCACTCTTCTTCACATACTTTGATCCTCGACCTTAAATCTCTAAATCCATTTTGACAAAAGCGCTTCATTAACATCTTTTAGTTTGTTTATAACTCGTTACAATTATTTGAAAAGCTTTTTACAAGAAAAGGGGAAAATATACAAAAATCATATGACATACAAAGAAAGATATATTCGAAGTTTTCATGAGTATATCATGTGGTGATAGTGATAATGAGAATGAAAATGCGAAGGAAAAAGGAGGAAACTTGTCTTGTGGCATACAACAAAGATAGAATTTACTTATTATCAATAATATAATATAATAACGACAACTCTTTTGACGATTATGACGAGTTTGTCTTAAGTTTAAGAGTAAAGTACACGGATAGTCCTTGTGATTTATCAACATTTTGGATTTGGTCCCTATATTTTCAAAAGTACCCGGATGGTCCATGTGGTTTGAACTTTGTAACATATTTAGTCCCCAACAAAAAATTTAAAGCTTTCAGCAGGTCAAAGTTAGGGACTAAATGCGTTACAAAGTACAAACCACTAAGACCATCCATGTGACTTTTGGCAAAGTCGGGGCTAAATGCGTTATAAAATATAAAGCACCGGGACCATCCATGTACTTTTGAAAAGTTAGGGACCAAATCAAAAATGTTGGTAAACTACAGGGACCATCCGTATACTTTACTCTAAGTATTATGAAAATCGTGCAGTCCTAACACAAAATAATTTTAATAAAAAAAAATGATCTAAATATGGAATTGAAAAGAATCATAATTAAAAGTTTAAAACCTTGAACTTAAACAACTTAACAAATCATTACAAAATAAATTTGTTGACATACTAAAATCTAAAAGTAAACTTAAAGCTTGCTTATTCTGCGGAAAAAAACTTGAAAAAGACAACACTCTTTTGAAATAAAAGTTATAGTTTCCTCACAACTCACAAACAAACTTACAATAAATTTTAGAAGAGTAATGATATTTTAATTGATGTATTGAGTCTCTAAAAAACATTCAATAACAAGCTAGGATTGTGTTACTAAACCAATACATATGAACCATCAAATACGACCATTAAAGCAATTGCATTTATTAAACCACAAAATACCAGTGATTTAGAAAAAATATGCATGAATATTGTGGTGATTATTCATAAGGAATTCCAAAAAATTATAAGATATTATAATTTTATAGTAAGTCATATATTACATATATATTAAAAAGTAATGTCGGTGGTATTTACTATTTTGGCCCCTCCTTATTTTTACATGTTGAACCTTTTGCTTTCCTTTCGGTCCTTCATGCATTGCTTATAAGCTTTTATTTTTTTTTTTCTTCTTCTTCTTTTAAATTTTAATGTATTATACTTTGACTATTTACCACTTCTCTACGTTGATGTTCTTAACCAAACTCTAGATCACTTTGTGATTTATTTTGCATAGAAAATTTGTAGGATACTAGAGTTTAAATATCGTGAGAGATGATCATTCAACTATGTTATGTAATTATTTCACGCTGTTAAAAATAATATAATTATTTCACGTGTTTTCCATTTAGTTATTACGTGTCGGTATAAATTCAAGTTGATTTACGTTTTAATGTAAAAAAAATCGAAAATAAGGTCTGATCAAATATTATACGTTTTGGTGTTATTTCAGTGAGGTTAGATTTTGACTTTAATGATAATACGTTTTTATTCGACGGTAAAAATTCGAGTTACTGTACGTTTTGACACCGCCGCAACGCGCGACTGGTAAAATTACTAGTGAATTGCTAAACCTCAAGAAGTATCAAAGTTCCATACGTCATGGGTCATCATCAAAACATAGTATTGGGTTTTTCTAGAGTTAAAAATGAAAATAACTTTCAAACCAAACAAGAGGAGATTCCCAACACCATACATTTCATGGTAGGCCTTGGGATATACTTTAACTCTTTTTAATACCACCTAGGTGTTACATCACTTACTTTTCTCTATTTCACTTTACATCACATCAAGAAAATGGTTTAATCCCCTTAGCTTTATTCTTTTAATAGTTTGAGTGTAAAAACTTTTAATAGTTTGGGTGTAAAAAGGAAAACAAATTAAGACAATCTCTTTAACATCATGTTAACATATAATCCCTTTAACACCCCTTAACATAAGAAGGGAGTGGTTTGCAATGCCATTTAACATGTCATGTCATCGTTAACACTCTAGATGTTAAGATACACCCGATGGCCTTATGAATAATAATCTTGATCATCTTGAATTGACTATTGCCGACCTCAAATTGTTTATAAAACCTTAAATAATCCGAATTATCAGCTAAGAACATATAAATTATTAATATTACTATTTTTATGTTTGTCAACAAATTCATTTTGCTTTAACAAAGCGGATATAATTTTAAAATAAGAAGGAAAAAAAACATAAAAATAGGTAAAGAAAATTTCAAACATAATAAATATAGAACATCAATGCGAATAAAAAATATCAAACATAATAAATATGAAACATTTATGAGAATAAGATTGAGAATAAGATATCAAACATAATAAAATATAGAACATGTATAAAAAAAAACTATCAAACATAGAACACAAATGATAATAAAAAGATATCAAACATAATAAATATGAAACATTGCCCATGACTTTATAGCCTAGTGGCATCTTTGGGGTGAGATAAGGCTTTGGGACCAATAGGTCCTGTGTTCGATTCCCACAAGGGGTTTTTCCGATATTTATTGGGTTTCCTACTGAATTGGTGTATAGGTATTATGTCTAGGGAAGATGGATCTGATCGGGTGGTTCCGTTGGTGGCACAATGATACTCCAGTGATCCAAATTTGCCATTCAAAAAAAAAATAAATATGAAACATTTATGAGAATAAGTGACAGTTTCTACTACTCTAATTGGCGTCGTCATTTGCCTTATCTTTATATACTCAAACTATCTTAATCGTCCATCTCTTATCTTATTATATATACTAGCTACCCCTAACTCTTTCCTAAAAATTTCTTATCTTATCTAGCAGGGTCGGCCCTGAGCATGGGCCGGTAGGCGACGACTTAGGGCCAAAAATCTAAGGGTGCCCACAATTTTTTTTATATTATATATATTGAAAAAATCCTCTATATTTAGTTTTAACTGGGCTAATCCGTTTTAATACTTGGAGTTACAACCATTTTAAAAAGGCACAAAATATAAACCGAAACTAAATAACTAATGATAATATAACTCACTCAGTTTTAAAAGACCCAAATTTCAAACAATCAAACCCAAATTAAATATTATTTCCCAATCGATTTAGCAGGTAGGGCCCTTTCTATATCTCGCCGAGGGCCCAATTTTTTTAACATTCTCGTAGACGGGTCTGTGGACTAGCCATGTGTGCCAACACATTCAACATCCTCATCTTTGCTACAACCATCTTGTGTGCATATGTTTTCTTGATGACCCATCAGTCCGTTCCATGCATTCATAATAGAACAAAATCTAATATTTTTCCGTCGAATCTCTCTAGAATTTCTGCTTATTGTATATATCTATTAATTGATAACATCCGGATGAACAGTGATTATTTGACTTTGTCTTTTCCTTTTTCTCTTTGTTATAACAATTTGAAGGGCTCGATTTCAACAATTTCATATAACTAATCAAACATCTAATTGATAACATCCGGATGAACAGTGTGTCACACCCCAACCGATGGCGGAATCATCGGGGCGCGGCACTGAGCGAAACAGATTGTCCAGAAGTTTCCATAACAACTATCATTACCATTTAATTAAATAATACGTCCCATACCGTATCTCAAACAGTTAAATAGTTATTACAGACAAGCATCAAGACAAATATCCTGTTCCGACAACTCAGATTTAAACATAACAAATTTATTCGTTGGTTTCTAGGACTCCAGTTCCTAGCTTCAAACATTTATGAGGCACATCGTCTGGTGGTTCCCGTGTCACTTTATTAGCAAGCAGACATTGGGTTCTACTATTGATTGCTTCAACTTTAGTTGATTTTTTTCTTAATGTTTGTTACCAATGCATTAAATGCAAATGACATTAATTGACTAATTTGTGTTACATTAAATCAAAATGGAAACCATAGTTACTTCTCAAATCTAGTTTAAAAATGATTATTCATGTTAATTTTTTAAAATGTTATTCAATCTACAACTAGGTGTGTGTTTCATTTTTTTATGAAAAAAAGTCTTATTTTTTTTTTCTTTCAACTCTGTGTATTTTCTAAATAAATTTGTGTATTTTCTAAAAGTTTATATTTTAGGGGCTCGTATTTTATCTTTGCACCGGGCCTACAAAATTTTGAAGATTTTCGAAGACGACCCTTTCCGATGTGGCGATGTGACGATAACACTTTGAAGTTTGAACTAGGCCCTTTAAGCATTGGGTCAAGCTTTATGATAACCTCTTGATCGCCAGGCCCAAACTTTTGCTCTTTATAATTGACACTATAAAAGTTATCTTTTACATAACCGTGACCGTGAATAAAATCTAAATACCCATCCATAACCTACATAGCCGGAGTCGGAGAGGAGATCAAGAGAGAGAAAATACAGGTAAACTCCGATTCTAGAGAGAGAAACAAACACCACCACCACCAGCAGCATATTCATACAAGAAGAAGACTCCACAAGTCAATGGAAGACGACCAGAAGAATCAAAACAACACGAATCTGGAAACCACAAGAGCAGACAGGTCAGTATGGCTCATGAAGTGCCCGGTGATAGTAGCCAAATCATGGAACAATATTCCCCCTGATTCTCAACAAAACCTTGCCAAAGTTGTCGTTTCGCTCGATCCTCTTCGCCCCGAAGATCCCTCTTCTCTTCAGGTAACTTGTTCTACTTCGCTGCTGAGGGTTTCATGATCCCGAGGACATAATTATGAAATTGGGGGATTTAGGGTTTTTTTTTGGACTTGTGAAACCCTAATTTCATGGATACTGTAATTGATGGTGAAATCTTTTGTATGCATAATTTGATATGTTTGACTGAATGCTGTGCTGTTAATTGAGACCTAATGTTTGGATAAATGCAGTTAGAGGTGCACAAATTGGGTACAAACCCTAAACTGGTTTGGGTTGGTCAATGAAAAAGTCAAAACTGGTTTCGGGGACTTACTGGTTTGGGTTGTGTCGGTTTGTTGACCAGTTATGACTATAGTTCTAAGCAGATTGTTTTTAACTGTCTCGGTTTGGGTTCAGACTCGTTTTAAACAGGTCCAAACCGGTTTCTCTTACCATCGGTTTCAAAACGGTTCCGGGTCGGGTTGATTTTCGTGTTTTGGTTCCCACACCGGTTTAGGGATTGCACCTCTAAATGCAGTTGACTAGTTGAGACCTAATTTTGGTTTGCTATATGTCTATAACTTGAGTGATGCGTTATTCGTGAATAGTTATTCGTGAATAGTTTAAAATTATACATGATCTTGCTAGATTATGGTTTGGTGCTAAAAACAGGTGTAGCAGGATCATTTAAGTAAATGAATTATTGTATGATCATGCTAGCTAGACTAGAGTAGTCAATGGAGGTTAGGAAGATCGGTAGCTTTTTGTAAAAAAAAGTTATATGTTACATTTGTGGATTGTTGGAAATGACTGTTTATCTGTTGTTCTGGGAATCAGTTCTCTATGGAGATGGCTGGCAGCGAGACAGTGAATATGCCCAAAAGTTATGCACTAAATATGTTCAAAGATTTTGTACCTATGGGTATTTTCTCTGAATCAAGCCAAGGTGAGGATCATAATCAGTCAATTCTTTTTCTGTTTTGAAAAAAAAAAATTGTTGGCTTTAATCAAATGTTGCAGGAATATATGTGCATGTATTTATATCTCTTTCTGTGTAATAGCAAGGGTTGCTACCGAAGGGAAAGTTGAACACAAATTTGATATGCAACCCAATAATAAGAACATGGAGGAGTATCGTAGAATGTGCCGTGAAAGAACAAATAAATCAATGATCAAGAATAGACAAATACAGGTAGATCATTTTCTTAATATTTTAGGCAGTTTATGATAACTTTACGGTACATGTTCTCTTCGTTGTTTGGTTTTATAGGTGATTGATAATGACCGAGGGCTGCACATGAGGCCAATGCCTGGAATGGTTGGTTTAATTGCTTCCAATTCTAAGGTATTCACATCCCTAAACAAAGTTGTAGATACGAAGAATTATCCTATTATTTTTTTTTCTAAATTGTGTTTATATATACAGGAAAAGAAAAAAGCTGCACCAGTTAAGGGACCAGAGGTCAAAAGAACTCGAAGGGATCGTGGAGAATTGGAGGATATCATGTTTAAGCTTTTTGAGAGACAACCTAACTGGGCTTTAAAGCAGTTGGTTATAGAAACCGATCAACCAGCAGTAAGTGCTCTTATTATTTGTGTTTTCTCGATTTAACCTTGTGGATATTTATTATAATGAGTTGTTTTGATTTTCGTTACAGCAATTCTTGAAAGAGATTTTGAATGAGCTTTGTGTGTACAATAAACGGGGAACCAATCAAGGAACATATGAGCTCAAGCCAGAGTACAAGAAGTCGGTGGAGGAGACTGGTGCTGAATAAGTACAACGTATTGCTCTGTTTGTGCAAGCGACAATTGTAAAATGATATGAATATGAATGGTTATGTTCCAATACTTGTCTTTCTTACATGTAGCTTCACTGCATCGGTAAACTTGTTTTACTTGCAAACTTGAATGGACATGCTTAAGATGGGACCTTAGTATGACATAAGGCGTAGTGCTAAATTTTGAAAACGAAGTTCTTAAATTTCATGCTTTGTATTTCTGTTACCGTCTTAAGGTCCCAAACTCTTTTAGCTACATGTAATGTATAGATTGATATTTGTAGACGATATGATCATATGAGGTTTTTAGCCATCAATGTGTTTACATGATATCAATATTGTTTGTCAACTTTCAAGCTATAAAGCTATAGTCTGCTGTTAGTGTGCTTTCCTGGTTTCTAATCAATTGCTATAAAACAAGTGATGCTTCCTTGACGTAAGTATTTATGATTAGAGGTGCCAGAATGGACGGGTCGGGTAAATGTAACTAGTCAAAATGGCTCGGGGTCAAAGCAAGTAAATTGTGGTCTTTAGTTTTCTTTTTTAGCTTCTTCTCTCACACCATGACTCATGCGCACGGATGCATATAAGTAGTTTGATTTGAATAGTTTTTGTTAGCCATATGGGTTGATCAGGGTCACTCAAATTATGATAGATCAAAGGTTCAAAATGGGTTGCTCCTATGAATCATCCTAGCTTAAAACTAGTTGGAGTTGTCCCGTTTGTGTATGTATATCCATAATCTGACCTATCATAACACGTGCAAAAGTCGTTTATGATACTAAAATGTACTTTAATTTGAATACAACCTTGTTTTCAATTCAATTTATGCTGTAATGTTAGAGAAAAAAATGTGCATAGTTGTGTGTTTAGATTTTTTTTTTAAAACTAAGAAAACTGCCAATGTTCAAATGGGTATGAGCATGCCACAACTCCCACCACCGCAACCTCTGGTGTTGCCATTGTTGTAACCTCCACACCGGTCACTCTTGACACCACCACTACAACCTCTGATGTTGCCATTATCGTAACCTCCACACCGGTCACTCCTGACACCACCACCGCCATCATCTACGTCGCAACCACAATCATTGCCCCTACCACCACTATCTAATATGAGTCGAATAAAATATTAGCATTTTTGTATATAAAGGAGAACGAATGACAACTAATATGTTAACTGTTGTTGAGCATTCACATCCTAACCATCAAATTATGTGAGGAGGGGTTTTTATATTATAAAGGGTATAAAAAGTGGTTGTGAGTAGAGGAGAGAGAAAATGTTACTGTTCATATGTATATTTGGGGGGACACTGTTCACCCGTTATAATTTTTTAATATATTTTGAAAGTGGTTGTGAGTGGAAGTGAGTGAAAAATGTAATGATAATATTATTTAATTGAAAGGAGAGAGAAAAAGTTTTGTTTTTAGTGGAAATATATTGATATATGAGTTGTTTTTTAGTGGAATGTATGTATAATTTGATGGATTGGATGTGAATGCTCATCCTTTTCTGGCTTGCTTTTCAAAATTGCATTTTGGCCTTGACTTATAAGAATTTTTAATAAAAACATAAAGGTTGTTTTAATATCGGTTTGATGGTTTGATTATTAAGACATGTACAACCGTAACTTTTTTTTTTCAAACGACGAATGGGACATCTGGCAAGTAACTAGAAACCCAGGAAAAGAACACATTACAAAGGGAGGGAAATAAGATTGAAATTACACCATCAGTTCCATTCTAGTTTACCCATATATTTCACTGATATAAATGTATTCGACGTGATTTCCTCTATTAACTTCGTTGCCGATGTTTGCTTGCTATTGAATAGAGTGTGCTTTCGACTTCTTCAAATAAACCATATTGTTACAAAGAAAATTATCTTTCACACCATCACTTTTGTAATTGAGCGATTGTTAAATTGCATTAATTGTGTATCATTCTCCACACATATCTTGCAAATCCACAGTTAGCAAAAATGTGGTCCATGGATTCAAGATGTCTACCACATAAAACACACAAATTTGAAACCTGGATCATACCTCGCTTGTGTAATGCATCTTTTGTGGGAATCCGACTCTCTTTTGCAGTTTCGCTCTCGATATGAAGCTCGTGACTTTCCAAGGAACCCAACTTAACCAAAATTGTGCTTTACTCACCTGTCTCGTTTCACTTCATGTCGTTGTGCAATCATTTTCCTTAATGAACTAACAGTAAACAATCTTGACCTGTTCCCAATCCACGACCAACAATCCGCTCTTGTAGATATGTTTATGCAACCAACTAGAATCCAATTATAGTTTTTTTTACAAGTAAACTTCATTAGAAAACATCAGACAAACACACTACATTATTACAAAAATACACTACTCGGTCCAAGAAATGGACCTAGCTTTCAGTTTACTACTAATCCACAAAAACCCAACCGATTTAATTTTACTAATGTTGTCTTCCACCCGAACTTGACTGTTAGAAAATTTAACTCCATATATGGCGCGCCATATGTTCCAACAACTAATCATTACAATCCCGTGAATATCCCTTTCGCCAAACCACTCAACCCGATATGATCGTGAAGGTCCAATAACTCCCTGACTGAATGAATGACAAAAGGCGCAACTTTGCACTAACTCGAAATATAATGCTATATCCTGCTCGCCACCTTACAATTGGTGAAAAGATGATTGCTCGTTTCATCATTAGATCTGCACAATGGACAAGTCACGTCTTCTATCTCAATATTCCTTCCTCTAAGCGCCATTCCAGTGAAATTTTTCTCAATTTCAGTTTTCCATGCGTGTACATTATATTTTATAGGAATCCATTTGCAGCACTTCATCACATAATTGCTACTGTAACCCGTCTCTCTTTTTAAAGGCTCTTCTAACCACCCCAACCGATTATAGTTGGTCCCCATTTTCTAAACTCTTAACATAACATAACAAGACAAATCGCGTTTTTGTTATTTTGTCTTTTGCACATTTCTAAACATATAAAACGTGCATTTTACATTTTCAGGGGCACTACCGTAATTACAGCCTTCCTTCACCTAGAAACCGACATATTGAGGGGCATTTACGTAATATCACCATACATATCCCGGTGTTTGGTTAACTGGTTTACAGTAAAATTCAGATAACCAAACATTGAATCTGAGTTTTCTCAAACCCAGCATAAGGGTTTCTAAACCGTTAAAAATACACAAAATATCTCCGTCTTCTTCCCGTCGACGCCGTCGATCTGACGTTTTCTTTCCCGTTCCGGTCAGCTGCCCGTCATCACATTCTCACTCCGGTCAGTGAGTGAATCAGTCGCTATCTTCACACTCAAATCTCACTCACTCTAGAGGTACATCTCACTTAAATTCACAGATATGTTTTGATTTTATTGGTTAAATTAGTAGAATGTTGTTTAAATCATGTTTCAATAGTGTTAATTTTGTCGGTAGAAGTAGATCATGGAAATATTATTGCTATGATTTGGTGCTTGTATAGTTGTATTATCTCAATTGCTGAAAGTTTTTCTAGGGTTTGTTAATACTATATTGTATTTTCATGTCATTTTGTGTTACTAAGTAGTTATTTATCTGGTGCTTAGGGTTAGGATGAAGATCTGTTATGATGATGTGACAGGAATTTTATAAATCTAGTGATTTGGATTGATAATTAATATCTGTAATAGTAATTACAGGATCAGATGTCCGGTGACGTAGAAAATCCCGAAAAAGAGTCATTACCTCCCAGTACTCATATTGAACCCGAGTCGAAATGGTATAGTGGTTTGGTCCAGCAAGTTTCGGTATACGGTATAGCTGCTGGATACTGCTTATCGGCGTCACTACTCTCCATCATCAACAAATGGGCTGTCATGAAGTTCCCTTACCCTGGAGCCTTGACCGCTTTACAGTATTTCACGAGTGCAGCGGGTGTCCTCTTATTCGGCCACTTTAAGCTTCTAGAACACGACCGTTTAGACCTACTGACAATGTGGCGGTTCCTTCCAGCAGCGGTTATATTCTACTTATCCCTCTTCACAAACAGCGAGCTTCTTCTCCATGCAAATGTCGACACGTTTATCGTGTTTCGGTCCGTAGTCCCGATCTTCGTTGCCATTGGAGAAACCGTTTTCCTCCACCAACCGTGGCCGTCGCTAAAGACGTGGCTTTCACTTGCGACTATATTTGGCGGTAGCGTTCTTTATGTCATTACCGATTACCAGTTCACATTCATGGCGTATAGTTGGGCTTTGGCGTACTTAATAAGCATGTCGATAGATTTTGTTTACATTAAGCATGTGGTAATGACGATCGGGCTCAACACGTGGGGTCTCGTGTTATACAACAATCTTGAAGCGTTACTACTTTTTCCACTAGAGTTGTTGATAATGGGAGAGCTAAAGAAGATAAAACACGAATTTACAGATGAGTCGGATTGGTATTCTTTTGAGGTGATTTTACCTGTCGGGTTATCATGCTTGTTTGGTCTGGCTATTTCGTTCTTTGGATTTTCTTGTCGTAGGGCCATATCGGCTACTGGTTTCACCGTGCTCGGTATTGTAAACAAGCTGTTAACTGTGGTGATCAATTTGATGGTTTGGGATAAACACTCGACGTTTATCGGAACGATTGGTTTATTGATTTGTATGCTCGGTGGGGTCATGTACCAGCAGTCTACTAGCAACAAGCCGAAACCTGAAATTGTCAAGGAAGTAGAAAATGCAGAAGAGGAGCAACAAAAACTGCTTGAAATGGAAAATGTTACCGTCACCGGGTCAGAGGAAGCAAAATGAGGACAGTATGTTGTATTTTTTTTAATTGCAAGATGTATTTGTTTACAAGTCAGTGACTCATTTGTGAGCAATCTTATACAAAGTAGAAGATCCATTTATTCTCATTAATATGAGCCAAGTTGTTTTGAAATCTATCATATATATTTGCTTATCTCCATTAAGATTGAGGTTCATTGTTTAATTCAGATAAATGCATTGCGAGTTCTTGTAAACATGTTTCCGTATGTGTTCTAGGGTTCGCTTCTTCCTGATTTAAACCCCAATTTGTTGTAAAATTGCTTAAACTAATGTCAGTTGGTAACTTATTCCTTCTCCGACTGATTCTTCATATGAGTTTAGGTAATTGTTATGGCGGTATTTGGAGTTGAATGCGTATTTGAGTTTTGAAGTTGCAATCTTTGTGGTTTTGTAATGCGACATTGATCTAAATATGTGTTTGGATGTCAAATAAGTTGTGTTTTAGCTTCTGAATGGATATGGATGTTCATAACTCTGTTAGAAGCTAATTTCATATCAAATTTGTTTGATTTTTTTTTGTGCTTTTACTTTTAAGTACATTGGTGTCGGTTATTAGTTGAGGTTGAAAGTCTTTACTTTGGGCATATTTTATTTTATTTTAACTGGGCGTTGTGGTTTAACATCAAAGGGGGCGTTAAACCGCCACGTCACTGGCATGTAGGCAGCGAGGCATTAACTAACCCACCCTTTAACTATCATGTTGTGTGTGTTTGAGTGGCCCCCACCCGTTTACAAGGACTAACTCCCGTTAATGTCTTAGCAAGCCATCTTTAACGCCCTGGTTTAAAGCACTCACGGCGATGTGCAAAGGCGTTAAACGCTGATCTTGCCCGGGGGTTGAAAGGGGGGGGGGGGGGGTGAATACACAAGGTCCAGTCTTATATCAGTTTGCAACCTCACTTATACATGCATGAATTTTGTGCACTTTTGAGTGGATTGATGCCCATAAATTAGTTGATTAAGCATAGGTTTCGTTCCATATATTCATAGGGGTTGATATCACTTCTATTCTGATTCACATTATATCTGTATGTCCTGTACTTGTTCCATATAACGTTTTATCGGAATCTTTCGACACAACAGTTTTGTGATATTACTGTGAATATCGAAAATGTTGGTGTTAAAGTCGTAACATATGTGTACCAACTACCAAGTTTGAATGTGGAAGGTAATATATGTTTACCTAAAAGCATTAGTGCACATCTTATGTTAAACTGTTAAATATTGTGATCCATATATAGGTGGTAAAATGGATGGGTTGGGTAGCGGGTCAAATGGGTTATTTTTTTTATATGGGTCCAAACAAGTCGTAACTAGTTTAATACCCGTCCGTTGGACGGGTTACGCTAAGGTAACAAACAAAGACAATGTATATTGATGGTGTTTCGGTTTGCTTCTCCTTTTTCCTCTTTTCCATCTCCTATTTGAAAATATTACAACCATCGAACTTTTCTTTTTCTTCTTTTCAAACCAGTGAAACGCATTCTCAAAACACATTATCCAAACACTACAAAAATGACATATTAACTTTTAAGAAGTCAAAAACTTAAAAGCAGCTCAAAATAAACAATCCCAAACACCCACGTTAGGTGAACACAAGTCTAAAGAACATTATAAACAAAAGCACCATTTTTTAATTTATAAAAGTAAAACGAACATGAAGAGTGTACAACCACAAAACAATATAAAATAAAACTGATAGAGTGGTAAAACATGAAATTGTGTCATTTTAATGAAAAAGTAAACGATAGACAACATTGGGGGAAAGTGTAGTAACATTCAAATATGGTTGGTTTACTGTCTATATTTTCTCAGCTTTTGGATCGTTCTCTTTAACCTCAAAGGTGGCCTCTTTTCGACCTGTTAACGTTTTTATACGACAACAATCCAACCAATTAAAACACTTGACATAACCACGAACAAATAAATTTAGAAAGTCAAGAGGATACATTTAAGTAATACATAACACCATAACCTCCGTAATTGGAGAGCTTTTATTATGTTCAATCAGCATCACAATCTGTATGTTCTGATGCTCTCAAATCAGATTGTTGATCCCGTTGTTTACAAGTTTGCTCAGGTAATTTACATTTCAGTTTGTTAGGGTTACCTAGTTTAATACCCGTGACGGGTTACGCTAACTACGTAACAAACAAAGATAATCTATATTGATGGTGTTTGGGATTGCTTCTCCTTTTCCATCACCCTTTCTCATTTTTGAAAAAGTCAGAACCATCTAACCTTTCCTTTTCTTCTTTTCAGGCACAAAAACTCTTCTCAACACATTATCCAAACACTACAAAAATGACTTATTAACTTTTTTTTTTTTGGTAAATGAGCTTTCGCCCGGCAAACTTTAATAAAATGAAAGGATTTTACATGTATTTGTTGGAGGGGCATAACCCCCGTAACACTTGGACTCCCAAAACATGTTTTGGGAACCAACAAAACCGAAAACCATACTATGCCTACTAAAAAATAAACTCCTAGTAGGAAATAGGAATAATATCCTTTTCAAGCGTAACAATATTACAAAAACTTACAACAAACATAACACTGGTATCAAAAAATCCAAAAACTTTGGGCCTTCAATCTTCAAATAAATAATACCCATGTCGTGGGCCTTCCACATGATAGCAGCCAAAGTAATTAAAGCCACACAAGCAGGAAATAAATTGGGCCAGCCAAGAGGGCCGCATTCCATAAGCAAACCAGGACCGCAACCAAGGATGATTAAATATAAAGGAGCCCAAATTAAAACATGCCCGATGCACAAAGTCGGAACAATAAAACTTGAGCTAATCCGTATCAAAAACTCGGAGATCAAACCAGGAAACCCGGGACGAAAGCCCGGATTATAACCTGCCCAGCACATAAACTCTGACCCTATGTAGCACGGATAAGGGTACGGGAACGGCAAAATTCAAAAATACAAGATACGGGTATGACAAAAAAAATAATGTTAAAAAATAAAATTATATTAAACAAAGTCCAAAAAATAAAAATATATTAAACAAAGTCCAAAAATATATTAAACTACAAAAACACTACATAAACAATAGGTTTTTTTTTTGAAAGTTAACTATTATTCACAAGCGCACCCTCAAATAGAGAGCCGCCAAAACAAAAAAACCAATACATAAACAATAGGTAATTAATTATCGTTAATTGATTATTCTATTCTCTGTTGACTTAAAAAATAGTATTTTTTTAGTTTTTCCGTTTTGTTGGGTTTTCAAGAAATTGAGAAATAGGAACATTCAATTTATTGATTCTATTCTCTGTTCCTTATTCTATTCTATGTTCCTCAATTTCTCAAATAAACAATAAACAATCAATGGTTATCATAGAGGAGGATACATAATGGTTATCAAAACATCCAAATATTCTCTCGCATTCAAATATTGAGAAACAGGAGCATATAGAATGGTTATCAAAGCATCCAAATATTCTCTTGCATACAGAATGATTATCAAAATTATCAAAGTCAAATAAAATCAAATCAAAGGGTTAAATCCCTAAATATTTTAGGAAACGTCAACGATACTTTATTTTGGAAGTACCCAATATCGGGTACGGTTTTGTATAAGTCCCCAATATCCGGATACTTTTGGGAAACGTCCCCAAGCCGTTCCCTAGGCGTTTCTGTCCCCGAGTCATCCCCGGGACGGGTACTCGATACAAACTGGCGTCCCCGTGCTTCATAGCTCTGACCCATTCCCGGGATTCAGACCAAAATCATACCAAACCAAACACTCGGCTCCATACAACATACCCGGGCAGTCGAAACAAACCCAATCAAAACAACAAAAAATAACCATCCAAAGAATTGTTCTTTTTCCAAGCATAAATCTGGTGAGATAAACCCGGAGCATGTACGCTGAACAGACCCAGTTCATGACTTGACGCCGGAGCCAAACAGCACACCCGGAGCAGACCCAGACTAACGCAGAAAAATAGGATAGACTCGGACTTAAACACAAAATCGGAGGAAACCCATCCCAAAACACATACCCGGACATAAGCAAAAGGACCGGAATGATAAAACAAAGTCCCTGACCAAATGGAACGATTGGTAGGGGCAGACCCGGACACCAAAATACCCAACCCGGACACTTAAATCCGGACACCAAGCCAGGACGCCAAGAGCACAACCAGCCAACATAATCTTAAAAAACCTGGAAACAAACTAGAATTTTCCCAGCTTATAACAACCAGCTTTGCTGCCAAAAAAGATCAACCATCGGCCAAACAAAATCAAACAAAAAGTTCCGAATAAAAGCAACTTACGGGCACCACCCAACACCAACCGACACAAAGACATACACAAACCCAAAACCCAAAAAACAGACCCATTAAACAGGAACGAAAGACACATAAAATTAACGTTTAGGAGGTTTCACAACTACGGGATCGAAATATTTACCCGTCTTTGCGAGTTGCGATAAAAACTGGGCTGAGCCACTATCATCTTCGTAAACATCCTTGTCACAAAAGTCTGGATCCAAATCTAGCTCCATGCATTTATCGTAAAAGAACTCCCACTCCCCGTCAACCCACTCTTCATGATCCTCCGCTTTAACCGCTCTCGCATCACTCCGAAGGGCATCAATAATTCGTTTTTTTTTGCACATCCGTTATGCCATAGTCTTTATCGATGATCCGGTTTAAAGACTCTGAAGGATTAACCTGTCCCCAACACAACACAAAACGCAATTGCATTTAATCATCAACCACCTCCGAATATCCAAGTTCACCTACAATGCTTCTTAGACTTTTTCCATATTAACTCCCATCTCAATCAGTATAGGCCCATGACAATTTACAAGATTCCCAGGCATCCAGCCCAACAAATTAATTCCACCATAAGAATCCCATCTAATAATCCATACTTATTTTATTTTATGGGCCTTCTCATTATTTTTTTTAAAGCTACAACCCATGTTTTCCTCTTTTGAGATCCACTTTAGTACCAGTCCACTTAAAAGACAACAAATCCATAAGCAATGGTTTATCCCAGTACACTTTAATTTCCAGGCTCACTTGTTTGTATCCAGTCCATTCTACTTGTCGAGTATTTCCCTTATATTTTATGAGTCTGATTAAATTTCCCTCGTGGCAGTTTTGGTCTAACTTTTACCTTATTTTAAGTAACCAACTTTTTTAGGAAAGAAAAAATCATCAGTTTCAACAATTCTGGTACAAGGTAACAAACTTTCTGAAGCTTGGATTTAAGGTAATATGATCTGGTAACTGACAATTTTGATGGAGAGGTAATTTGTCCATAACAAAAAGTGATTTTACGCAATAAATGATACATTTTTTTCACATTTATTGCGTAAAATCACTTTTTGTTATGGACAAATTACCACTCCATCAAAATTGTTAGCTAACAGATCATATTACCTTAAATCCAAGCTTCAGAAAGTTTGTTACCTTGTATCAGATTGTTGAAACTGATAATTTTTTCTTTCCTACAAAAATTGGTTATTTAAAATAAGGTAAAAGTTAGAACAAAACGTTTTTTTTCACAATTTTAGCCTCGCGTCACAGAAATAGTCCAGCAAAATAATTACGTGTAAGAATAAAATTGTCAACAGCAAAACGTTTGATGTGGGCAAATTGCCTCCAATCATAATTGAAAATTTTCTTTCTTAGCGTGCCGTCTAAAATCAATTGGTGGGTATAAGTTTTGCGTCCTTACCTCCATTCTAACCAACTTGAGTTCTGCCTCTAGTGAAGCAATGATGTTTATGACTCTGTAAAACCACAAACAATAAAACCAACAATTAATCCATGTATACAATCAATCACAGAATACACAATTGCTATGGTGTTTATGACTTTTATAATCTCATATATGCTATTTTTTTTGAAAGAAATGCTGAAAAAATATACCTTTCGTCAAACTATAAAGCAGAGAAACCCACTTCAAATAGGGATGTTTGAGTTGACGATGATGTTTATTCCAAACATTTCCAAAATGGGTGGGTTAGGAACATAACCCACTTATTTTGTTTACTTTTACCCATTTGACCCGTAAAAGATAAAACATAACCAATCCAAAAGCAATCTATTCATCAGTTGACTTGAAGAGCGGTTTTTCTAATCAACAAATTAATTGCAAATAAGCACAATGTAGTAATGTACTTCTGGCCATATTTTATTTTACACAAATACAACAAAACTATTTTATTTGTATCTTAATACCAATTCATGTAGAGTAGATAACAAAGTTAACTGCAGTATACTTACTATGTGCCCTATCGGTTCATGGGAATAGGGTGTCACAACTGACATGAGCGCAAAATTGTTACAAAAACACACTTTAGTTGAAGTATGTATTTCACCCTCATTGATTACCAACATGCACCTTCTTAAGTTTTGCAACAACCCTTTTTAGGTCATGAACACATGATCTGTTCTAAAACGAACAATAATTAAATTGTTATACAGAAAATACCATGGTTGGCTAACTTTGATTTAAATTTTCAGCCACAATATTATACTTTTGCGCCTTAAACCCCATCCCTAGTATAAAAAATAATATATGTGGTAAAAATACCAGTAGTAATCTAAAATTTTATTTATTTACAAAATGCATCATAAACAATAGAAAAGGATATACAAAAGAAATAAAGAATAAAGAGATAGAGATCAAACAATACAATATAATATCAGAGCATTTGCATATGTAGTGCCAACAACATTTAGGGATATTAATGGTACCTTTATAGGTGATGTCCCTTCCTTGGGTAGCCATGGCTGATCGAGGAAGCACAACAATTGGCAGGAGGAGGTGGATGATGGCTGGCAGAGAAGATGGCAATGAACTGCACAGAAGGAAAGACCGAAGTGCGGAATTTGTGTTGTAAGTAGGTAAACCTAACAAACTGAAATGTAAATTACCTGAGCAAACTTGTAAACAACGGGATCAACAATCTGATTTGAGAGCATCAGAACATACAGATTGTGATGCTGATTGAACATAATAAAAGCTCTCCAATTACGGAGGTTATGGTGGACACGAGTGGCCGGCGACTCACTTCACATTTAACAAAGCGAACCCTAATTTTTCCAATTTGGGTGTAAACAATTAGATGCTTCTATGCCTTTTGGGTTAGGGATGCAAATCAACAATTGATTGTTGATTTGGATTTGGTTGGGGGAGAGACGGCCAGAGAAAATTCGATTGTTGATTTGGGTTTTCTAGGTGAGAGAGGAGCAGAGAATTCGAGAGGATGGTGTATAATGGATTGGAGAGGATGGCTGGTGATAGTTTTATACACAGTGGCAGACGAACGTGGGAGAAGTTAGGGGAGAGACTGTAGGAAATAGGTTCACCTTTTGAAAAATATAATTACAAAATATATCATAACGAGACTCTCGTTATTCGTAGGAAATATCATAGTACAATACCGGTTGCAATAACTAAATAAAAAAAATATAAATATAATTATATATACCAATCTTGATTCAAGCCGCATCTCTGGTGGGTCCTTCACGCGCACTTGATAGCATCCTAGACTCGATTATTCATCATCTTGAGTCTTGAAAATTACCCCTTGACTGCAACAAAGAGCACACTAAAACGTTGACGATTTTGGTTGAGGCACGTGTTCAACACGCTTCCCTTAAAACAGATTTCGCGCCTCTACTAAAGATGACGCGTCTGTCTCCCAGGGTACAACAGCCGAAGCAGTCTGTACTGCCGGAGATGGCTCACCGGCCCAAGGTTACATCCGGTAATTGTAGTGTTTGAACTCATGTGGTGGAAACAAGTAGAGAGTACTCATCTCTCTAGTTGGTGTTCAAGTGTTCATACTACTTCTAGTATTCTTCATGTATCAAGCAATACTCTATTCTTGTTGTAACAAAAAGAAAGGCACATAGCCTACTATATGAACAAGACTAGTGAAAGGATTCACTTAATTATTCACTTAATTAGTCACTTAATTAGAGACTTAAAAACTCTAATAAAACTAATTAAATAGACAAGAGTTACTCTTTTATTGCCACATGAATATTCTAATTAATATTTATAATTTTATTAAATTATAAATATATTTAATATCCATTCACCAAATTTCCAACAATCCCCCACATGAATGGAGATCGTTCAAAACACTTAAAATTTCCAATGTAACCTCGACAGTTGAGTTTTGCATACGATAGGTAGGTGTTACCCTTTGAACCTTCGCTCATGAAATGCACTTAGCCCACTAGCTCTGAGTAGATCTCAATGTCTTTGAACTCGTCTGCCGTTTGTGTAGACGACAATACACTTCACACAAGACTCTCCCTAGCCGGGTATAGTCGTGTCCAATAATGGTCGTGGAACACTTTCCTGGTTCTGCGAGAGCTCTAGGAATTGTGCCCTCAATTCCATTCGAAGCGACCTCACTTCTCTCTAACATAGGTGATTCTCCTTAGATCATTAAAAGCATTGTGGTTATCGTGATCTATCCAAATCATTTACCACATATTATGCTTAGCCTCACACTTGTCACTTTTAGGAATGGACTAGGAAGTTTATTAATCTTTATAATAAACTACCTTATTAAATGCGTAGGGTTATTCCCCCACAGTGACCTCGCTTATTCATACAATTAGGTTTTCCTATTGAACTCAATTCTTGGGATCTCCAGTCTACTGAGTTAGGTTTCCATCATATGAACTTCATTTTTCAAGGGCTTCAGTCCCATTCCACAACTTGATCTCTAATAAACCCTCAGGTTGTTGGATCCATAACATTAGCAAATAACTTTGCGTATTTGAGATAAGTTGTCATGATGTGTTCTTAACTCGTAAGTTAATTTTGCCTATTGTCAACTTCTAAGACTATAACCTCAGTGGCCATCTGAATCTGGTTATAACATATGTCTTCGTATATCATTTAAGGCAAACACATCTCCATTATGCACTACGACCTTTGTGTCCTCCACTTAGTCGTCTACTTGCAATGTTAGATTGGATTACAAAATCCTTATTGCCAAACTTTTATGATACAAATGCAAGACACCCCCACATTTAAGTGTTATAGGATATCATCCAGATGGGGTAATGAAAACCATTTCTACATACCCTTATAGGGTTGTTTCTAAATGGATCATCCCCCACATTTCTTGCCATTTGATTAACATTTCCGTAACTTCACTTATGACGACATTTATACACATATGATTGAACAAGATCAACCTCATTGTATCAGTGAATTCAACTCATACTGCATTAGCTTACATAAGTTTCTGAGCTAACCAAAGAAACACTTGCCATTGTCATAAGTTTGTCACCAACTTAGAATAATTCTAATTTAACATCTAGAATAAGCTTAGACAATGAGTTCTCCTCATTAGCTTTTCGAACAAACTCTTAAAAGTTACATGTCTTTTCCTTATAATGAATGAAAAATCCTCCCTCAACTTTGTCTATACACAAATTCTTTTTGTGTTCATACACATTTGAATGTTTAGAGTTAATTAGTCTCCGTCAAGACCCATAATTAACCAAGTACTCGTCTAGCATGCTTTAGACTATAATACTTTAGCATGTGAACAGAAGATGCATCATTCTGATTCTTCACAGCCCTAAGGATATCATAATATCACTTTGCAACATTGACGTGTGCGTATATGTACATAATTTTGCAATGTATTACACACGATTTGGTTTTAAATTTATAAAAGTGATTATTACTTTTACATCAAAACACACACGAAAGAGGCAAGTGTACCCCGTCATATATGTAATAAAGTATCGGTAAGAACCAAGTATCGATCCAAGGAAATGGGCGGAGAAATAATACTAGACCTTTGTCACTAAACTACCGGTAAAAACATAGGTTTGTTTGATTTAAACTAAACTAAAGTAAGCGTAAACGCAAACATAATAAAAACATAATAGATAATAGATAAAAAGCCTTGCTAAATACACAACCACAGCATGTCAACTAAGTCAGTTTTGGCACTGGAAGCATTTGGTCAATTTTCCATTTTAAGACAATTAGTATCCCTTTCGGGAATCCTAACATGACAATCATTCGGAAAGTTAAAACGATAAACACACTTTAACCACCTAAAATTGTTCTTTAACGTGCAATTGATAAATGTCTATGAAAATCTCTTAAAAATAAGTTAGTCATCCGTTAGGAGTTTTCTAACCGCACTTAATCAAGGAAAGAGACACCGATAAACACAATGCAACCACCGAGACAAGCATAAACTATATTAAATCACAACCGAGTTCATTTTACAAATCTTGCGCAATAATTCACTAAGATAGCAATTTTGGCCTAAACTACTAACTAAGCTAACAAATCATGGCAAGAATTTATAACGACACCATCTAACCCGTTAAGGCCCTTACGTGACGGCAAGCTCTCTTGATTAACAATAATTACATTTTATTAAATCACTAACCATTTCTAGTATCATGATGCATACATTTAAACCAAGTTAAACTAGTTAACCAAATTCAAAGTTTACTAATACAAGATTAATTAAGCTTCATTTTTCAACTATCTTAACTAACCAAGCATCAATCATCCAACACAATTACTTATAATCAAGAAATCAATATCAATAACAAGGTTGCAAACTAATCATCAAAGATTAACATAGAAAATACTTCAAGTGTCATTACAAACAAAGCTTAACATACTAATGGCAATAATCTAGCAAGGGATTGTTGTGTTTTTGCCCAAAGGCTACAATAATACATAAACAATAATCTAAATACTTGAAAGATTAACAAAAACATGGAAAGATTAGAAAATCAAACCATAAACAAGTACTAGACTAAGGATCCGGGTAGTAATCGAGCTAAACGGGACAATGTGGCTTGATTCCGGGTGAAAGCTAATGCCTCCGGAGCCTGAAAATCGCCTGTGAAGCTCTCCAAAAATCCAGAATATCGAACAGAAGGTTTCTGTTCTGTTTTTATATTTTTCGCTGTCGCACGGTCGTTCTCCACATGGCACGACCGTGCACTTTAAGCAATTATTGGGCATGGGTCACCATACTGCATGACGTCAGCAGATCTTTGACCGGATACGATATCGCACGACCGTTCTTCGTGTGGAACGGTCGTTCAGTTCCGGGTTACTTTTTGCACGCCGAGTCGCACAGGTCGTTCATCACCGAGACTCTGTTGGTTCATCGGATACGCACGGTCGTTCCTCAGATGGAACGTCCGTTCTTCACCGAGCCGCCTTGTTTTCCTAGAACGCCCAGTCGCACCTCTCGTTCATTGCCGGGTTGATCAACTTTGTCGGAGATGCACGACCGTGCATCAGGTGGAACGGTCGTTCCACACGCCCAGGTCAGTTTTCTTAACAGAATGTCCGCAGCTTCGTCGTTTTGTCCGGAAAGTCCTCGTTTTTGCTATCATCTTGTCTGGAATGCAGTTTTAGGCCTGTAAACAAAAGTGTAGATATTTAAGTATCCGAATGACGGTTTTACGGCCAAAAACGCATAAAATAGGGGTAAAACGGGGGACTAAAATATGTGTAAATTAGCGAATATCAAATCTCCCCACACTTGAACCTTGCTTGTCCTCAAGCAAGCTAAACTAAAAAGCAACAACAGATATAAACAAACAAGAACGATAATTTACACACTATTTTATTGAAAAACTAATATAAACGGTTAGCCGGTTTGTCGAAAGACAACATCAAAAGACTCAAACCCAACAAGCATATGCAATTAAAAAGCGACAACCAAAAAGCCGTGACAAAACATTTAATTGACTCACATGTTAATCTTCACACAACTCACAATGTTCACACACACTCGGTTTTATTTATGAAACATACATAAAATGTGTATGCGTAAACACTCAACGCCTAGTCAATGAAATGTGCAATATCATAAGCTTGTCATAAGATCTCGTCTCCACCAACTAACATGTAAACAAGTGTAAATCAAGAGGTCTTTACGGGTTATAACGTTAGGCTTGGGCGAAGGGTATGGAAGTGGACATTTAAAATGGCGAAAATGGTTAAAACTCGGTAGTAGTGTTTAACTAGCAACAAACAATACAACTATACATACATATGCCTTAAAAAGGCGACTATTGCGCAATCGAGCTTATAAACAAGATTTTAACATTTAAGCATTCAAAATTGCTCGATTTCTATCAACTTCACCCTATTTTAGGGTGTTTTATTTTCTGTTTTTTTTTTTTTTTTTTTTTTTTTTGCAAACTAATACAATCTATTATATATAATAAATGAAAGTTATTTGGGCCACGTGTCAACACCAGAGAGCCCCTAAATGCCCTTTTTCCCGCCCAACAGTGCCATCCCCTTTTCCTTATATAACCTCTCTTCTCACTTCTGATCTTTCTTTACAAACGCCTAGGGTTCTTTCTCTCTGTATATTCAGGCGATTCAAATTCAAATTTCACAAACCTTAATCTTCTTCCAGACGCCACCATAAAATCATCTTTTGTTCATCGATTACTTCATCAAAAGGTTTGTTCTTCTTTTTTTTAGTTGAAATAGTTTCATGATTTCCTGTTATTTATACTAATCCTTTGTGTTTTGTGTCTTTTCATGTAACCATTGTTAGGGTTTCGTTCGAGAGTTAGATCAAGAGATGTGTCGCCGGCTAATGGTTCTCCATAATCATGGTATGTGTTTTTGTTTTTGATTTTTACTTAAGTTTTGTTATCTGAGTTGTTACTAAATGATTATTTTCAATGATCTGTTGCAGATGATTATGATGATGATTGTTCTACTGTCCTTTCCAGTATCATTGTTCCAACATCGTTTAAGTATGTGTTTTTTGCTACTCCGATTTCCAAATTTTGAGTTTTTAATTATCAAGTGATATACTCTAATTGTCGCTTTATAATTGACTTGTGCAGGAGATGATGATGACTTGTCCAAGAAAGGATCTGCTACTGTTGTAGTATACTAGAGCAATGGTCTTTCCTGCCTTTTTTGTATTAAAAGAAGCATAAAGTTTGGTTTAAACCACAGTTCTTTATAAACAAAGTTAAGGATTAAGTATATGAGGACAGGGCTCTTCTTCACCAGCTGAAGAAGTGTTTTCATGTACTGCATCTTGGTCTGTTCACTAGAGATCAGCTTTCTATAAATCCTGATGTTAATGCATTGAGTCCTTCCATGGAGTTCATGTCGATTGTTGGAGATATACAATGATTGACTTTATGTACCTAGAGTTTGATTAACCAAAGGAAAACGACTGTTTAGTATCAGCAGTGGTTCGGCATATACAACGGATTTAAATTTAGTATTTAATTATCAGTGGTTCTTATGTAACTTTAGTATTTAATTATCAGTGTTTCTTATGAGGTGTTTATATGTAACAGAATTTATCACAACTCGTTATTTGTTTGATCTGTATTATAAATACAACAGTTGTTTGATTTTTATACTATTAAATAAAAATGTAGTACACTTAGATGTTAAATAAGTTCCTCATTATGATTATTTGGATATAATGTTTTTGAAATTCGTCTTTTTTTTTTTACAAAGAGATGTTTATGGGCAAACCTCTATTTATCGTCAAACATTTGTTTAACAGGAAATATGTTTTTATGTTCAAACATCTGTTTAAGGTCGTTTATGGGCAAACCTCTATTTATCGTCAAACATTTGTTTAACAGGAAATATGTTTTTATGTTCAAACATCTGTTTAAGGTCAAATATCTGTTTATCTCCAAACAATTGATATTGAAGGTGAAATATTTGTTTAAGGTCAAAGATATTTAAAATAGTAAAAAATGATAGTTTTCATTAATCCTTAAAAGTCTGTTGGAACCACTGTTTTGGTTCAAACATCTGATTGTTAAAGTCTGTTGGAACCACTGTTTTGGTTCAAACTTCTGATTGTTAAATGTTATCCACTGCTGAGAGACAACCTCCGTTTCTTTATGCTGGGAGACAACCTCCGTTTCCACTGATCGGAAGTTATAGCCACTGGTCACTTTTACATTTTTTATATCCACTGATATGGACCATCAGCGGTTTCCCTAAAAAATAGTAACTGCTCACATTTTTATTATTGATGTTGTTAATTAGTAATAGATTGTAATTATTAAATGAAAACTAGAATATGCTATCAAATTACCATTTTACCTGATCTTTACATTCCAATGACATAAGAGTTCCACCAAAATTATTTTCATGATAAAATTTAAAGTTAAATTAAAAAATAAAAAATAATCTTGATGACTATTTGTTCCAAATCAAATCAGTAATTAATGCTGATTTCTTGAGCTTTGGACATTTGATTAAGCAAATTTTGAATTTCAAATTGACGGTTATTATATCTTGATTAAAGTTTAAATAAAATTTAAAAAAGTCATGATGACATTTGTTTTCAAATCAAGTCAGTAGTTATTGATAATATCAGTAATTTTGAAATTCAAAATATTCAAAATGGTAATTTAAAATTTTCGTTCTCTCTCTCTCTTTTTTTTTTTTTTTTTTCCTATTTTGCATATCATTTCTAATATTTAATTACTTTAATAAAGCAGCATATAAGAATATACACTACTTACGTTTGAAATTAAATCTGAAATTTATGACGTACAACAGTGGATAACTACAACAGTGGTTCAACATCAACTTTAGTTTTTCTATTGTTTATTTGTTTATGTTAGCAATGTTTATATGTAACAGTGTTTTCCGCATCAATGTTGTAAAGACTGATAGGTTGTTAGATGTCATCACCTCAGTGTTTTATATGTGACCATTTTTATGGCATCAGTGTTTATATTTAATTTATATTTAACAGTGTTTAGGACTGTTGTTTATACGTAACTCTATTTATCACATCAATTCAGTGGTTTGATCTGTACTATTAATTGAACAGTTGTTTCATCTTTATACTAATAAAATTCATATACACTTTGATTAATAGTAAGCTCCTCATCTTGATTGTTTGGGTATAGTATTACAATCAAATTATGAAATGAAAACTAGAATTACAATCAACTTACCATTGTACCTAATCTTTACATTCCAATTACCTACAAGAGTTCCACCAACATTATTTTCATGATAAAATTTAAATTTAAAATAAAAAATAAAAAAAAATTCTTGATGACTATTTGTTTCAAATCAAATCAGTAATTAATGCTGATTTCTTGAGCTTTGGACATTTGATTAAGCAAATTTTGAATTTCAAATTGACGGTTATTATATCTTGATTAAAGTTAAAATAGAATTTAAAAAACTCATTATGGCATTTGCTTTCAAATCAAGTCAGTAGTTACTGATAATGTCAGTAATTTTGAAATTTAAAATTTGCAAAATGGTAATTTAAAATTTTGGTTCTCTCTCTCTCTTTTTTTTTTTTCTACTTTGCATGTCCTTTCTAATATTTAATTACTTTGCATACCTTTGAAATTAAATCTGAAATTTATGACGTCCAACAACAGTGTCAAACTACAATAGTGGTTCAGCATCAACGTTTGTTTATTTGTTTATGTTAACAGTGTTTATATGCTACATGAGTTCCGCATCAATTTTTTATAGACTGTTAGGTTGTTAGATGTCATCACCTCAGTATTTTATATGTAACCATTTTTATGGCATCAGTGTTTATATGTAACAGTGTTTTGGAACAGTTGTTTTTACTATGTAACAGTGTTTCGGAAGAGTCCTCACTCCAGTGGTTTGATCTGTACTATTAATTGAACAGTTGTTTCATGTTTATACTAATAACATTCCTATACACTTTGATGTAACAGTATTTATCACATCATTTCAAATTGATGGTTATTATTTCTTAATTAAATTTAAAATAAAATATAGAAAAGTCATTATGACAATTGCTTTGAAATCAAGTCAGTAATTTTGAAATTTTGAAATGATAAATATACAAAATGGTAATTTAAAATTGACGTTCTTTCTGTTTTTTTTTTTTCTATTTTGCATATCATTTCTAATATTTTATTATTTTAATAAAGCAGCATATAGGGATATACACTCCCTACCTTTGAAATTACATTTGCCACTGCATTCAGTTAAAAATTTTATTGGATAATCGGTAACCTTGAATTCCAACCTTGATATTTTTTTTTAAGAACATCCATGCTTATTGTATTATTAGCATATTACGTTTAGCAATACTTATTATTTACAAGATTCTTTTTTTTTTTTTATGTACAGTCTTCAAATGGAGGTTGCAAAGGTTACCATGCTTAACGATCTTAATACATTCTCAAACAACTATTCGATTAGAGTTAAGATTGTTAGCATTTCGAAGAAGATGATGAATGATAGCAAAAATGAAATATATCGTCTTGATATGATCTTCATGGATGAGATGGTACCGTATATAGTTGTCTTATCATTTTTTTGGACATATGAATATCCAAATTAGTATAACACCTTTTTTATTTAATCGGATGTTTCATATTCTTAGGGAACTATGATACAAGCCAGCTGTTTGCATAAAATGCTTGGAAAATTCAAAGACTTCCTTCAGTTGGATGAATGTCTTCTTATCACCAAACCTTCTCTTGCTACTAATAAGTCCTCTGCTAAGTATACCAAGAGAAATGACAAAATATCACTTTATTTCTATACTTCTGTTGAGAAATGCTTTGACTGGTCTGGATCGAAATACCGTTTTAATTTCGTTAACCTCAAGGATGTTGTTAAAAATAAAATTGAAGTAAATACAGTTATTGGTATGTAAATCACTACATGATATATATCTATTGTTTTGTCTTATTGTTTTTTTTATTGTTATCACTTCTTAATGCTGTTTTCTTTTAACAATATATTTTTGTTTATAGATTGGATTGGTTATGTGGATGTATGTTTTAATCTAGAGGATACGTCAAAGAAGGATGGGAGCAAGGGCAAGAGACTTAATCTTAGACTTGAAGATCTTGAGTGCGTTCTTTTTATTAAGTTGTTGCATTTTGACGTTTAAACCATTATAAGGTTGCTTGATGTTATTATGTTTTATGTTAATATTTTTAGAGGCCAAAAGTGTCCGGTTACTTTGTGGGATGGTTTTGCTATTGACATGTTTGCTTACATGAATGATAAGAAAAGAGAGAAATATGTTGTTATCCTTTGTCATTTTGGTATGGTCAACCTTTACAAAGGTACAATTTAAACTTAATTAGTTTAATTTTTTTTTATCTTTAGTAATTTAAACGTTGTATTTATTTATACATTTTAAATTTGACAGTATTTATATTGATCTACTCAAGTTTTTATTTTTAAATTCAGGCAAGCGTGGAGTTGCAAATGGGTTTGAGCTGAGCAGACTTTTTATTGACACTGACATTGAAGAGATTTCCTCTTTTAGGAAGAGGTATAGTTAGTAATATGCATATAAACATTGAATATTATTATTTTATACTTACATTTAATTTTTACGTTTTAATTTGATCGCATGAATCTGTTTAGGTATGTAGAGAAAATTTCAACTTCATCTTCATCAAATGAGCATGTTGGTTCAAATGTTATCTCAAGTGTTGAAGATGAGTTTCTTAGTAACCCTGATTTCATGCTTATTGGTTTCCTTGGAACGATATCAACGGTGTGTATTTTCTTATAAGTACTCTACATGCTGAGTTTTTTTATACTCTTTTCTAAGTGTTATTATTTTTGTTTGATATTGATAGACAAAGAAGGTTTTGATTCTTGCCACAATCACAGCTATATGCACTGATAAACTTTGGTATTACAATGGTTGTAACCACTGTAAGTCAGGTGTGGAGGAAAGATTTGTAACGAAAGAAAATGCGGATGGTTCATTTGATGTTGATCATGCAAAATCGTTGGTTTGTACAAATGATAAATGTGGAGGAGTCGACATCTATTCTATTCCGCGGTTTGAGATTACAGTTTTTTATTTCCTTATACTAAATACTAATATGAACGGTTCATATTAGTAATACTAATGTTTTCATTTGTTTTTAACTTTGATAGGTTCAAGATACCTATTAGGGTGCAAGACTCTTCCGGTACTGTGTCTTTGACACTGTTTGATTTCGAAGCTTACAAGATTCTTAACAAATCTGCAAAAGAGTTACTTACAATCCAAGATCAGGTAACAAATACATGCATTCAGTTGTTTGGCCATGTAGTTAATATAACTTAAAATTAATTTTTATAAAATTCTATGTTCTCAATTATGGAATCATTCTTCTTATTGTAATTTATATTAATTTTGATAAAATCATAGGTTGTTAATTCTGGAGACATACCGAACCCATATCCTGAGATCTTTGACACATTGATTGGAAAGAGGTATGCTTTCATCATAAGTGTTAAAGACTATAACATTGAGCATCAGGTTGAAAACTATGGTATTTCAATGGCCACTAACGATGATGAGATCCTTGCTGCGCTTTCCGCCAAATTCACTCTTAACCAGGTTTAAATCTTCATTATGTGAATCTTTTAATTTTATAGTTATATCTTTTTGAAATAGATTTATACCATTGTGTGTATTTTATGTTATTGTGTATTATGTACTTAAATCATGAGCAGTCCGAATCGTTGGATGTTCCAGATTCCTGCAGTTTGTCTACTCCTGTTGACCTTATGAAGGTAATATGAGAATTTGTTTATTTGTACTAAATTTTTTGAAACGTTAGTACTTACTGTCTTTTTATATCAGGATGAGATGTCATGCTGTGGTGACAATGTTACCCCTTTATCCCAACCACTGGTAGGCACTAAGAATCCCTCTTCAGATGAAACAAAACGTAAAATTCTTGAAGTGTTCGATGTGGATGATGCATTAGGTTGCTCCTCGACAAAGCGCCGCATCAGTGATGAACTGTGTCTGGATGAAGATGCTGGTGTTTCGACGCTTTTGATTCCAAAGATTGAAAAATAGTTTTTTCAGTATTTTCAGATACATTTACGTGTTGATTTCATATGCTGTTGCCATGTTGAACTTATGGTTTTCGTTTTGTTGCTTTTGGGTGTTTGGTGGGTTATGTTTTGGACTCATTGTGTGGTTTTGAATTCCTGAAAACTTATCTGCTTATTTTACTGTTATGTTCTAATATTATAATGACTATGATGTTTCTTTGCATATTATTATCTATATTGTTAAATAAATATTGAGATTTCAAAGAATTCACGTTCATCTTCTACGGCAGCTAATTCAGTGCATCGAAATTTACATAGTAAGTGAAATTATTTCTTAACTCATGTTTCAGTTGTTAAGTAGCATCACTTAATCCTTAACTCATGTATCAGTTGTTAAGTAGCATCACTTAATCCTTAATCACGATTCTCTATCCACTGACTACTACATCAGCAGTTGTTAACGATTAGTAGTTCACTATCAGTTGTTAAGTACCCTTAGTGTTTTAATCACTAGCAGTGCTTACAAGTTTTTCATCAGCTGTTTCACTTAACAGAAGTTTCACATAACAGTAGTTTCGCTTAACAGTAGTTTCACTTAACAGTATTTTGCTTTATTCATTTTAAATTCATGTTAAATTCATTATTACAATTAAAGCCAACATAAATGCACACTTGCATTATGTTAAACATACATAACGGACACAAAACGTCATACCTAGAAACATAGAAGGATATCCAACTTGGTAGACTTGACAGAACTTACAGACTTGAAAACAAAAGATTGTAACATACAACGAGTTTTCAAATTTCTTTATAATGAAAACTCAAGGAGTGAATGGTGCACTTCGGAATGTAGCTGATAACCCCCTTTTTGGTGTAGCTCTTCGATTTTCCTTGAAATTCCCAAGCTTGGTATTTTCATATCTGCCACTGGGGTTATATTCATTCATATGCACCAAACAGCTTATGTTTTAGCAATTGATCGTTCTGTTCAATCACTTCCTTATGTGCATCGCACTAACTTCTAGGAGGTTGTCAAGTATTCTCGCCAATGTTTTCGTAGTTGGTGTTTTGTGTATCTTTACATCCGCAGCCATTCTGTACAATAAAAATATCCATAGTAAGACGGCTGATACAGTAATTTCATAATGCATATAAGTATACATATATGATGAACCCAAGATGAGGAACCCAAAACTCAGTTGATCTGAAATGAAGAAAACACATTCAAATGACCAATACGATGAACCCAAAACATATAGTCTTTAACCAACTTTATATGAGAATCAAAACAACAACCATACCCAAATTTCAACATGAACAGCAGAGACTTAAGAAACTCAGATTTCAACATTAATAGTAGATACTTAAGAAACCTGTCCCTGTTTTAATCGATTGTATATTTTAAACATTTCAAACAAACTATAACACAAAAACAATCTTAGATTAACGCCAAAAACCAAAAAAGCAGTATTAATAAACAGATAAAACCAAAAACATCACAAACAAACCTTTATAATAACCAAAACCCAAACCTCTGTTTTGATACCCGAGCCAAAAACCCACAATAATCAAACAATATTTTCCACAATAATCAAACAATATTTTCACACAAAAGCTGTTACTTTCATACAGTGGTGAAAATGAGATATCATCAAACATCAACTTACATAGGGTTACACAAGCATCTAACAAGAACAGAGGGTAAACCATAGTGTCGATCATGTTTTAGGTATGTGATTTTACCTTGGATTGTTATAACAACAAATGGTTGGTGAGGAGATTCAATGAAGATGATGATTGGTGTTCGGAGTAGAGATTTTCAGATATTTTTGAGAAGTGTGATCGGTCTTTAGGGTAATTAAAGGATATTTCACAATTGTCAAACAGTCAACATAGGGAAGTGTGAGGGAGGGACTCAAACTGTTATGAATTTATAAGATCAAGGGCTGAAAAAACCCAAAAATGAATTTAGGGGATCAAGTTGATGTTTCACACATATCACAGGGACGCAAATTGCATTTTTCTCTAAACATAAATATTACTTTTTTTGTGGGTTTTTTTTATAAGTTTTGGGGTGATATCAGCAGATGTTAACCACTGCTCTTCCTTAACACTTAATCCTTAATCCCTGCTTCTGTATCTACTGTTTACTGCAGCAGCAGTTGTTAAAAATCTGTAGTTCACTATTATTGGTTAAGTACCATCAGTGTTTTAATCACTAGCAGTGCTTAAAAGTTTTCCATCAGCTGTTTGACTTAACTGTAGTTTGCATTATTAATTCTAAATTCATGGCTTCAAATTACTTTTCTTGGTAAACGAGTTATAGAAGCTCAAGTTATATCTGGTAGGAACTTTGGCACGAGAGTTTTTATTCTAAGGATTAATATGATCCCGTTTGACAAAAAAATACCTTTTCAATTTCAACAAAGACAATTTCCTTTATCAGTTTGTTTTGCTATGACAATTAACAATTGTCAAGGACAAACGTTATCAAAGGTTGGTCTTTATTTGAAAGATCCTGTCTTCACTCATGGTCAGTTGTATGTTGCATTATCAAGGGTCAAGACCAGAGAAGGTGTTAAAATACTAATATTCGACGCTGTTGGAAAACCAACAAATAAGTAATGTTGTTTACAAAGAAGTTTTTACTAGGTTGTAATCATTGTGAGCAATGTTAAAACCGTGTTTCACCGAAGTCAAGCTACTTATATTAAAAGCTAATTATAATAGATAAAACACTGTTTGAGGAATGTTAAAACGTTGTTTGACCAAAGTCTGTTTGACCAAAGTCAAACTACTTTTGTTAAAAGCACAACCGTCAGTATTTCTTCATCATCATTACACATCAAACATCTATCATCTCTTTTTTCAAAAATCACTTCTCCCCAGTCATTTTCTAGGGTTTCAATTTTCTTTTCCTCCATCTTCTACACTTCAATCACCTGAGGTTTTATTATTTTTTCTTCAGCAACTGGTATGTACATTCCTATTGATGAACTTTATATTGTTTAATCTATGTTAATTTAAATCCTATCTTGCTACTAATACGATTTTAAATGTTTATTGCTATACATTCAATAAGGGTTTACTTATGTGTTTGAATTATCTGTTAAGAACATGTTAAAATAATTATTATTTGCAGAAAATTTTTAACTCATACTCTGTTTCTATTAGAAAACCCATCACGACAATTGCTTTCAAATCAGATCAGCAAACTACTGCCCATAGCCAAGAAAGTATAACTTAGCAGATATTTCCTTTGGCAAACATATACCATAGCAGTGGTTTTGAAATTGCCGGTAATTTCAAATTCAAAATGCCTTGGGATATATACTTTGCAATTAATGCACATTAAGCAATCACTTCTCTCTTATGCTAAAGGCGTCTTATAGGTAAATGAATAGGTTAATTGTAATTATAATAACGTGTTTAATTTTATATTTTTCCCGTGTAAATGCATTAAAAGCCTAATAAGTGTCGCATGATATTCTTTCGTCTGACGATGTATTTAGTCATAGCCTTCTTCATTGGGTATATAAAATAGATTTGGCAGAGGTTTTGATCATTACCATTTTCATCTATCTACTCAATCATCTTCAAAAATTTTGTTGACGAGATTTTCACAAGGCTCTTTGCAGGATGGAAAAATTTGGGTTTCAAGTGATTGTTGACGAGATTTTCACAAGGCTTTCTGCAGAAGATATTTGCCGTTTCAAGTGTCTTTCCAAGAATTTTTATAGGGAATTGTCAAGTCATGCATTTCAGATGATGCATGCTCTCCGAAGTGGAGATTCAGTACAAAAGAAACTATTATCCTTTAAAGACACGTCAATTGTCATTGACAACGTAGTTGGTGGTAAGTTGGATGTTGTTAGTAGTAAAACCTTAAGTTTTCCTAACAATGTCCACTCTAGCTTCTTACGTATTCTATCTTCATTTAATGGGTTATTGTTAGTTTCGAATGAAGGGATTTGCTGTCAGTTGATTCTTTGGAATCCAACTATCAGGCAGTATAAGGTTTTGTGTGATGACTACTTTAATTATAATCATCATCGAAACTCTGATACCGGTGGAATTTATTTTGATCAGTTCAATGATCTCAAAGTGCTGAACATCAGATGTTACCGTAATGTAACTGCTGCTCGTGTTTACTCACGACGTCGTGAGTCATGGACAACAATAAATTTCAGTATCGTAAACAATTATAGTTCAAGTCGTTATTCATGGTCTACAGGAGTTTATGCTGATAAAACCATATATTTTATGGTTTCAAATTATTGGTATCCACTAGGTGAGAGGAACATCGTTTGTTTTGATGTTGTTAGTGAGACTTTCAGAATGCTTCACTTTCCTGAGAGTATTGTAGTCAATCCTTGCCAAGGGCATTTTTTGACCATTGCAAAGAGATTGCATTTGATTGTCATTGGAAAGTCTGCTGAGCTAACTGCTGATTTTCTCAGATATGAAGAAGAAGGCTGGAAGAAGATGTTTGTTTTCAATAATCCTCGTGTAGTTGGTTACGTAGATGCACGCCGAAGTACTAATATAATTGAAGACAACAAGTGGTTGATAACAAGCATCTGGGGGGATATGATTGAAGTTGATCTCACCAACGAACTTCTGAAATACCTCCAACATGTTGACAACTACAATGGTCCGAAAGGAGCTTTACTTATCGAAACTACTGTTTCACCAATAGATTAGGAATTAGAATCCTGTATTTTATTCAATGCTATTATCTGTTTTGACAATTGTATCTTTTATATAATTAGTTGTGTTAAAATTATTAATAATGTTTGTTATTAAAATTAAGTAAATGAATATCGATGTTTGAGAGTGTAAATTCTTGTAATATTGGCAAAGGTCGGTTTAAATGATCAAAGCTTTGTTATTGAGAACAGGTGTTTCAAAATTAAACAGTTGTTGATACATCTGTTGAATTCGGTCAACAAATGGATGAACTTTGTATGCTGTTTAACACTTGTACTTTTTATAAATATTTAGGTTTGAGAGTGTAAAAGCTTGTAATATTGGCAAATGTATGTTTAAATGATCAAAGCTCTGTTATTGGGAACAGATGTTTGAAAATAAAACAGTGGTTGATAAATCTGTTGACTTTGGTCAACAGATTGATGTCCACAGATGTTTGGAACTACTGTTCAGAAAACTGTGGTCGAAACCGCTGTTTGGTTAAAATAGTGGTTTAAAACCACTGTTGGGTTAAAACTGTTTGGTCTTTTAAGGCTTAAACTGTTTTGCCTTAAACAGATGTTAACAAGTTAAACATCTGTTAAGGCTTAAACAGATGTTTGGCCTTTTGTATCAGATGTTTCAACTTAAACAGTTGTTTGATCTTAAACACATGTTTGACCTTAAACAGATGTTTTGCCTTAAACAGATGTTCTTATTCTATATCAGATATTTGGACTTAAACAGATGTTTGACCTTCAACAGATGTTTGGCCATAAACAGATGTTTGGCCTTAAACCAAACATCTGTTTAAGCTGAACATCTGTTTGACTATTTGTCAATATCTTATTGACTTTTGGTTAACATCTGTTTCAAATTTGGTCAACATCTTATTTTGTAAAAGAGGTACAAAAACAAAGATTTTTTTGAAAATCCCAAATCACCCTATCATGTAAGTGCATTGATGTAAAAGTGGAAATTTAATTATTCATATGGTCCTGTTGTGGTTTTGTTTGTCCTCTAATATGAGTTCATGATCTAATCCGGTGATTTGAAGTCGTTGTTGAATCGAATGAGATGGTTGATGTAATGCGGTCGTATTAATAACCAATGGTAATTAATTAATCTAAATAACTTTCCCGAGCCCGGGAAGCAATCCCGGGTAAAAACCTAGTGAAATATAAACAAAAACAAGCTAGTTAAACTATTATTTTAACCGAGTTTCAACACTAAAAAGGTTTAAAAACATAAAAAGGCTAAATTTGGTTAAGTGGGCGATAATGTGGGTAAACAAAGGTGAACGGGAAGGCTCGACATGGTTAATCCTAAAGGGTAATGTAAGGTAGGAAGCACAACACAAAGAACAAGGTTTACAACAAAGGGTAATCTAAGTGCCTCTATCACTTTTACACAAATCCGCACGTTCATGGTCTTAACAAGCATACTAGTGACAAGTTCTAAATTACACATAACATCCGGCTCACTCCTATATCCGAAATGAACAAATATATAACAATACAAAGGTCTTAAAACACCAATATTTAGGAACATAACTTTACAAAAAACGTATGGCTCACTAAAAAACGTATGATTTAGTCCGGACTTTCCTAAATATACACAAAACTCTACTGAAGAGAATTTAACGTTTACAAAAAACGTATGGTTTACACCAATAATTCTGGTCTAACACACATGTTAGAGAATTTAACGTTTACAAAAAAAAAAAAAAAACGTATGGTTTACACTAATAAACCCGATCTAACACAAAAGTTAGAAAAATTAACGATTCCCAAAATCGTTTCAAAAACCAAACGTTGGAACCGAAACAATTCGTTTTGTACCACGGTATAGGATTTAAGATTTTATCTCAATCTCAAAAAAATCCAAACACAACAAGTTGTACTACATACATATTTCCCAAAAAATATTTATAAGATCATAACCTCTAAAAATATTTTTTTATTCTATTATAAATCCTTTCGTAAACCCAAAATCCTTATAGATAAGGTTTTTAAGATTGTACCAACAATCTCACTAAATCTGTTTTAAGTTTGTAGGAAATAGGTTCACCTTTTGAAAAATATAATTACAAAATATATCATAACGAGACTCTCGTTATTCGTAGGAAATATCATAGTACAATACCGGTTGCAATAACTAAATAAAAAGAATATAAATATAATTATATATACCAATCTTGATTCAAGCCGCATCTCTGGTGGGTCCTTCACGCGCACTTGATAGCATCCTAGACTCGATTATTCATCATCTTGAGTCTTGAAAATTACCCCTTGACTGCAACAAAGAGCACACTAAAACGTTGACGATTTTGGTTGAGGCACGTGTTCAACACGCTTCCCTTAAAACAGATTTCGCGCCTCTACTAAAGATGACGCGTCTGTCTCCCAGGGTACAACAGCCGAAGCAGTCTGTACTGCCGGAGATGGCTCACCGGCCCAAGGTTACATCCGGTAATTGTAGTGTTTGAACTCATGTGGTGGAAACAAGTAGAGAGTACTCATCTCTCTAGTTGGTGTTCAAGTGTTCATACTACTTCTAGTATTCTTCATGTATCAAGCAATACTCTATTCTTGTTGTAACAAAAAGAAAGGCACATAGCCTACTATATGAACAAGACTAGTGAAAGGATTCACTTAATTATTCACTTAATTAGTCACTTAATTAGAGACTTAAAAACTCTAATAAAACTAATTAAATACACAAGAGTTACTCTTTTATCGCCACATGAATATTCTAATTAATATTTATAATTTCATTAAATTATAAATATATTTAGTATCCATTCACCAAATTTCCAACAGAGACAACCGCTGTAAACTGGCGAAAAATAGGTAACCGGCAAAGAGAGAAGTTAGGGGAGCGTAGATTCAGAGACGTGAGAGAGAATCAATACTTAAAACGGTTAAAGGTGACACTTAGGTGGTTGAGTTATGGAGATAGTGGGTAGCAAAAGATGGAGGTAACCACCAGATACAAAAACCGACCATAACCTCTTGGAACCGCCACAAAAACCACCACAAAAGCGGTTATTTTAGTGAGTTTAAACGGCCCAGATTTCATTTCAGCAAGATCTAACGGTGGATATCGATTTGGAAGGTGGTTAGACTTAATGGGTTTAATATATATAGATAATTGTCATTATAATAATATATTCTGTTAAAAAATAAAGCGATTTGAGAGGTTTCATGGATTTGAATATACTTTGGACGACGTTATTACCCGTTCAACTTGTTTCCTTTCTACACAGGCTGGAAAAATTTCACCCATTTAACACCTATATTATCATATTGGTGTATGTAATCATGCAATTCAGGTATATATATTTCCTAGGGTAATTTGCAGAAAGGTCAATGGGAAGAGTCAACTGAGAGAAGAGAAAGACTTAAAGCTATGCAAATGGAAGCTTCACAGGAGGATGCAACTTATAATAAAAATCATTCAGCTGTTAGTCTCGCAAACCCGTTACTTGAATCCACAACTAACTCTGAAACTCAGGCGCATACAACTTCTCAAAGCTTTGATTATTACACCAACCATTGCAGCTTATTCTCGGAACAAGCACAGGAGCCAGGTCAGCTCTCAGATATCACAGAATGTTTCATCCACTCATCCAAGTAATACCATATTACCATATTGTTATCACACCGTAGTTATTAAAAGCCATCGCCTCTTGCGCCTAGTCCCATTTTCCAAGCTAGGCGAGGCAATTGCGCTTTAAGTCAAGGAAATTGCGCTTTAATTCTCCAGGTGATGATTCAAACACAAATTTCGGCAAGATTCTTAGATTCCGGAGAGTTTCCGGCCAAATCCTGTAAATTCCGGCAATATTCCAGCCAGAATTCTATTTTTATTTTAGGAAAACTACTTTTCTACTCTAATAAATAGATGATACTAAATGTTATATAATAGCTTTGGTTTATTTTATTTGAAGAATATTATTACTTTTCTAATACATAAAATATGTTTAATTTTTTTTCATTGTGCGCTCTTTTTTTCTTGGGCCCTCGCTTTTTTTGCGCCTTGCGCCTAGGCCCCAGGCGAAGCCTAGTGCTAACTAGTATTTTATTATATTTCTATAAAACGTCATTACAAATTAATAAAAAATATATTTTTTAAACAATAAAAAGTTTCAAAACTTTTTTTTTTTTTTTTGAAAAAACAGCTGATTTTATATTTTTATTTATTTCGTATTTTAGTTCTCTAATCTTTCTATTTCTATTTCTATTTTTATTAGTAATGTTATTATATTAAAATGTTTTTACAATATAATTAACAATTTTTATTCATTAAAAGTAATAAAAAGAAAATAAAATGTTAACTAGCACATTAGGTAGTAAAATGATTTGATCAAAGCATGTAATATCAATTAATAGTCGATATAAGTTGAAATTTAATTATTGTGAAGGTATGTTATTGACTAATTAAAATTATTATCTACAAATTGTTGACAGTGGCGATTCTCAAATATATTTATCTTCTTTTAACTCCAAAAACTATATTAACTTGGCTGGATTTAAAGCTTCATTTAAATTTTTGTGTATTATTGGTTATACAAACTTTATTCGAATACCCACTTCAGGCCGTTACGAAAAAAAAATCGCACTTCAAAATTAAAATGACTTGCTTCAGTTTAATAAGTAAGAAAACAATTTTTTTTTTTCAAATAACCAAAAACAAGTTTTATTTTTAAATAAAATAATGTTTTTAAAAACAAATACTAGTAATAATATTAATAATAACAACTAAAGATAGAGTAAAATTCCCGTACAAATAACTTTAACGTACTAAACGTACGAATAGCATGAAAAAGGAAAAAAAAAACGCGGTGGCATTTTCGTAATTATTTGCTCATAGGGTAATTATCAAATTACTCTACAAATGATCCTGTAGAGTAATTTTGATCTTGTAGAGTAATTTTGATTTTGTAGAATAATTTTGTAAAATGTTCTTGTAAAACAATTTTGATAAAAAACTATACCTCATCAAAAAAACCTAACCCTAACCCCCCCCGCCCCCCCCCCCCCCCCCAAAAAAAAAAAAAAAAAAAACCTAAAAAAAAATACCCCCTCAAACTAAATGCTAAAAACTAAACAATAAAGCTAAACCCCATAACTAAATGCTAATTTTTTTTTACAGAATTACTCTACAATATCAAAATTACTCTACAAGAACATTTTACAAAACTACTCAGCAAGATCAAAATTACTCTACAGGATCATTTTACAAAATTACTCTACAAGATTATTTGTAGAGTAATTTTGAATTTTATGTTGTTTGATAAACTTACAGAGTAATTTTGATACATTTGTAGAGTAATTTTGATAATTATCCTACAAGATCAAAATTACTGCACATATCAAAATTACTCTACCGGATCATTTGTAGAGTAATTTTGATAATTACTAATAATTATAAAAATGTCATCGTGTTTTTTCATTAAAACTTCAGTTTGTACGTTAAAATTATTTGTATTTAGTCTTTTGTCATTAAATATAACAAATGACAAAAACAAAAAATAAAAGGGTTTGAATGGTATTAATATGAAAGTTGAAGGAAAAAAGGATTACATTTAGCATCAACCATGACAACCAATCCAAATTTCTCATTAAAATATTAAAAACACGCATTTTACGCTTTTACGCCATTTCCGTAATCACAAACCACCCTTCAACGTGCTAAGGGGCATTTACGTAAATACAACCATTGATTAAATTTCGTGGCCCTATATATAGGCCGTTGGGTTCTGCAAAAATATCCATACTCAAATTAGATTTTCCAAAAGCTAATAATTTTTAAGAAGAAAATATGGCTGAAGAAGGAGTTGTGATCGGCTGCCATAACGTTGACCAGTGGAATGAGCAGATCGGAAAGCACAAGGCTTCTCAAAAACTGGTATAAACACTAATTTCATCTTTTCTATTCATTTCTGTAGAAGTTGTTATTGTTTTTTCATATGGATTTACATGTTACGCGATGAAATGATTCCACCGATCGTTAATTGATTCATTTTAATATTTTATCTCGGTTGCTGGTTTACTATTGACTGAATATAGGGATTAGGGTTGACCTATTTTGATTGAGAGTTCTGTTGAATTAGACTTTTATTTTTGAGTATTGAGCATTCACATCCTAACCATCAAATTATGTGAGGAGGGGTTTTTATATTATAAAGGGTATAAAAAGTGGTTGTGAGTAGAGGAGAGAGAAAATGTTACTGTTCATCTGTATATTTGGGGGACACTGTTCACCCGTTATAATTTTTTAATATATTTTGAAAGTGGTTGTGAGTGGAAGTGAGAGAAAAATGTAATGATAATATTATTTAATTGAAAGGAGAGAGAAAAAGTATTTGTTTTTAGTGGAAATATATTGATATAGGAGTTGTTTTTTAGTGGAATGTATGTATAATTTGATGGATTGGATGTGAATGCTCTACATGTATCTTGAGTAAATTACTTTTTGATTTTAACCACTTGAGTCCAAAATAAAAAAAAAGTTTAACGTCTCGAGTCCCTGACCGCTTATTATTAGAGTAAATTACAGTTTGAATCATTTGTTTTAGTGGTTTGAACCGCCTGAATCCAAAATCAAAAAGTTTGACGCCCTGAGTCCCTAATTGCTCATTTTATAACGTTTTGAGTCCAATTTTTTAACGCTTGTACTTTTGATTTTGGACTCAAGTGGTTAAAAGTTAAAACCACTAAAACAGGGACTCAAAACGTTATAAAATGAGCGGTTAGGGACTCGGAGAGTTAAGCTTTTTGATTTTGGACTCAAGTGGTTAAAACGATTAAAACACAGGGACTCAAAAAGTAGTTTACTCTTTATAATGTTCTGAGTCCAACTTTAAACAATTGTACTTTTGATTTTGGACTCAAGTGGTTAAAACCACTAAAACAAACACAGGGACTCAAAATGTTATAAAATGAGCGGTTAGGAACTCAGGGCGACTTTTTGATTTTGGACTTAAGTGGTTAAACCTCTAAAACACAAGGACTAAAAAGTAATTTACACATATATCTTTTTATGAACTGGTATATGAAACTTGTAGGAGATGCAAAAATCGGGTTGAAACCCTAAACCGGTTATGGTTGGCCAACAAAAAGTAAAAACTGATTTGGGTTTAGCCGGTTTTAAATGAGAGATATATAAACTGGTTAGAAACCTACGGGTTGTGCCAGTTGCAAACCAGTGTCTGTGTAATTGTGTATACATGTTTCAAACTGGTTTTGGGTCCTGGTTTCGGTTCTCAAACTGGTTTAGTTGTGCCCCTCGCTGGTTGAGTTCGGTTTTTGTCGATTATTCCATGTTCTAGAATATTGTTTGTATGCATGACTTACTTGCTGGTTTTGATTTCATAGAAAATTGTATGCCTTGTATGTCTTTGGTGGATGGCAACCCATGCTAAGATACAAGTTTTCTAAAAAATCGGGTCTCGTATCCATAGTTATTAAAAGCCATCGCCTCTTGCGCCTAGGCCCAATTTCCTAGCGAGGCGAGGCAATTGCGCCTTAAGTCAAGGCAGTTGCGCTTTGATTCTCCAGGTGATGGTTTATGCGCAGATTCCGGCAAGATTCCTAGATTCTTGAGAGTTTACGGCCAAATTCTCTAAATTCTTGCAAGATTCTAGCTAGATTTCTATTTTTATCAAACGAAATTACCTTTCTACACTAATAAACAAGCATTTTATAACTTTTGGTACTAAATAGACAATATTAACTGTTATATAATAGCTTCAGTTTATTTTATTTGAAAAATAGTATTAATTTTCTATTATATAAAAATATTTTTAGTTTTTTTTTGTTGTACGCTTTTTTTTTTTCTCAGGCCCGCGCTTTTTTTGCGCCTTGCACCTAGGCCCCAGGCGAGGCCTATGCGCCTTGAGTGCGCCTAACGCCTTTAATAACTATGCTTGTATCTATTCGTGAAGCTTTAAGATTTTAAAATTTTAAAGGCATGGTCTATGCGCATATGTAGTCTCTTTTTAAATTGGGTCAATTAGTTTTATTACCGATTTCGTAGAATGTAAACTCAATGCAAATTATCTCTTAAAAACCTTGTAAGATTAGAAGCACAAGGTGTAAGCACAGTCATGTTATTCATTGTTAATGAGTTTCCTCTAAAAAGACCGATCTCTGAACACATACCATTTTTATGAACTTATCGACAGGCGGTTGTGGATTTTACGGCTTCATGGTGTGGCCCTTGCCGCGTGATTGCACCGATCTTGGCTGATTTCGCCAAAAAGATGCCCCATGTGACCTTCCTCAAGGTTGATGTCGATGAAGTCGAGGTAATATTACCCCCAAAGATGAATACTCTTATTCATGTTTTTTTTTTTCTTTCTTTCAGTTTAATGTTTTAAACTCATGAATCGCCAATCTATTTCTGTTTGGTTACAGACTGTTGCTCAAGAGTATTCAGTGGAGGCAATGCCAACATTCTTGTTCTTTAAGAATGGAGAGGTGGTGGACAAGGTTGTGGGTGCGAGGAAAGATGATCTCCATGCCTGCATTGTTAAGCATTCGGGAGCGGCTGCTACTGCATCTGCTTAGCTTCTGGATATTTGATCAACTTGTTTTTATCTTCTTTGTTTCTTTGGGGTTAAAACCTTAGGTCTTGAATATTTATTGTCTTTGTAACCTTGGTTTATAAATCTGTGCTTGGTGTGAAGTTTCTGCATGAATGTTATATTGTTGCCCTGTTGGGTGGATATCATTCATGCTCATATAAAGGATACGTGATCATAACAAATTCACTTCTATCATTCATCTTAACCTCATTATCATTGTTATTCCTTTCAGAATAGCTCGAGTATGAAAAGTAAATACGCTTTCATAATACATTTTGGGTTTTTTCTGATTACAACAGATACTGGCCGGCTCAAAATTTTCTAAATTTTTCTAGGCCCAAAGTGGATAGTAAAATGGGGGCCCTTTTTGTAAACGAAAAAAATTGCTATGGATAGTATTATTCATATATAATCTTTGTATACGCATAATTATAGATCATAAATCTCAATGTTAACAATCTCAAAGCCAAAATTACCAACATATAATATATTTTGTTAGAATTTCAGACTCTAGGAAAATGGAGGCCTAAAGCTCTTGCTTTATTTCACTCCCCCTTGAGTTGGCCCTGTAGTGTTAGACTAATCTTGTGTAAGATTGGGTTAAAAGCAACCAACTTACCAATTTTCTTTGAGATACCATTTGGTTTTCAAAACTAATGGGATGGTGGCCCATTGACAAAGACAAAACATTTAAACACCTGAGTTTTGGAGGGGGAGATCTTAGGCTCAAATCTCACATACGAGAGATATTAAAAAAAAAAAAACTATTCGCTTTTCAGATTTTTTTTCACCCCTACAATAATTTGTAATGTTTATATACATATTTGCGTCAAGAGTGAAACATGGTTTTCTAGAACTGCTATAAGGCATTGGGGTGTACTCTAACTTCATTGGTGTCAAAGATGACATGACAAGTTAACATGCTTTTTAAACCATCCCCCCCTATGTTAAGGGGTGTTAAAACCTCCCTTGGTTAACATGTTAACTTAGGCCTTTGGGTATACTAATCCATCTTACCTCCAACTAAGTGCCACATCAACATATCTTTCCCATTTCACTTTGCCTCACTCCAAAGTAATGGTTTAATCTTGTTAACTTCATCTAACACTATATTTAGTGGCTTTTTGTTTAAAAAAGAAAAAAAAAAATTAATTCAATATCTTAACATCCGGTTAACATGATAACATATAACCCCTTTAATGCCCCTTAACACAAGGAGGAAGTGGTGTGCAATGTCAGTTAACACACCATGTCACTGTTAACACCCAAAATGTTAGAATACACCGCATGACCTTAGGAAAAAAAGAATAAGCAATTAACGTTATTTATTATCAATGTTTATTTTAGCTAAGAAGTTTATGAAATGGTATTCTTATTATTTATTTGTATTTAGTTTAAATATTTAATATTAAAATAATTAAAAAAAAGGTGGGTGAGGTAGAGTTAACAAGGTTAAACCACTTCCTTAGAATGATGTGGAGTAAAAGGGAATAGACGGGTGATGTAGCGTTTGTATGAAGTTAACAAGGGTTAATGTATATGCAACCTTATTCCTGCTTTTGATGGTAATTGTTTAATTTGATTAACTCTTTTCACTTAAAATTCGTTAGGCCATGAGGTATACATTAACCCTTCTTAACTCTCGTGGAGGTAAGACTCTATCAAGGGTCCGCGTTGAGTCCTTTTCCATTTGCAGTTGTCCTAGATGAGTTATCAAAGTTATTTCAGGAGCCATTTCCGTGGTGTTTGCTTTTTGCGGATGATATTGTTTTAGTTGCTGAGAGTAAACAAAGCTTGAATTAAAGGTTAGAGGAGTGGCGAGCAGCCTTAGAAGGCAAATGCTTAAGGATTAGTCGCTCCAAAATAGAGTATTTGTATTGTAATTTCAGTGGGGTAGGCGACAACGAGGACATTCAGATCAGCATTGAAGGGCAACTAATCCCAGAGACAACAAAGTTCAAGTATTTAGGGTCGTTTGTACAGAGGGATGGGGAGTTGTGTAGCGACGTAGCCCATCGCGTCCAGGTTGGATAGTGTAGGTGGAAAGGAACTGCCGATGTCTTGTGCGACAAGAGATTCCCAACTAAATTAAAGGGACATATTTATAGGGTTAGAAGTTAGACCTGCTATGTTATACGGAACAGACTGTTGGGTCATCAAGAAGACACATGCGCATAAGCTCAAGGTAGCAGAGATGAGGATGTTGAGGTGGATGTGTGGGCACACTAGGTTGGATAGGATATGAAATGAGGTTTTTAGGGAGAGGTTAGGAGTAGCTAGTATATCAGATAAGATAAGGCGGGGAAGGTTAAGATGGTTTTGGCATGTAAGGAGAAGACAAACGAATCCACAGTTAGAACAATAGAAAGTCTCGTTATGGAGGGCAAAGGAGTAGAGGCATGCCGAAACTGACTTGGGAGGAGTGAATTAGAAAGGATTTGTTAGACTTACATCTTTCTGAGGACATGATTGAGGATATGAGTTCATGGAGACATAGGATTAAGGTCAAGAACTTTTAGATGGTATTACCTCTTTGTATTAGTTTACTGTTTTTGGAGCTTAGTGTGTTTTGTTATTGTCTTACAAGGATTGTGCATGTTATCACCTGTATAATGTGTTATTAGTATGTTAATTGTTTGATAACTTACTAAGATTTTATTAATACAATATGTCTTTTGCTACCTTTTGTCTAGTTGTGTGCATATGTATGTTTGTTATGGCTCTTATATATGGAAACATCTTTGGAGTTGAGGGTCTCTCCGGAAGCAGCCTCTCTGTCCCTTGGGATAAAGGTAAGGTGTGCCTACATTGCACCCTCCCAGACCTTACTAATAGATGTTATGGCTATAGGGAGAATTATACTGGGTATGGTTGATTGATCTTGATCTTTTGTTTTGCTATGTTGGCTAGGCATGTTATATTTGTTCCTCCAGCTCCACTTCATCCGCACATTTACAACAATGGTCATGTATGTTTAGGTTTGTTTCTTGACCCGTCATGACCCACTAAAGCGTTGATCACGTTTTTTGTTTTACTTTCTTCATATGTTTTATAAATCACTAGTTTAGCAGTGATGAGATTAACTATAATAACTAGAAGTTAATACAATACCAAAATTATAAGGGAAACGATACACATTTGGGGATTCCTATTAATGAAGGTTTACTTCCTAAACTGTCTTGTTGTTGATGGTAATAAATTTTGAAAATTTGGCTTGTTGAATGATTTTCTGCATTAAAGAGCATTTAGTATTATTATGTTATGTATGAATAAATTTCTTGAATGTGGTTTGTTAGACGGGGCATTTGGCTACTGGCGCAGATATATTGTAGTATGATTCATGGTCTCCTGCCATGACAGTAAGTTCTGTATGCATCAACATAGTCTCCATGTTATCAGGCTCAGGTTCTAAGGTGTGTTTTCTTGTTATAACTCACTTGATCTTTTAACATTAAACTTCTCAAACTCAAATTACAGATGGTGAGTTTTTGGTTTACAGCAACGTCCTGCTGATGAACGGTGCGTGAAGAACTGCAGGAATGGGAGATCTCACGAGGAGACAAGATGGTGGTTCCATGATGATAAAGTATATTATCTGTCTCGATCTAAAACATAAAATAATGAGATTAATCTTTACATTTTACATGGTCTTTAGTGAAAATTGGTATGACTATGAGTATAACAATGCCTTATGATGGATGTAGCTTGTAAAGTGATAAGCATTTCCTACTCATGTAAATGCAAGCTCACAATAGTTTTATATTATTATCATAGACATGGAAACAACCTTTGATTACCTTTTTATAAATACTTGCATTAACGACAAAAGTAAGCATGCATGTATATGTGTATATAGTTTTCATATATGTCTTGTATGTCAGACTCGCACTCCTCGACACTTGTTGGTATGAGGAGTTGAATGGAGCCTGACACATTACTATCTAGACATATATCGACCAAGGGACTTCAATACAAATTCTATAGACTCTCACTCGACACTTGTTGGAATGAGGAGTTGAATGAAGCGCAACGCTTTGGGTCAAAAATGTAAATTCTGACACCTAAGCGTAGCGCTTTGGCCAAAGCGCGTTGCTTAGGTGCTGCGTTTAACCCTAAAACGCACCAGCTTCACTCATTTCAGTTCAAAATCAAACAAAAACACACACTTAAAGGTGCGATAACACACAGTGGATGATTTCGAGCTCGATTCAACACCGTTTTCGACGAGACAAAGGCTATAAGGTAATATTTTCGTTTCCCAATTATGTACATTCATTAATTTTCATGTTTTGTATGTTTTTTGGATCAATTTGTGGGGTGATCTTCGTTGTTTGGGGTTTTTTTAGGAACAAAAACCTTGGCCCTTAATTATTTTTTTTTTTTTGTAAATTATTTTTAAAATTGTTATAAAATTGTTTTTAAATTAAATTTTGTTTTTAAAATTAAAAATTGTTTTTTAAATATAAATTGTTAAGAAATAGTTTTTAAAATATAAATTGTTAAGAAATTGTTTTTAAAATGTAAAAATTGTTTTTAAATATAAATGTTTTTTAACACACATATATGGATATGGATTTCGAAGAGGAGGAGGTTCAGCAGGTGCAGCAGCAGGCCAGCAGCAGCCCGCAGTTGATCCACTTGATGGCCACGCATATCTGACGTTCCCGTTGGGGTCGAGTAGGCATGAGAGGTGTGTGAAGTTGTGCACCATGGAGATAGGAGGACACGTGGGGATTGACTGGGAGCTGTTAGAGACCGTGACCGAGGCCACTGGGGTGAGGGATATAGTTGTATTTGACACTCTGTTTGCGTGTGTGTTCCAGTCATTTATATACGAACCACATCAGAATGATTATGTGGAGGAACCGGACCATCCGGTGCATGAGATTTCTATCCGTCTGGCCGGCCAGGAGTTTCAGATAAGTCTGTGGACGTTTGCCGTCCATTTAGGTTTATACACATTGGTCGTGTTTGATACAGATATTTACACATAAAGGGTTAGAGCCTTAGACAAGCAGCCTTGTCACAACCCCCGACCCCACCCTAGGAGCGGGAGCCGTGAACCAGTCAAGTGGTACCAGTGTTTATTAAATACGCAGTGGAAAAATTCTTCATCAGGATCGTAGTTAGGAAATAATTTCAGAGTTTATAAAAACACCAACTTTTAATATTAAATATGTCACACCCCAACTGATGGCGGAAACATCGGGGCGCAGCACTAGGCGAACCAGATTGCTCAAGAGAATCCATAACAACTATTAAATGGAAATATTTAAACGGTTAATTGTCCCATACCAATCAACAAATATCCACAACAATTATTACAGATAGAGAGTCTCAAAAGCAAAACAAGTCTGACAACCTAGATTTCTATTTGTGTAGTTTCTAGACTGCCTATCTTGTTTTCCAGCAAACATAGCATCTTATCAACCTGTCAAATACGTTAAAATAAGGCCAATACATAAAATGTAAAGGTGAGTACACAAGTTTGCATAGTATACATTATAGCGAAAGCGTTTACGCATAACCAGCATGTAACACGTAGAAATGTGAATCAAGTAAGCTATCGACAATGACGCATGCAACCGACATGATTGTGAGTTGTAGAACGCGTAACACATTATCACCACTGTGACCATGTGAAGTAAGGCCCTTAACAACCCCTGAATAAACAGGTGCTGAGTCCAAACTATAGTACTATCATGGCTAAGGTGTCAGGCAAACAATCACTGTGTAAACATAACATACCAACATTCATCGAATCATGTATAACATGCGAGAATGGTTAGTGTTTATAAAGAGTTTGAGTATTGTGTGCGTTGTGTTTTGATATAGAACGTATGTAACACCCAAAAGTGCGTTAAGCGAAAAAGGGTTCGAGTATACTCACAGTAGGTATTAAACACAACTTAATTGGATTGAAGAGAGCGCGTTGGAGTTAGCCTGAGCATAGAACAATAGCGTAAGCGTTGAACAGTATGTAACAGAGTGCCGGGTGTTGAGTGAGGATAACCCATTCGATCGGATGGTCATCCAAGCGGATTTGTGCGAGTTAGTTTCCAACTTTCGTTTCGTGCATTAAGTGTTGCGTTGCGTTTAAGCGAGTTGCGAGTAAGCGTTGCGTTGAGATAACCACATATCATTTAACAAGTAATTACACAAATAACACACAATCACATAAATGTATAAAAGTAAATCTGCGATTTGAGTTTGCGTTGAGATTGCGTTGCGATAGCGTTGTGATAGCGTTTAGTATAAACATGCGACATAATATGCGATAAAATGCGTTAAGTAGTATGCGTTGTAAACTGCGTTAAATGCGATAACTGCTTTTTGAAATAAGCATTGTGAATGCGTTGTAAAATATAGTTTAAAATAGTTAACCCATAGCGATAATCGATATCTCCAGAGTACAAGTCAATTAAGCAATAAATGACAGATCTAAGTAATGAAACGACTTGACCCGGAAAGTCGGGTTATTACAGCCTCCCCTACTTTAGGGAATTTCGTCCCGAAATTAAGGCACAGGCGTATCGAAGAGATATGGATATTTAGCTTTCATATCACTCTCGAGTTCCCAAGTGAACTCGGCGCTGTGTTTGCCTTCCCAGCGAACCTTCGCTATAGGAATGCGAGAGCGTCGGAGTTTCTTGGTGTCTCGGTCCATGATTTCTACTGGTTTTTCCACAAAGTGCAGAGTTTCGTTAACTTGCAAATCCACGAGAGGGACATGCAGGTTTTCTTCGGCTAGGCATTTCTTGAGGTTCGAGACGTGGAAAGTTGGGTGTACGTTGTTGAGTTCCTCCGGTAATTTGAGTCGGTAGGCCACTTTACCAATTCTTTCTAGAATCTTAAAGGGTCCCACGTATCGTGGCGCTAGCTTTCCTTTCTTGCCGAATCAGATCACCCCCTTCCAAGGTGAAACCTTTAGGAGTACGTGATCACCAACGTCAATTTCAAGGGGCTTGCGGCGTTTATCGGCGTAACTCTTTTGACGACTCCGAGCTTTCAAGAGATTGTCTTGTATCTGGAGGATCTTGTCAGTCGTTTCTTGTAATAACTCAGGACCGGTAATTTGTGCGTCTCTGATCTCGTGCCATACAATAGGCGATCGACATTTTCTTCCATATAATGCCTCAAAGGGTGCCATTTGAATACTAGCGTGATAACTGTTGTTGTACGAGAATTCGAATAAAGGTAAATGCGAATCCCAATTACCACCAAAATCTATAACACATGAACGAAGCATGTCTTCAAGGGTACGAATCGTGTGTTCAGTCTAACCGTCAGTCTGGGGATGGAATGCGGTACTGAGATTAAGAGTAGTATTGAGAGCGGATTGGAATGTCTCCCAGAGACGCGAAGTGAATCGACCATCGTGGTCAGAGATGATGTCATGAGGTGTCCCATGTCGACAAATGACTTCGTCGGTATAGATTCGTGCTAATCATTCAACCTTATAGTCTTCTCATATCGGCAGAAAGTGGGCGGATTTCGTAAGACGATCAACGATAACCCAAATGCTATCGTGACCTGATGGCGTGCGAGGGAGTTTCGTAATGAAATCCATAGCTATACTCTCCCATTTCCACATCGGGATCTCGGGTTGTTCGAGTAAGCCAGAGGGTCGTTGATGTTCGGCCTTAACTTTGGACCAAGTTAGGCACTTCGAAACGTAGAGAGCGATATCCTTCTTCATTCCTGGCCACCAATACCGGGCACGGAGGTCCTGGTACATCTTGTCGGCACCAGGATGAATGGAATATCAGGATTTGTGGGATTCAGTCAGCAAAATCTCTCGGAGATTGTTGTGACTGGGGATCCAAATGCGATTGAGGTAGTGAAAAATACCATTCGGTTTATTCACTAGTTGGCTTTCGGTTCCAAGAATCCTTTCTTCCTTCAAAGTGCGTTCAGTAAAGCAGGCGTGTTGAGCGTCACGAATGAGGGCTTCGAGGTCATGTTGGACTTGAACATTACGAACGCTATGTAAATAGCTTTGTCGGCTAAGAGCATCGGCAACGACATTTGCTTTGCCTGGGTGGTAGCGAATCTCACAGTCGTAGTCGTTGAGAAGGTTAACCGATCTGGGTTGGTGCATATTCAGCTCTTTCTGGTTCAAGATGTGTTGCAGGCTCTTATGGTCGGTGAAGACCGTACACTTAGTACCGTAAAGGTAGTGTCACCGAATCTTTAACGCAAAAACAACTGCATCGAGTTCGAGATCGTGGGTTGTGTAGTTCTTCTCATGGACTTTGAGCTGATGAGAGGCGTACGTAATAACCTAGTCCCATTGCATGAGAACGCAACCAAGACCTAGGTTAGAGGCATCGCAATAGACTACAAAGTCGTCATTTCCATCGGGTAGCGCGATTACGGGAGCGTTGCAAAGCATACGCTTAAGAGTTTGAAAGGCATCCTCTTGTTCAGTTCCCTAAACAAAAGTCTTGTCCTTGTGCGTTAGAGAGGTGAGAGGAATGGCGATTTTAGAGAAATCAGTGATAAATTGGCGATAATAGCCCGCCAATCTGAGGAAAGAACGAATTTCGAGCGGGGTTTTCGGTGTAATCCAACTCTTAACTGCTTCAATTTTCGTGGGATCGACGTGAATACATTGACTGTTGACAAAGTGACCAAGAAATTGAATCTCCTCAAGCCAAAATTCACACTTGGAGAACTTGGCTAGAGGCGATTTCCTTGGAGAAGTTCGAGAACTAAACGTAGATGTTGCGCGTGTTCGGCTTTCGACTTCAAATAGATAAGGATATAATCGATAAATACGATGACGAAGCGGTCGAGAAAGGGTTTACACACACGGTTCATCAAATCCATGAAAACCGTGGGTGCGTTTGTTAATCCAAAAGGCATAACGACAAATTCGTAATGGCCATAGCGGGTTCGAAAAGCGGTTTTAGGGATATCTTCCTCCTGGATTCGCAGTTGATGATAACCGGAGCGTAGATCAATCTTAGAAAAACACGTAGCGCCTTGCAGTTGGTCAAATAAATTGTCGATTCGAGGTAGAGGGTAGCGGTTCTTGATAGTAAGCTTATTGAGTTCCCTATAATCGATGCACATTCAGAACGATCCATCCTTCTTTTTCACAAAAAGGACAGGTGCGCCACACGGAGATGTGCTAGGGCATATGAAGCCTTTATCAAGTAATTCCTGGAGTTGACTAGAAAGTTCACGCATTTCGGATGGAGTGAGGCGATAAGGGGCTTTAGCGACAGGGTTAGCTCCAGGAATGAGGTCGATACGGAAATCAATATTGCGAGACGGAGGTAGACCGGGTAAATCGTCAGGAAAGACATTAGGAAAATCACGAACCACAAGTACATTTTCCATTGATTTCTTTTCCTTCTCCGCTACTATGATTGTGAGCCAAGAAAGCCATGTATTCCTTTCGGAGATACTTTCTTTCTTGTATGCACTACATAAGTTTCAGTTCCTTCGAAGATACTTTGCCATAGACACAGAGTTGATCACCATTTGAAAGAGAGAAACGGATCATCTTTTCGAAACAAACAACTTCCGCACGATTTTCATGAAGAAAATCCATGCCTACTATGATATCGAAACTATCAAGTTGCATCGGGATGAGATCGATCTGGAAAACGTGATTGTTGAGTTCGAGAGTACAATCACGGAGAACAGATTTGACAGTGATGGTTCTTCCGGTGGTAATTTCTACGTCGAACGTCGTTCGGAGGTTAGCGCATTTACGGTCTAGGAGCTTCTTGAATTCAAACGACATAAAATAGTTATCGGCTCTAGTATCAAATAAACGCGAAGCATAAATACCGTTAACAAGGAACGTACCATTAACAACATTGTTGTCAGTCTGAGCTTGGCGGACGTTGATGTTGAAAGTTCTTCCGCGGGCTGCTTGTTGTGGTTGTTGCTGCTGTTGAGGCTGCTGTTGCTGTTGCTGCGGTGGTTACTGATGCGGCTCTTGTTTCACAACTCGATTTGGCCAGACGTTAGCAAAGTGATTAGGGTCACCACAAGAGTAGCAGGCTCATGCATGGGCAGCGGGCACAGGAGCTGCTTGGTTACCTTGGATAGCAAGAGGTTGAGTTGGTGGTGCGGGAGCTTGAACAGCTTGGGCTTGTTGACATGGGCCAGTGCAACAGTTCGCTGTGAAGTGTCCATAGAGGTTGCAGTGGACACAAAAACGACAAGCTATCCCCGCTGGGTGATGGTAGGTGCAAGTAGGGCACAGAGGATGAGGACCAGTGTACGCACGCTTAGCAGGAGGTGCGTTGGTCATAGGTGCTGCCACTTGGCGGTTCTGGTTCTGTTTGGGTTGGACAGGAACAACGTTGAGAGGTGCGGAGGTAGTACTATAGTTCTTGTTGTTGTTACCTTTGCGCTTGCGATTCTGACATGAAGACTTCAAAACTTGAGGTGCTGTGGTCGGGTGTCGCAACCCCCGACCCCTGTCCCGGGAACAGGCGACCATGAGTTCAGATTCAGTGGTATCGGTGTTTATTAATTTGGCAGCAGAAATTACATCAGGACCGTAGTTAGGAAATAGTTTATCAGAGTAAAACACCACATTTTTATAATAATAAATACATGGGAAAAACCCAAGTTTCCATTACAATCTGTTTATAGGGATAAACCCTAATTTATTGAAATAAAACTTCTTCTTTATTTAGGTAACTTTTATAGCCACTTTTCCAAGCCTTCAGTGCTCTCCAGCTGGCTTCTATTTGGCTTTCACTTTTTGTTACCTGAAACGCATTTAAAACATTTTTTTGTCAGTGGGAAATACTGGTGAGTGAATCCCAGTTTAATCAAAATAAGTTTTATCATTTTACAGTATTGAGGGCATCCGCAATTACATTTGTTTACATCTACTTTAATTACCACCCACGGTACTGTCAATCCTGACTTGTGGTCATGCTTCTACTCACAGTGTAGTAACAAGTTATGTATACAAAACCCCAACATATCGACAGTAATTGTAGAATCACAAATACTCAATCACTGTCAAATATAATTTAAAAAATTAAGGTTTTGTAAAACAGTTTACAAAAAGAGGAATTACTCACATTGCTATTTTAGGTATTTCCTGGTGACTTCCTGGTTATAATCTATTAAATTAAACAATGCACAAGTGTTAGTATAATAACCCAATTTAAATTAGTTATATTCCCGAGACAGAACTCCAACGACTGAGTCAGGCAGAGCCGTGACATGCGTTACGGAGCTCTAGATCAATTGGGCAGCGTAACTAATACGTAACCGGGGTTATAATCGAGTTTTGCTTTTTAGCGGGTATTATGACCGAGAATTATTTTAGCTATTAGAGAATTGCCGAAAGCTCCTATTTATAGTGCTGATCCGCCACCTGGTCGCGCCCCGCGACAGATGAAGGCTAGGCCTTCGCGGCCTGCGAGGCCTTCTGGGGTAGGCCCTAGCTTTGCTGAGTTGATGGCTAGCTTCGACACGACTGGGACACGTGGCAGCACCGTGTTACGCCTGGTGTCATGGGGTCGCGGCCCGCGACAGACTTCCGTGTCTGTGTCGCGCCCCGCGAGAGACTTAAAATATTGTTTTTATTTGATTTTTATTAAAATAAAGGTATTTCGGGGCCCTTTTTCGTATATGAGGTGTATTTTAAGACATATAGGGGTGTTTTAAGGATTTTGGGAGAGTTGTTATATCCTCCCCACCTTGTTTTAGAACTCGTCCTCGAGATCTACTGGAACAGGTGTGGATATTTCCTCTGCATCTCTGATTCGAGCTCCCAAGTGTACTCTGGTCCTCTCTTGGAATCCCATTTCACTTTGACTAGGATTAATCTCTTGTGTTTGAGGTTCTTGATCTTTCTGTCTTCAATCTGTAGCGACTTTTCTACAAACTTAAGTTTCTCATTTATCTCTATGTCCTTAAGAGGTACCACTAATGATTCATCTGCTAAGCACTTCTTGAGATTACATACATGAAACACATCATGTATTCCTATCATTTCCTCTGGCAATTGTAGCTGGTAAGCTACATGTCCTATTCTTCTAATAATCTTAAAGGGTCCAACATACCTGGGGCTTAGCTTCCCCCTTTTGATGAATCTAACTATTCCTTTCCATGGAGAAACTTTTAATAACACCTTATCTCCTACTTGAAATTCCAACGGTTTTCGCCTGTTATCAGCGTAACTCTTTTGACGATCGCGTGCTGCTTTTAGTCTTTCCTTGACTTGAATAATCTTGTCCGTTGTTTCTTGTACTATCTCTGGTCCAGACAATTTCTTTTCTCCAATTTCTGCCCAACAGACTGGAGTTCGGCATGTTCGTCCATAAAGTGCTTCAAATGGTGCAGCATTGATACTGCCATGATAGCTGTTATTATAGGAAAATTCTATTAATGGTAAATGATCGTCCCAATTTCCTCCGAAATGAATTACACAAGCTCTAAGCATATCTTCCATTGTCTGAATTGTCCTTTCGCTTTGTTCGTCCGTTTGAGGATGATAAGCAGTTCTTAGATTTAACTTGGTTCCCATTGCTTTTTGGAAACTAGTCCAAAAATGAGAAGTAAAACGACTATCTCTATCCGAAACAATAGATAAAGGAATTCCATGTAATAAAACTATTTCATTTACATACAACTTGGCTAGTTGTTCTATGCTGAAAGTTTCCTTCATTGGAAAGAAATGAGCAGACTTGGTTAATCTGTCTACAATTACCCAAATTGTATCATTACCTTTTCGTGTCTTGGGTAATTTAATAACAAAATCCATTGTTATCAATTCCCATTTTCATATTGGCATTTCTAATTGCTGCAATAAACCTGAGGGTTTCTGATGTTCAAGTTTAACCTGTGAACAGGTTAGACACTTGGCAACATAGGCTGCTATATCCTTTTTCATTCCTATCCACTAGAAATTCTTTCTTAAGTCTTGATACATCTTATCACTACCAGGATGTATCGTATACTTAGACTTATGGGCTTCCTCTAATATTCGGTGGCGTAGGTTTCCTTGTTTGGGTATCCAAATACTTTTCTCATGGAATCTCCAAATTCCATCTATTCCTTGTTCTACTTCCTTAATCATTCCTTTTAATTTTTCAGTATTGTCCTTGATTACTGATTTATGCACTTCTCTAATTTTCTCATTTAAATCTATCTGCAGATTTAGTTTGAGAGAACGTACTCTTCTTGGCTTATCATGATACTTTCGGCTTAAAGCATCAGCTACTACATTAGCCTTTCCTGCATGGTACTGGATATTATAATCATAATCGCTAAGAATTTCCATCCAGCGTCTTTGTCTCATATTTAACTCTTTTTGCCCAAAAACATATCTTAGACTCTTGTGATCGGTAAAAACAGTAAACTTGCTACCATACAGGTAGTGTCTCCAAATTTTAAGGGAAAAAATTATGGCTCCTAACTCTAGATCATGGGTTGTATAATTCTCTTTATGATTCTTAAGTTGTCTAGAGGCATATGCTATAACCTTTTGACGCTGCATTAACACACATCCATAACCTAACTTAGAAGCGTCACAATAGACTATAAAGTCTTCAGTTCCTTCTGGTAAAGCGAGTATGGGTGCGTTGGTTAATCTTTGCTTAAGAATTCTAAAGGCTTCTTCCTGTTTTGGTCCCCATTCAAACTTAACTGATTTGCAAGTCAGTTTTGTTAAGGGAATGGCTATTCTAGAAAAATCTTGGATAAACCATCTATAATAACCTGCCAATCCAAGAAAACTTCTCACCTCCGTTGGTGATTCAGGGACTTTCCATTTAGTAATTGCCTCGATCTTTGTGGGATCCACATGAATTCCTTCATGATTGACTAGATGTCCAAGGAATTGCACTTCTTTCAACCAAAATTCGCATTCTGAAAACTTAGCATAAAGCTTTTCTTTTCTTAGTAAATTTAGAAGTGTATGCAGATGCGCTGCATGTTCTTCTTTATTCTTAGAGTAAATAAGAATATCATCTATAAAGATAATTATGAATTTATCCAGATATGGTTTACATATTCTGTTCACCATGTCCATAAATGCGGCTGGGGCATTGGTTAAACCAAATGGCATGACTGTAAATTCATAATGACCATACCTTGTTCTGAAAGCAGTTTTAGTAATGTCCTCTTCCTGTACTTTCAATTGATGATATCCTGAGCGTAAATCGATCTTAGAAAAGAATCGAGCTCCTTGCAGTTGGTCAAACAGATCATTGATTCTCGGTAGTGGGTACCGATTTTTAATCGTGACCTTATTCAGTTCTCGGTAATCAATGCACATACGCATTGATCCGTCCTTCTTTTTAACAAACAAGATTGGTGCTCCCCATGGCGATGAACTAGGTTGTATGAAACCTTTCTCCAGAAGTTCGTCCAACTGTTTCTTCAGTTCTTGCATCTCTACTGGTGCTAAACGGTAAGGTGCCTTTGCAATTGGTGTTGTCCCTGGTAGTAGGTGAATTCTAAATTCAACTTCTCTATCTGTCGGTAATCTAGGTAGCTCTTCTGGAAAAACATCTGAGAATTGAGATACTATGGGAATATCTTTTTATTTTTTTCCTTTAGTGTTAATGATTATAGAAATCATATACACTAGTGATCCTTTTCTTACATAGCTTGTTGTTTTCATCACAGAGATGAATTTCGTGGACCTAGTTGGCTTATCTCCTTTAATTGTGATCTTTTCACCTTTTGGTCAACTTACTTGTATTGAATTTTGATCACATAGAATATTGGCTTTATTGGCTACTAACCAATCTATTCCTAATACGATATCAAATCCAGCCAGATTCATTGGGTAAAGGTTAGCAAAAAATTATGGTTTAAAATTTTTATTCTTGATCCCTGCAAGATTTCAGTGATCTTAATGGATTCTCCATTTGCTGTCTCTACTAGACATTCTTGTGGAAGTTTAGTTAATGGTTGATTGAGAAGTTTGCAGAATGAAATATTAATAAAACTTTGGTTCGCACCAAAGTCAAATAATACTTTAGCAAAAACATCATTAACTAAAAATGTACCGGCAATCACGTCTGGAATCATCTTGGCTTCTTCGGCAGCTAGAACAAACGCTCTAGCATTCTTAGTAGTCTTGTTGTTCATGTCTGGAGCTAGTTTTGGACAGTTCGGTTTGATATGCCCCTTTTCTCCACAATTGAAGCATATTCCATTACTGGGTTTTTTCCTGCAGTCTTCTTCCTTGTGTCCCGATATTTTGCAGAAGTTGCAGTATATGGAACATCTTCCCGAATGCTTCTTCTTGTAGTAAGGTGCAGAAGTAGAACCTATATTTTCCCACGGTTGGAATTACCGTAGCAAAATTCCTGGGTAAGTTTTTGGACTAGGTTCTTCCTCTGGTTCTCTTCTTGTGTACGTACCAATTCATCAGTCAAGGTATTGGCTAGTTCTACTGCTTCTTCTATAGTTTGTGGTCTAGCTGCCTTGACTACATGTCTAATCTCAGTGATTAATCCCCAGATGTAACGAGAGATTAATACTGGTTATGGTGAAGCTAGAAATGGTACTATTATAGAATATTCGAAGAACACGGTAGTGTAACCCTTACAGTCCACTCCAGTTATTCTAAGGTTTAAGAACTTTGTTGGAACCTGAAGGTTTATTCATAGAGGATTGCAATAGTTTAGAGGTTGATTTGTAATGTTTTGTTTAATATCTATTTGGGTCGATATGTTTGGTTTGGGTCTAGTCTATAGTTTCGAGTGGGCCTTAGGGGTTTCGACCCATATGTTTTGTATTTAAGCAAACCTCAAACAAGAGTTTGAGGTTGATCAGTTTATGCGACTAAGGAGGGCCAGCCGAAACATTGAGATGTCTTGTATCAGTCATTGTTCAACTTTGAATGCAAGATATTCTGGTTTGTGTTTGATTATTATTGTTTCGATTATATTATTGTTCTTGAATCAACTTGTGATTGGATTTCGCACTCTCATAAGTCACGTTTGATATCATTGAAAGATCCTATCGGGTTTTACAATTTGTTTCAGAGCCAAGAAACCAATTCTTGGTTCGGTTCAATATCATTCTAATTCAAGAAAAGCCTATTCATTACTGATCTTGTTTTGTTTAGTGTGTTGACAACGATTTCAGTTGGAGTGTGTTTTATTGATTTCTGAATTTACAACTCTTCAAATTGTTCTTCGCATATATTGCATCAAAGTACTGATTTTGGTTCTGTGATTCTCTGAAAAGGTGTTTGCTGATTTGTCGGAGGTTGTTGGGGATAAAAATTCAAAGATTTCGAGATCTTTGAATTTTGGAAGCTGCTGAAAATCAGGGATATTGGTTGTTTTCATCTCACAGTTTGTTTTGCAGGATCTCAACTCGGAACCAACTTGTCTCGACTCACAACCAGCTGTCTCGAGTTGTCAACAATTCAGTCTCGACTCGCAATCAATAGTGGTCTCGAGTTGTCTACATTTCCGTCTTGACTCAACAGTAACTGAACGTTAAGGTCTCGACAAGCATCTACAGTGGTCTCGAGTTGTAACCTATGACTCGAATTCACCAGTCTCGACCTGAAACAAGATCATTGCTGTTCCTGATCTCGACTTGCATCACTTGTCTCGACTCAATCCTTCATAACTCGAAATCTTATTCTCGACTCACTGTCTCGAGTCGAAACGACATCTTACAACGTGAATTTAACTGTGGAATGTGAACCTTGGACTTTGGACTTTTGGACTTAAAAATTAATCAATTAATTGACCAAAAATCGAGAAAGAATGAGTACAAATAATCAGTGTGTTGACTTGGCAGCCATGTATAAACATCAAGAGTTAGATTCAATCATTGGAACCACTACGCGTGTTCCCAGGTTGCTGGATGGGAATGACTTCCCCGAATGGAAGTGGCGTTTTGAACAACATGTGAAGGTCAAGGATGCCAAGATTTGGCGAAGTATTTTAAGAGGTCCTAGGGAGATCACAATGGAGCGAGAAGGTGAACCAGGTGTGAAAGTGAAGAAACCCGTTAGTCTGTATACTGAAGATGATTTCACAATAGTTGAAGAAGATGACAGGGCTCTTTCCTATCTGACCATGGCTCTGGGTCCAGACATTGCTATCGGATTTCGTACTTGCAAATCAGCTAAGGAAATGTGGGAATCGTTGATTGATGTCTATGAAGGTAATGAAGACATGAAAGAGAGTCGAAGGAACTTGTTGAGCCAGAATTTTAACAATTTCAATTATATATATGGAGAGACTATTGATAATCAAATTCAGCGGTTTGTGAAGCTTGTTACTCAGATGAATATGGAAGAAATACCAGTTTCTAAAGCTGCTACTAATCGACAGCTTCTTAATGCTCTACCGAAGAGTTGGGATCATCATGTTGCCATGATCAAGAAAACCAAGGATCTTGCGAGATGCAGTCTGTTTGAGATAATTTCTCACATCCAGGCATGTGAGCTAGATGACAAGCAGAGGGAGACCAACTATAAGAATAGTATGTTGGATGCAGGATTCTCGGCTACTCCCACTCCATCAAACAACAATGCTGCTCTCATATCTCAAGGTGGATTTCAAATGTTCAGCAACTCAGCGTCTTCTAAGGCAGCACCTACTTCTGCGAATTCTTATTACTCTGGCTCGCCTGCTCCTTCTGCTGCGACATCAACTGCTGCCTCTACTGCTGCTAATCCTACTGTGACGAATGAGACATTTTCCTTCTTCACACAACAGTCTAAAGAAAATCTGGATATCGCTGCATCTGTTATAAACTACTTAAATGCTTTTGCTGCAGGAAAACTTGATCCTGCTAGATTTTCTATGGATGATCTACATCAAATCCATCCTAATGATGTGGAAGAGATGGACATTACATGGCATATGGCTATGGCTGCTTTCAGAGCAAAGAACTTCGTCAAAAGAACTGGAAGAAACAAGTGGGATGGTCTCACTTTTATAGGACCCACCAAGATGTCGTTTGAGTTACGCTGCTACAACTGTCATGAACCAGGACATGTGGCCCGAAACTGCACCAAGCCGAGGGTCAACAGAGAACAGACTCCAGCACAACCTGCTCCACCGAACCCTGAAAGAGCTCTTGTCACTACAACTGACTCTTCAATAGGTGCTGGCTGGAGCATACAAAGTTCAGCCTTGGTAGTTCAACCAAATGATACTTTTGATTGGAATACAGAAATTCAACATTTGAACATCTCCGCTCCAGAAAATCAGGCTGCCTCAGATAACATTGCTTTCATGACTTCAGCTCCTGAAGATAAGAGTTTGGCACCTGAGGAGAAGATTCCAGCTGAAAATTTGGCACTTATGACTCAGATTCTTTCAGTACCAGTTCATGGCCTCACCAAAGAAGAGGTACTTTCTGTCTTTTGCACTTTTGAATGTAGGGAAAGGGTAGAGGCTTATCGAATACACAACGCTGAGCTAATACAAGATTATCAAGATATAAAAAATAAAAATTTTACTTTAGCTAAAAATGAAAGGCTTTTTAAACAGAAAATTGAAGCTCAGCGTAAAGACATCAGTAAACTCAAAGATGATCTAAGTGTAAAAACAGCCCACTACTTGGAGGCAAAAGAAAAGGTTTGCAATCTGACTAAAGAACTGGAAGATATTAGAGAAAAATATAATATTAATGAAATAAACATTAAGAAATATGAGTCTTCCTGTAAGTTGGTCAAGGATCTCTGCGATCTACAACTCGCATACAAAAGAAAGAAAGGGTGTGGGTTGGGATTCAATCAAGTTCCTCCTCCTTATAATGATAATTACACATATTTACCTGTTACTGAGGAGGAACTAATGAACGAAAGCAAGATGACCTATGGTCCTAAAACCGACAAGTCATCAATCAACAGCAAATGTGTTGAAAGTAAACGACCAACTTCATCGACGAACTTTGTTTCTAAAGGCATGTTTGATCCTAACAGCTCGTTTACATGTGCAGATAAAGTAGTTGACTCAAATTGTGGAGATATTCTTGGGGGAGAACAAGTTTTTAATTCTGATTTTTCTGTAACTTCTTTTGATAAAACTGATCCTGGTTGTGTGTTTGGACAAGTTTTTCTTGATTCGTTTCGTGCTTATGTGTCGTCTAGTGGGCCTGATGTTTTGGGCAAAACTGTTGATGCTTGTGTTGAATATTTGAACAATAAGTCTGATGATGAATGTTTTTCAGTTAATGCTTGTGATTGTGATATTTCTAACTCTACAGCTGATGTTAGTGTAACAGGTGAGGTCCCTCAAGATACATTCAGTGAAACCACTGAAACTCCTTCTCAAGAAAATCAAGAATGTCCTGATTCTTCTTCTGAATTGGTCTCAGTGGACGTCCCTAATGTAGAATCTAGTGGGGGCCCATTGGAAACCGTAGCTGAAAGCAAATCTCAAGTAGATTCACATGATACATGTGTTGATGAAACTTGTGTTGATGAAATTTCAACTTGTTCTGAAATTAAAACTGAATCAGAATCTATTAAAGAAGAAAAAGGAGTTGAAATGAATGAACAGTCACCAACAAATGTTTCTGAAAATAAAGCTAAAACTGAAACGCCAGTTTTTCAAAATGATCATGATAACAGTAAGAAGGATGAATCTCATTATCTATCTACGTCTCATGTTTGTACCAGTTCTGATCAGCAGGGACTAAAATGCTCAGAAAAGGCACAATCTAAACAAGCAAGAAAAACCAAACAGGCTCATACTTCAAAACCCAACAGAACCACATCTGCAATGAAGCACCAAAATTTCCACATTTTGAAACGACAAACATGTTTTCATTGTGGAATTGCTGGACACATCGCCAGAAACTATGTTCAACTCCCAAGCATGCAATCTAAGCATAAGAATGCACAAAATCAGAAGGTCAAGCCAAACCGATCTCGTTGTTCGGAGTCAGTGACAACTGCAAAGTTTGAGACAATGAAGAATAACTATCGTAAAGCTAAGCCTTCTGATCAAGATTGGAATGCAGCTAAACAAAGAAATCAAAATTGTCAAAATGATTTTCAAAGAAATCAATATAAAGCTTTCGATAATTACAATTACAAATACAAATGGTCACATCAATATTGGAAACCCAAAGCTAAAGCTGCTCAATCAAACACATCTCGACAGAAATCTGCCCATAAAAACCCATCAAATTTTTTAAACAAAGACAATCTAGTTTGACAGAAAGTGACATACATTGACGCACAAGGAAAACCCAGATCCACTATGTGCTGGGTTCCTAAAACTAACTGATCCCGCTAATCGTGCAGGAACAACTATGGAGGACTACCGTGCGACTTTGGTACATGGATAGTGGCTGTTCCAGGCACATGACATGAGACTTGTCCCAACTCGTCAATGTAAAAGAATTTGATGGCGAATATGTCTCTTTTACGGGAGGAGAATCAGGCAAAATCACATTGAAAGGAACAGTGAAAAACGACGTTCTAAGCTTCGAGAATGTGAATTACGTCCCAGAACTGAAACACAACTTGCTGAGTATCTCGCAAATTTGTGACAGAGGAAATTCGGTTCATTTCACCAAGAAGAGATGTTATGTGCTTATACCAGGAATCGTGTTACCAGAGGATTGGTTTTTGATGACTGCCGAAAGATGAGGAAATGCGTATATTATCGATATGAACAAGAAACTATGTGAAGAAATTACTTGCCTTTTCTTACAGAGTTCAGAACATGATGGTCTGCTGTGGCATCGTCACCTTAGGCATGTGAATATGAAGAATCTGAATCGTCTTGCTAAAGGTCAAATGGTCCGTGATCTACCAATCAAAGACTTCATGCTGGTAGAAAAGTGTGTTGCTTACGCAAAAGGAAAAGCTCATCGAAAGCCTCATAAGTCCAAGTCTACACCTTCAACAAAAGCTGTGCTTGAATTACTTCACATGGATCTTTTTGGTCCTGTAAACGTGCTGAGCATTGGCAAGAAGGCGTATTGTCTTGTGATCGTAGATGACTATCCTCGTTATACATGGGTTTAATTTCTTAGTCACAAGAATGAGGCTGCGAGTTTGATCAAACAATTTGTCACTCTAGTTGAAAATCAAGCTACTATAAGGGTGAAAGCCATTCGATCAGACAATGGGACGGAATTCAAGAATATCACCTTGGATACATTCTGTGCAGAAAAGGGAATCAAACGACAAAATGGAGTGGCTGAGAGATGAAATCGTACTCTTATAGAGGCGGCTCGAACCATGTTGGCCGACTCGAAGCTTCCTAGTTTCTTCTGGGCTGAAGCTGTGAGCACGGCTTGTTACATCCAGAATCATGCTTTAGTAAACAAACGTCATATGAAAACTCCTTACGAGATTCTGGAAGGACATAAACCTTCAGTTTCACACTTTCGCATCTTTGGTTGTCCGTGTGTCTTGTTGCTCATGGACACTAATGGGAAGTTTGAGTTCAAAAGGGATGAATGTTTCTTTATTGGATATGCTAAAGGATCTTCCTATAGAGTATACAATAAAGTTACCAAGAAAGTCATCGAGTCGTGGAACATTGAATGGCTCGAAGAAAATTCTTTGGACACTAGAGTTGGTCCAGATTGGCTGTATGATTATGCTGATTTGATCAAATCTTTTAAATTTTGTCTATTGTTTTCCCTAATGCAGGTGACGTGGGTGTGACTATACACATTTATTTACAGTATTTACGATCGCACCCGGCGTAACGTGGTGTTTTAAATTTATAAAAATGGTTTATACCTTAACATTAAAACACACACAACAAAGGACAAGTGTATCCCGTCATATATGTAGTAAAGTATTGGTAAGAGCCAAATATTGATCCATGGAACACAGGCGTTATTAAGTACTAAATCTTTGTCATTAGATTACCAAATAAAACGGTAAGTGAATGGTTGTTTAACTAAGTTATCCAAGTTATATATAAAACATAAATATACTATTATCTTGTTTCACAAACAACCTAAACATGTTACCTATCAGATATGTCACAAAAGCACTTAATCAATTTTCCAATTTCGAGACAGTTAGTCATCCGCTAGGAGTTTTCTAACATGATGATTCTTCGGAAAGTTAACGCGATAAACACACGTTAACCACCTAAACTCATTCTTTAGCGAGCTATTGATATTCATTCATGTGAACATTTAAAGATAGATTAGTCATCCGCTAGGAGTTTTCTAACTTTACTTATCAAAGAAAGCAATACCGATGGTCACAATACAGCCACGAGGATAAGCATTTAAGTAAATCATATAACAACATATTTCACCTTTACAAGTCTTGAACACAAATCAACCATGTCAGCAATTTCAGACCAAAATTACTAAACAAGGATCATAAACCGCATGCAAGAACATGTAATCAACACCATATAATTCGTAGAACCCCTACGTGTAAGAAATCATTCCTAATCAAAATAAGATATATCTTAGATAAAAACAATACCCCTCTCAAGTCTCATGGTGTAAACAAGTTTACAAACAAGTGATTAATCAAGAAATAGTTACCATCCCACTAACCACAGATTCATTATCCAAGATAATCAAACATAATCAGGAACTCAACATCAATGAAACGTTCATTATATAATCATGAAGATTCAAACATGAAAAAGTACTAAAGTTTCATACAAACAAGATTACAACATAAAGATTATTCAAGAAACAAGTTTATAACTACTATTACGTAATACTACATTAAACATAAACTATCATCAGCTCATAACTTGTAAATGATCTATATACATGTTCAAGAACAAGGAATCGAACCATAAACAAGCAAGGAATTGATGGGTTGGATCGGTTATGCTTCCACTCGATCTTGATGCTTCAAATGGGTCTGATCAGGACTGCTTCAGAACCCAGAAATCGCCTAGAAACATGGAGAAAAACCCAACCATTGAACCATTAGCGAATGGCTCTATTTATAGGAGTTTTTATGATCGGCACGGTCGTGCCGATGGCTCGCACGGTCGCGCGGCAGGTGTTGTCGGGTGACTTCAGTTTGCCTGATTCGAGGTCAGCCAAATGGACTAGTAGACAAGTTGCTTGGGTCATCAGATCGGCACGGTCATGCCGTTGGTCGCACGGTAGTGCGTTGTCACTAGAAAGTTGATCAGAAAGTTTGATTTGGCAGTGGCACGGTCATGCGGCGGGTGGCACGGTCATGCGTCCCGGTAACAGATCGACACTGTCAGTTGCACTGGAAGTGCTTCCGAGATCAAGCAATCGGCACGGTAGTGCTGTCGGATGGCACGGTCGTGCCACACCTGGCAGTCATCAGAATTTTGTCCATTTTATCAGAAATGCATCATAATTTGTCCGTTTTCACCATATTTTTATTTTGTTCTCCGTTTAAGACCTGAAAATATAAAAGTACCGGATTTGGTATCTAAACGTCGCGTTTTCGGTAAAAAATGCTTAAAACGGGAGTGTTTTGGGGTATAAAAACATGTATAATTTAACATATATCAGACATCCCCACACTTGAACTTTGCTTGTCCTCAAGCAAACTTAAAATAAAACATGGAATCAAATCTGAATTTTTACAAAGTTACTAATTTGTTTGGTGTCAAATTGGTTTTCAAAAAGTTATCATCAAAGATTTTAAAACAAACAAGCTTTGTTGGTTGTATGAAAGGATAATCATAAAGTAACGATTCTACGTTCGATTGACTTAGCATGCAAATTTTTATATTTCTCACAATGTTCACACCACTCGATTAAATTTCTGAATCCTACATATAATGTGTATGTTTAAACACTCGATGCCTAGTCAATGAATCATGCAATATTATAAGCTTGTTAAAAGATCTAATCTTCACCAATTAATATGTGAAAAACATAAATCAAGAGGTCTTTGATGGGTTGAAACATTAGGCTATGGTTAAGGGTATGGAATGGATATTTGAAAGTGGCAAGAAATGTTAAAACTTGGCGATTTATTTTTCTAGGATTCTGAACACGTTGCTAAGCTACTTGTGTATGTGTTCAAAGTTTTATTCTTTTTACACTTCTACTCTCTATTTTCTTCTTAAAGATTTTTCCATAATTCCCTTGCAGAGAGTTTTGTCAAACGGTGTTTTTTTTTGTATCTACAAAGATTTTAAATCAATCTAGATAGGTTCGGCCGAATTTTAACAAAAAAGGGGGTAAATATGAAAAGGTCATATTTGGTTAAGTAGGCTTTAATATTTGGGTAAAGTTAAGAAAAATACGGAAAATAGGCTCTTGGGTAAAGTTAAGAAAAATACGGAAAATAGGCTCAACATGGCGAACTAATGGATGGTGCAGGATATAAACAAGGAAAAAGGCTGACAAAAGTGTATCCTAAGTGCCTCTATCATTTCTATGAAATTTCACGTATTCATGATTTTGAAAAGTATACAAATGACAAGTTCTAAATTACATAAAACATCCGGTTCACTCATTTTTCCGCAAAAACAAAGAAGCATTTGACAAGAAAGCTGTAAAGGCTAAAAAATATGCTCACGTAAACGGAAGGAATGGGTATAAATATAAAGATAAACATGTAAGTCTTTCTTTTTGTTTTATCACGCTTTTAGTTATCTTTTTCAAAAATCAATTTGGCTAGTCATTTTTTTTTTATCAATTTTGATGCCTTCTAAAGAACACAATTGACCATTTTTGTTTTATTATTCGAAAATATTTACAGAAATGAGAACAATTAAGGACAAACAAAGTTTAAAACCTTTTAAACCCCTCCCCACACTTTAACTTCACATTGTCCCCAATGTGAAATACATATTAGTTAACCAATTATAAAGAGCTACACTAATAATGTGAAAAAGGGAAAGAGGTACTCCCTCAGAGTTGGAGTTGACTTATTTGAGTAGACTTTGAGTGAAGTCGTCTCAACTCTGTGTGCATTTCTTTACAATTCTACCAAGTATGTCACTTGCTAAAGCAGTCAATATTACCATTGATCAAAATGTTAGATAACCAAACCAAATCCATTTTCAAATAAAGCAAACACACTACTTAAATATTTAAAAACAGACATAAAGTTTTAAAAATTCCTGAATAAAGTACTGAATGGAAATAAGATAAAACATTAGTTTCTGAATTATCAGCTCCATCTCCTCCTATTCCTCCTCCTCCTCATCATCATCATCATCATGGTGGCGTGTTCCAGATGAACCCGCCCCATAGTTACCTAGGTTTCCAAATGGAAACTGTGGAGGGTCCCCGAAGTGGCTCGGATAAACGCTTTGTAGTCCTCCTAAGATGTTGGAAAAACCTGCATACATCTCCTCCCTCATGGTGTCTTGAGTTGCCCGCATAGTCTCCTGGGTGGCTCTCATGGTATCCCGAGTAACCTGCATATGCTGAAATTGCTGGTACAACTCTGGATAGGAAGTTATACCTAGCGGATACTGATACTGGTGCTGGTGCTCTTCGTGTTCTGGCTGATCGTGTGGCGGCTGGTTGTGTGGTGGCGGCTCTAATACCTGATGCTCCTCCATGTTAACGTCTTCGTCCTGTGCTGGTAGCGGATCCCATATCTCTCCATTTAGACCCCTCAGTCTCGGGCCATTGTCTGTATCCACTACCAGACCCATCGTTCTCAAAGATCGCATGTCTACGTCTCCTCCTGCATGAACCATCGTGAGACCACTGACTACATCATCCGTCATAATACCCAAATTGTATGCCAGCTGAGTCACATATTCACCACCATGGATTTCACTGCTTGTAGTCCTCTCCGCGCTGTTTACGAAAAATTCAGCCATTCTAGCTGCGATGTTGACGTGCACTCCATTCACGATTGAATATAGGAAAAGAAGATCTGGAGTGGGACAGTTTCCTGCACTTTCCATGCGTCCACAAATGGTGTGACTCATGACCTGATGAATAACCCTAAGTAGCGGGTCTCGTAGTCTTGATGCTTTAGCTTTTCTAGCCTCATAGGGTGGTCCAACTGCCACTTGTTCCCAAAAGTTAGCCCGTTGCCGCTCATTATCAAACTTGTAGATATCGGTGAAAAGTTCTGAATCAATATCTTCAGCTGAGTAGATTCCTAGCCTTCTCCCCAGTCTAGCAACTGACCACTTATGCCATTTTCTACCCAACCTGAATAGTATCGTCTCCCTGTTCTTAAAGTCTGGATTTTCGCTTCTTGGTTTGTCATAAGTGTATGAAGCGAAAAATTCCAATGTTAGCTAAAGATATACGGGTCGTTCAATGTTGAACAACCTTGACATTGGATGAGACATCATGTCGGATAGCCTTTCTTCTTGGTTTAGGGCGGTTAGGGTGGCCCAATTGATCCTTCTCGGTTCACCAATTTGTCCCCGTCGATTCCATAATGCTTCTAATCTGGCAATACAGGGACATTCTTTCGTTTTGTTTTTGCTGAACTGGAGGAATATGTGGTTCATCTGCATACAGGAATACAACAAAATAAGAGCAGAAAATAAAATTTTCATTACTGCCACTGGAACAGGCTGTTTACGACGTTCTGTCGTCGTTTCAGCAACCGCACGGTCGTGCGACTGGCCGCACTGCCATGCCAATCCAAGATCGGTGTCTGGTTTGTTTTAGGTAAATCATGTCGCACTATCGTGCCGATCTGGCACTGCCGTGTGAGTCGGTATCGCAGTTCTGATTTACTGATTTGATGTTGATTTCCGATCGACACTGTCATGCCATTTTAACTGCATGACCGTGCGATCGAGAAATTCATCAGAAAACAGTTTTATTCACAGATTTAAACCTTTATAATTCAAATTTTAACTTGTAATCAGTGAATAATCTTTAAATCAAGGATCAGAACTACCGATCTAGCACCAAACACTCAAGAACAAGGGGTTATTTGACTTTTTATGAAGAAAACCCATAAATTTCTTGATTCAAACCTCAGATCTACATCAGAAACTAAGTTAAATCTGCAAAACTAGTAGGAAACATACCTTGGAAGACGATTGGAGTGAAATCTAAGCAAAAATTGGTTGATTTTTAGGTGTGGGCGACCTGGAACTCCCGTGTGGCTGCTAGGGTTTCGAAAAAGTGATAGGTTTTTACTGCAAATTCATTTTTATACCCTGCTTTTAACTTCGTAATTTCACCTAATTTTTCCATTTTTTGCAATATTTCTTATATTTTAACAATAATCAACTTCAAAACTCCAAAAGTTATGGATCAAGCTTGTATGTACATACGTTTAAAACCGAAAAATTAACGAACTAGGAAAATAAATATGACAAACTAATATTTACAAAATTACCCTTAGCGTGTGAAAACACGCCCGCTAAATTTGCCAGCGAGTCGATAGCTAGACTCATTTTCCCCACACTTGTTTCAAGCGTGTGGGACGTGGAGTTCGAGAACTTCCTCCACCGAGTCAACCGGTCCGTTGATGTAACTTTTGAGTCTATGACCATTGACTCTGAATGTATCCCCACTTAAGTTTTCGATGACGATGGCCCCATATGGAAATACTTCTTTGACCTTATATGGACCCGTCCATCGGGATCTTAACTTCCCGGGGAATAAACGTAGTCATGAGGAGTATAACAAGACAAGATCCCCAACGCGGAAATCTTTATGTTCTCTCAATCTTTTGTCATGAAATCTCTTGACTCGTTCTTTGTACCTGCTAGAACTTTCATAGGCATGGTTTCTTAGCTCCTCGAGCTAGTGGATTTGTAGAAAACGGGCTTCATCTACGCTTTTCAAATCCATATTTGCTGTCTTCAAGGCCCAAAATGCCTTGTGTTCTAGCTCGACATGTAGATGACAGGCTTTTCCGTAAACCAATCTAAAGGGAGTGGTCCCGATAGGTGTCTTGAATGATGTTCTAAAAGCCCATAGAGTGTCATCCAACTTGTCTGACCAATCCTTGCGGTTATTATTAATGGACCGCTCAAGGATTCTTTTCAAACCCCATTTGTGACCTCTACTTGCCCGCTTTTTTGAGGGTGATATGGCGTAGCCAATGTATGATGAACACCATAATGGGACAAGGCTCGTTCTAACTGCGCATTACAAAAATGCGTTCCTCGGTCACTAATTAGTGCTTTTGGAGAACCAAATCGGGCAAACAAGCTTTTCAAGAACCTCACAACCACCCTAGCATCATTAGTGGGCAAAGATTGAGCTTCAGCCCATTTTATGACATAGTTTACAGCAACTAGGATGTATTTGTTACCTCGTGAGGCTGGAAATGAACCCATGAAGTCGATACCCCATATATCAAAGACTTCACAGACTTGCATTGGATGTTGAGGCATTTCATTGTGCGCGAAGATATTCGTTGCCCTCTTGCAAGCATCACACGCTCTAACCCATTCATGCCGTCTTGAAAGATTGTGGGCCAGTAAAATCCGGAGTCTAAAACTTTCTTTGCTGTGTAATTTGCTCCATGATGACCTCCGGTTGGCCCTTCGTGACAATGACGCAGAATGCTAGCTGCCTCCTCTCCGAATACACATCTTCGGATCACCTGATCGGCTCCGACTCTAAACAAGTATGGTTCGTCCGAAATATAATATTTTACATCTGCAAAGAACTTCCTCTTTTGCTGATATGACAATCTTTTGATAAGGATTCCACTTGCGAGGTAGTTTGCAAAGTCGGTGAACCAAGGTGACTCGTCATTCATCTCGATACTTAAAATAAATTCGTGGGGGAAATTGTCGTTTATTGGTTCCTCCACTGAATTTTCCAAATTACCGTGCTCAAGTCTCGAGAGATGGTCGGTTGCAACATTTAAAGCTCCCTTTTTGTCTTGGATCTCAATGTCAAATTCTTGTAGTAACAAGATCCATCTGATAAGACGCGGTTTTGCTTCTTGTTTGCTAAAAAGGTATTTGATTGCTGCATGATCCGTATACACAATTGTTTTGGACAACACAAGGTATGACCTGAATTTGTCGAAAGCATAAACTACTGCCAAAAGCTCTTTCTCTATAGTCGTGTAATTTTCTTGAGCATCATGTAGAGTTTTGCTGGCATAGTAAATAGGATGAAAATGCTTCTCCCTTCGTTGTCCTAAGACTGCTCCTATTGCGTAATCGCTGGCGTCGCACATTATCTCAAATGGCAACGCCCAGTCTGGTGCAACTAGAATTGGGGCTTCGATAAGCCCCTGCTTTAGCTGCTTAAACGCCTTCATGCATTCGTCTGAAAACACAAATGGAGCATCTTTTTCTAACAAACGGGTCATAGGTCTTGCAATTTTTGAAAAGTCTTTTATGAATCGCCTATAGAACCCTGCATGACCCAGGAAACTTCTAATCGCTCTGACCGAGGTAGGGGGAGGCAGTTTAGAAATTATATCCACTTTTGCTGGATCGACTTCCAACCCGGCTTCAAAGATTTTGTGCCCGAGAACTACCCCTTCTTTCACCATGAAGTGGCACTTCTCCCAGTTAAGCACAAGATTAGTTTCCTCATATCTCATTAACATTCTTTACAGATTTCCAAGACATTGATTGAAAGAACTCCTGAACACAGAGAAATCATCCATGAATACTTCCATGGAGTCTTCAATCATGTCATGAAAAATGGCGACCATGCAGCGCTGAAATGTGGCTGGTGCATTACACAACCCAAAAGGCATACGCCGGTAGGCGAACGTGCCGGAAGGACATGTAAAAGTAGTCTTTTCCTGGTCCTCATAGGCGATAGGAATTTGAAAATATCCTGAGAACCCATCCAGAAAACAGAAAAATGACTTCCCCGACAGACGTTCCAACATCTGACGATGAATGGAAGCGGGAAGTGGTCCTTACGGGTGGCATCATTGAGTTTGCGGTCGATGCAAACTCTCCATCTGATGAAAGTACGGGTAGGAATAAGTTCATTCCTATCGTTTGGAACTACAGTAATACCACCTTTCTTGGGTACTACTTGCACTGGACTTACCCAAACAGAATCAGATATAGGATAAATCAGCCCTGCATCTAACAACTTAATAACTTCTTTCTTTACCATGTCTTGCATATTCCGATTCAAACGCCTTTGATGTTGTGCACTAGGCTTGTAATCGTCTTCCATTAGAATCTTATGAGTATAAAAAGAAGGATTAATGCCTTTGATATCCATAATTTTCCATGCCATGGCTTTCTTGTGGAGCTTTAGAACTTCGAGAAGCTGTCTCTTTTCCTCTTTTGCTAAAGATGATGAAATGATGACTGGTAAGTGATACTCCTCGTCTAGAAATGCATATTTGAGATGAGGTGGGAGTTCTTTTAACTCCAAAGAAGTGGATCTTCAACCGAAGGTTTTGACTTTTCTTCATCTTCACGGTCAATCTCCACAAATCGATCTGGACTTTGGGAACCATCATCACCAATTACGTGCCCCCCCTGCGAAATGCCATCCAGGTTCCCACACAACAGATGTGTATTCGTCTCAATTTCTTCAACTGTGCCTTGGAAATGAGAGCTTACATAAGTATCGACAATGTCGACATAGTAAAGCATGTCATCGTGACTTTGCGGATGTTACATTGATATTTTAATATCAAAAGTCACGTGCTCGTCATTTACTCGGAGCGTGATCTGGCCAACTGCCACATCAACAATTGTCCTCGCAGTATTGAGGAACGGGCGTCCAAGTATTAATGGCACTTTCGAGTCTTCATCCATGTCAAGAATAACAAAATCCATGAGAAAAACAAATTTATCGATTTTAACAAGCATATTTTCAACGAATCCATGCGGATACTTGATTGAACGATCTGCAAGTCGAATGCTCATTCTAGTGGGTGAAGGTTCACCCAGATCTAATTTAGCAAAGACCTTATAAGGCATAAGGTTTATGCTAGCTCCTAAATCGGCTAATGCGTGACTGACAGACATGCTGCCAATGAGGTAGGGAAGAGTAAAACTGCCTGGATCTCCCATCTTTTTGAGTAGACGGTTTTGGAGAAGGGCTGAACAGTTTTCGTTCATCAACATACAAGACAAGCTTTCAAGTGTCTATTTGTTTGTGATGATGCCTTTTAAGAACTTTGCGTATTTAGGCATTTGAGCCAACGCCTCAACAAATGGTATGTTTATGTGTAATTTTTTAAACATTTCTAAAAAATACCATGTTGTTCATCGTTCTTCTGCTTCTTCAGTCTGCTCGGATATGGAGCTGGACGAATGTAATCTGTAACTGGCTCCTGGGGCTGTGCTGTGACACCTGTGTCACTACAACCATCAAACAAATACCAAACCAATGAAATATTGTGTTTCATACTTGGGATTTGTATAAATATGTGTATCATTTGCACATATCAATTCTTGTTCGATTTCGAGCTTTAAATCGCTTTCTGGAAGGTTATACGCGAACTGATGCGTAAACGTAATCATTTTAATGCAACAAACACTCTGGAACAGTGACATAGGCTCAACATACCTTAAATAACCTTTACATAACTTAGAAATAAGTTTTGAAGGGTTTGGTGTGTCAAAACGAAGTTTATTCGATCGCAGGGACTATTTATGTCAAACTGTGAAACTATGCCGATCTGTATGGTAACGAACATTATGGAACTTGATCATAAGTTAAACATACCCTAAATATCCTTTACATAGCTTAGAAATAGGCTTTGAGGGGTTCGGTATGCGAAAATAAACTTATTGGTCAATCAGGGACTAAAAGCGTCAAAAAGTGCATAAGTTTGCATTTTCGCGCATATCTTACGTTCTGAACATATCCGGACATCCAAAAATTTTTGTAATCATTAAAATATTTTATTTTAATGATTGGAATGCAAAAATACCATTCGTCATGTAATTTGGATCGTTTTTGCGTCCGTTCGAGTTTTCATCGTAATTAACCGAATAACGCAAGCGTGTACGACCAAACAAACCGACATCTGAGATGTTTTAAAGCATATTTCATGTTCCCTATACTTGTAGAGCCTTGAAATGGGGTTGACGGGGCTTAAACGTGTCAAAAATGCATCAAAAACAAAGTTTTGGGCTTGCAGGGACTAAAACTGACAATCTGCCAAACTAGTCTAGGAGGGGCGCGTAAGGTTATGTCTGGGTCTACGCGGCCCGTGACAGACTGTCAGACAGAAACATTGAACTTGGACGTTTGAGCTGAATTTGATGGTTTTGATCCCTGATTTCTGATACCATTTGATGGTTTTTGAGTGCCCCATGTATTGTAAACAATGGGTAACACTTGGATGGCTAGGATTAAAGCTCAAATTTCGAGAAATGATCCTAACGATTCTTGGAATTCTATAAAGACCCACCATTTTTCATTCATTCAACTCACACATTTGCTCTAATCTGCTCTAAGTTGAAGCCTTAGCTTCATACCTGAGTATTTTAGATCAAATCTTCCTTGCTTGGACCTTTTGTGAGTATTCTTTCTTGCTATTTATGCTTTTTAAGCATGAAAGTCAAACAGTGTTTGACTTTCTGCTTTGACCATGTTATGGTCAACACAAAGTTCATTTGAACTTTGCAACGTGAGCGTAATCACGATGGTTATAGTCCCTTGTGACTATACCTACTGATTACCACGTTGATTAGTCGTAGTGACGAGTCAAAGTTTCGGTCAAAATACGTGTTTATGCGTATTTTGCATCGAAGCTATTTTCGGGTATCAAAACACTTTGTTTTGATATCAAACCTGTTTTCTAACTTAGTTAAACATGTTTCAACATTTTTAACTCGTCACTTTTAATCTAGTGTTTGTATAGGGTCGTAAGATAAGCGGTCTTAACAACCGCTTAGACTTTCGAACCCGACCCGTTTAGTCGATCATTAGGATCCGACCAAGAATATTATGTGACCATAGTTGTATATGGAATAACCTTCCGAGGTTATACCTTATGGTCACTTAGTTTAATTAGTTGTATGATAGGTAGTTTATATGTCTTAGGTAAATGACCAAAATGCCCTTTTCATGCATAATTTGTAATTAAGCATATGTAACTTAACTTTTGTCACCTAAACTGATTATGCAACATATTTAAACATGTTAGGGCATATAATACTTGTCATAGGACTAGTTAGGCGTCTCGAACGCGCATTCGCGCGAACGACGCGTTAAAGTAGCGTAAGCTACCTTAATGGGTCGTAACGGGTCGTAAGCACCTAGGATAGGTTCCGATTTAGAATGTAGGCTTTGTTTAACCATATCACATGAGTTCCAATACTCATTTGGTTTACGAGACCTCGTTCTACTCAATCTTTCGAGTTAGGTGCCGATTGTTTAACTAGCGATCCGATTACTAGGTACCACTTGATTCCTTGATTTCCGAGCTTTCTTAGGACACTTAATCGAGGATACTTACAATCTCAAGTGAGTACATAGTCCCCTCTTTTACGTTTTCAAATGTTTTGGGGTGATACATATGTGTCGATAAGCTATTTTCATGATTTCAACTATATGTTTACACATGCATAGTACTTATCTTTTGAGGAATTGAACTATTGTCCATGAATTAAACACTAATTTTCGAGTTTGTATGACTATTTGTCTGTTCATATGTTTACTTATACATTCATTAACAATGATCAAGCCGATTGGTAGTAAGATATAGCGCTATAGGACTAGACACCCCATTCCTGTTGTATGGAATGTCAGAAACCAAATTTTAACCAAATAGAATTTGCCTTTGTGGTATTTCTATAGTCTCTAAAGTGTAGTTTGATGCACTAAGGTTTGAATGTATTGCTAAATCATGATTTATGGTATATTTCGATATACTACCAACGTGATAATGTTTGCTAAAGCATAATTTGATATGCTATTGTTTACTAAAATAAAGTTTGATATAACCAAACCACGATTTAGGTATGTTCCGGCATACTACCAACATGATAATGTTTACTAAAGTATAGTTGATATACTACCGACATTGTTATATCATAAACCAAAGTATGTGTAAATATACTACCAAAGCGTAGTTGATATGCTATTTTCAAACCAAAACATAAGTTGATATGTTATTCACAAAACCAAAGTATCATGTATTATACTACCGATGTTTTTCATTCTTAAACCAAAGTATACTTGTGATATACTACCAAATCTATTATTTTCGAAACTAAAGTATATTATAATATACTATCTATTTAACTATTTCAAAACTAAAGTATACTTAGATATACTACTCATCCGCTTATCTCAAAACCAAAGTATATTTTTGTATATACTATAATATTTTACCAAAACGATGCATTTTAGAATTTTTTTTACAAGGATTCATGGATATTTTTGAAAACTTAAAACCTTTTCTTGTGTTATCCAAAGCCATGAATCTAATACACAAATCCTATGTTACTTACAGACATTTTTATGCTGACGTACCTATTTTCACATATGTTTCAGGTACTGCTATGTGATGATTGTTGATCCATGCCACACATAGGATGGACTTATGCCTTAGCGACTTTAAAATTGAGATACAATTATGTGTACTTATTTGATTTGTAATAAAACAATGAGTTCAATTATTCAATAAAACGAAACTATTTAATCCATGGCTGTGAAACAATGATTCTGTTACGACACTCTCTGACGTTTCCGCCACGGTATGTTGTTTTACGTGGTCGGGGTGTGACATGTGCTGTACTTGCTGGGACTCGCCTAGCGTGCACCTCGTCCGAAGCGTCAGTTTGGGCCGTCTCACTGATCGGTGGCGAGTCCAATTTGTCAGGTCCCGTGGTTTTACCACTCCTCGTCATTACTACATTAACGTGCCCTCTCGGGTTTGGTTCTGTGTTACCTGGAAGACTACCTTGGGGTCTTTCGGACAACATCTTGGCCAATTGGCCGACTTGATTCTCAATGGTTTGTATTGAAGCCTTCTGGCTCCGTATTTCCCCTTCTTGTGCCATGAAACACTCCTCATGCTGCTGGTATCGTTTCTCAGATATTTGGTTGGCATTGTTGGAGTTGTTTAATAGTTGTGCCATTATCTCCTCTAGTTTTGAGTTGCTTGTGGCTGGGAAGTGCTTCCTGAACCTAAATTGTTATAACGTGGTTGAAAGGTCTGCCCTGATGGCTGAAAAGATTGTCCCTGGGGCTAAAAAGATTGCCCCTGAGGTTGTTGTGGTGCGGGAGTGCGTTGAGCATATCCGAGTGGGTTTTGGTTATTGGAATTAGCTTTCCACCCAATGTTTGGGTGATTCCTCCAACCCGGATTATACGTGTTGCTATAGCGGTTATTTTGGGGCCTAATTTGATTGCCCAAATAGTCTACCTCTTCGTGGCCTGTAAACATAACACCCTGCTCACATGTACCTGGCTCGTGTGACACTCCGCACAACTCACATGATGATTGTACTTTTGAAACGTTCTAAGCTTGATCAAACCTTGCTGCCAAAGCTCCAATCTGTGCTGCAAGAGCCTATACGTATCTACTTAATGAACTCCAGGAATCGATGATGCTTTAATTCACACTCCACTGTGACGCAAACTCGACTTCAAGGTAGCTTTCTCTATAATTGCGTAGGCTTCATTGGGTGTTCTTATTCCAAGATCGCCTCCTGCATATACATCCAAACGTTCTTGTGAGTCGTAGTTGAGTCCTTGGTAGAAGTTCAACAAAAGTTGCCTTTTGGACAACCCATGATATGGAACATCGATCAGAAGATCTTTGAACCTCTGCCAAGCTGCATGTAGAGATTCTCCTTTGTCATGTTTGAATGTCATAATACGGTTCTTAAGCTTAGCTGTCTTTTCCGGCCGGGAAATATTTTTGCATAAAAAGATCTGCCATCTCGTTCCAAGTCGTGATGGATCCTGCTAGAAGTGACAAAAGCCAAGATCGGGCTTTGCCTCGCAAAGAAAATGGAAAGAGTCGCAAACGAATTGCGTCTTCAGAAACATCTTTAATTTTGAAAGTTGAGCACACCTCAAGAAATGAAGCGATGTCCGACCTGGATCTTCGTGATCCTTCCCATCAAACTGGACATAATTTTGTAACATGTTAATAATACTAGATTTAATTTCAAAACTCGGTGCTTCTATAGTAGGTCGGGCGATGCTCGGTAGCAAGCCCTCACCTCCTGGACGGTCGGTCTCATTCAAAGGCTGGTCGTCCTCTACCATGATGCTTCCTCTGTCGTCTTCTGAACTCTCGCTGTCAGAATGTACCACTGGTTCATCGATTGCGGCCGCAATCCTTTTGCAACAACAAGTGATCTTTCGCGAAGCTGCCTACTTCTTCTTAAGTTATTTTCAGGTTCGTTGGCTAGCTCAGCATCAGCGGGTGCAGGGGTCGTGGACATTAACCTAAAAGAAATAAAGAAGGTATTATACAGAAAAAAAAACATAATCATATAAGCAATAAGTGTAAATAATAATACTAAATATAATATACAAATACATACAAGTTACGAAACAAATCTTTTTTAACTATTTACTTGTTTATTTACTTATTTACATCCGAATACTGTTTTTGGTTGTTTACCAGAAATTCTGATGACATCATCAGAATTCTAAGTAATATTTTTTTTTGAAAATCTGATGAGATCTGATAAAAATCTGATGAAAATTTTCTTTCCATTAGAATTTCTGATAAATCCATCAGAATTACCAGAAAATATGGTAAATTCATCAGAAATGTAAACTGTTGTTTTAGAACATCTAATGGGTTTATCAGAATTCATCAGAAAACATCAGAAAATCTGATGATTTTATCAGAAAGTTATATTTTTATTTTAGTGGAGTAAATAAATAAATAAATGAATGAATAAGCGGTTAACTAAATAAATAAATGGACATAATTGAATGAATGCATAACTAAGCGTAAATAGATAAATGGAAATAAATGTAGAAATGAAATATAAATAAGCGGTTCGACGTACGAACATGAACATAAGTATAAAAATAAACATAAGCGAAATAACTGAATTGAAATAAATGAAATACTGAATTAAAAATACTAAAATGAAATAAATAAATGAATGAAGCACAGAAATGAAATGACTGAAATTAAAATAACTGTAATGAAAGAAGAAAAAAAATGGTTCGATTCCAAACACATAACTGAATTAAATAAAATAAAATAAAGAAATTGTTAGTCGAACAATAAAAAGGTTAGCGTGTTAGTAAGTTAGTAAAGTTAGTTGGTTAGTAGTTAGCTGGTTAGGAAAACAGAAAAAGAAAAGTTAGTCAAACAGTTAAATATTAACAAGTTAGTAAATAAGAAAACAAAATAAATACAAAAATGTAAAAGTACTCACAAGTATTCATAGTTTGTACACCGGTAAAATAATGACTCGGATTGTTCCGTTAATTTCGCCGTGGTCCCTGGCAACGTCGCCAAAAACTTGACGTGGGCTCGACTATACACATTTATTTACAGTGTTTACAATCGCACCCGGCTTAACTTGGTGTTTTAAATTTATAAAAATGGTTTATACCTTAACATTAAAACACACACAACAAAGGGCAAGTGTATCCCGTCATATATGTAGTAAAGTATTGGTAAGAGCCAGATATCGATCCATAGAACACGGGCGTTATTAAGTACTAAATCTTTGTCATTAGATTACCAGATAAAAGGGTAAGTGAATGGTTGTTTAACTAAGTTATCTAAATTATATCTAAAACATAAATATACTATTATCTTGTTTCACAAACAACCTAAACATGTTATCTATCAGATATGTCACAAAAGCACTTAATCAATTTTCCAATTTCGAGACAGTTAGTCATCCGCTAGGAGTTTTTTAACATGATGATTCTTCGAAAAGTTAACGCGATAAACACACGTTAACCACCTAAACTCATTCTTTAGCGAGCTATTGATATTCATTCATGTGAACCTTTAAAGATAGATTAGTCACCCGCTAGGAGTTTTCTAACCTCACTTATCAAAGAAAGCAATACCAATGGTCACAATACAGCCACGAGGATAAGCATTTAAGTAAATCATATAACAACATATTTCACCTTTACAAGTCTTGGACACAAATCTACCATGTCAGCAATTTCAGACCAAAATTACTAAACAAGGATCATAAACCGCATGCAAGAACATGCAATCAACACCATATAATTCGTAGAACCCTTACGTGCAAGAAAGCATTCCTAATCAAAATAAGATATATCTTAGATAAAACCAATACCCCTCTCGAGTCTCATGGTGTAAACAAGTTTATAAACAAGTGATTAATCAAGAAATAGTTACCATCCCACTAACCACAGATTCATTATCCAAGATAATCAAACATAATCAGGAACTCAACATCAATGAAACGTTCATTATATAATCGTGAAGATTCAAACATGAAAAAGTACTAAAGTTTCATACAAACAAGATTACAACATAAAGATTATTCAAGAAACAAGTTTATAACTACTATTACATAATACTACATTAAACATAAACTATCATCAGCTCATAACTTGTAAAATGATCAGAATACATGTTCAAGAACAAGGAATCGAACCATAAAAAAGCAAGGAATTGATGGGTTGGATCGGTTATGCTTCCACTCGATCTTGATGCTTCAAATAGGTCTGATCAGGACTGCTTCGGAACCCAGATATCGCCCAGAAACATGGAGAAAAACCCAACCATTGAACCATTAGCGAATGACTCTATTTATAGGAGTTTTTATGATCGGCACGGTCGTACCGATGGCTCGCACGGTCGTGCGGCAGGTGTTGTCGGGTGACGTCAGTTTGCCCGATTCGAGGTCAGCCAAGTGGACTAATGGACAAGTTGCATGGGTCATCAGATCGGCACGGTCATGCCGTTGGTCGCACGGTAGTGCGATGTCACCAGAAAGTTGATCAGAAAGTTTGATTTGGCAGTGGCACGGTCATGCGTCCCGGGAACAGATCAGCACTGTCAGTTGCACTGGCAGTGCTTTCGAGATCAAGCAATCGGCAAGGTAGTGCCGTCGGATGGCATGGTCGTGCCACACCTGGCAGTCATCAGAATTTTGTCTGTTTTATCAGAAATGCATCAGAATTTGTCCGTTTTCACCAGATTTTTATTTTGTGCTCCGTTTAAGACCTGAAAATATAAAAGTACCGGATTTGGTACCTAAACATCGCGTTTTTGGTCAAAAATGCTTAAAACAGAAGTGTTTTGGGGTATAAAAACATGTATAATTTAACGTATATCAGCAGGTGTGTCGATTCTGAAGCAACCAGTTTCATTTGGTGATACAGAAGAACAGGAACATGATGAAGGGAGCTCGCGAAATCATACTATTGATCCACCAAGAATCAGATTTACAGAGCATCCAACGTCCCATCAATCCCCTTAAGGTGCATCATCAAGAGATATTTCCTCAAATGCATCTGGATCAGACTTGTTTACTGATCCTATTCCTGAAGATTTTACTGTTACTACTCCTGTGGTTCACAGTACGGTAGCATCTAATGAGGGGGAGTCAAGTAACATCAACACACCTCAAGATGAGACTATACCTGAATTTTCTATTTGTTATGGGCCATTTTCTGAGTATATATATCCTAACTAATATCCTGCTTTTGGTTGTTTACTTGTGATCAGGATACTGGATTAGGATATTGGTATCATCCTGGGCCATATCCTGGTGTTAACTAAATTAACCACGTGCAGGTTAGAGGCTGTGGGTTACTAACGGTCAGATGGATTTCTTCTCCTCAAGACTCGGGCGTATCTGTTATGTGAGAGACGTTGAACCCGAAAGACCAGGTCTACAACGTTCGAGTGGGGAATATTCGCCGGATCCCGGTTTATTAAGATAGTTTGTTGCATTTCTTTTACTATAAATAGATGGGGGCGGATCATATTAAGGCACACAACTTTCACACACACTTTCGAACACTTTTGCTCTCTAGCTTTCAGCGGTCACTACACACAAACACTTGTAATCGAATTAGATATTTTTGTTTTTAAAAGGGGATAGCGAGCTAAATTAGAATAATTGGCTATTTTTAGCTTAACACACACACTCGTAACTGATCTCATCAGCTCTCAACCATTTACTTGGCGATTACACACTTTTTTGCACATTACACTTTAGTGATCCTTGTAAAAAGCTCGCTATCATCCGAAGTTGTAATACATTTTCTATTTAATTTGAGTTGGTGATCGGTAGTTTCCATCACCCGAGGTTTTTTATGCCGGAGATCAACTCTTGATCAAGGGCTTTTTCCTCGTATAAATCATTGTGTCACTTGTTCATTGCATTTCTGAGTGATCCTTCATATTGTTCATTGATTCAAGCATCACACCTCACAACAAAAAGTTTGGTTGCATTATCTTAGCTTGATTTTTGACCAAAACAGTTTGGCGCCCACCGTGGGGCAATTGGTGCTTCATTCCTAAGAATATTCATATTTTTGTGGTCATTCCGGTTCACTACAACCAAGCAGATGGCTTCCTCAGCGAAGAACACTTCAAGTTCAATGCCGGCAATCAGTTCTTCACAAGGCGTTCCACCTTTGCCTCCACCACCTTCTGGATCCCAGAAGAATGCTGAAAATGCTACGAAGAGACAAATCCCCATTTTCCCAAAACCACCAACTTCTTCTGTTTCCTCTAATCCTACTACTAATGATCTTTTTATTCTGATTTTGCAGATGAGAGATCGTATGCAAGAGCAGGACAAAACCAATGAAAGGATCCTCCAGGAGATTGGTGATATCAAGAAACAGAAGAAATCAGTGGAGGATCACTCTCCTCTGATGCCAAGGTCATTAAACTTTACACTCCAGTTGTAACTACCCTACAATCGGTAGTTCCGGGCATCCAGTACCAAAGTGGTCCATCAGAAAGGCGTTATGGAACAACAACTATGAGTCAGGCATTCGGCTCCCACTTCCAGCTTCAAGGATCCTGTTCTCAGCCTTCAGGATCCTCTTTTCAGCATCAAGGATCCTTCGTTAGCTCAGGAGGATATTTGGGAATGCACGCGGTTCAAGGATCCTCCCAGGTTCAAGGATCCTCCCAGGTTCCAGGATCCTCCCAGGTCCAAGGATTCTCTACGGTTCCAGGATCCTCCCAAGTTCAAGGATCCTCTCAGCCTCAAGGATCCTTTCAGGTTCAAGGATCCTCTCAGGTTCAAGGATCCAACATCTTTCAGGATCAAGGATTCTTAAGAAGTATGCAGCCTCCAAGTTCGGATGTTCATCAAGGAGACTTCATACCAATGCAGACCATTGCTTCCTCTGGTCCTTCAATCATACCGGAACCTCGTCAATATGGATTCACATCTGGAATTCCAAACATGAATCACGTGGGAGGTAACAATTTTAACAATTCATATAACACTAACCATGGCTCTATGCAGGATACAGGTATCAATCAGGCTATGGCTAAAGAATTACAGAAGCTTAAGGATATGATATCCAGCGTGCCAGGAGTGGTTAAACCCATTCCTGAAATTGCAGATGGTAGCCATAAGATATCTCGCTTTGCACCACCTATTTGTGATGCTGAGATACCCAAGAGATTCCAGATACCATCCATGAAGCTGTATGATGGTTCAACGGATCCAGAGGGGTATGTAGCTCAATACAGGGAGAGGATGGAGATCAATCCAATTCCTGAGATGTTAAAAGAAGCATGTTTATGCAAGGGTTTTGGATCCACACTCACAGGATCTGCTCTTAAATGGCTGCTAAGTCTTCCCCCTCACTCTATTACTTCATTTGCTAATCTAGTTAATCTGTTTAATAGTCAATTCTCTTGTAGTAGAAAATTTGAACGTTTAACTAGTGATCTTTATAGGGTAACACAAGGTCAAAATGAATCACTTAGAGAATACATCACTAAGTTTAGTAAAGAATCCTTAGATATCCCCAACCTGGATATAGCTACGGCTGTAGAAGCCTTTAAAATGGGTTTGCTTAGGGATTCATTATTCTATGATGATCTTGTCATGACCCCTTGCAGGAATCTTGATGAAGTAAGAACCAGGGTGTCACACCCCGACCACGTATAACATACAAAACGTGGCGGAAAACGTCGGGGAGTGTTGTAACAGAATTAATTGTTTCATAACCATGGCATACAAAGTTGTATTTTATTTATCAACATAAGAGTTACATTGTTTTAAACAGGAATCAAAGAGTTTAGAACATAACTAAACAAAGTCTATCTTCATTTTAAGTCTCTAAGGCACATGTCCGCCCTAGTGTCATGATCATCATCCTACGCAAAAGCTCCTGAAAACACATGTGAAAGTAGGTACGTCAGCATAAAAATGCCTGTGAGATACATAGGTTTTGTGAAAATAGGATTCATGACTTAAGTTTAAGAAAATGTTTAGTCATGAACCTTGTAATTTGATTTGTTTTGTAAATCGCTTGAAAAACAATAAGTTCATATGATATGTATAAATAAGCGAATAATGTATGGTTAAATGAATAACCATGTAAAATGAGTTGTATAAAATAAACCGTATTGTAAACCAAAGTCTTGTGAAAACATGTTACTTGTATAAAATGTATAGGTCCAAAATGAATGATTTAAATAACGCTATGATATGTAATATAATACAAACACTTATATATAGGAAGTACCAGCGGCGTATCCACCATGATTGTATCATATTACTCACATCTCGTTACTTAAGTCATTTAAACCAACCAACAATGTATAATGTCTATGTTTAAACCAATTGTCAAAAGTCCTTGTATAAACCATGTCAAATGTTGATAGTCCAAAAGTAGTCAAGTAATGTGTAACAAATGTTATGTATTGTAAGTAAAATATTGTCACATAATCCAAATGTAGTAATGTACAAAACAAAGTATTTTGAATATATCAAAAAGTTATGTTTTGCAAAGTGATGCATGTTACATTGATACAAACATTTATGTGGTAAGTTAACGCATACATTCAAGCCTTGAGACAGTCGGATAACCCTTTCAGTCAAGGTTATCAAAAGAAATGTTTTCGGATTCAGTCATTCCTTACATCCAAACAAAACCCGAGATGTCAGGAATGGGATTTGTCAAGTCCTATGGTACCAGTACTTACTACCGAGCGGCGTAGCTAATGTTAATGAACGTATAATAGTCTCGTTTGTGCAAACCAAATGTTATAGCAATTGTATACAAGTCATATGAAAACAATGTACTAAGTATGCTAAGTTAACATACAAAGCAGAAAAGTCATGTAAATCAATGTGCTAGCATGCTATCAGTTAACATACATAGCAGAAATGTAATGTAAAACAATGTACTAAATATGCACACAATGGGCATACATAGCATGAAATGTAATGAAATCATGTACTATAATGTACTAACGAACATAACAAGTATATGATGTGAAAACAGGAAAGCACGAAAGTAACAAGTAGGCACATGTGTTCCACCCCAAAATGTTTGGAAAGCAGTAAAAGAGGGGTCTATGTACTCACTTGAGATTGTTCAGTAGTCCTAAGATAACCACCAAGCAATGCTAGAGATCTCGGAATCAAACGGCACCTAATATAGGTAACTATGTTAATAAACCGGACCTATATCGGAAGATCGGATAGAATGAGGGTTCGTAAACCAAACGAGTGTAGAGACTCATGTAATATGGTTTAACAAAGCCTACATACTAAATGAAACCTAACATAATTGTTTACGACCCATTACGACCCGTTTAGGTAGCTTATGCTACTTTAACGCGTCGTTCGCGTGAAACGCGTTCGGACCGCCTAACTAGTCCTATGACAAGTGTTATATGCCTATACATGTTGCATAATCAGTTATGTGACAAAAGTTTAGGTTACATATGCTAAATTACCAATTATACATGAAAAGGGTATTCTGGTAATTTACCTAAGGCATATAAACTACCTATCATACAACTACTTAAACGATGTGACCATAGGGTATAACCTCGGAAGGTTATTCCCTATATACTATGGTCACCTAAGGTATTTGGTCGGATTCTAATGATCGACCAAATGGGTCGGGTTCGAAGGTATAAACGATTTATTAGATCGCTTACCCTACGACCCTAGACAACGTGGTAATCAGTAGGCATAGTCCCAAGGGACTATAACCATCGTGATTACAATCACGTTGCGAAGTTCTAATGAACTTCGCATTGACCATAACTGGTCAATGCAGAAAGTCAAACAAAGTTTGACTTTCGGACTCGAAAAGCAATAAAAGAAAGAAAAGAACGAAAGAATACTTACGAAGGGTCCCCGAATGCTAATCTCGATCCAAGAATCTCAGGTATGAAACAATGGTTTCAACTTAGAGTTTCTCAAATCAAAATTCTAGTGGGTTTTGCAATGGAAGGCATGGGGTATTTATAGTGTTTCTCGAACCGTTAGGATCGTTTCTTGGAAAACGTGATTGAATCTAGTGCGTACACTTGTTGGAAAGTTATGGTGGCTAAAAATGACCCTAAATGAGCTGAATGGGCAGTTGTGAGTGTGTGGTTGTGGATTAAACAGCTGGAATCTGCTGAGTAATCGATCTAATCTGATCAAGGAGCCTGACGCGGGCCGTGTAGAGGATACAAGGATCTTACGCGGGCCGCCTGGCCTTCACAGATCAGAAACATGTTTCAGAAATGACAGTTTTGGTCCCTGCACGTGTTTAAGGCCATTTCCGACACTTCTAAGGCCCGTAAAGCAAACTTTAAGGCCCTAAAATGATGCCTAAACATTGTGGACTTGAAACATGCTCAAAAATATGTCGTATGTTGGTTCGTTTGGTCGTACGAACGCGATGTTCGCTTAATTACGACGGAATGCGCATAAGCGCGAAAAACGATCCAAATGACGCGACGAATGGATTTTTCTTATGCCAAACACTAAAATAAAATATTTTAGTGCTTACATAAATTTTTGGATGTCTTCAGAACGTGAGTTATGCGCAAAAGTGCAAACTTGTGCACTTTTTGACACTTTTAGTCCCTGAATGACCCAAAAGTTTATTTTAGCACACCGAACCCCTCAAAGCCTATTTCTGCTATGTAAAGGATATTTAAGGTGTGTTTAACTTATGGTCATGTTCTGGAATGTTAGTTACTGTTCAAATTGGCATACTTTCGCAGTTTGTCAAGTTTAGTCCCTGTAAACGAATTAACTTGTTTTTGCCATACCAAAGCCTTCAAAACTTATTTCTAAGTTATGTAAAGGTTATTTAAGGTATGTTAAGTATATGTTGATGTTCCGGAGTATTTGTCGCATTAAACTGAGTACGTTTTCGCACCAGTTTGCGTATAACTCTCCAGCAAGTGATGTAGAGTTTGAAATTACATAGAAGTCAAAACATGAAAAATGTAAAACACAACCAAACAAACATTGGGATCAAATAACATTGTTTTATTGATAATTGAACTGTTCACAATGATTACAAGCACAGATGTTACACAGGGCCCTTAGATTCATCCGATTAGAGGATGATAAAAGGATCCAGGAAAGACTGATAGGATCCTCAAAATAGGAAAAGCAAGGATCCTACTTCAGGAACAACAAATCAAAGCCCTAAAACAGATCTGATAACCAGAACGTGCATGCAGTGGAACAGGAAGAGGATGATGAGGATTATCCTCCAATCTCTGAATACTGTTTTTCTGTTGATAACAATGAACTAATTCTTGCAATGCAGAATCTAGGTGAGAAAGCTAGGTGGCCAAGGAAAAGTGATAAACCAGCTGCTACAATGGATAAATCCAAGTGGTGTGCCTATCAAGAGGATTTTGGGCATCTTACTGAAGAGTGTATTGCACTTAGAAAAGAAATTGGTTACTTGTTAAGCAAGGGGCACTTGAAGGAGCTTTTGGGACGAAAGAAGTCAAGGATCCAGGATCCTGAAAGGATCCCGGAAAAGGCTCCTGCTCCTCCAGCAGATGCACAAGTTATAAACTTCATATCCGGTGGATCAGACATTTGTGGTACTTCCTTTTCAGCGGCCAAAGGACATGCCAAGGAAACCAAGATGGATAATGGAGACAGACCCATCCGGACCTCAACTGTCACCAAGGATAAAATCATAACCTTTGATGAGGAGGATCGTCTTGATGTCCAGGATCCTCATCTTGATGGTCTTGTTATTACCCTGTTTATTTCTAATCATTTTGTTCGCAGGATCCTTATAGATGGAGGAAGCTCAGTGAATATCATCCAGATTGATGTCCTCAAGAAGATGAACATTCCTGAATCAGACATTGTTCCAAGATCCTCAGTACTTGTGGGATTTAGCGGGGAAACCAAAAATACATTGGGGGACATTAAACTCCCTATCTATATTGAAGGACTCCATTCTTATCAAAAGTTTTGTGTTATAGATTGCTTATCTTGTTGTAATGTTATCCTTGGCAGGCCATGGATACATGACATGAAGGCAGTCCCATCTACTTATCATCAGTGTGTAAAGCTTCCTAGTCCATGGGGGGTGGTGAAAATTGAAAGTGACCAGCAAGAAGCTAAAAATTGTTACACATCATCAATGAAGCCAGCCTCAAGACCAAGGGAGCAATAGTAGCTAAAGTATCCTCCAAGGGATGTCTTGGAGGCAAGAGAACAGGATTTGAAAGAAATCCTCATGGATCCTCATGATCCTGAATCCAAGATCTTCATAGGATCAGGGATCCTTAGTGACATTGAACAGAATCTAGTATCCTTCCTTAAAAGAAGGAAATCTACCTTTGCCTGGAAGCATGAGGATATGACAGGTATATCTAAGGATATAATTACTCATAAGCTTGGCATTGACAGGTCATTCAAGCCTATTCATAAAAAAAGAAGGAAGTTTGCACCTGAAAGGAATGCTATTATCCAGGAAGAGGTAGATAAACTACTTCGGGCAGGTATGATAAGAGAGGTTAAGTATCCAAGGTGGTTAGCCAATGTGGTTGTTGTTCAAAAGAAAAATGGAAAGTGGAGGGTATGTGTCGATTTTACTGATTTAAACAAGGCATGTCCCAAGGATCCTTTCCCATTACCCCACATTGACTCCATGGTGGATGCTACCACGGGTCATGAGTTGTTGACTTTTATGGATGCTTCATCTGGATTTCAACAAATTCAGATGGAACCATCTGATCAAGAGGATACAGCCTTTATGACCCCAACTGGTATATATTGTTATATTGCTATGCCATTTGGACTAAGGAATGCAGGTGCTACTTATCAAAGGCTAGTCAATATGATGTTCAAGGAACAAATTGGACACACTATGGAAGTCTATATAGATGACATGGTGGTTAAGTCCAAAAAAGCTGAGGATCACCTTAAAGACTTGGAGGAAGCATTCAATATCCTTGATAAATTTAATATGAAACTGAATCCTTCCAAGTGTCATTTTGGTGTTAAAGCAGGTAAATTCCTAGGCTATATGGTGACAAAGAGGGGCATTGAAGCAAGTCCAGAGCAGATCAAGGCTATTATGAATATCAAATCTCCTGCCAATGCTAAGGATGTGCAAAGGTTGACAGGTAGGATCGCAGCCTTGAACAGGTTCATATCCAAATCCTCAGAAAAGTGCAAGGAATTCTATGACATCCTGAGGAAGAACAAGAAATTTGAATGGACTGAGAAGCATGAAAGTGCCCTCAAAGCTCTTAAGGATTACCTATCCTCAGCCCCTGCCTTGATGAAACCAGAAAAGGGGGATATATTATCCTTATACTTAGCATTATCCTCAAAAGCAGTAAGTGCGGTCCTTGTTAAGGATCACCAAGGTACACAACATCCTGTTTATTATGTAAGTAAGAGTTTACTTGATGCTGAATCCAGGTATTCACATTTAGAAAAACTTATCCTTGCACTAATTATGGCATCTACTAAATTAAGACATTATTTTGAAACTCATGCCATTATTGTTAAAACTAATTTCCCAATTAAGAATGTTCTCAGGAAACCTGAAATGTCAGGAAGGATGGCTAAGTGGGTAGTGAAGCTTAGTGCTTATGATATAAGATATGAACCAAGGACTGCCATCAAATCCCAAGCCTTAGCTGACTTTGTGGCATATTTTAGTAGTGACTTGCAAAAGGAAGCTGAGTTAGAGGTCCAACAACTAGAAGAAACTAAGGATCCTTGGATACTCTTCACTGATGGTGCTTCTAATGTCAAAGGAACAGGGATTGGAATACTACAAAATCGCCACAGGGGGACATAATACCCCACTCCATAGCTTGTGAATTTCAAACTACCAACAATGAGGCTGAATATGAAGCCTTGATAGCTGGTTTGCAAATTGCTAAGCATATGAGGATCAAGTATCTTGAGGTACATGTAGATTCACTATTAATTACTAATCACTTTAATGGATCCTATGCTGTTAAAGGTGAAAAGCTAATCAAATATTTAGAGATAGTCAAAGAATTGGCACTCTCTTTTGTTTCCTTTAGTTTGACACAGGTACCAAGGGAAGAGAATGCAGAGGCTGATGCATTAGCCAATCTAGGATCATCCTTGAAGATCCCGGAGGATATCAAGATCCCTATTATCCACATCCTGACCCCTGCTATCGAGGATCATGTAGCCATGGAGATAGGAGAGGATTCTGTAATCATCCCTAGTGAGGATACTCAATCTCATTCAGGATCATGGATCCTCCCAATCATGAGATACATACAACATGGAGAGATTCCTACAGGAGAAAACCCTAGGGCTTTCAAAATCAAGGTATCTCAATTTACAATATTGAATAATATGTTGTATAAACGATCTCTTGTAGGACCATATCTAAGATGCATTGAGGATCCTGAAATACAAGAAGTCCTAAAGGATTTCCATGAAGGAGATTGTGGAAACCACACTGGGGGCAGGGCATTATTCTCAAGGATCCTGAGGACAGGATACTATTGGCCTACTTTGAAGAAGGATGCTGTGGAATATGCTAAGAAGTGTGATCCTTGTCAGAGACATAGTAATATTCTTCATCAACCAGCAGAGCTTTTGCATCCTATATCCTCTTCTTGGCCATTTATGAGATGGGGAATGGACATGGTTGGTAAGCTTCCTAAGGCACCTGGTGGAAAAGTATTCATGCTTGCTATGACTGATTACTTCTCCAAGTGGATAGAGGCTGAAGCCTTTGCTCAAGTCAGAGAAAAGGAAGTTATATCCTTTATTAAAAGAAACATTATTACTAGATTTGGTATCCCTTCTGAAATTGTTTGTGATAATGGATCCCAATTTATTGGGAATAGAACTACTAACTTTTGTGACAGCTGGGGGATTAAGATGATAACATCAACACCAGTCCACCCACAAGCTAATGGTCAGGCAGAATCATCTAACAAGATCATCATCAACAATTTGAAGAAGAAGCTTGGATCCAAGAAAGGAAAATGGGCAGAAGAACTACCTTATGTACTTTGGGCTGATAGGACAACTCCCAAGAATGCCACTGGCCAAACTCCATTTTCTTTGGTATTTGGGGCAGAATCAGTGATCCCTACAGAGATGGTGGTTCCTACTGCAAGAACAAAAATTCGTGATCCTGAAGAAAATACTGAAAACTTGGTTCAAGATTTGGATACTATAGAAGAACTCAGGGATTTGGCAAGGATAAGGATGGCCAGTTATCAACAAAGGATGGCTGGAGCCTACAACAAAAATGTCAGGATCAGGAAATTCCAAGTTGGAGATATGGTGTTAAGGAAAGCATTTCAGAATACCACCAACCCTGCTGATGGAAAGTTGGCACCAAAGTGGGAAGGCACTTACTTGATCGAAGCTGAGGCAGGAAAGGGGGCATATCGATTGCTAACAATGGAAGGTGACTTGCTACCAAGAGCTTGGAATGCTGTCCACTTAAAGAAATACTTCATGTAACAAGGATCCATGATCCTTACCTGACAAGTATCCTTGAAGGATCCTTACAGGATATATGATCCTCTTGTTGGTAATATTCTAATCTCAAACTATTTCATTCTTTAATTGTCTTATATAAGGATAAGGATCCTGCATCCTTTATCCTCATTTCACTTGATTCTGAGTTTTGAAGGTTCAGGTATCCTTAACAAAGGATTGAGTATCCACAGAAGTATCCAGTTATTTGGGCTTGACCCCAGTTATTTGGGCTAGTCCCCAGTTTTGGGCCTGTCCCCAGTTTCGCCAGTAGCGCACGATGATCCTGGTATAGTTCATGGCAATGGGACCAGTACTCGCTTTAGGGGCTGACAATTTCATTGCACTGGCTATATTCAGGATCCTACGTATAATGGTAGACGTACCATACATCCGTTCCTAAGGTTTCTGTCAAACCCCGACCACGTAGAACATACAAAACGTGGCGGAAACGTCGGGGAGTGTTGTAACAGAATTAATCGTTTCAAATCCATGGCAATTAAAGTTTCGTTTTATTAAACAAACATGAGAGTTTACATTGTTTAAACAAGAACCAAAGGGAACATAACATAAATTAACTAGTTATTGTCTCGTTTTAAGTCGCTAAGGCACGGGCCCGCCTAAGTATGTCTTGATAAGTCTTATGCATCATCTCCTGAAAACACATGTGAAAATAGGTACGTCAGCATAAAAATGCCTGTGAGATACATAGGTTTTGTGAAAATAGGATTCATGACTTATGTTTGAGAAAATGTTTAGTCATGAACCTTGTAATTTGCTTTGTCTTGTAAATCATTTGAAAAACGATAAGATCAGATGATATGTATAAATAAGTGAATAATGTATGGTTAAAGGAATAACCATGTAAAATGAATTTGTATAAGATAAGTTGTTTGTAAATCAATGTCTTGTGAAAAGTATGTTATTTGTATAAAATGTTCTATGTCATAAACTGAAATGATTCAAATAACGCTACGATATGTAATACCATACAAACACTTATATATAGGAAGTACCAGCGGCGTATCCACCATGCTTGTATCATATTACACACGCCTCGTTACTTAATCACATACTCAAACCAAACCAAACAATGTAAGATGTCTATGTTTAAACCAACTTCCAAATGTATTGAATAATGTGTCAAAATGTTTATGTCAAGATGTAAATCATATAATGTATAACCAATGTCAAAAGTGTTTATGTGTCAAATGTAAACCATGTAATGTGTAACCAAAATGATATGTATGGCTAGTGAAATGCATCAACTAAACCATATGCACAAGAACATAGTATTGAAGTAAAACTTGGTTTAAATCAAAGTTATGTCCTGTGGAAATGCATGATCAATGTAAATCATGTAATATGCATCCAAAATGTAAGCATGTGATGAATAACAAATGTACTAAGTATGCGACAAATAGACATAAGTAGCATATGACATGTACTAAGTATGCAACAATAGACATACGTAGCATGTGACCTGTACTAAGTATGCAACAATAGACATACGTAGCATGTGACCTGTACTAAGTATGCAACAATAGACATACGTAGCATGAAATGTAATGTAAAACATGTACTATAAATGTACTAATGAACATAGCAAGTATATAATGTGAAAACAGGAAAGCACGAAAGTAACAAGTAGGCACATGTGTTCCACCCCAAAACAATTTGGAAAACAGTAAAAGAGGGGTCTATGTACTCACTTGAGATTGCTTAGTAGTCCTTGAGTAACAACCAAACAATGCTAGAGATCACGGATATCAAACGGCACCTAATATAGGTAACTATGTTAATAAACCGGACCTAAATCAGAGGATTTAGATAGAATGAGGGTTTGTAAACCAAACGAGTATAGAGACTCGTGTCATATGGTTTAACAAAGCCTACATGCTAAATGAAACCTAACCTAATAGCTTACGACCCATTACGACCCGTTTAGGTAGCTTATGCTACTTTAACGCGTCGTTCGCGTGAAACGCGTTCGGACCGCTTAACTAGTCCTATGACAAGTGTTATATGCCTAAACATGTTACATAATCAGTTATGTGACAAAAGTTTAGGTTACATATGCTTAATTACCAATTATACATGAAAAGGGTATTCTGGTAATTTACCTAAGGCATATAAACTACCTATCATACAACTACTTAAACGAAGCGACCATAAGGTATAACCTCGGAAGGTTATTCCCTATATACTATGGTCACCTAATGTATTTGGTCGGATCCTAATGATCGACCAAATGGGTCGGGTTCGAAGGTATAAGCGATTTATTAGATCGCTTACCCTACGACCCTAGACAACGTGGTAATCAGTAGGCATAGTCCCAAGGGACTATAACCAACGTGATTACACTCACGTTGCGAAGTTCAAACGAACTTCGCATTGACCATAAACTGGTCAACGCAGAAAGTCAAACAAAGTTTGACTTTCAGACTCGAAAAGCAATAAAAGAACGAAGGAATACTTACGAAGGGTCCCCGAATGCTAACCCCGATCCAAGTAGCTCAGGTATGAAACAATGGTTTCAACTTAGAGCTTCTCAAATCAAGATTCTAGTGGATTTTACAATGGAAGGCATGGGGTATTTATAGTGTTCGGTTAGCCGTTAGGATCGTTTCTAGGAAACCGTGCTTTGATATATCTCAACCATACACCTCAAGAACATGGTATTACAAAACCATTTGAGCCCATTGTATTGCCCCAAAACCATGTGCATAAGTGGAAAGGACCAGATCCAATGTTTCTGCATTTTATGCTGTCTGACCTTAGCTTACGGACCTCAACACTATCAATGTTGAGGTCCGTAAGGACCTTGCAGACCAAACAGTTTGAAAAATGGCAGTTTTGGTCCCTGTTGATGTTTAAGCTCATTTTCGACACATTTAAGGCCCGTTAACCCCATTTCAAAGCTCCAAAATGAAGTTAAAGTATAGGGAACTTAAAATGTGCTAAAAAATATCTCGAATGTCGGTTCGTTTGGCCGTACGATCGCGATGTTCGCTTAATTACGACGGAATGCGCATAAGCGAGAAAAACGATCCAAATGACGCGACGAATGGATTTTTCTTATGCCAAACACTAAAATAAAATATTTTAGTGCTTACATAAATTTTTGGATGTCCGGATGTATTCAGAACGTAAGTTATGCGCGAAAATGCAAACTTGTGCACTTTTTGACACTTTTAGTCCCTGAATGTCCCAAAAGTTTATTTTAGCACACCGAACCCCTCAAAGCCTATTTCTAAGCTATATAAAGGATATTTAAGGTGTGTTTAACTTATGGTCATGTTCCGGAATGTCTGTTACAGTTCAAATTGGCATACTTTCGCAGTTTGTCAAGTTTAGTCCCTGTAAGCGAATTAACTTGTTTTTGCCATACCAAAGCCTTCAAAACTTATTTCTAAGTTATGTAAAGGTTATTTAAGGTATGTTAAGTATATGTCACTATTCCAGAGTGTTCGTTGGATTAAACTGGTTATATCTACACATCAGAGCGCGTATAACCCTCCAGAAAGCGATTTAAAGCTTGAAATCGAACAAGAGTTGATATGTGCAAACGATACACATATTTTTACAAATCCCAAGTATGAAATACAATATTTCATTAGTTTGGCATTTGTTTGATGGTTGAAGTGACACAGGTGTCACAGTTTCTAACGTTTTCACATTAGCTAAGGTTTTGGCATTTTCATGTCACTTAGTTTGGATAGTCGCCAGTGAGGGCCATACTCCAGTTTACATACGATCCTTGGGCTTGTCCCCAGTTGTCCTTTGGCTTGTCCCCAGTTGTCCTTGGGCTTGTCCCCAGTTATCCTTGGGCTTGTCCCCAGTTATCCTTTGGGCTTGTCCCCAGTTATCCTTTGGGCTTGTCCCCAGAATTGTTGGGCTTGTCCCCAGTTACTAACTTTTATCTTATATTGGCTTAGTCCCAAGTTGTATCCTATTTCAGGTTTTTGAAGCTAAACGACTAAGGATCCTTGATCCTTACCTTCTACTAAGAGGTTTGTCTTTTGGTTATCCTGATTATAAGTGTTAAAGGTTAGGATCCTAACTTGGATTCTCAGGTATGATCCTTGATCATTTTGATTTTATTCATTGTTTATTAAGTGACCCTTATCCTTTGACAACTGAACTTATGATCCTTAAACTACACTACTTTTCAGAAATAGGTGACTATAGGATATATGATCCTTGATCATATCCTAAACTTTTTGAGGATATGTATTAAGTTTTTTCTTCTATACTTAATAAATTTAGACAAAATGTATATCACAACAATTGAAAAGGAAAGTACTCACAAGGATAACAACACGGGAAATAGCCAAAAAGTTAAGATTTTATTTATTCACCAAACGTTAAACCCTTCAAGGTTGTCAAAATTACCTACCCCAAGCATCTACCAGCAATACGTGGCCCGTCCGCTGGGGTAGGTAAAGGGTGTCCATTGTTCATAGGTTTTTGAAGTGCAGGAAAATAAAGACGGAAGGATAACGAGTGGCTTCATCCCCCAAACAGAGGATCCATCCACCACCTATTATCCTACCTATTGTCCAAGGATCCATGATCCTCAACCCTAGAAACTATTGTCTAAGTTATTGCAGACCAAGATTGTTTCAAAACATCATTAAACCAAAAACCCCTTACCAAACTATAAAAATGGGCTCCGGCCGCGTCTAGAAATGTCCATCATTGCCCATTCTTGCAGCTTACACCTTTGCTGCATCACCATCACCTTCACCAGCTCCTCCAGCTCCAGCATCACCCACATGATCCTTCATCCCACTGCCGCCAGCCTCAATTGCTAAGACCTCACCAGTCTCTTCTTCATCATCCAGCTCAGCCAATCTAGCCTTCCAGCCCTCTATGTCCAAGTTGCTCTTGTCAAAGTCAGGATCTAGAGCTTCTTGGGCCATCTGTAACTGGGTTTTGTACATAGCAATGGCAGGGGAGACTTTGGCATCATTGGTGATTTCATTCTTCTCCTGATCAGCAGTGATGTGAGCCAGGACAAGTTCCCTTTTCACCAGATTGACGTCGTTTTCAAGGGAGGCAATCCTCTGATCCTTGGCCAGCATGATCTTCTGGAGGTCCAAACATTTTTGCTCAACCTCTTCAACACTGCCTACATAGTCCTCGATTTTAGCAAATTTCTGCAAGAAGACAATATAAAGTTTAGGATCACATGATCCTCAAGTGGGCAGGATAATTAAGCCAGGTCAGTGATCCTTACCTCAGCAAAATACTCAAGGAACTGGTGGCGGATTAGAGGCAAGCCTTCTAGATTGTCAGCCTTGGAGGCTTTCCTCTTCTTTCCCTTGGAGGTGGTAGGCTTGGGGATGGCAGTACTTGGGCTAGCAGCAGCTTTCTTCTTCCCAGACCTGGGACCAACAGTGGTGAGATCGGTGACACTGAAACGAGTGGCAGACTTCGATGATTTTCCAGCACCTACACATCCAAAACAGATAAGTATCCTTATTTCATTCTAATTTAAACACTTAATTATGCACAAAATGGGATACTTACTTGACATTGTAACAGAGCCTGAGGATACTTCTTGTGAATCCTGGGTATTGGCTTGAAATGTTCTTATTGCAGGATCAAGCCTTCGGAAAGCAGCAAGCCTTTCCTTCGTTGCAGGTGTTGTGATAATGTGTGAAACAGTAATAGCTGCATAAAAGAAATAAAAAGGATGTTAGTGATCCTCAACAGAGACAGGGTATCCTGTGATCCTTCTCAGGATCCTCTATCCTACCATGAGTAACCCATTTTCTTGGAAGATCCTTCCCATTAGGGATGGAATCCCTTCTGACAAAGAAGAATCGCCTCTTCCAGTTGGTGTCGTTCTTAGTGGTTTTGAGGATAGGCTTTTCTTCACCGGGTTTGTGTTTGAAGAGATATCGATCAGATCCATGGGTCACAAGGTCGTACATTTCTGCTAACTCCGACATTCCTAGATCAATACCTTCATGCTCAATGATTTTTTCAAGGGTATACAAGACCCTCCACATCATTGGCATCGCTTGAATGTAGGAGATGCCGGTGAGAGAGAAGAAAGATTGGGTGAAATCAGGAAAAGGATACGAGTATCCTATCATAAATGGGGTGACCGGAAAAGCTACCCAGGTTTCAGAAACATAGTCACTCAGGATGGTGGGATCAAAAGCTTTAAAGACAGTGTTTGCAGGAAAACAATGGCGGATCCTGTCTATCTGTGGATCAGTAAAACAGCATCGTTCCTTCGCAGAGCCTTCAATGATTCCTTGGCCCTTCAAAGGACTGTCTTTTTTATGATCCTTAGCCGGTGAAGATCTCAGCATCATCTTGGGCATAATGATGGTGAAGAAGAAGAAACAGAATAAGAATGTGAAGAGAGAAAGGAAGGAGAAGTACCTGATCAGATCTTCTAATGAAGATTTAAAGGATGAAACGCACGAATTTAAATGCTTCCTAACCCTTATCTCTAATTTCAATTTATAATCATGATCTTGCAGGATAGTCACTTCAGTGATGTCAGGATGGCAACGGCTAGTCAGAAAGTAACGGCTATATATCCGTTGGTTTGTTACGGATAAGAACGAGAAAATATAACTCGTTTATTTACACTTTACTCCTTATATTTTGGGAGCAATTGTTAGGGGAGGATTTTCCAAAGATCAGTGATCCTCAATTACTGCCGGGCTTAGGGATCCTTGATTCTGCTTGAATTAGTGATCCTCAGAAAGTATTGTAGGATCAGGATCATGGATCATCATAATGATCCTTACACTAACGATTGTCTGCTTTGAATATGATGTTGTTTTGCAGGAGTACGAGCTTGGACTTGGTCTTGGCGATATTCCTGGAGCATATTCTCTATTTATTCCGCACGTGCATGACTGAAATGGACGTTATGGAGGTCGTGGAAGACTTGCACGAAATGCGGATAGTTAGTTAGCTTAGATATTTTCCGTTTTTAAAAGGGGATAGCGAGCTAAATTAGAACAATTGGCTATTTTTAGCTTAACACACACACTCGTAACTGCTCCCATCAGCTCTCAACCATTTACTTGGCAATTACACACTTTTTTGCACATTACACTTTAGTGATCCTTGTAACAAGCTCGCTATCATCCGAAGTTGTAATATATTTTCTATTTAATTTGAGTTGGTGATCGGTAGTTTCCATCACCCGAGGTTTTTTATGCCGGAGATCAACTCTTGATCAAGGGCTTTTTCCTCGTATAAATCATTGTGTCACTTGTTCATTGCATTTCTGAGTGATCCTTCATATTGTTCATTGATTCAAGCATCACACCTCACAACAGAAAGTTTGGTTGCATTATCTTAGCTTGATTTTTGACCAAAACAATATTCGCTTAGAAGATGGCAAAAAGATGCAAGAGAGGATGAATTCCACCTCAACCTACGAATCAACCAACAGGAAATCAGAATCCTTGTATAAACCATATCGCTCCAAGCCATATGGCAGAAATGATAACAAGAAAGTGAATGCTGTTGAAGACGAGGATCCTGAAGAATATCCTGAATTATCTGAATATTGCTTTTCTGTTAATATACCTGAGTTAATGTGTGCTATGCAGGGTTTAGGAGACAAAGCTAGGTGGCCTCGAAAGAATCAACAAAAAGCTGATTGGAAGGATAAATCCAAATGGTGTGCCTTCCATGAAGATTTCGGACATGTGACTGAGGATTGCATTGCTCTAAGAAAAGAAATAAGCTACCTATTGAGCAAGGGATATCTGAAGGATTTGCTGGGAAGAAAGAAGAATAAAGGGCAGGATCCTGAGAAGGATCCTGAACGAGCAGCATCACCCCCAGCAGATGCTAAAATAATTAACTTTATTTCAGGAGGATCCGACATTTGTGGGACTTCGTATTCTGCTGCCAAGAGACATGCAAAGGAGGCTAAGACTGAAAGGGGAGACAAACCAGCCAGGATGACCACCCTTACAACTGATAAAGTGATCACTTTCGACAGTGATGACAGGGATACTGTGCAGGATCCTCACCATGATGCTCTCGTAATAACAATGTATGTTGCTAACCATTTTGTACGCAGGATATTGGTGGACAATGGTAGCTCTGTCAACATAATTCAGCTGGAAACATTGAAGAGGATGAATGTATCTCCGATGGACATTACTTCGAAGTCCATTGTGCTCGTTGGTTTCAGTGGAGAAGCTAGGAATATCGTAGGAGAGATAAAGTTACCAGTATATGTTGAAGGGGTCAACTCGATACAACGCTTCTGTGTGATGGACTCCCTATCCTGCTATAACATCATACTAGGCAGGCCATGGATCCATGACATGAAGGCTGTGCCATCGACTTATCACCAGTGCATCAAGATCCCTACCCCTTGGGGGGTCGTCAAAGTTGATAGTGATCAGTAGGAGGCGAAGGAATGCTACTCATCCTCAATGAAATCCTCAACCAAGCCTAATCCAGTATAGCAATGAAAGATGCGGGCCCAGGATATCATGGAGGCTTCAGAGCAGGATATGAAGAAAGTTATCCTGGATCAGGATAATCCTGATATCTCGGTGCTCGTAGGGACCAATATCCCTCAGGATATTGAAGAACAATTAACTAACTTTTTGAAGTGCAGGATGTCAACATTTGCATGGAAGCATGAGGATATGACAGGTATATCCAAAGACATTATTACTCACAAGCTTGGAATTGACAGGTCGTTCAAGCTTGTTCAGCAAAAAAGAAGGAAGTTTGCTCCTGAACGAAATACAATCATACAAGAGGAAGTTGAAAGATTGTTGAAGTCCAAAATGATCAGAGAAGTCAAGTTTCCAAGATGGCTGGCAAATGTAGTCATGGTATAGAAGAAAAATGGGAAATGGAGAGTCTGTGTAGATTACACAAACTTGAACAACCCATTTCCTCTTCCCCATATTGATGCAATGGTGGATGCTACTGCCGGGCATGAGATGTTAACCTTCATGGATGCATCCTCAGGATTTCAGCAGATTCAAATGGAGCCTTCGGACCAGGAGGATACTGTCTTCATGACACCAACAGGTATTTATTGTTTGGTTTGAAAAATGCAGGTGCAACATATCAGAGATTGGTGAACATGATGTTCAAAGATAAGCTGGGGGACACAATGGAGGTATACATCGATGATATGGTGGTAAAATCTAAAAAGGCTGAGGATCACCTCCAGGATATTAAGGGAGCATTTGATATCCTGGATCAGTATAACATGAAACTAAATCATGCTAAGTGCCATTTCGGAGTGGGGGCAGGAAAGTTTCTAGGATATATGGTGACCAAAAGAGGAATAGAGGCAAGCCCGGAGCAGATTAAAGCCATCTTGGATATCAAATCACCTTCAAATATGAAGGATGTTCAACGATTGACAGGGCGAGTTGCAGCATTGAACAGATTCATCTCAAGATCCTCCGAGAAATGCAAGGAATTTTATGATATCCTGAAGAAAAATAAGAAGTTCGAATGGGGAGCAAAGCATGAAGCAGCCTTACAGGATTTGAAGCAATATCTCTCAACTGCACCTCTATTGATGAAGCCTGAAAATGGTGAACCATTATCCCTGTATCTTGCAGTATCAGGGAATGCAGTAAGTGCTGTCCTTGTAAAGGATCATGAAGGTCAGCAGTATCCTGTCTATTATGTTAGTAAAAGTTTATTAGATGCTGAAACTAGATATTCTCATCTAGAAAAATTGATATTAGCCCTAGTTATGGCGTCAACGAAACTTAGACATTATTTTGAGACACATAGGATTCATGTTAAAACCAATTATCCTGTTAAAAACGTGCTTAGGAAACCCGAGATGTCGGGTAGGATGGCTAAGTGGTCAGTAAAATTAAGTGCTTATGACTTAGTATATGAGCCTAGAAATGCCATAAAGTCTCAGGCTTTAGCCGACTTTGTGGCTGATTTCAGTAGTGATATTCAAAATGAAGTAGACTTAGAAGTACAGCAGCTAGGAGAAAATTTAGAATGCTGGACATTGTATACTGATGGTGCATCTAACGTAAGAGGTGTAGGTCTAGGTATACTACTAAAATCGCCACAGGGGGACATATTACCCCAGGCTATTAGGTGTGAATTTCCTGCTACTAATAATGAGGCAGAATATGAAGCTTTGATTGCAGGATTGGAGTTGGCTAAAAATATGAATATTAGATGTTTACAAGTATATGTTGATTCCCTGTTGATCACTAACCATTTCAATGGATCTTATGCAGTAAAATGTGAAAAGTTAGCTGAATATCTCGAAATTCTCAAAAAATTAGTAGGATACTTCGATATTTTTACACTTGAACAGGTACCAAGAGAGGAAAATGCTGAAGCTGATGCCTTGGCAAATCTGGGATCATCGGTCAGGATACCGGAAGGAACCCGAATACCAATATTACATATCCTATATCCTGCAACGAATCCTCAAGCAAATGGACAAGCAGAATCCTCGAACAAGATAATTGTCAACAACTTAAAAAAGAGACTAGGGGCTAAGAAAGGAAGATGGGCAGAAGAATTACCCTTTGTTTTGTGGGCTGATAGGACAACGGTGAAGAATGCAACTGGCCAAACCCTGTTTTCCTTGGTGTTTGGAGCAGAAGCGGTGATTCCGACATAAATGGTGATACCTACAGTGAGATCCAACCTCAGGGATCCTGAGAAGAATCCTGAAGTCCTATGCCAGGAACTGGATACTATTGATGAGACAAGAGACGCTGCAAGGCTAAGGATGGCAGTATATCAACAGAGGATATCTAAAGTATACAACAAGAATATAAGGACTAGAAGATTTCAGATTGGAGATTGGGTATTAAGAAAAGCTTTTCAGAATACTACTAATCCTACTGACGGAAAGTTGGCTCCAAAGTGGGAAGAACCCAATGAGGTTGAATCAGAATCAGGAAAAGGAGCATACCGACTCAAAAATATGGAGGGAGATATGCTACCGAGATCCTGGAATGCTATACATCTAAAGCTCTATTTTAAGTGAGTATGGAATTCAAATTCTGACTCAGGGCGTTATGGATTCTGACTCTTTTATTAAATTTTAATATCATTTACTATTTTGAACTCGTTACTGACTTAAGCATCGGAGGGGTGTTAGCCAGGCTAACACCTACCTTAGTTTACAGTTGTTTTGCAGTATATTCTTCGGGATGTAGCACCAGGATACACTCAGGATACTTCAGAAGATTAGAGGATTGGCCCCCTCTCTCACGTCTAAGGGATCCTGATCCCTTCACAGGTTTAAAGGTATTCACCTTTCTTCCGAATTGGGTTTAAACACCCCGCCTGGAGCGGGACCAGTTCATGTAAAAGTGGCTGACAATTTCGTTACTATTGGCTATATCCTGAATCCTTAGGGTATATAAGGATTGATCACCCTCTCTCACGAAAGGGTATTTTCATACTCGCACGAAAATTTGGGATTTCCCCCAGGATACGAAGGATTTATCTCCAGTATATTTTGGGTTTTACCCCTATAACACAAAAATTGTCTATACAATTGGAACTATTGTTCAAAAATTTTCTAAGTGTTTAAGGATTTCATGCACAGGGGACATTCCATCTAAAGTAATTGTATGAAGCACAAAGAATCAAAGTTGAGCTAAGTGTATCGAACTGGGGACATCTTGGTAGGAGAAGCCACAAAAGGAGTTGGAGTTTAATACTAAGGCTACACTCAATTCCTGGTATGATCTTTCCTTTGTGAACCTTAAATGAATTTTTTAACTCTGATTAAGGATATATCTTTAGGATATGTCTTTGGAATCTGTTTTTGGAATATGTTTTGGGATATTTCATTGAAATATTTGAATTGAAAATGAAAACCCTGATCTAACGAATGTTGTCGAAACAGGTCTTAGAGAATGGGTTATCTTTTAGAGGTTTTGTCCGAAATTAATTGAATTTTTAGAAATTCTATTTGAAAAAGGTTTTCATAATATATCACAGAGTATATTGATCAGGATATGAGAGCAATAGCAAGTCAATTGAAAGATGAAATTATTTGAAATAAGCAATACCAGTTGATAACCGAAGGTTTCATCCTAAAACCCAGGACCCATCCACCTTCGGCTATCAAGTTGTTTTAATACAGAAATAAAAACTGTTCATAAGGCAAGAAATAAAATTGTTTAAACATAAGCATAACTCTCAAATTTAAAGAAAATAAGTTTTAGGAGGCAGCGCCTTCTTCGTTCATGGTAATTTCAGCAGCATCCGTCTCGGGATCCGACTCAGCATCCCTCTCAGCACCGATTGGTTTTTCAACTGCTTTTGAAGATCCTTCAGCAGCAGGTTTGGCAGAAGTGCCGCCAAGGCTCTTTAGCTTTGTTTCCCAGGCACTGACGTCCCAAGAAGGGCATTCGAAGCCTAGTGTTTTGGCTTCGTGGGCCATCTTTATCCTGCCCTGAAGGAGAGAAGTGACGACGGAACTTTTAAGGCTTTCCCGGTAGCTGACCATATCCTGTTCATGTTGAGCATGGGCAGCGTCAAGATCGGCTTGGGCCTGGAGAGTAGCTTTGTTGAGAGCGGTCTGGTGTTCTTGGGTCATAGCCTTGAACTTCTCCTTGTAGTGCCGAGATTTAGCGGCTGCAATCATGCCTTGATCGGAGATGGTAACCTCGGCTTTCTTTAACTTGGATTCAAGCGTCTTGTTGTGCCCGCAGGATTCTTGATATAGATGAACCAGACGTTCAAGACTCTGCAAAAATAAGAGGACAGGTATTGGTTTTAATAAATACTTATAAGTGGTATAAGCTGCAGGATATAGTTCAAGGATACTAACCTGGTTGAGAAAAGAAGTCATGAATCCGCTTGCTTCGATGAACCCGTAATTCTCATAGGGGAATGTATTAGAGATGACGGGGGAATCAGGCTCTTTCCTTTTACGGGAGCTTGAACTCCGGGGCCTGGTAGCTGGCGAAGGTTTGGGAATGACGATGGCCTTGGAACTGCTGGGCTTGGATGAGGCCGTGGCCTTGGGACTAGGTTCCTTCTTGATCTGAACCTGATCGGAATAACTGTCCAGCTCGTCGAGGTCAAAGACTTCAGGGATCTTGGCCGGTGCTGCGTAAAGGGAAAAATCTTACATCTTTCTTACCTTTCATTATATTGCATTGTGCTAATTAATTATTTCATAAGTAATCCTTACCAGACATTTCAGATGATGAATATTGACTGGAACTCGGGATATGTGTGGTAAAACTCCTGTCACTTGCAGGTAATTGGTAAACAGTTTTGATTCTTTTCTCTGATTCCGCAGTAGGGGGAGCTACTTCCTTGAAATTCACTGCAAAGGGATCAAAAAGGAGGATATTAACAAAAGATAAAAGTCTAAAGGTACATGGGAACATTCATGATCCTACCGGTGGTTAACCACTCCACCGGAAGGCTAGCACCCTCATCAATGGAGTCTCGTTTGACAAAGAAGAACTTGCGTTGCCATCCGTCTTCGTTTTTGGTGGCTTTAAGAATAAGGGGTTTGTTGGAAGTCGAAAAAAGCAAAAACCGGCTAGAACCGTGGGATCGGAGGCGGTAAGCGATTGGCAGATCTTCGATACAAAGGTTGGGACAGTGAAGATTTTTAATTTGGTTGAGTACGATTAATACCCTCCAGACCATGGGCATGGTCTGAGCAAAGGAGATACCGGTGGTCCAGAAGAATTGCATCATAAATTCGGGAAAATGGTATCGAAGACCTAGCGAGAAAGGGTATGCTGGAAAGCAAACCCAATCAGTAGAAGAAACGTCCGATCGAATTGACCGATCGAATGGTCTAAAGACCGTGTCATCGGGGAAAGCACCGGAAGCTCTCAAAGCCGCAATGTCTGCGTTATCAAAAGCACAGACCTCCTTCTCGGGATTTTTGAGAAGATTCTGCTGAATGAAGGTCTCGGATGATTCACCGGTTTGGGAATAAGTTCTGGCAGCCATTGTAAATAAAGGAAGAAAGATTGACAAAAAAATGAATGAGAAGTAGGGAATTACCTGGAGACTCCGTTGGAGATATCTGCTTTTCAAACAAGAAGAGAGAAGATATAGGAGCATTGTAGATCTCGATCGAGTTAAAAGCGCGTTGGAAGTTATGGTGTAATCCTGACCGTCGTCTCGATTTAATTGCCTTGATTTACGAGATAGAATTTTTAAAATATATCCGTTGGATTGGTATACCAACAGATATATTTGGGGACAATTGTTATGGGCCATTTTCTGAGTATATATATCCTGACTAATATCCTGCTTTTGGTTGTTTACTTGTGATCAGGATACTGGATTAGGATATTGGTATCATCCTGGGCCATATCCTGGTGTTAACTAAATTAACCACGTGCAGGTTAGAGGCTGTGGGTTACTAACGGTCAGATGGACTTCTTCTCCTTAAGACTCGGGCGTATCTATTATGTGAGAGACGTTGAACCCGATAGACCAGGTCTACAACGTTCGAGTGGGGAATATTCGCCGGATCTCGGTTTATTAGGATAGTTTGTTTCATTTCTTTTACTATAAATTGATGGGGGCGGATCATATTAAGGCACACAACTTTCACACACACTTTCGAACACTTTTGCTCTCTAGCTTTCAGCGGTCACTACACACAAACACTTGTAATCGAATTACATTGTAACACCTAGTTGATCCGCATCACATCCTGCACTGTATCCTAATATTTAAAGCAATAGAAGAACAAGGCAGCTGCGATTGTCAGCTCCCGAGGTTTTGTGCCGGCGATCTAGATTGATCAAGGGCTTTCCTCGTACATCTCATGTCATTTCCTTTACTTTTTGCTCATAGTTTGATCATAGATACAGCTCAATATCCTGAGCTGTATCCTGAAAACTGTTTTTCTAAACAACTCAACCAGCATATTTCTAACACACTTTCTAGCACACTACCTCACTTAACTAATTTGATCACTTAATTGCTTCGGTAATTTTTGACCAAAACACCATTCCAACAAGCGTTCAAAGAAATCATCTTATTGAGAATGTGATTGGCCCTGTTAATGCAGGCGTTCAAACCAGGAGCCAATCAGGAACCATTAATCTTTGCTTATACTCTAGCTACATTTCTCAAATTGAACCTAAAACCATTGATGTAGCTTGGCAGGAACCAGGCTGGGTCGATGCTATGCATGAAGAGATGAATTAGTTCGAAAAGCTAGGAGTATGGAAGCTTATGGAGTTGCCAAAAGGGAAACGCAAACTTGGAACTCGTTGAGTTTTCAGAAACAAGTAAGATTCTGCAGGAGTCATTTTTCGAAATGAAGCAAGATTGGTGGTCCAAGGATTCAGACAGATAGAGGGACTGGATTATGACGAAGTTTACGCCCCTGTTGCCCGACTTGAGGCCATCCGTATTTTCTTAGCATACGCATCCTACATGGGGTTCACTGTTTATCAGATGGACGTCAAGACTATGTTTTTGTATGGAGACGTGAAGGAGGAAATCTTTGTTGAGCAACCACCGGGTTTTATTCATCTAGATCATCCAAAATATGCCTACAAGCTTGATAAGGCATTATATGGATTGCACCAAGCACCTAGAGCTTGGTATGCAACTCTGACTGAACATTTTCTGGCTCATGGGTACACGCGTGGCACGATAGACCAGACTCTGTTTATCAAGAGAGTGGGCAAGGATCTTATTTTGGTTCAAATTTATGTCAATGATATTATCTTCGGATCGACAAGTGATGAGCTTTACAAGGAATTTGAGAGGGTTATGAAAAAGAAGTTCGAGCTGAGTGCGCTCGGAGAAATGACATTGTTCTTGGGTTTACAAGTCAAACAGGATTCTCGAGGCATTCTTATTCATCAAGGGAAGTATGTGGATGATGTGCTGGCCAAATTCAAGTTCACAGACGTAAAACCGGCTGAAACACCAATGGCAGAAAGACCATTACTGACTGAAGATGCAGAAGGATCCCCTGTTGATCAACGCCTTTATAGGTCTATGATCGGGTCTTTGATGTATCTGACAGCGAGTCGTCTAGACATCATGTTTGTTGTCTGCAACTGCGCACGATATTCGGCTAATCCTAAAACTTCTCATCTTACTGCTGTTAAACGAATCTTTTGGTATCTTAAAGGCCGACCTCGTTTTGGTCTGTGGTATCCGAGGGATTCCAATTTTGACCTGTTTGCATTTTCTAATAGCAATTTTGGAGGCACTGACAAAGACAGGAAATCCACATCAGCTGGATGTCAATTTTTGGGTGACAGACTTATTTCTTGGCAATACAAGAAGCAGCAAACGGTGGCGATTTCAACATCTGAAGCAGAGTACGTTGCGGCTTCAGCATCTTGCTCCCAAGTGGTGTGGATGCAGCATCAATTGCAGGACTACGGTTTGACTTATCTTAACACTACCATTTACTGTGATAATGATGTTGCTATACAAATTGTGAAAAATCCAGTCTTCCACTCAAAAACCAAGCACATTGATATTAAAGTTCATTTTATACATGACTGTTTTGACAGAGGTCTTATCAAACTGGAGCAAATCGACACAGATGCAAATGCTGCCGATTTGTTCACAAAACCTGTCAGTAGCTCGAAGTTTCAAGTGCTTATGGATTTTCTGAAAATGATCCGTTATACTGACTGAGCATGTTTTTGTTTTTTCGTAGGTAAATTTGTACATGAAGTTTTCTTCTTAGATAGTTTTTATTTATGCATAAATTTAGGGGGAGAAATTTTGAAAAATACAAAAACATTGAAAATTTTTGAAAAATACAAAAACATTAAAAATTTTGAAAAATACAAAAACATTGAAAAAGTTTGAAAAATACAAAAAGAGGCGTTGCATGACATGGGACATGAAATGAATTTTCACATTGTAGTAAAGGGCTGACTCATGTAAGACCAGTATCGAAATAGTTTGACTCTAGTATGATGTGTTGGTAGGATCTATCCTTGAGGCTGGAAACATTGGCTGTTTCTGTTCAGAACCTAAAATAGTTAATGACCCCAGGAAAGAAAGTCACTTGGATTTAGCTCACTTCTATTTGAATGCTTGTGTGATGTCCCGATACACACAATTTTGGTCTGGTTCTGAAATATTCTCTGAAAAATTCGTGTATCTCCTCTGTTTTACGTGAGCAAAGACCTGGAGGTGCTAGGTGATCGGGGTGTCGCGCTCCGGTCAAAGATAATATTTATAATCCCTAATTACCCTTAACGATAGCTAGTGGTAGCAAGGGGTTGAACCACGAAGAGTATGTGGTTTGCGAATGGACTTGATTGAATTTAAACGAGTGTCACAATTTATGAAGCTTGCTAAGTTGTTTTTATGGTTTTTGTTTAGTAAAGAGATGTTGAATAAAATTACTAAAGTGATCGGATGGATTAACTACTAAAGATTAACAATTGCAAGAGTGTAATTGAGTATTTAAACAAGATAAAGAAAAGGGTTCACACCTGGTTTCGGTAATTGCAAACCTAGGTTCCTACAAGTTTTAGAATTGACCTAATTGGATAAATGATTAACGGATTTAGTGTACCGTGACTTAGGTGCCAATAACTATCAACATTCCTAAGAATGGACAAGAATGCATTTTGTAATCAACATAAGTAAATCCTAACCAAGATAACGCATAAGTGCACAAATTCATTTCACAAAGTCATAACTTTATCATCGTTCGACAATTTGTAAATTCAATTCAAATACACGACAATTATCAAAGGAGTTCAAAATCAAAACACAATTTGTCACACAAGTCAAAACTAAACACAAATTGAAACTCTAAATAATACAACTACCTACACCGGGGTGAAACCAAGGTGATTAACCGCTCATGGTTGAAGGAACTTGATCATCGGATGATGAAAGCTTGATCTTGATCATCTTGAAGTGTGTAGAAGGATGTAATGGTTGAGGGTTAGGGTTTGGTGATTGGTAATGGTGGAAATGGTGATGGTTGGATGAACTAGGGTTTGTGAATTAGTGATGAGGGTGAATGATGATGATGGAATCGAATGAGATGTGATGATAGATGATAATCTTGATGATTCCTGATGAATGAGAGTGGAAGAGATGATGTTATAGGCTCCAAAGATGATTATTCAAACTCTCACCAAGTGTAACTTCCGAATTAATGGCCCAAGAACCAATTAAAATCATTTTTTAACACAAAGATAACCAAAATTCATGTTTTGACATTCTGAGGCCCGTCACCGATGCCCTGGGACCCGTCGGCGATGCCCTCCCATTTTCTTTCTTCAGTTGGACGCCTTAATCCCCTTGTTACGTGAATTCTAGCCGACGGCTTTCATTACAGGGCGTCGTCGACGGCCCTAGGGGCATCGCCGACAGCCCTAGGGGCGTCGCCGACGACCTCTCAAACTTCCATTTTCTGTTTTGTCCATCTTGCACCCCCGTTTGATCCGTAACGCGTCCCGGTTGTCCGTTTTCCGTCCCGGTAACCCGTAAAGCTCCCGAAAAGCTCCTTAAACTCCATCAAACCTGCAAAACACATTTTTAATTAAAAGTAGGCTATTCGGAATTAAAACTCATGTAAAAACATCAAGTTACATGATTACAAACACCGGTTTTCAACCACGTATCACTGGCAGGGTTTAGCTTCTGTTTTGCGTGAGCAAAGACCTAGCTAAGCGTATGTCGTCTTATAAATCAATTAACACCCGAAAGAGGCCCTCAAGTGCCCAAAAGAAACCTAAGAAACCTATATCAAACTGAGAAAACTTATTTGATCTGTATATTATATCATCTCTGCTTATAATCTATTATGTTCTCTTCTTAACCTAGTCCCAGTTAAGGTTTCAGAAGTCTGGAACGAACTTGTGGAAATATGTGGTAGGGAAACTGCTTGCATGATAGAGTGTGCTACCTAAAATTCAAGGATTTGATTAGTATTTGTTTGGGTGTTCATTGTTAAGATATCAAAACATGATAAAATCAGTTACAGGCAGTTATTTGGAAAAGGTCTAGGGAGATGAGTTTAGGTGGACAAATATACTGGCAATCATCTAGATCATTCGGTAGTAGATCAGTGTTAATAAGTGAAGTCAAGCCCGTAACCTCGTGATTTGATCCCTGAGCAATTACGTTATTTCCTATTTTTATTTTTGTAAATAATTGTTTATATCATTTATTTTTGTGTTTTAGGTTTAGTTCTCGTAAAACATGCTCGGGAAGTTAAATGGGTTATTAAAATTTTATCTTAGTTTAAAGAAATTTTTGAAATTGTAAAAGAAATTAAATTACATCTTTAAACTGAAATAATATGTGGTCTCGACTGAACATTCAGTGGTCTCGGCCCAAATTACTTGGTCTCGGCCCAAATTCAGAAGCCCGGCCCATGTGTATTGGAGTATAAAGGCCAGTCTCGAGTCGAGACCTCATTTGTACTCGAAACCATTCACTATTCACTTCAAATTCTCTCTCATTATTTTCCGGCGAACTCTTGTTTTTCCGGTGAAGTTTCTTGTTTGTGAAGCATTTTCCGGTCTCGATTCATCTTGCTTAAAGGTATTATGAAGTTTTATTTGAAGTTTTGCAGGTGATTTGAAGATTAGTTGAAGATTGGTTGAAGATTTGAACAAAATTAAGAACCCTAATTATGAGCTTATTTTGGTCTTCATGATAATCAAAGGATGTTTTTGGATTTTGATCCAAAATTAAGCCTGATAAGAGTTGTTTACGTGGTCTCGACTCAGGTTGAGACTGAACACATGAGGACTCGAGACATGTGGTTGCGAGTCGTAACCTCGTTGATCTCGACTAAGGTCTCGACTCAAAGTCTCATGGTCTCTACTGAAGTCTCGACTCGATATAACATGGTCTAGACTCGAAACCATGTGGTCTCGACTCGAACACATGAGGACTCAAAGTCTGTTTTGACTCGCAATCTGAGTTCTGGACATATTGACCTGTGCTGATCTGTTGACTTGAAGATTTTGCAAAGTTAACATTGAATTTCTTAAACATGATTCTATACTTAATAGTTTTGGTTTGTGTAGGACATGGATTTGAAATTTATCTCGACGCACAATCAAGCAGGCTATTTGGCACCACCTCCAGAGAAGCACAAGAAGATGTATACGTCGTTGATCAAGGGTTTGAATAGCTGCAGGATAGTTCACGCTTTACGAGAAAATCCGTTGTCTTTGAAAGCTTAGTTCAAGAGTTCTGGAAGACTGCGAAATTCGATGCACTTGAAGCAGACGGTAAAGGTTCAATTGTTGCAGAAATTCAAAAGAAGATTGTTACTGTAACTGAACAGATGATACGAGAGGTGGTGCAATTTAATGATCAAGAAACAGATCCAACTGAGCTTCCAGCTGGAACCGTGGAAGCTATTCTGCCACGTTTAAGCTATGAAGGAAAGTATCCCTCGTTGGTGAAGAAATTTGTGCATCCGTATTGGCGCTTGTTGGTGCATATGTTCATTCTATGCATGACAGAAAACCGAGGGGGCATGGATCAGTTGAATATCACACAGTCTGCTGCATTTATTTCTCTGATAACAAATCAACCATTCAATTATTCGAAATACATCATTGAAGGCATGAAGAGGAATGTAACAGGGGTTCGAAAGGACAAGTTTCTCATGTATCCAAGGTTCTTGCAAATGGTGTTTAATGCTCGTTATCCAGAGTTGGTGAGATCTGGAAACACCTTGGAATTGAAGCGTATGGGTCCTGCTTGTTTTGGTGCTCTCACGACTAAAAAGGGTACTGAAAAGAAGTTTAAAGGACTAATACCGTTAGAAAAGTTTGGCCAGTTTGCTGAAACGGAAGATATAGCAGCTGAACCTGTGTTAGTTCAACCTGCTCCTGTAAATGCTGCACAAGTCAATGCTCCTGTTAATGCTATAATTGCTGAAGAGCACGATGTTCAAGGTGCTGTTGAAAATGAGCCTGAGATAGAGATTCTTACAATCAACTCTGACGATGAAGGCGTTGAAATTAGTTGTGATGATGAAGATGAAGCTGAGCTTCCTCCTGAAGATGAAGCTGAGCTTCCTCCTGAAGCTGAAGTTAGTTCTGCCGTTTCTGCTGTTCAACAACCTGTGATCACGTCTGAAAGTTTAGCTCAGCTGTTAAAATCTATAACTGAAAAGATGGGAAATCCTCCTTCTAATCCTTCAGTTCAAATTGAAGAGCAAACGTCTAGTGACCCAAATGATCCTGATACTCTACCTTTGAAGCGAAAAAGGAGGGATCCTCGACCTGGAATGTATGTTGAGCAAAGCCAAGATCAACCTACGAATGATACTGAAGATGAAGAGGGTTTGTATGACTTCGACTTTGAGAAGAATATTACTGATACCACCACTGCTACTGAAACTATCTTTGAGTTTGATGTTGATACTCAAAGAATGGATGTGGATGTTACATCTGCAGAGATTCCAGTTACCACCACTGTTACTTCTCCAGCCATTGAATCAACACCACCTGTTACTACTACTATTGCTAGTTCATCTGGAACGTTTCATGAAGAACCTGGTAGTTCAAGTGGTAAACGACCTGAAGTGCCATTGAGAATGCCTTTTAATGATGACTCAAGTGATGATGATGAGTTTATCAGCATGAGAGAAATGAAGAAAAGAATAGTTGTGCTTGAGCAAGATTCTATCCATAAAGACGCCAAAATCATTCAGCTTGAAGATACTATTGTGCAAAAGAATCAACAAATTGATCAGCTTCAAGGTGATGTCAGTTTGTTATTCAACATGGTATATGATTTACGTGGAAAGTTGGAAAAGAAGTTTGGCCAAGAGTTTTTTGATCCAACTGATGTGGAAAGTAGAAGAAAAGCTGATGAAGATAGAGCAAGGGCTTTTGCTAAGGATGACGCTGAAAGGAATGCTGCTATGGAGCATTACTTCAAGAAGGTTACTGATAAAGATGCTGACAAGGCAAAAGCTGAAAGGATAAAGAAGAAAAGAGAGTTTGTGATCCTAAAAGACAAGAATCTTAATCCAGAATATGACGATGCTCAAGCCACTCATCATCTGATGGATGTTGGTGAAACTCTTTATGACAAAGTTGGGAATCGCTCTGGTATTGTTAGCTGGGGATTTGATCATGACCATCGAAGATGGTGGATTAAAAGGAAGGTTGGACCTGTTGAGTGGTACAAAAATCCAGCTCAGTTTCAAACATTCACTAAGGTGGACTTGATCACTTTATCAAGGTTACCTTACGTTGATGATAAGCCAGGTGGCGTGGATATTTATTCTTTGAAAGATTGCAGAGAGAAGTTGCTCGTGATTTTCCTTCTATGCATACTGCTAAATCTATTGTTACTCCAGCTGCTAAGGAAGTTAGGGATCCATACACCAACAAACGGATGAAGATTGTATCATGGCCGCCAATTGACAAGGAGAAGACTATTCCCTTAGTCAAGAAAATTCCTAAAGGTGCTGTGAAGACCATGCATTTCTGGGCTTATGATGAGCGTTTAGGGCAAGCTGTGATTGTTTGTGATGATGAAGTGAACTTTCGGTTGGTTGATCAAGTGGATTTGCTAAATTTAGCTCAAGAAGATTTGGAAGTGCTTACTCGTAACCAGATTAGGGTTACAGAGAAATATGAAGAAGTGGCTAAAGGATGGACTGCTGCTGTTGCTTCAGTCATTCACATCCGTACAAAAGGATTTGGTGGTTTCAAGGATCGATTGGGTGGTAGCGGTGGAAATTGAAGTCTTCAGAACCTCTACGCATAAACCTAGGGGGAGATTGTTGGAACCTGAAGGTTTATTCATAGAGAATTGCAATAGTTTAGGGGTTGATTTGTAATGTTTTGTTTAATATCTATTTGGGTCGATATGTTTGGTTTGGGTCTAGTCTATAGTTTCGAGTGGGACTTAGGGGTTTCGACCCATATGTTTTATATTTAAGCAAACCTCAAACAAGAGTTTGAGGTTGATCATTTTATGCGACTAAGGAGGGCCAGCCAAAACATTGAGAAGTCTTGTATCAGTCATTGTTCAACTTTGAATGCAAGATATTCTGGTTTGTGTTTGATTATTATTGTTTCGATTATATTATTGTTCTTGAATCAACTTGTGATTGGATTCTGCACTCTCACAAGTCACGTTTGATATCATTGAAAGATCCTATCGGGTTTTACAAACTTATTAGTTATTTGTTCCTTTTCATTGGGAGGGCAAAATTTCCTTTCAACCATGTTCTTAAACTCAGTCCATTCCATATTATAGACTCTGTCACTTCCCCTAGACTGGAGAATAACATTCCACCATTCTAAAGCTGCATTCTTAAAAATATTGGAGGCAAACATAATTTTATCTTCTTCTTCGCATTTGCTTATTTTTAAGACTACCTCAGTCTTTTCTATCCAACGTAGAGCTGCAATGGCTCCTTCATTGCCAGAGAATTCTATGGGTTTGCAAGACCAGAATTCTTTGTAAGAACAACCATATGACATGGTTCTTCTTCTTTTTGGAACAGGCAATTGAAGTAATGGTCCATTATTCACGCTGTGACTAGGTTCAGTAGGTGGTCGTTTACTTCCACTATTACTTTTATTATTTTCTACTTCTTTAACAGTTTTGATGATATATGGCATAGCGTCTATAATCCCTTGTGCCATTATATGTTGGATGGAACTGTTATCTATTTGGTTCTCATTATTATCATTATTTTGGTTTTCCTGATTCACTTCGTTATCCATCTGGATTACAATATTTACCAGGTATTAATATCATAGAATAAGATTTAATGCAACAATCACGCAAACAAACACATTGATCAAAATCATCGAGCATTGCGACATATACTCTTTTTTCATATATATATATATATATTACATGCTACAATGGAAATTTAAACACACTACTAGTTATGCATCAGTAGGTATTAAGTTATCTATTTTAATTGAGTTTTTTTTTTTCAAACTACATGCGTTTATATATATATATATATTAATCTTAGTGGTTCATCCAGTACTGCATATTTCGCTCGTCGTATTTCCACACGAGCTTTTCCCCTATTTGTCTTATCCTCTCTCCTTCATCCACTAACTCTTCACCAAATGTGCGGAGTTCCTGCGCGTTTTTTGTACTCATGTGTAGGATCGTTTTCAGACCCGAACGACTCGATCAGAAGAGTTATTCACCAATACAAGTGGCGGAAACACAAGTATCAGTGTTATTTCAGCTAGAATGCACAAGAAATCACTTTAAACTGTCTTTAGATTGATATAAGATCGATTACAATGCTGTAGACACTTCGGCAGAGCTTCGCTACCGGAATCAAGATCGTTACAACTGAAATGGCACACAAGGTATTTATAGGAATTCTGATTTCGCTTGAAACTGTCTCAAGCGAAATCACTTTCAAGCGAAATCACAGATTTCGTTTGAAATGATTTAACTCAAGTTCAAGCGAAATTAAACTATCTGATTTCGCTTGAAATGGTTATGACCATTTCAAGCGGAATTACCTATAAAACTCAATTCCTCGATTTCCGTGCCCTGATCTAACTCATACAATACAAGACTCGATACAAGACGAAGTCGACAGACGGATGCACCAACAGACTCCCCCTCGGATGTTGACGAAGTCTTCGGTGTCGAGTCTTCGGTTGTCAAACCTTCAGACTTTATTAGTCTTCTCACTCTCTCTAAAATTCTCCATTGTAAGCATCCTCAATCAATCTCTTTCTCTTTATCGTAATCTTTAGGATCTGCATCTGTCTCTACAATCTTCAGACTCCCTCTCGATATCATCAGACTCCCCCTTTCGCTAAGCTGGGATCGCAGTCTGGAATTTACCTTCCACAGGTTCTTAGGTCATAACCTGGCACTCATCTAACTCAGGTATTGGAACCTGATTAACCTGCACAAATCTTTTACCCAAAAATAAGTTTCACAAATTTAAATTTTGCAAATTTAGAAATTACTTGCAGGTATCATTCAAAAAATGATTTAATCTTTGATTACCACTTGAAAACACAACTTCTTCATACATTCTTTCCCAAACCTGTTCATCAAGTTTAGCACCTGGAATTTTGAAAATCAGTTCTCCAACATCAGTTGTCGAAAATCTTTTTGGATTTTTTGAATATAACAGAAATGCAATAAAGAAATATTTACAGACACTATTTTTGTGAGTTTGTGTAAGAGGATCATATCAGTTTATGAGACAAATCACCAACACCGTTAAGCTTTAAACACTTTAAGTTCTAAACGATTCACATAGATTGACGATATTGTTGTCCACTTAAACTCAATCTAAAAACTTTCGAAATGCTTACCGATACGTTAAGGTATATTAATTTTGCACTAAACTCTTATGGACCCCACGATCTCAGCATATCCCCTCATCATGCAATACACTGACTCAAGTAATGCCTTTAAACTTTTATCAACTGTGATTTGTGTGAAAACAAAGCAGAATGTTTAAACATTAACAATCAGGTCGATACTTCCGTATACGCAGAGAAAGTCCAATGTTTAAACAAAATAAGAAAATAAAAATAAGTTGAAATTGTTTAGGCTTTAACCACCAGGTCGATACTTCCGTATACGCAGAGGAGGTCCAAAGCTTAAACGAAACACCAAAGAAAATAAAGCAGAACGTTTAGGCAATAACATCCAGGTCGATACTCACGTATACGCAAAGGATGTCCAATGCTTAAACAAAATAAAGAAATAAAACAAGTTTAAATCTCTGCAAAATGAAATGCACAATCACAGCGACTTTTTAGCAAAGTTGTGAAAAATCACAAACTTAACCAGTTTTATGTCTTTCGACAATCAGCGATTACTGAGTAGGCACACAATCAAGAAGGACAAAACTAAGTACTATGCCTTTGACCATGTTTCCCACTAGAACTAGGCTTTTTCATTTAAGTTTGTATCGTTATCGCAAATCTACTAGTCTAGCTGAGCCTACCGTCACATCTTTAGTGAGACCGTTTATCACATTTTATCATTCCATTTCTTTAGCATGTTGTGATAGCCCACTGATGTACTATCATTTCCTCTATTTCACAACAAAACTCATTTTTGATTTTATCATGTTGTTTGCTTTTTCAAATTTTCTAATGTTTTTGGATTTTCTGAAATACTTACTCCCCCTAAAATTCAAACGCATTTAACGGAAATTTGAAAACAAACTGTACAAACAAACTGACAACCGATATCGAATCGCTTCAATTCGCTATCCACTTGGCTTAAACAATTAGAACTCCCCCTCACAACAAACTATTTTTCCATTGATTTCAAAACACTTAAGTTTGTTTTAATCAAATGGTTTTTCCGGAAAATAAGTTGTGTTGATTTTATAAAACCAAATGTAGATTAGGGGTTTGGTTCATCACATTGTCTTTCAACCACTTGGAGAAAAATGCAAGTACAATTTAATGTCCTTGATTTACCACTTGTAATAATAGTACAATCAAGTTCAAATTAATGATCTTGATTTTACCACTTTGTAGGTTACAACCTCTTTTTCAAACACATGACTTATCAACCAATACCACTTGTAATTTACCATATGTAGGTTGAATTCTCAAGATGCCGATACCTACTCCTCACTTACCAACCTGGGAGTTCCGGCAAGTCACACTTATACAGAAACAAATTTCATAAACAATAAATGATGCCAATTCATGCTCCGTGATTACCTACTTGGGAGCTCCGGCAAATCAGGTTTTTATTCTTTGAAAAATATTGACACCCAAGCCTGACCATCCTTGGGTGTAACCACTTCTTTTTCATCTTTACTTTCAACAGACTTGTGAAGATTCTTTTTGGAAGCATAGAATTCTTTCACTCCTTTGGCCTTACCATCGACCATTTTTCCAAAAATGTATTTCACATTTCCATTGAAAGTTTTTTCAACATCAAATTTATTTTTCTCAGAATAAAATTGATTTGAAATCTCAACTTTGCCGATTTTAGATTTCAAATTCTCAGTCTGCAATGGTGGAAAATTTTCATCATCCAATAGCGGAACCGTTTTCTCCTTTTTCAGAACAACCTATGGCTCCTCTGATTTTGTGGAATCAGATTCATCACCAGAATAATCACTTGAATTCTTAACAACCCATTTTTGGTTATTAAGTTTCTCTTTTCTCTTGAAAACATTTTTCGAACATTCACCGACTTCATAAATTGAATTCTCAAAAACTTTGAATCTGTTTGTTGGTAGTTCGGTTTTCTCAACAAGTTTTTCTTTTAGTTTACCAGAGACTCCCTGTTTTGTTTGCATTGCCTTTGGACAATTCCTGGCAATGTGACCAATTGTTTTAAATTGAAAACAGGTTCTAGTCTATATCTTCTTCTGAGCCAAGTTTTTCTTCATTTCATCTTGCTTCTTTGCAAGGAATTCTTTGTTTGTTTGCTTTCTGAATGCTTGCTCCTTCTCTTCTTCGGTCGTTTTTCCTGAAACAAAAACAGTTTTTGGTTTATAAATTTTCTCATTTTTATATTTTTCGGTGCAATAAAACCCAATCCCTTCTTTTTGAAATTACCATTATGGTTTGGTTTCTTTTGAAAAACTGAACCAGAACTGTAACCCTTTTTCTTGTTTAAACGTTGTTGCACTCTTAAGGTGTAAGGACTTGGTTTTTCAGAAAGATTTACATCTTTTATTTCAGAAATATTAATTTCTATTAGTTTGAAAACCTTTTTAATCATTTCTGGTTTAACACCTCTTATTGGAAAAATTCCATCAGAATATAATTTGTTAGAATCTTTCAAAGTATATGCTATTTTGATTGATTCGTCATCCAAATTATATTTTGATAACAAAAACTCTTTATTATACACCCGTTTTCCCTGTTTGAATTTTTGACTTGACATATCGGACTTTGACTTGGACTCTGATTTCGACTTCGACATTGACTCCTCTGATTCATCCTTATCCAACACCTGATCGACCACCTTTTTTATTAACTTGGACTCATGATCAGTATTGGACGACGTGAACATGACATCTATACTTTCTGGCAAATTATCTGTAAACTCAGACTCCCATTGTAAATTTGTTGCCTTTTCGACTCTTTCAGAATTCAGATTTCTAGGAGAATATCCATTTTCGACCGGGGGTGGACATTTGTTATAGACAACACTTGGTTTCTTACCAGAAATCTTCACTTCATCATCTTCTTTTGTTTCGGATTTCTTCTCTTCTGAAGTTTTTTCTTCTTCAAATGTCTTCATTCCTTCCACAATGGGGTAAATCCTGTCAACAATAAAAGTAGAACATGAGTAACTTTTCAACAATTCATTTACTCTATTTGTTTCAATTTTCTGAGTTTCCAATTTCTTCTCAAGTTCATCACATTTTTCTGTGTAATAAATGACATTGTCAAGCTGCCTCATGTATGCCCCTTTGAGTGTATTCATTGCTACAGCCTGTTCACTGTTCGACTCACGGTACTTATTCATCTCTCTGTTCAAAACATCGTAGGATTCTTTCAACCTTTTGATGTTGTGTAACAGTTCATTGTTTTGCTTAATCAGAGATTCACAATTCATACACTTCTCTAGAACTTTGACTGTATCAGCATCTGTTTTGATTTCAAATTCTGAAACTTCTTTTACTATCCTCACTTGAACTTCTTCAGCTTTTTTTCTTTTTCTCTGCTTCAGCTTGTCTCTTTTCTTCTTTTTCTTCTTCTTCTTCTTCTGCATATCTTTTCCATTTCTCTTCTTCAGCTTCCTTAATTTTTCTGTATTTTTCTGCCCAATATTCATCAGTATAATCATTAATAACCTGAGCAACAAATCCTTTATGATTAGTAGATTTATTCGGATCATAATCATCCCAATTAAAATTTTCCCAGCTAAATCCTTCAGGTAACTTTTCATCATCTTGATTGATTAGGCATGCTTTGTTGTCGGCTGAAATATATTTGTCCCAGCTGAAATTTTCTTGATTTCCCAAACATGCTCTTTTTGAATCTTCAATTTCTTTTCTTCCATGAGCTGTTTGTGGTTGTTGTTGTTGATGTGGCTGTTGAACAACTTGATGATATATTGCTTTTTGATAGTAATCATTGTTTCCAAAGGGATTTTGAGCTCCACTTGCTTCACGATTGGTGCACTCCCTTTTGAAATGCCCTTTTTCCCTGCAACGAAAACACGTAACTTTAGACTTATCAAATCCTAAAGTTGAAACATTTGCATCGCGAAAATCATCTCTGCATGTAATTTGTTTAAACTTTTCAGCTCGTCTCAACACGCTAGCCATACACCATTTTATATCCATCAATTCCATCTCCTCATCATCAATTTGATCGTAATCCTCTTTCGTTAGCATTGGATTCCCGATCTTCCCTACAACTAAACCTCCATAGGATTCAAGCACAGTTACCAACAAAGACATGTGGCTTTTAGCAACTTCCTCGGTATAATTCTGATCATTTTCAAGGTTCAAAGCAATGTTGCATTGAAGAACTTTGCCACTTTTTGTTGTGGAAAAATGTGGATCAAATGTTGGAAATGAAGTGAATCCAGATTTGCTGCTTGATCCCTGAGATGAACTTTCTGAAGAACCTTTTACATTGAAAGCAGTTCCAACTTTTGGAGAATGATTTGTCTTTTCACTAACACCACCTTTGAAATACAATCCGATGTCTTGTTCTCCATCATAATTCTTCATTCTAGCGATCTTTCTTTGCTCCATCTCTTGAGCTTCAAGATGTTTGATGAACCCCCCCCCCCAGTGTTAGCTCACTGTATTCTTTTCGATTATTCCTCAACATCATCAGAAACGTTCCCCAAACATCATGTGGCAACGCATCAGCCAGCTTCTCAATCAACTCATCTTTATTTTTGTTGATGCCCAATCTTGTCATGTTTTTCACCAAGTTACAATATCTTTCAATAATCTGCTTGGTGCTTTCCGTTCTCAAACCACGGAATAGATCAAATTCTTTCTTCATCAGTGACATCTTGTTCCTGAGCATATCTTCACTACCAAGGGACTTTGCTTATAATTCTTTCCAAATCGAATATGCACTCCATTGTGTTGAAGTAAGATCAAGATATCTTCTTTAATCGCTTGTTGCAGCAAACTAATCATCAATTTCTCATCTTTGTATTTCTTTTTCTCCACATCACTTAATTCTCTAATTGGTATTTTCACCTGATTGTTCCCAACTGGTCTAACATATTGAACTTCCGTATGTTCCCATGCATCTAGGTGATAAGCTTCCACCCAATTACCAAAACGTTCAGACCATCCACTAAAATCATCAATGTCCATAAGTTTCGGTGGTTTTTGCAAAGTTCCAGTTTCATTTTCAAGCATCGTATTTTTGTTGCTGCTGACAGAGGCTATTGAAGCTGAAGCTATCCAAAGACCAAAGACAGTGCTAGAATACATGAAGATTGCAAGAAGACTGAAGACAAAGTTATTTTATGAAGCTATTGTCAAGGGGGAGTTTGTTGGTGCATGTTTGTGACAACAGCTTAGATTTGGTCTTTGGATATCTTGTAATTAGTTAAACGATAAACAGTTAGCGGGTTTAGCTTTGTATTAGTTGAATAATAGAGTTTGGGCTAAACAAAACCTATATTGGGTCTAGGGGACGATTTGGGCTTTGCCCATGTAGGAAACTCTAGCCCAAGTAGCAAACCTTGTGTTATATAAACAAGGTTAGGCTTTAGGGTTTAGGTTAATCAGCCAAAACAGTTGTTAGTGAGATTTTCGTGAGAGCTTTACTGCTTGGAAAAAATTGAGAGAGATAGGGTTTAGATTGATTGTAATTCAGTTTGATTGATAATCAATAGAAACCCAGTTTGAAAGTGAATTGCTGATTTCTGTTCCTACACGTTTTCTGCTATATTCGGATCAAGAGGATTCCGCACTCTTGATTAGATTGACAATTCTGTGAAAGATCCATACATCAAGGGGACCTACAATTGGTATCAGAGCGTTAGGCTCTTGAAGGCTCGGTTCAGAATTGTATTCTGCAGAAACAGGGAGTTTTTCAAATTCTTTGTTAAACTTGACAATTAGGGTTTCGAATTTTCTGGCTGATTTGATAAAAATTTTCGAAATTTTGGCTGTTTTGATCTTCTGCTTTGGTTTTTTGTTATTTTGCAGGTTGTTTCAGGGTTTCCAGGAAAGTTTTTGGTTGATTCTGGAAGAATTTTTGGCTGAATTTCTTGAAGATTCGAAGATTGTTCTTCGTGTTCTTCACGTTCTTCGTTCTGTTCCTTACTGATTTTTCAAAAATTACTGATATTGTTGCTGTTTCGATTCTGCAGGAAAGTGTTAGGAGAATCTGAAAAATCTTCATAATTTCGAGAAGATTGAATTTCCATATTAAACAGGCGAATTTAACTAATTTCGCAGTCTGGACCTGCGAAATTAACAGACCAGCGAACTAATCGGTGAAATAAATCCAAAGGCGACTTTGGTAACCGTATAATTTTCCACAGCGAAATTATTACGGTTTTCGGCGACTTTACTGGTCGTCGTAATAGCGAAAATATTCAGCGAATTTGGTAGCGAATTTACCCAGCGAACTTGACCTTTCAGCGAACTAGACCAGCAAAATTACCGTAAACTGATTAGCGAAATTGGACTTGAACTTACCTACGAAATTACCTAGCGAAATTAGCATAATCAGAGGGGTGGAATATTTTCTGGGAAGCGTAAGAAAAAATTCACGTTTTTGCAAATAGAAAGTGAACCGTAACTCATCTGAAGAAACCGTCTGTACCATTTGATTCCTTGCAAAAAAAAACAAAAAAAAAAAAACAAAGACTCTGGAAAATCCCGATTACGGTTTTCGACATTAGATATCATTGGATTTGTCTTTTCGAGATGATTCTAACGGTGTAAGTTGGTAACCACTGTTTTCGGAGAAAATTTGTACGGTTTTATCAGTCTGCAATGTTTAAAATGTCGAACATGTCTACTTTGAATGAGCTGTTGAAAATGGAGCATGAGGTTGGCATTACCAACAAACTACCTAAGATGATGAAGGTGGAAAATTATTTGACGAAGGATCGTTTTCAATCCTTCATTGAATACCAGAACACTCGCATGTGGATATGCATTGAAGATGGGTACACAAACCCAACACACGACTTTGAGGGCAGACCACGTAGAACTACCTATGTGAACATGGAAGATGCTGATAAAAAGATGTATGAGGCTGAAAAGAGAGCCTTGGCTGCAATCAAAATGTCCTTACCTGATAGCATTAAGCATACTTTCAAGAAGTACACAAACTCAAAGGATATGTGGGATGCATTAGAGAAGAGATATGCGGGAAATGAAGATGTTAAGAAAAACAAAGTTGATCTACTGAAGAAGCAGTTTGCTGTTTTCAAGTACATGAAGCATGAGTCACTTGAGGACATCATCACTCGATACTACCATCTGATGTCGAAAATGTATAATTATGAGATAGAGTGTTATACTGACGTTGAAAAGAATGACAAGCTACTAGATGCCTTACCTACTAAATGGGATATCTACACTCTCATGATCAAGGGAGAAGCAGATTATGAGACAAAAGAGCTTGAAGAAGTAGTTGGCAAACTGAGAGCCTATGAGCTCAGTATGAAGAAGAAAGACACTGAATATGATCAGGTTCAAGATCCAGCAATTTACAATGGGCTTACATCTTCTTCATCTCACAACGCTTCTAGCGACTCTGCTACTGCATTTCTATCGTGTGAGAATGAGCAGGTCACAGTGAATGAGGATGGTGATGTGTGTTTTGTAGCTGCTTCAGGAGGATCAACAGGTGCCAAGAGAACATCAGCTTCTAAGTAGAGTAGTGGTGTTAAGTCGATGCCTATGAGTGTGAAGTCTGCTGAAGAACATCTTGCTCTACTTTCTTCATTTGTTGCTTCTTATGAGAACTATATTCAGGGGAAGATATCTGATCCTGCTACTTTAGATGAAAACTATGATCAGATTGACCCTGATGATCTTGAAGATATGGATTTGCAATGGCAAATGGCCATGATTGCTAGACGAGTGAAGAGGTTTATGAACCGAACAGGAAGGAAGATATAGGAAAGACTGTTGGTTTCGATAAGACCAAAGTGAGATGCTTCAACTGTCAAAGTTATGGGCATTTTGCTAGGGAATGTAAAAAAAAAAAAGCAGGAGACTTCGAGTCAGAGTTCAAACAATAGGAATGCTTCAAACAACTCTAACTCGAGAGCGCTGATCTCTACTGCTAGAGAAGGTTCATATGACTGGAGCATTCACTTGGAAAATGATGACAATGTCACTCAGGCATTCATGGCAGAGATAACGCCAGTTGATGATGGTGAAGCTACAGTAGATGATGTTAAAGTTGAGAAGAAAAGTGATGCTAAGGCTGAGATGAAGAAAGAGAGTAAAGCTGAAGAAAAGAAGGCTGATCAGACAAAAGATGCTGACAGAGGCTATTGAAGCTGAAGCTATCCAAAGACAAAAGTGATTTCGCTTGAGCTACAGTCATCGGACTAGCAAACGCATTATAAAACTCGTTCTCCATGTTTCAGTTTTCACAAGTTCACAATCTGTCAAACTCAAGCGAAATCACAATCTAAAATAGATCACCCTGTTTAAGCGAAATACCAACTCAAGCGAAATACCTAATTTCGCTTGAACATACACCTCTTTCAAGTGGAATAAGGGTCTTGAAGCGGAATAGGTGATTCAAGCGGAATCAGCCGAACTCTCAAGCGGAATCAGATACAAAGTGGGATTTCAAGCGAAATCACAGGGCAATTTCAAGCGAAATCATATCAATCTTTTCAAGCGGAATTAACTTTCGGACAGTTTTTTCAAAAATTGAACAAGTTATACTTCGAATTAGAGTCTGAATCTTTCTAGGGTTTGTTAAAACACTGTTGCGCATAATATGTTTGAAAATCAACCCTTTTTAACCGTGAAATTTTGTTTAATTGTGAAAAGAAGGTGTAGAAAACAGAAATTGCAGCTAAAATGGTTAGAACTCTTCCTCCTGAGCTCTGATACCACTTGTAGGATCGTTTTCAGACCTGAACGAGTCGATCAGAAGAGTTATTCACCAATACAAGTGGCGGAAACACAAGTATCAGTGTTATTTCAGCTAGAATGCACGAGAAATCACTTTAAACTGTCTTTAGATTGATATAAGATCGATTACAATGCTGTAGACACTTCGGTAGAGCTTCGCTACCGGAATCAAGATCGTTACAACTGAAATGGCACACAAGGTATTTATAGGAATTCTGATTTCGCTTGAAACTGTTCAAGCGAAATCACTTTCAAGTGAAATCACAGATTTCGTTTGAAATGATTTAACTCAAGTTCAAGCGAAATTGAACTATCTGATTTCGCTTGAAATGGTTATTGACCATTTCAAGCGGAATTACCTATAAAACTCAATTCCTTGATTTCCGTGCCCTGATCTAACTCGTACAATACAAGACTCGATACAAGACGAAGTCGACAGACGGATGCACCAACATCATGGGTGGTGGTGGTGCGGGTATTGGGTCAGGGTACTGGGGTATCGGTTCTCCATATGGGTACGGGTTGTCTAGTATTTCTTGAACATACTGGTCGTTATCCCAATATGGGTCTAGAGGGTTAAGGTTGGTATATTGTGCTATGGGGTTTGGTACGGGTTCCTCGTGTGGATAGAGTTCTCGATAATCCCTATGGTCATCCTCCCATAATCATACATTAGAGGATTAGGTGCGGGGATTCTAGGGATTTCGTTTGGGTCGAATGCTGGTATGGGAATTTTGTTTCCTGGGTTAGGTTCTATTTCCATGGGTTGAGTTGGGAATAGTGGTAGTGGTTGTGGTGCAATGATTTGGTCTAGGTTTGGATCTGCTGTAGTGGTGGCTAGTATGTGAAAGTTGGCCAATCGCCTATTGACTATGTCTTGGGTCTGTGCGTTCATCTCCTTATTGGCTGCTACTAAAGCCCTTTGTTGCTGTAACTTACTCATTCGCTTTCTACGCTCATGTGCTCCCCGACTGAACCATCCTCTCTTTTTCGTAGGGAACGGTTCTTCGGATTGCGCCTTAAATATGAAGATCCCCTCTTCTGCATCAGCAGAATACCCCGAAGGAGTAGGCTGTGAGGAAGTTCCTTCACGTTTGGGAGAACTAGACAGGTGACGATAGGCGTCAGACGGACCTTGATCACTCTTACTATAAACTAAAAGATTGTCAAATAACACAAAACAATAATATACAGATATGCACGTAATCACATAGATTATTTCCTAACATAAATGATAAAATTTTGGTGTCAACAGAACACTTCTGTGGCTGAAATCAGTGGTTGTAGCTCTGATACCACCTTCTGTCGCAACCCCTGACCCCTGTCTCGAGAGCGGGCGGCCGCGAGCGCAGATTTAGTGGTATCGGTGTTTATTAATTTAGCAGCGGAAATTACATCAGGACCGTAGTTAGGAAATAGTTTATCAGAGTAAAACACCACATTTTTATAATAATAAATACATGGGAAAAACCCAAGTTTCCATTACTATCTGTTTATAGGGATAAACCCTAATTTATTGAAATAAAACTTCTTCTTTATTTAGGTAACTTTTATAGCCACTTTTCCAAGCTTTCAGTGCTCTCCAGCTGGCTTCTATTTGGCTTTCACATTTTGTTACCTGAAACGCGTTTAAAACATTTTTTTTTCAGTGGGAAATACTGGTGAGTGAATCCCAGTTTAATCAAAACAAGTTTTATCATTTTACAGTATTAAGGGCATTCGCAATTACATTTGTTTACATCTACTTTAATTTCCACCCACGGTACTGTCAATCCTGACTTGTGGTCATGCTATTACTCACAGTGTAGTAACAAGTTATGTATACAAAACCCCAACATACCGGCAGTAATTGTAGAATCACAAATACTCAATCACTGTTAAATATAATTTAAAACAATTGAGGTTTTGTAAACAATGCACACGTGTTAGTATAATAACCCAATTTATATTAGTTATATTCTCGAGACAGAACTCCAACGACTGAGTCAGGCAGGGCCGTGACATGCGTTACGGAGCTCTAGATCAATCGGGCAGCGTAACTAATACGTAACCGGGGTTATAATACTTACATCGAGGCAGAGCTTTGCTTTTTAGTGGGTATTATGCCCGGGAATTATTTTAGCTATTAGAGAATTGAGAGAGAAAGTCGAGTTTTGAATGATTTGCAACTGAAGCCGAAAGCTCCTATTTATAGTGCTGATCTGCCAGGTGGTCGCGCCCCGCGACAGATGAAGGCTAGGCTTTTGCGGCTCGCGAGGCCTTCCAGGGTAGGCCCTAGCTTTGCTGAGTTGACGGCTAGCTTCGACACGATTGGGGCACGTGGCAGCACCGGGTTGCGCCTGGTGTCATGGGGTCGCGGCCCGCGACAGACTTCCTTGTCTGTGTCGCGCCCCGCGAGAGACTTAAAATATTGATTTTATTTTATTTTTATTAAAATAAAGGTATTTCGGGGACGTTTTTCGTATATGAGGTGTATTTTAAGACATATAGGGGTGTTCTAAGGATTTTGGGAGAGTTGTTATATCGGGAGTGGGAGTAGCAGTGACTACTGACCAGGTTGAGATTCTTGGTTGGGGTTTTGAAATAACCAGCCAAGACTCGCTTATCATTGATCTCAGCTGCTAGTTGGTAAGTTTCCTCAATGGTAGAAGGTTTGGTTGCTTGAACAAAGTCAGCTACACAATCGGGTAGGGCTCGAATGTATTTCTTGATCGTGATATCCGGTGTCGTCACTTGACCAGGACAAATGATACTGAGCCGCTTGAAGCGAGCGGTGAGACCTGCGTTGTCACATCCTTCTCATTTGATATGCCAGAATTCATTCTCCAGCTTTTTCACTTCATGAAGAGGACAAAACTCCTTCATCATAAGCTCCCTGAGCTCTTCCCATGAAAGGCCGTAAGCTGCATCATTGCCGCGCCTGTTGCGCTCCACAGTCCACCAGTCTGGAGCCCTGGACTGAAAAACTCCAGTAGCATTAACAGTACGTAGATTTTCTAGGCATCTGCTTTGCCTGAAGGTGACCTTGACTGCGTCAAACCACTGGAACATAGCATTGGGTCCATCTTCACCTATGAAGTTAGCAGGACCGCAAGCTTTGAATTGCTTAAAGCTGAAGGGCGCTTTAGGAGTGTCGCTCTTTGATTCAACAGAGGAGTTGCTCTTCACCTCGATGATCTCACTGACGATCTGAGGTGTGAACTTAGCCATTTCCTTGGCGACCAGTGAAGCGATTCGCTTATTAGCATGGTTTTGGCAAGCAACGCGTGAAGTATGGGATCCAAATGATGACATTGTCTGCAGCAGACATCGTCATAGGATTCAGACGAGATTCGATTATATCGGGTTTTCAAAAAGTTTAGCGTTTAACCACCATACTATTATTATTACTCCATAAAGCACAGGAACACGTCTAACACGTAGGCACATAGTCACGTAAGCACATAATCCACATAGGCACATAAGCACACAGGAGCACATAATCCACGTAAGCATATATTTTGCACGTATTCACATTCCTATTTTGCACGTATTCACCTATATATTTTACACGTATTCACCTATCTTTAAAGTGCGCAATTCACGTTCGAGAGTTGCGAGTGAGTAGCGAGTAGCGATACTGAGTTGCGTAAGCATAGCGAGCAGTGTTGCGTACGAGAGTTCATAGCCTGAGTTGCAATTAGCGTTTAGTAGCGTTTTAGATTCAAAAGCTGTGCGAGTTGTGCGTGTTTGGTAAAGCGAGGAGCGAAAAGCGATAAAACCTCCAAAAATAAACATATAAGCACATAAAATAGATAGCTCATAAATTCAGTGGCTGCGGGCTCAGAATCGAAACGGAGTACCTTGGGTGTTTGGCATCGACTACCCAAAGTGATTCGACTATCCACAATGACTGCAAGTACATGCTTTGGCCTTCCAGGCTGTGCTCTCGCCGCAATTAGGGCAAACAACACTCATCCTTCCAGCTACTACATGACTCGGGTCGTTGGAATCCATCGAGACTTTGGTGAGAGTTTTGTAAAACCAAAGTTGAGAGTGGAACAGGTCATTAAGATGCAGGTTTCACCCCTAACTTAACAACCTCGTTCCTGAAAGTGTGGTAAAACCACGAGATAGAGATGGAGAATTTCGTCGAGATATGGATTTCACTCCTGACTCAATGAAGATTCTCGCGCCGAGAGTAAAAATACGCATAGAGTGAGTAATCGTTTCGAGAGTTCCTGGTTTTTCACACCTAATCTCGATCCGATCACTCGATTGTGTTATGCGAGTGTTTTAAAAAATGTGTGTATTAAGTCAGCCTTGGGAAATGCCATGTAGTATTCCAGCTTAAGGAAAGGCTTTCCCTTGCACGAATGCGGTGTTCGCGCAAAGATGTAGTTTTCGCGAGTTCGAGCGAAAGCATTAAAGCAAGTTCGTACGAAACCCCTACCGGGTTTGCATAAATGGTCTGTTGGTACTTAGACTATAGACTAGGTCATTCCTAAGACATCAAACCCGGACTAGGTCGTGTCTTTCCTAATTCCCTATAGTTATGACTCTGATACCAATCTGTCACACCCCAACCGATGGCGGAAACATCGGGGCGCGGCACTAGGCGAACCAGATTGCTCAAGAGAATCCATAATAACTATTGAATGGCAATATTTAAACGGTTAATTGTACCATACCAATCAACAAATATCCCACAACAATTATTACAGATAGAGAGTCTCAAAAGCAAAACAAGTCTGACAACCTAGAATTCTATTTGTGTAGTTTCTAGACTACCTATCTTGATTTCCAGCAAACATAGCATCCTATCAACCTCTCAAATACGTTAAAATAAGGTCAATACAAAAAATGTAAAGGTGAGTACACAAGTTTGCATAGTATATAGTATAGCAAAAGCGTTTACGCATAACCAGCATGTAACACGTAGAAATGTGAATTAAGTAAGCTATCGACAATGACGCATGCAACCGACATGACTGCGAGTTGTAGAATGCGCAACACATTATCACCACTGTGACCATGTAAAGTAAGGCAACCCCTGAATAAAAAGGTGCTGAGTCCAAACTATAGTACTATCGTTGCTAAGGTGTCAGGCAAACAATCACTGTGTAAACATAATATACCAGCATTCATCGAATCACGTATAACATGTGAGAACGATTAGCATTTATAAAGCGTTTGAGTATTGTGTGCGTTGTGTTTTGATATAGAACGTATGTAACACCCAAAAGTGCGTTTAGCGAAAAAGGGTTCGAGTATACTCAGAGTAGGTATTAACCACAACTTGATTGGATTGAAGGGAGCGCGCTGGAGTAAGCCTGAGCGTAGAACAATAGCGTAAGCATTGAACAGTGCGTAACAGAGTTCCGGGTATTGAGTGAGGATAACCCGTTCGATCGGATGGTCATCTGAACGGATGACCATTTGAACGGATGGCCATTCGAATGAGATATGAGTGTTTGTAAAACGTTTGAAAACTTTTGAAGTTTTTGCTGTAGCATAGATGCCAAGTCATCCGGTCGGATGGTCATCCGGACAGATGGCCATTCGATCGGATGGCTATTCGATTGAAAAGTTCGATGTTTGATCAAAACGTTTAAGTGTTTGAAAGTTTTAAAGGGGCAGATCACCTGGTTGAAGGGTCATTCGATCGGATGGTCATCCGATCGGATGGCCACTTGAGTGAGCGATCTTGTTGCTTGGAAACTCGTAATATTTTCTAAGTTGAAAAGGTTTTAAGTTTAGTAGAGACGGTGTGATGACGTGTCAAACAACGGGAATCCACCAAGGTCCGGCGCATTCGATCGGATGGGAATCACCCCATTCGATCGTACTCACTGTTCTTTTGATGAAGTCTCATGTTCAACCCGTTAATCGGTCATCTCTCCGGTGGAAATTCATCTTCAAGCCGGTTCTCCACTAGAGAATGGGTAGAGAGCCTGACTGAGTCTAGATTCCATCGGTTTTGAGTAGAATGTTAAAGAAAAGTTGAAGAGAGTAGAAAAATAGTTGGAAAATGTTGAGATTCTGTTAAGATTTGTGTTAAACAGTGTGGAAATCCTTTAGATCCGAACCAATCTTGACGAGATGATGTCACACCATCGATTGCATTAGAAACTGTGATGATTTCACCTTCAAGGGGTCCAAATCAGGTGATTTCATGGTGAAAACCAGTGATTTTGATGGAGAAGATGATGAAGAAGTGTGTAGTGACGAAGATTGTACAAGATTTGAGGAGAAACACTTACGAAATGGCCTTGAATCGAGAGAAAAGTGCTTGGGAATGACTGGGAGCGAGTTGGTCAGATAGAGCTGTCACATCAGTGAACAGTGATGTACAGGTGGGTATTTATAGGGTTAGAGAGGAGTTAAGGTCGTGGAGTAGTGGTGTCGGATGGCCAGTCGATCGAATGGCCATCCGATCGGATGGTCATCCGGATGGATGTCCATTCGATCGAATGGTCATTCGACCAACCGAGTTATGCGAGTTAGTTTCCAACTTTCGTTTTGTGCGTTAAGCGTTGCGTTGCGTTTAAGCGAGTTGCGAGTAAGCGTTGCGTTGAGATAACCACATATCATTAAACAAGTAATTACACAAATAACACACAATTACATAAATGCATAAAAGTAAATCTGTGTTTCGAGTTTGCGTTGAGATTGCGTTGCGATAGCGTTTAGTATAAACATGCGACATAATATGTGATAAAATGCATTAAGTAGTATGCGTTGTAAACTGCGTTAAATGTGATAACTGCGTTTTGAAATAAGCGTTGTGAATGCGTTATAAAATATAGTTTAAAATAGTTAACCCATAGCGATAATCGATATCCCCAGAGTACAAGTCAATTAAGCAATAAATGACAGATCTAAGTAATGACATGACTTGACCCGGAAAGTCGGGTTGTTACAAAATAAATGGGCTAAAACCCATATTCAGTTCAATTGTTTTTATAGGGATAAACCCCAAATAAATAAAACATAAATTTCTGTATTTATTCAGGTATTTATAGCCACTTTATTTAAGCCTTCAGTGCTCCATAGCTGGCTTCTATTATCTTTACAGTAAGTTACCTGAAACGTGTTTTGAAAACATTTTATTAGCAATAAATATTGGCGAGTTCATTCTATTTTTATAAAAATATACTGTTATACTTTACAGCATTAAGGGTTTTTATATTTGTTTATATTTACCCAAAACTTAATAAGTATTTGTCACATGGTGGCAGTTCCGATGTGACAGTGGTCATATAACTCATTGGCTTACTTTCGTCCAATAGTGAAGTTTATCAAGTAATTATATCTTACTATTATTCAAATGTATCTGTCACTAGGTGATTCCCGTGACGGTGGTCATATCACTGTTGATCATTCTTTCAACTAGTGACTGGGGTCGTATCACTGTTGATCGTTCTTTCAACTAGTGATTATGGTCCTATCACTGTTGATCATTCTCTTAACTAGTGACTCTGGTCATATCATTATTGATCATTCTTTCAACTAGTGACGCTTATCAAATAATGTATACCAAATTTCACATATCGGTAGTAATTGTTGAATACCTAACCCAACTATACATGTATAGTAATAGATTACTATATAATAGATATTATATAATGTATTGTATATAAATACATATTTCATTTGTTTATTAACATATTATTGTAACATTATAATATTTAATGTTGCAATATATATTTAATTACATATAATTATATTATAATGTTATAACACATATAGTATATTATATGTGTTGATATTATATAATATAAATTAATATATATAGTTATATTATAATATAGAGTTAATAGCCAAAATGGTCCCTGAGGTTTCCTCACTTTTGCCACTTTAGTCCAAAATCCAAAATTTTTATATTTGGATCCCTGAGGTTTGCATTTTATTGCCAATTTGGTTCAAATCTCAAATCAGGTCAGATTTCTAAAAAAAAAAACCCTGGTTTTTGTCCTTTTCCTCATGGGCATTTTGGTCATTTTTCTATAAACCCTGCTCTCTCTCCCTCTATAAACTCTGCCCTCCTTTCCCCTCTATTAACACCACCACTACACCACCACTACACCACCACCATCACCGCACCACCACTACACCACCACCATCCCCACAGCACCACCACTAAACCACCACCCCTGTCTCTCTCTCTCTTCTCTCCCTCTCTCTCTAAACAACCCTATGTCTCTCTCTATTCTCTCACCCAGCGGAAGTATAGATCGAAGAAAACCGGAAGGTTAAACCACAAACACTTCTCCACAACAAATGACTAACCCTAGCGGCGACTAGGGTTTCAAATCACGGATCTCTCTAGAATTGTTCAGATCTACCGGGGATGATTGGTGGTAATGGTGGCGGTGGCGGATTATGGTGGTTGTAAGAGTGTGTGTGTGAGAGATAGAGAGAGGGAGAGAGAGAGAGAGAGTTGTGGCGGCGGATTACGGTGGCGGCGGATTATGGTGGCGGCGGATTATGGTGGTGTTAATGGTGGTGGTGGGTGATGTTTAAGGGTGAGAACTTGTGTCTGTACATATAAGATGATTGAGAGTGTGTGTGTGTGTGTGTGCAATTAATAATTAATTATAATAAAAGTATAATGACCAAAATGCCCCCTAGGAAAAGGACAAAAACCATGTTTTTTAGAAATCTGACCTGATTTGAGATTTGGACCAAAATAAAAATAAAATGCAAACCTCAGGGACCCAGATTTAAAAATTTTGAATTTTGGACTAAAGTGGCAAAAGTGAGCAAACCTCAGGGACCATTTTGGCTATTAACTCTATAATATATTTTAACATAATCTTACTATGAGCCAAAATTTTCAAGAGTCATTCTTTAATATAACTAATGATCCTGTTTATTTTAATATGTTTATTAATTATATTTTCTTTAATATAACTAATATATTTTAATAATGATTAATAAAACTCTATTTCATATACACACCATTTAGATTTATTTCAATCATACATTAAATTTATTAATAATTTAAGATAGTAATGTAAAAATAATATTAGTTATAGGCTACTGGGGCACAATTCCCCTGTGCTTGTGGTCATGCTACTATTTGCTAAATTTTTGGTCAATAATAACGAGTGTCAAGTAATGTATACAAAACCCCATATACTGGCAGCTATTGCAAAATATAAAAACTTAATCACTGTAAGTATAACTGATAAACATTTAGGGTTTTGTAAAGCATTTTTAAATATAACTATATCACAAAAAGGTGATAAAAAGGAGAATGACTCACTTTGTAACTTTAGGGTTCAACTAAAAGCCTTCTGATATAATCCTGGTTATAACTCCTGAGCAATTTAATAAAATATATAATGCACTCGCGTTAAGTATGGTAACCCAATTCAACTTTATCAGTATGTCACGAGACATAACCCCAACATACTAAGTCGGACAGAGCCTTGACATGCGTTGTTGGGTCCTAGATCAATCGGACAGGGTATCGACTCAGTGATCAAGGGTTAAAACACTTAAAACGTGGCAGGGCTTTTGAGGTATTATAAGTAAAATATTAAAGAAATTAAGGAAATATAGAGTGAGAGGGCGAGATGGAGAGATTGAGCAGATTTCTTTATGAAAGTTTACATTCTATATATAGCCTCCAAGAAACTTGAAGCTCAAGGTTGTAAGGCCACGTATCCCATGCACATAAATGACTCATACACGTACACACATTGAATATGAAATGAAAAGATTTAGATTTTTATTATTTTATTATTTATATATTATAATTAATTCAGCTGATTCATTCATTTAGCGCTTATAATTTATAAAATATGACGTTTTATAAAATGATGAATATGTCATTAGAAACGAGAATATTTGTGTCTACATTTTGACCCAAGTTTCATTAAAAACTAAGTAAGTTCAAATATAATATATTTTTATAATTAAATTATTAAATGGATCATACGTTCGTCGAAATATCTTATATTTCTAACAGTCAATTAATTAATATAATACTCCAACAAAATAGTTTTTAAAACTATGTAAAAGCGTATAAGAATAAAAATGGGTCGAATAATTTATATTAAAAATAAAACTAGTTACTAGTGGTTAATAAATTTAAACAAACCTATAATTCTTATACGATAAAAATGGAAAGGTTACAAGCCTTAGACAAGCATACCCTACATTACCACCAGCGCGCGCTCACTAGGCATCGTGCATGAGGGTGACCCGCTGCTGTCCCCGGCAATCCCATCGACTACATTAGGTCGGGCGTCAGTATCGAGCATGCGTTTGACGCACATGTTTGACAGCATTGGTGTGCGGTTTCGGACGCGAGATTACTAGGTTTTTCACCCAGAGGTATTGCCGGAGGTGATCCCGGTTGTCATTGAGCTGAGGGACGGAGTACTAGCACCTCCACATGTTTAGGTTGCGACCCGGAAGGCTCAGCTTGAGGCTCTGGGTCAGGGTCAGGCTCAGGATCAGGCTCAGCCTCCGCCTCCGCCTTTGCATTCGCCTCTGGCTGATCACGTCATTGAAGACGATATCCCGCCGACGCCACCTCCACAGCCGCCGCAGTACCCACAACACGTCTATGCCGACCTGCCTTCTACTGCGCAGGCAGTGGCTCGGGACTTCGATCGGTTCCACCGACGTTTTGAGCGATACCAGATGTGGATCATTGAGACGCTCATGGAGGTCCGTGCCCACATGGGATTGCCGCCCCATCCACTACCACCGTCCCCACCGCCAGATGATCAGTAGCTTTAGTTTGTATTGGTTTTATTTTGTATTAGACATTCAGTTGTACTTTTGTTTTTGTATGTACAAACTGATTTTATATGTATATATATGTGTGTATGTATATATATCTATGTAGTTGATCTTTTATTTTCACGGCGTTTGTTTGGATTGTTTGCGCTTATTTCATACGTCTCTTTCGCAACTTATTGTACGGTGTTTTAATTAAATATGTTCGTGTAATCTAACAAAATAAAATCGGTTAACATTTATAAATATAATGGCATAAAGAAATGCATCTTATAAACGACTGTTATAAATCAACTATAACCGGGCCTATATTTATAAAAACAATCGCAATAAGCATGAACCATCAATACCTTATCTTTAACCGTTAGAAACCAGTCAACTTCCAGAGGCGGTACACTCACGTTAAAAGACCGTTATAAATCAACTTTAAATTATATATGTTTTATATAAATAAAACTCAAATCTTCAACTTTTCAACAAAAAAAAAAAAAAAAAAAAAAAAAAAAAAAAAAAAAACCAACCACAACCAAATACAATCAAACAACAAACCAACACTCCACTTTTTTTCACCAAAAACAAATAAACCACCTATGCGCTACGCTTTGGCTTAAACGCAGTGCTTAGATGTGTCTAAAAAGCCAACTAGGATGTGTGAATAGGGAAAGCCTTTTTATTATTTAGGTAGATCCAAAAAAGATGCAAATTTTAATATACTAGCACCTTTACATAAATCAATAAACAAGTATAAAAGAAATTGTAATTGTCAAACTATAAAAAAAGGATATCATTTATATTCAGTTTTATTTTCCAGGCAGATCTAAAAAAATGAAAATTTTAATGTAAACTTCTATTACAAAATATAAATAACTTAATAAACTAGTATATATTAAAACAAAATGAGATTATCAACCAGAAAAACCAAATAAAATGATAAATTTGAAACATTTTTATTTTTATGTATTGAGGGGTTGTACTTAAGAACTAGGGAGGTTTTCAAAAAATATTTAATATTACACTTTTAATCAAAAATTATTTGACTTTTTTACTTTTAATTTAAAAGTTTTTATCTTTTGTAACTTAACCTAACAATTTTTTTATTTTCAACTTTGGTCACCTATACTTTTCATATTTCGCAATCCTTTTGTTTTACGTTTCGTTCAAAATTTTATGAGTTATTTTTTTTGTATTAACACGCCGCAACTTTAATATTGATGGTAGTCCTTGGCAATAGTGTAACATTGGTGCTATTTGGCACGGGGTTACCCCCACTCCAACACGGAATGGCTTAATACTAGTCGAACATAATTTTCAACACATACAAACCCCATGAGGGTCAATAGTGCCTGCCATCTATTGGCTGAAATGGGCGGCAAAGGGAATATTGTCAGGCAGAAGAAACCCCATGAGGGGTAATAGTGCCTACCATCAATTGGCTGAAATGGGCGGCAAAGGGAATAGTGTCAGGCACCTGCCTGACACTCCTCTGTTGGCCCAATAAATTTATGATTTTATCCCGCTTTAAATTACGATTTTGCCATCAGTTTAAAATTATGTTTTTACCCCCACTTAAAAATAAATTTACGCTTTTACTCCCAGCTAAATTTTTCAATTTTGCCCTCCGTTCAAAATAACGATTTTGCCCCGTTTTAATTTACACTTTTGCCATTAGTTTTTTTCCTAAAAATTTACGATTTCATCCCGCTTTAAATTACGATTTTGCCACCAGTTTAAAATTATGTTTTTACCCTCATTTAAAAATAAATTTACGCTTTTGCTCCCAGCTAAATTTTTCAATTTTGACCTCCGTTCAAAATAACGATTTTTCCCCGTTTAAATTTACACTTTTTCCATTAGTTTTTTCCTAAAAATTACGATTTTACCATCAGTTCAAAATTATGTTTTTGCCCCTACTTAAAAACAAATGTACGTTTTTGCTCCAAGCTAAAAATTTCAATTTTGCCCTTGGTTAAAAAATACGATTTTGCCCCGTTGAAATTTACAGTTTTACCATAAGTATTTTTTTTCCTCCCAGCGAAGTTACAAAATTACTATTTTGCCCCTAGTGTAAAATTGCAGTCATGCCGATAGCTGCCTGACACTCCCCCATTGGTCCTTTTAATTTACGATTTTATCCCTGAAATAAAATTATGATTTCGCCTCTGTTCAAAATTACGTTTTTCCCATCGTTTTAGTTTTTTTTTTTTTTTTTTTTTTTTTTTTTTTTTTTGCAAAACTATAGAAGTTTTTGTTTTAATTGTTGACTCCATTTAATTTTGTTTCATCTCAAGGAGCTGCCAAACACTCGCTCATTAGTCCTGAGAAATTACAGTTTTGACCTGAGCTGAAAATTACGGTTTTATCATCGTTTAGTTTTTTCTTGGCAAATTATAGTAGTGTTTTTTTAATTGATTGAGAATTATTCGGCCATCGCCCTGCAACGCGGACGGATCATCAACTAGTTTGAAATATAATAATAATAATAAATTACAAATTGAAAAAAATAATAATGGGACGGTGTAAGACTATAGGGTATGGGGCGGGGGTTTGGGCGTGGGTTGGGGGAAAACGCCCAAGCCACCACCCCGGGTGGGCTTGGGTTGGGGCGTGGCCCTTGGGCTTGGGTTTCAAGCCGGGCGTGGGGCGGTCTTGACATCCTAGCTAGCGGCCTCCTATTCGCTGACCCCGCCATGTCATAGCGGGCCATTTGAAAAGTTTGAATTTTAAATTCAAACCGTTTGGCTTGGCCAAGCGGTCACCCCAACCCCAACATCCCCTATAAATGTTGTGTGATTTTTATAATTTTTTTGTAATTTTTTTTTTTGAACATTCTGCCACGCGGTGCACCCAACCCACGCCCCACCATACCCTGCGGACACGTAACTAGGCGGTGGGGGAGGCTTCCATTCCACATGTTAATAAATGCCCCAACCTAAGCCCCACCATACCCCACGGTCTAAGTAGAAGTGGCGTTGGTTGCCGGCAATATTTTAAAATTAATATAATGAAACGTAAAACACGTTGGAGACGTGTGTTCTTCATTGACCTCTGTACTCACTTCTTTTTCATCATCAATTATCACATTTTTTAAATTCATGTAGAAGAAGCTGCAGCAGGTGTGTTCAATTTAGGTCTACCAACTGATGGTTAAGCTTCACAATCTCCAATTTTCAAGCAATGTTCTTCATCTGGTATGCTTTCTTACTAAACAAACCCCCAATTTAACCAAACCCCATTTCAATTTCACATATTTTTTCACAAATTCTCATTCAAATCAGTCACAATCTTCAGTTTTATCCGCTTGTAAGAATCATGGGGCTGGTTGTTTATTTTATTTTTCTATTTTTTTGATGCACACCAAGTGTTTGATGAAATGCCCATTATGAAAATTTTCAGATTTTTTTATATATTTTTGCTGATAAAGTATTAAAGTTTACATAACAGATCATTAATCATGGCATGTGTTTTCAGTTACAGCATTTAGTTAGGTTTGATTAATAACTTGTTTGTTTAGAATAGCTAAAACCTAAATGAAGAAACTGTGTTCTGTTTTTTTTTATATTTTCTTTTGGTGTGTTTCTCTCTTTATTACTTTGTCTATTGTTTGTTGAATTAGGTGTTATGTCAGCTTCTTTAAGGACCTTTAGCCGGCCTTTATATCTTATAGTTGCTGGCTTTTAAGAACTAAGATGGCTACTTATCATCCGACTTCAAGCAGTCATCAAAGAGATGTGTTTCCGAATTCCTATATTTCGAGTGATTCGTATCAAGAACAACCTTGTCCTCCTGTTGATATCATGTACCAAAACCAATCGTCGAGTGACGCCTCGTTTCTGGAGCTTTTATCCGGTAGTTTGCAACCAAGTATGCAACCAAATACTCGAATCCTTTCACGAGTTGACGGTTGTAACAGTTTAGACGATGAACGGAATTTGAATTATCGAGAATTGTCGCTCAGTTTAGGAATGCAGTTACCGTCTTCTTCCATGGATTTGCCTGCTTTTCAATACAATTACTTGAATTCAAATCTTCCGAATTCAAGTGAAAACAGCTCTCACACCAATAAAGTAGAAAACACCGAGTATTTATCGTTCAATTCGGTTGGTGCTCTAAAAAACGAGGCTGTAAACAGTGATCAATACTTGATTTCAGATGCATATGACGGTTCATACGGGGTTGTGGGTAGAATCGTGGACCCTAAATATCTCAAACCGTCACAAGAATTACTCGAGGAAGTAGCTAATCTTCGTGAAGCGCTGAGTCAGCTCAAGAGAAATAAGCATAACAATCTACATAAGCTCGGTGTTGATGAAAAAGATTCCAAATTTACCCCTCGTGAATCTACTACTAGCTCTTCCGGTGAACTTTTGGCTTCTGAGAAACAAGATCTACAGAACAAAGTCACGAAATTGTTTTCGTTGTCAGATGTGGTAAATCATAAATGCCCGTATTACCCTTGAATGTATTTATTGAATATTACTTATGAGTTATGATTACTAATAAGGTAATGTTGGCATACAGGTAGATAGAAAATACAGAGAATATTATCAACAACTGCGAATCGTTGAAGCGGCATTAGATGTGGTTTCCGGAAGCGGAGCTGCACGTCCGTACACCGCACTTGCACATCAAACAATTTCCCACCATTTTCGGTGCTTAAGGGATGCAATTAACGGTCAAATTCAGTTGGCCCGTCAAAGTTTAGGAGAACAAGATGATTCATCAGATCGAGTTTTACCACGTTTGAAGAACGTTGAAAAACAGCTCCGACAACAAAGAAATCTTCATCATCTTGTTGGGAACAGCCATTCATGGAGGCCGCAAAGAGGCTTGCCAGAAGGCTCGGTTTCCATTCTTTGTGCGTGGCTTTTTGAACATTTTCTTAACCCGTATGTAGTTCTTTTAATTCCCATCTAACATCTTCTATAGTCTATCAAATTGTTATGTATGTTTTTCGTTTGTTTCTATGTATCCTGCTGTTAAATTGTTAATGTTCTACAGTTACCCGAAAGATTCAGAGAAACGTATGCTAGCGAAACAAACGGGTCTCACCCGAAACCAGGTGATTACAGCTTTCTCCGATCAAGTTTATTCTTTGGGATAATCTTGAACTGCGTAATGACTTCATTTACATTTTGTACACTTGTTATTAGATTGCAAATTGGTTCATCAACGCACGGGTGCGACTTTGGAAACCGATGATCGAAGATATATATAAAGAAGAATTCGGTGATGCGGAAGGAAAGTGTATATCATTACAAGAACATGCATATAAATCTCTAAACGATAACTCATCGTCTTCAGAAGATAAAGAATTGCCAATAATTGGCGAACCCAGCAAATCAAATCCCGACCTTTTCAACCAGATGGAGTTATCATCTGATTTTTTGGTATGAAAAAAATGATGAAATTTAGTGTACACAGCACACACATGATGATCATGGTTTGTATTTGTGAAGAAGCATTGTAAATAGGGATGTGGATCTAGGTGGTGTTTTGTTTAGAACTTACAGTAAAGAATTATTATTATTATCAAAGATCACCCTCTTCAGTAAAGATATTATGAATTTATTGGGTAAATAAACTTGTTATATGCTGAGAATAAATGTCACATTAATGTACTTTTATCTTGTAATAAAACAAGAATTTCTTGACTTGTTTCTTTTGCAGAATTATAGAAGGCTAGGGTCCATCTATTGAACTTGTGTCCTTTTTTGTAATTTAAATGGGAACATAGCTGAGTCATATAGGTTTTGTTGCATTGTAGAGATGTATAGGTAGCTGCATGTGAGATTACTAGTTTTAGCTGCTTGTTACCATGATTAGTTATACACACAGATCTTTTATACATTTCTTCACTTATGTAAATGCCTATTGAGGGGTCTAGTAATTGCCATTTAAGCCCTTCTTTTGCTTCTTTCAACACCCTCTTTATCTTTTCATGGATTCTAGGAAAGATGGTTCTTTATTTTCCCTAATTGATCATATACAAACTGTGTGTTGTGGGTAGAGATGGGCATAATAACCGGTTCCAAACCCAACCCGGTAGACCCGACCAGGAACCGGTTCCAGTTCCTACCCGTTGTATAGAAGAATCGGTTTCGGGTTCAAAAAACCCGTAGGTTCTTACCCGGCTTCACATTTTATAAAAAAAATAGGGTTGTACCCGGTTCCTACCCGGAACCGGTTTCTCCGTAAACAAAAAGAACCCGGTGCATTAAATTCTTGCCTTTATTGATTTTATCACCGTTGGAATCGATTCCTAGCCGTTGGAATCGATTCTAGTAAGTATAAATAGTGGACCAAATTTCGTTTGTTTTTCACACCATCTTCATCTTCTTCTTGATTATTCTTCTACTCAATAATTTCTTTATTCATTTGATACTATGGTAACCAAGAATTCCAAAACCACCAACTCTTCATCCGTCAACAAGGGTCCCCAATCCGCTCCATAAACGGTCAAAGAGATAAACCGGCTACAATACAATATGTTTGTATTTTCTTAATATGTTTGTATTTTTTTTTAAATTGTAGTATTTTATTCAATATAAGGATTTTTTTTAAGAACCGATTCCACGGTAACATTTCAGCGATTTTAAGGACTTACCCGGTGGAACTGGTTCTTCAGAGAAACCGGTTCCAACCCTACCTGGAATCGGTTACTATTGGTTCCAGTAATAAAACTCTAAACCCGGTTAGGAACTGGACCCGGTTCCTACAAGAACCGGTTCCCCCACACTCTAACAAGAACCAGGTCCGGTTAAGAACCGGTCCCGGTTACAAAAAAAAAAAAACCTGATATGCCCATCTCTAGCGGTAAATGGCGCAAAGAACCAATGAACACTCGCCTCGTGGTAGTCATTGTGCCAACCTAGCTCGGCCCAAATGGCAGATGGCAGCCTACCATGTGTAAGTTACACCCTTTTATTTTTTTAAATTCAAATAACTTTTATATACTTCCTTATTTGTTTCTTATAAAATTATAACCTAAGATCATAAATCTTTTTATCTTTTATTCGAGTATATTAGTGATATTAAAAAAATATTATAAACTAGTAGTTGAGACCCGTGCGTTGCGGAGAGACCGTTATACCGAATCAAAAAATAGACATAAAAGCATTGAACCGTAAAATTTATACCAAAACGTAAAACGAAAAACGAAAAAAAGAATTTCCAGGCGTTATAGCAAAGACGTTGACTTGAAATCTTATGTTAAAAAGTGAAGCATGTTGCGGCAAACTGTTAATCGAACACAAATTATATGTAAAAACGTTGAACAACGCATGCGCGTTGCGGCGTGTTAAATCGCAAATCAATCGGATTTGAATTAATAAAATAGTACTACTAATAATAATAGTTAAATAAATTTATAAAGTGTAGGGTTTATTAAAACTGAAAGTAAACCATAAAGAGTTGTACTTATACTAATACTCCAAGGGAAATTTTTTACTTTTAGAAATAGTATAAGGGAAGAAAACATAAATGATTACATGCAATAGAGGCTTGTACACATGGCTTTAAGACTTGTGTATATAGATAAAAACATAAAAAACAAAATAGTGGATGCCAATTCCCATTGGCCTACAAATTCCACCAACCAATCAAAACATTAAAAAATTGAATAGTGAAACCTTCTCACATACAATATTTGATAAATAATAGAGAGGAAATTATTGTTTCATAAATTTATTTAACTAACAACTTTGAGATAATTTTTTTTTTCGCTAACCATCATCATCATACCCAATAAATCCCACCAATACCAAAGCTAAGGTAGAGTCCGAGGAGGGTAAAATGTAGACAGCCTTATCTCTACCCCATAGGAATAGAGTGACTGCTTCCAGTGAGACCCCCAACTTGATTGTAGTTTTGCATCAAGCATTGGACAGAAGACAAATAACACCTGGCAATTAAACAAAGGCGAATTAGTGTATGTACTCTCTTGTCTTTCGGCTATCAACGCCATTACATGATACATGATTAACCATCTCTCTTTTAATATTATTTTCACGAAATTAATAAAATAACGTTAAAATTAGTGCACTTTCACTTTTACCCCTGAGCGTCCACACATATATACGTTATATGCGCATACCGTAAACGGAGCGTAAATGATAGGTATTTAAGTGGTTATTATAAATGATAGGTATTTAAACACTTAGTGAGTTATAATTTAAGTTATAATTTTCTTTTGATTTTGATTAACAACTTTTGTCCCATCATCCATTACGCTAACCAATGCACCAATTTTAAAAGTACTACCTTCATACTTAAGTGACGTTCATTGACTTCAATTGTGAAAGTTAAAGCTTTCAAACACATATATCCACTTGCAAGTAACCTATTGATAAACCAAGCAATAACGTAAATATCAGTTCAACTCTTATTGGTCTTATTCAATTATGGGTATCCATTTAACTATGTCTAAACACCTAAGAGTGTATTTCAGTTTTAATTATTCAACATCAACACAAACGGACATGATAGCTTTGAATTTGACCAAATTTATTTTGGTCACTTCCCATGTGCTTTTTAGGGGCTGTTTGGCAACTTCTGAATGGTTAAGTGCTGAATTAGTAAGAGGTCTGAATCATTAAGTGCTGAACCAGTAAGAGGTCTGAACTATTAAGAGGCAGTATAATGCTTAACCGTTCAGACAGTGGCGGAGCTTGACCAAAAGTTTCGAGGGGGCGTAAAGTGATGGGACCCAATTTTTTTTTCCTATCCTTATGTTTCGGGTGGGGTTGGGTTGGCTATTCGATTCAAATCGGGTCAAATAATAATAGTTCCAAATAAAACAAAGTGTATATCTACCAAACTACCCATCATTTATATACAAAGTTTATAAATATTTAGGATATACAATTTAGGAAAAATAATCAGGGGGGCGATCCTATATAATTTTAAAATTTTCGGACGAAAAATCGGAACTTATACACTTCTAACCGAAATATTGGGGTGGGCGGGTGCACCCCCGGGCATCCACAATACTTCGCCCCTGCGTTCAGAGGCAAATGTCTGACCAATTCAGATTAGAAGTCTTAACCATTCAGATTCAGTATAAAACTTAACCATTCAGAGGCAAATGTCTAAACCATTCAGACATCTGCTAGCGAAATAAAACAGTCTGAACCATTAAGTGTTGAATCAGTAAGAGGTCTGAGCCATTAAGAGCTTCGTTAAGAGGTAAACAAACAGCCCCTTAGAGTAAACACATTTAAGGAGGGATTTTGATCCAGCTATAAAAAACAAATATATTTTGTACTTAAATACGTCAAATAGTATAGGTAGGTAAGGTCGTATCCACAGGGAATTTTTGGTCAGTGTTTAGCAAATTATCTATTCAATTAACTACCAAACTAAATTTAGAGGTGTGTTTGGTTTGAAAGAAACTAGAAAAATAATTAAGAAAGTGTTATTAGATTAAAGAGAAGCCACCTTTATCGGGATTCAGATTCTAGGTTTACACAAAACTCAGTTTTAACTACTTAAACACCACATAGACACGACCTTGGGATTATTGAACCAAAATAACAACTAAGGACAAATTTTAATAATAACCGTACGGCCTAATTATTCGTTTATAGATACCAATTACCCACCTAGTTACCAACTCGCTAACTATGCAAGAAATCACAAATACTTTTTTTATAAAAGACAAACAATTCAAATATAAATAAACCTTTATCAAATCCAAACACTAGTGATCAAGATATATCCGTTTGTAAAGTAATTAAAAACCAAAAGTTCATGCAAAACCTAACAAGCTTTCACCCAGGGAAGTCACGAGGGTTTTAGCCGAGCATGATAGTCATCGCTGCTTCAATATTTAATCCAGAACAAACTGGCATGAAGAAATCGGAAGAGAATAGCCTTCAAATCCCCAAATCGTCTTTATGCAGTCCTTAGTTCGTAAAAAGAAGTGTAAAGTCGGATTCCTTGATCCCTAAGCTTTATTTTCGTCAAAACACAAATTTTTCAATTTTTTATTCCCTCGCGACATGCGAGGGATCTTGTTCCGACCTTCGCGTGTCCAAAGAAACATAACGGCAGGCTCGGGCAATTACCCCATAACCCTAGGGGCATTTCAGGAAAAACACCTCCCTCGGGACACGCGTGGGATCCTTGTGTCTTTGTCGCATGGCTCGAAGAAGCAATAATTTCAAAAAGTTGTTTTCTAGTCCCCCGTTCAATCTGTGCATCCCAATATTCTTCCTATATGTTTATTTTTCATCGTTTAGCACCCATTAAACCTGCAAAACACCATACAACATAAGTACATTACAACATACCCAAAATGACTCAATAAAACGCTTAAACCTATACAAAACTAGTACATTTACACCGTGTTGTTAACAACACATCAGATTTTAACCATGCCAGACCATCAGTTCCCATTTTGGTATTTTAATTCACCAATTCAAAATGTTGAGCCAATTTAGTCAATTTCATCATTTTACCAAAATCGCCATCTTTATGATTTAAACATCAATTTACATCTAAATAAATTTTAATGATGACTATAACTAGTTCCCATCAACTAGTGATGTTATAACATACTTTTACACAAAATTCTACTCCATGTTGAGTTAGATAATTAAAAGAACTCACAAAAAGCTCAAATCATTAATTTTTTTTAATAAGATACATATCAAGGACAGATGAAAATAAACAAGTTCTAGTCATTTATAGGGATGATTTTAAGCTAATAAACACCTTAGCCTTATCAATTGTAAGAAATTTGTATACGAGTTCATAGGCTCGTTAAAAACTGAAGAAATGAAGATTTAACTACATAAAGCTTACCAAATGCGCATGTTTCTAGAAACAAGTGAAGAACAAGTCTTACACCTTTAGTTGTTGGATTGGAATCATCTCTTCTTTTTGAATTCTCATGGAATTTCATGAACACTCGTTAACTAATTACATATACGGTGAATTCTAAACAAGAAATAGTTGAAAGATTCATCTACCATACGATTTCATTTGCACTTCATTATCTAAGTAACTTTATGCATTCTCATTTATATTATCATTTGCATATTGCTTTTAAGAGCTTTAAGATATTTAAAAAAGTCCTCGGTAAAGGTGTGTTGTATAGAAAAGATAATTCTTTTACAACATATTCAGTTTGCTCTTCAACTGAGATAACATGCAGATCCAAAAACTGCTCATTTGACTTGTGCAATGCAAGTGATCATTAGACTTGTATTACTTATTTTCAAAAAAAAATAGAAGTTGAGGTGACAAATAAAGCAGAAGTGTTCATACTCATCCAAGGACTTATGCGAAACTTGATCAGTTCTAAGGTAGAAAGATGACATAATAAGATTCGTATTTTATCTTGGAGCAGCTAAAACTGAAATCACAACCACTCTTCTAAAAGTATAACAAATCTTTGTTTTCAAATTTTCTGTACAAACCTAACTTGTTCTTTTCTTCCTTTGTTAGTCTCTTCTCATGGTAAAGTACCGCGTTCTAGCCATTTTGGTTCAACCCATTACTTCTCAACTTATGTCATCAAACCTAACGCGTTCTATAGAACTTAACATCAAGCTGCCTTAAGATCTTGTATCATATGGTCCCAAGAACTCGTCATTGTTTCACCAGAAATAACTACTCTTTGGCCATTTCTAAAAGGGTACTATGTGAAGTATGCATCTTGAAATGGTCATAGCAACCTCCTAGTGGCAATTAGGTTTGGTAAGAGTGGTGGTTGGTTCTTGATTTTAAGCTAACTCTTTATAAACACCAGTTTCTTGCTCCATATCATGCAATCTTTTCTCACAAGTTGGTTCATCAATGGCCTCTCTTCTCTACACTACTTTAATTCTAATAGCTTTGATCTCCTCCCCCGCGATATGCTTTGCTTTTCCGGGGTTCAGCTTTGGATGGGGTGTTGGCGGTGGTAGTGGCGGTGGAGAAGGGTCTTTTGGTAGCAGTGGAGATGAGCCTTTTGGTGGCGGCCAAGGGTATCCGGGTCTTTTCCCAGAATTTTACAGTTTATCATGTCCTCAAGCTAATGACATTGTCATGTCAGTTCTTGAGAGTGCCATTGCTAAAGATCCAAGGATGGCTGCTTCTTTACTAAGGCTTCATTTTCATGATTGCTTTGTTCAGGTAATTAGTGACTACATTAGTTTCTTCATGACAAATTATGTTACATATTGATTTATATGGAATTTGGATTAATTTGTGAAACTGATAGGTTTGTATCATCTCAGGGATGTGACGCATCTGTCTTGTTGGATGATAGTGCAATGTTTGCAAGCGAAAAGAACTCCGGGCCTAATAGTAATTCGATCAGAGGATTTGAAGTGATCGATGAGATCAAGTCTAAAGTAGAGGAAGCATGCCCTGAGACGGTTTCTTGTGCTGACATTCTCGCCCTTGCGGCTCGAGGTTCCACTGTTCTAGTAAGCAAAATAACTTCATGTCATTCTATAAGTCTAGGTGTTCGATAAACACAAAATATCTGATTAACAAATAAATATTTGCCTGTGATAACATCGTAGAGCGGTGGACCGAACTGGGAATTGCCATTAGGAAGGAGAGATGCAATGCAAGCAAGTCTAAACGGCGCGAACAACAATCTTCCTCCACCAAACTCCACCATTCAAAACCTTATAACCCTTTTCCGGCGACAAGGCCTTGATGAAGTTGACTTGGTCTCTCTTTCTGGTTAGTTATAAATCTCATGTCACACCGAAAATATATATGAAATATTCCCCGATAATTATACAAAGGCATAATAATAGTAATATATTATGCTTTCTTGTAGGAGCTCATAGCATAGGAATGGCTAGATGCACTTCATTTAAGCAAAGGCTATACAATCAAGATGGAAACAATCAACCGGATTCAACTCTGGAGATGACCTACTACAATGACTTAAAAACAGTTTGCCCACAAACCGGCGGTGATGACAACATTTCTCCTCTAGATTTGGAATCTCCTGCAAGATTTGATAACACATATTTCAAGCTCATAATGCAGGGAAAAGGACTTTTAACTTCTGATCAAGTTCTTTTGACAGGGAATGTTGAAGAAACTATGTTTCTGGTTAAGGCATTCGCAGAGGATGATGCTCTCTTCTTTGACCAGTTTGCTAGGTCAATGGTTAAAATGGGAAATATCAATCCTCTCATTGGTTATAACGGCGAAGTGAGGAAGAACTGTCGAATGGTTAACTAACTATAACTATATATAACAATGCATGCTATAGATTCGATCATGAGTTGTATGATATGGCTTTATCTAAGTTCTCTATTTTCTTGTAATGCTGGAATGGAAACACTAGTTTCTAATGATTAAGTATGGTTTCTTACTGAGTTGCTACAATCATATACTCAGCTCAAAACCGATTTGACAGGAAAATCACATTTTTTCTCTCATAAGTAGAAATCATGATATACATTAAAGAAAAATACAGACCTTGAATAAATGTATTGTTACAAGTTTATGTGCAAAGTAAACTGATTTTGGATGTACTACTTTTAGAATCTTGCAAGTGTTAAGATTAGTAAAGTTGAAACAAGTAAATCCAACAGAGATGAAAAACATATTGACCAAAGTCAATACTCTATAATTTTGCATGAATCCTATCCATAAAAGTATATTGAAGTTTTCTTAAGGTGGAGATAGCATTTTTTTTCAAAGTTGTCAATTAAGAGTTTGAGAAAATGAAAGGAAACCAACATCATCATATACTTTGAGAAGCTCTCTTAAATGGATAAAATGGACTCAGTATCTATGTAGTCCACAATGTAACCAATCAACACTACAGCTCTCCATCAAAACGGAAATTTACTTAGACATCGCTCTTAAACACTATCACGTAGTGGCGGACTTAGGATTTATTTTTCACGTGGGGAAATTGAGGGCTTAACCAAACATTTTACGGGCCGGGGCGATCGCGATCTATGAGTAAAAATAACACGATTTTTTTCATGGGGGTGACTGCCCCCATGGTTTGTAAGTGTGTCCGCTAGTGCTGTCACGACATGCTCATGAAATCAGTGGCGGATCTAAGAACTTTTTTCACTGGGTTCCTTTTGGTAGATTCTCACAAATTCTCACTATCTTTTCCAAATCATATAGGTTCTCACTAATTTTTTCCAATTTTTCCAAACCGAATGGGTTCTTGGGAACTTACAAAAGTGGCCTAGATCCGCCCCTGCATGAAATCAAGTGAATGTGTATGCTAAAGTCATGCCATTATCTTTCTTACTTCTGCCACATTAATCATATGAACACTTTGTTGATAAAATTATCTTTGATCAGGGAGCTAGTCTAACCATGGCCAACCTAACTAGTTGAAAAATAGGTCTTAACACCAAGGGAGGTATGCTTGTGAGGTGGCATTCAGAATGTAGATATTGCAAGCAGAACTTTTAGGGATTAGTATAAACCACAACAAGTGACAAACTATATTTTTTTATCAAATCACAAGAAAACCAAAAAACATTCATAATTCAAGTATTTCTTAGATTCAAATTTTCCATTTTCACGCTATTTCCCACAAAACCACCTCTTCATGAAAACGTACACGCCTATGATGCCGTTAATAATTTTCTAACAAAAAAAACATGTTATCACTCAAAAGTCATATAAATTCATGGAATATAGATACTGAGTGCATGTTATTCATTCGCGAGCTAGCTAGAGCTTTTTGGGTTTCGATGAAGATCTCTTAATCAACTTGTATTTCACCATTTTGGCAATCTTGTAGAACCAGAAAGCACTGACCAACTGAAGTCCCAAAGCCATTGCCTGGACACAATCATATCGATATTAACTTCGTTTAGTTTAGAAGGCCCAAAACGTTCAAAAGTTAAGCTCAACAGAAGACTCTTTCTATTCAAGAGGTACACAGAACAACTCATTGATGCATACAATTTTGATATTTCTGACCAAGTGAGCGATATAAATTTATACCTTGATGAGAATAGGATTCGCGGCTGATAGTGTAACATAACAGAGATATGGTCCAAAACACATTCTTGCAAGTGTGAAAATCACTGCAAACGAAACCTGTAAATAATTCAATAAAGTTGTAATCAAATCAACCTAAAATAACATTTTTTTTAAGTTGAGAAAATAAAAGGAACTAACATCAGCTGCTAGATTAAGATCAGTGTCCTTGTAACCAAGCTCTTTAAGAAGTTCTCTTAAATGAAGAAATGGGCTAGATATCTCTGTGATCCATAATGCAGCCACCATTTCTGATCCACACTACACATGATTTATGACACTTTTCTAAATATGGAATCCCAAATTCATTTCAAGAAAATAATATCACATAAAGAGTACCTTCTCATAAGCAAGCCCTGCTCCAATTCCAACAATGCTAACTAAATGATGAACTGAATTATCAATCTTTATATTCTTGTCGAATAAACAACATATTAAATCATAGATTAAATAAGCAAGAGTAACTCCTAAAGCTTTCATCTGTCATAAAATTCAAGAAAATATTACTATAAATTCAAGATTTTGGCAAGATTTGATTTTTTTTTTGGTCTAACCTGGAGAGTGGAAGAATTTGAAGCCAAGGGACAAACTGGGCAACTCCAGTCTTGAACAGATTTAGAAGACAAGAACACCGCGAACAAAGCATGAATTGTGGAAACGATACGGTTACAGAAATCAAAAGACCTTTTTGGGAAAATCTTTCTTGTTATCAAGAATGCGCTTGTCCATGAGATCACTCCAGACAAAACCAGATAAACCTTTTCATAGTTTTCCATAACTAATTAATTAAACAAGCTCCTTACTTCAAGTGTCTTAAATAAACAACATATATACGAGTCATGTAGAGTTTTACAAACAAATGGATATGAAGTTAGTTATTTGTTTTCACCTAAGAAAGAAAAAAACAGCATAAGCAATGAATGAGGAACTTTAGGTTGAGAGAAGTTGGTGGTTGTTGAAATAAATATTTGGATGGGATTTGATGGTAGAGGTGGGTAAGCTGTATTTATGTTCTATATGTGTATATAATAAAACGATTTGGACATATAACCAACACATGATGATACATAAACTGAACATGAGTTTAATACATATTATTAATCATTTAGTATTTTTAGTTAGGTTGCCAAATAATTTTGTATGATCATTTCTAACAGAAAGCTGATTGCATTTCCTCCTTCACATGTGTATAATCTTGTAAGATTTCAAATTGGAATCCATTTTTTATTTAAAATCTTGAATAAATATCTTATGTTAGACAGTCACGTTGAAGCTTCGAACAAATGTCTTGTGTAAAACACATCGATACTAAGTCTAAAACCTCTATCATCAAGTTATATGTTCTAGGAAAAGAGCATTTAAGTTTTTGTTTCTTTTGCTTATGTTTGCAAGGTGTTGATAAAGAAACCTGTAATGCTTAATATCCCGAAGTAACTAATTGTGACACCCCAATTCGGTTAGGTGACGTGTCACTAATCGATAGATATATCATATCCCAAATATAAATTCATAATTACTTAAGGCCCTAACTATCTGCACACCCAGTTTGCCTATCTGCACACTTAGGGTTTACCTACGCAGCGTATTGGTCAATACGCAGCGTATAGGGTTAACCCTATACGCTGCGTATTGACCTATACTCAGCGTATATAAACCATGGATCTCAGTGCCTAATAACCAATCATTGCACAGAAAACAAGGTTTATATACGCTGCGTATAGCTCTCTACGCAGCGTATATAAACCATTAGACTTTTTTGGGTCATTTTGGTAGGTTTGAGGGATCATTTTTTCACAAAGTTTATATATGCTGCGTATTGACCAATACTCAGCGTATGTAAAGGTCAGAAAATGTCATTTATGCCCTTGTATTGAGGCTATACGAAGCCAAATACAAGGGTAGTTGTGTCATTTTTGTCTTATATGCTGCGTAGTGATCTCTAAGGAGCGTATATAAAGCTCCATTTTTGTATTTTTTTGTGTATTCCTTTGTTTATTTATAAAAAAAGGAAAATAACACCCGATACGATACTATACGATACGATATAACACCCGTATAGGCCTATAGGTGTGATTTAGTTCCCGTATTGACCTCGTATAAGCCTTTAAGTGTGATATCGTATCGTATAGGTGTGGTTTAGGTCCCGTCTAATCCTATATGCATATACAAGACCTATAGGAAACCTATACGAGACTTATACTACACTATACGATACGATACGATACGATACTATACTATACAATAACACCCGTATAGGCCTCTATACGAGACTTATACACTATACACTATACGATACGATACGATATGATACAATACGATACGATACGATACGATACGATGCAATACGATAAGATAATTTAATTTAAACGATAACAATATAATATATTTGTATTATTTACGAATAATATTGTTTTTTATAAATAATTTTCTTTTTTTATAAATAAACAAAGGAATACGATAATTTAATTTAAACGATAACAAAACAATATATTTGTATTATTTACCAATAATATTGTTTTTTATAAATAATTTTCTTTTTTAATTTTTATAATTCATAATATTTATATTATTTTTTATTTTTATAATTTATATTTGTATTATTTACCAATAATATTGTTTTTTTATAAATAATTTTCTTTTTTTTATAAATAAACAAAGGAATACACAATAAAAAAAATACAAAAATGGAGCTTTATATACGCTCCTTAGAGGTCCCTACGCAGCGTATGAGACCAAAATGACACAACTACCCCTGTATTTGGCTTCGTATAGCCTGAACACAAGGGTATAAAAGACATTTTCAGACCTTTATATACGCTGCGTATATGTCAATACGCAGCGTATTTAAAGGGTGGTAAAATTATTTTTAACCCCAAACCTGTGGTAAAATTATCTTTTTAACCCTTATAGTTTATATATGCTGCGTATTGACCAATACTCAGCGTATGTAAAGGTCTGAAAATGTCATTTATGCCCTTGTATTGAGGCTATACGAAGCCAAATACAAGGGTAGTTGTGTCATTTTTGTCTTATATGCTGCGTAGTGATCTCTAAGGAGCGTATATAAAGCTCCATTTTTGTATTTTTTTTTGTGTATTCCTTTGTTTATTTATAAAAAAAAAGGAAAATAACACCCGATACGATACTATACGATACGATATAACACCCGTATAGGCCTATAGGTGTGATTTAGTTCCCGTATTGACCTCGTATAAGCCTTTAAGTATGATATCGTATCGTATAGGTGTGGTTTAGGTCCCGTCTAATCCTATATGCATATACAAGACCTATAGGAAACCTATACGAGACTTATACTACACTATACGATACGATACGATACGATACTATACTATACAATAACACCCGTATAGGCCTCTATACGAGACTTATACACTATACACTATACGATACGATACGATATGATACAATACGATACGATACGATACGATACGATGCAATACGATAAGATAATTTAATTTAAACGATAACAATATAATATATTTGTATTATTTACGAATAATATTGTTTTTTATAAATAATTTTCTTTTTTTATAAATAAACAAAGGAATACGATAATTTAATTTAAACGATAACAAAACAATATATTTGTATTATTTACCAATAATATTGTTTTTTTATAAATAATTTTCTTTTTTAATTTTTATAATTCATAATATTTATATTATTTTTTATTTTTATAATTTATATTTGTATTATTTACCAATATTATTGTTTTTTTATAAATAATTTTCTTTTTTTTTATAAATAAACAAAGGAATACACAATAAAAAAATACAAAAATGGAGCTTTATATACGCTCCTTAGAGGTCCCTACGCAGCGTATGAGACCAAAATGACACAACTACCCCTGTATTTGGCTTCGTATAGCCTGAACACAAGGGTATAAAAGACATTTTCAGACCTTTATATGCTGCGTAGTGATCTCTAAGGAGCGTATATAAAGCTCCATTTTTGTATTTTTTTTGTGTATTCCTTTGTTTATTTATAAAAAAAATGGAAAATAACACCCGATACGATACTATACGATACGATATAACACCCGTATAGGCCTATAGGTGTGATTTAGTTCCCGTATTGACCTCGTACAAGCCTATAAGTGTGATATCGTATTGTATAGGTGTAGTATAGGTCACGTATTGACCTCGTATAAGACTATAAGTGTGATATCGTATCGTATAGCATAGTATATGTCCCGTATTGACCTCGTATAAGACTATAAGTGTGATATCGTATCGTATAGCATAGTATATGTCCCGTATTGACCTCGTATAAGCCTATAAGTGTGATATCGTATCGTATAGCGTAGTATATGTCCCGTATAGGCCTATAAGTGTGATATCGTATCGTATAGGTGTAGTATAGGTCACGTATTGACCTCGTATAAGCCTATAAGTGTGATATCGTATCGTATAGCATAGTATATGTCCCGTATTGACGTCGTATAAGCCTATAAGTGTGATATCGTATCGTATAACGTAGTATAGGTTAAGTATTGACCTCGTATAAGCCTATAAGTGTGATATCGTATCGTATAGCGTCGTATAGGTCACGTATTGACCTCGTATAAGCCTATAAGTGTGATATCGTATCGTATAGGTGTGGTTTAGGTCACGTATTAACCTCGTATAAGCCTATAAGTGTGATATCGTATCGTATAGGTGTGGTTTAGGTCCCGTCTAATCCTATATGCATATACAAGACCTATAGAAAACCTATACGAGACTTATACTACACTATACGATACGATACGATACTATACTATACTATACAATAACACCCGTATAGGCCTCTATACGAGACTTATATACTATACATTATACGATACGATATGATGCAATACGATACGATACGATGCAATACGATAAGATAATTTAATTTAAACGATAACAATATAATATATTTGTATTATTTACGAATAATATTGTTTTTTAATAAATAATTTTCTTTTTTTTATAAATAAACAAAGGAATACGATAATTTAATTTAAACGATAACAAAACAATATATTTGTATTATTTACCAATAATATTGTTTTTTTATAAATAATTTTCTTTTTTAATTTTTATAATTCATAATATTTATATTATTTTTTATTTTTATAATTTATATTTGTATTATTTACCAATAATATTGTTTTTTTATAAATAATTTTCTTTTTTTTTATAAATAAACAAAGGAATACACAATAAAAAAATACAAAAATGGAGCTTTATATACGCTCCTTAGAGGTCCCTACGCAGCGTATGAGACCAAAATGACACAACTACCCCTGTATTTGGCTTCGTATAGCCTGAACACAAGGGTATAAAAGACATTTTCAGACCTTTATATGCTGCGTAGTGATCTCTAAGGAGCGTATATAAAGCTCCATTTTTGTATTTTTTTTTGTGTATTCCTTTGTTTATTTATAAAAAAAATGGAAAATAACACCTGATACGATACTATACGATACGATATAACACCCGTATAGGCCTATAGGTGTGATTTAGTTCCCGTATTGACCTCGTACAAGCCTATAAGTGTGATATCGTATCGTATAGGTGTAGTATAGGTCACGTATTGACCTCGTATAAGACTATAAGTGTGATATCGTATCGTATAGCATAGTATATGTCCCGTATTGACCTCGTATAAGACTATAAGTGTGATATCGTATCGTATAGCATAGTATATGTCCCGTATTGACCTCGTATAAGCCTATAAGTGTGATATCGTATCGTATAGCGTAGTATATGTCCCGTATAGGCCTATAAGTGTGATATCGTATCGTATAGGTGTAGTATAGGTCACGTATTGACCTCGTATAAGCCTATAAGTGTGATATCGTATCGTATAGCATAGTATATGTCCCGTATTGACGTCGTATAAGCCTATAAGTGTGATATCGTATCGTATAACGTAGTATAGGTTAAGTATTGACCTCGTATAAGCCTATAAGTGTGATATCGTATCGTATAGCGTCGTATAGGTCACGTATTGACCTCGTATAAGCCTATAAGTGTGATATCGTATCGTATAGGTGTGGTTTAGGTCACGTATTAACCTCGTATAAGCCTATAAGTGTGATATCGTATCGTATAGGTGTGGTTTAAGTCCCGTCTAATCCTATATGCATATACAAGACCTATAGGAAACCTATACGAGACTTATACTACACTATACGATACGATACGATACTATACTATACTATACAATAACACCCGTATAGGCCTCTATACGAGACTTATATACTATACATTATACGATACGATATGATGCAATACGATACGATACGATGCAATACGATAAGATAATTTAATTTAAACGATAACAATATAATATATTTGTATTATTTACGAATAATATTGTTTTTTAATAAATAATTTTCTTTTTTTTTATAAATAAACAAAGGAATACGATAATTTAATTTAAACGATAACAAAACAATATATTTGTATTATTTACCAATAATATTGTTTTTTTATAAATAATTTTCTTTTTTAATTTTTATAATTCATAATATTTATATTATTTTTTATTTTTATAATTTAAATAATTTTCTTTTTTTTTATAAATAAACAAAGGAATACATAATAAAAAAATACAAAAATGGAGCTTTATATACGCTCCTTAGAGGTCCCTACGCAGCCTATATGACCCTTGTTTTCTGTGCAATGATTGTTTATCAGGCACTGAGATCCATGGTTTATCTACGCAGCGTATTGGTCAATACGCAGCGTAGAGGGTTAACCCTATACGCTGCGTATTGACCAATACGCTGCGTAGATAAACCCTAATTTTGCTAGGGTTTGGTGTGCCAATAGGCACTTTAGGTCCGGCTAGGGGAGGATCTAGTCGCCTAATCCTTGTTGTCAAACACACCCGGTTGTGCGGAATCCAACCGGAGATGCAAACCGAGATCGAACACGACAAGAACACGAGATACAAGACACGAAGATTCAATGTTTAACACACTTGTATATTGAAACCGATCGAGTTTTTGTTACAGAAAGATGATACAAGAACTACAAATAAACTCTTGGTTCTCTCGGGTTCTTTCACACTTGTGTTCGCTGCCTTGTGTCTTGTCTACCGAAATCACCCTTGATTTCGGTATATATGCATTTGCTTTACTTGTGCGATTGGGCTTGTGTTCGGATCAGTTGAGGCCCAATCCACATAAATGACCCAAATGAAGTTGATTGGCCAAGAGAATTGTTTCATGCATTCTTTACGTGAAATACATGGTTGCCATTTCTAAATCATTTGGTCAAAGTATATGACATCATCATGACATCATCATGATGATGTCATGATGATGTGTCAAGCGGGAAACGTTCTCGGCTCTCCGTGCTTCGCGTGCCGAACTCTGGGACGCACGACGGAGGAATGTCGTGACGTCGGGCTTGAGCCGAAGCTAACCGGGTCGAACCGAATCGAGTTGAACCGAACCAAGTCACGTCCACATAATATGTACCAACAAACTCCCCCTTGGACGCTACTCGTGAGGTTCAACTTCCATGTCTTCCATGTCGGAGGATCTTCAAAGTCTTCACACGTCGTAAGTAGAAAGTGTATCAACAAACTCCCTTTTCATTTAGGTAGTGTGTCAATAAACTCCCCCTTTGATTATGCTTGTGAATCTTTTGATCTTCAATGCTTTAGATCCTTGTGGTGTTGATGATGGTCAGCGGCAACTCGATCATCTTTATCATTTGAGTGCCTTCACGTCGTGTCTTCATTCCGAAGCTTGTCATCGACCATGTTCTCCTTGCCTTTAGAATCTGCACATGCAAGAAATCTAAACGCGTAATGAGAACAACTGCTTGGAACATAGTTTAACATAAACAAATAACACACATGTGACCATATTTCAATCAACTACCGTCCGACAGTTTGAAAGTTTAACAAATTTATCAATTTTAGTTTTTAACTTTCAAAACTTGCAAATTCTGACCATTTATGAAGATTTAGTCGATTTTGGTTTTCAATCAGGTTTCAGGCAACGAAGACTCGAGATCCAACATCGTACAATCGAAAATAAGATAGAAATAAAATCTTTTTGGCTTTTAGAAAGATTATATTAAAACACACCTAAAATCTTTTTGGACTTTTTGAATATTTCAAATGAAAAGACAGAAAGCAGTAAATAAATATATACAGAGTTGCAGAAACTAAGAAAAGTAAATATATACAAACAATCTTTTTGTGAGTTTCGAGGGTAAGAGAATCATATCAGTGTACGGTCATGCCAAAACGCTCTTGTTGTTCAATTAGTTCACATTAAGATAAGCATCTTATAACAATTATCGGTATTGTTATCCACATAAGCTCAACTTATCAGATGTAATCATGGCGAGGGGATACGTTAAGGTATGATTTATACTTACCGACCGGTGTTCATCCACATCACGACACATTCCCGTATCAAGGTATGCACGAGGGTTCATCTTACCGGTGAGTATACCGATTATCATCTGTTTGACCGTATATGATGTGAGATTCTCACTTATTTTGATTGAAAACAAGCCCTATGTGATATAATCACTTATTGATGAGGAACTTGATTTTCATATGCATGAGGGCACAGGAGCAAGTCCGTGAACAGGTCAGTACTTTCGTACAGCAGAGAGACGAACTTGACTCCCGGATGAATGTGATATATTATCACTTATTTGTATGGACATGTGATTGTTGATCACTTATTGAGGTCGAATGCAGAATGTACACGTATGTATGGTATCATGGAAGATCTAGACTTGCGTCCCCGTTATTTTTCGGTAAAAGAAACAACCATGATACCCAGATGATAAGCAGCATAAAGACCGAATATCTCAGAACCTCGGCAATCTCTCAAACAAAATTTCGGTACTAAGACCATATGCCAATGAATGGTTCCCACCTGGTCTTCAGTCGAATTAAGTTTATATCACCCTGCACACTTTAAAATGATTGTGAGCTTACCGATACATCTTATATAGAGCTGCTTATCGTTTTTCATTGAAGGTTTAAAGAGGTTTAGACAGACCACTGATGTACTATCATTTTCTCTTTTGCTCGCCAGGAAACTCATTTTTGCTTTTCTATTGTTTTTGTGTTTTTTTTGAAATTTTCCAAAGTTTTTGGATTTTCAAATTTGGATTTACTCCCCCTAAAATCAATAAACTAAGAATAATTTTAAAAACACAAAGATATTTACAAAAATGATTTTCCGATGTTGGTTTTACTCTTGCTTGACCTTAATGCCGTTTACCAATAATAAAAAGTCAAATCTTGATTTGTCAAATGCTTTGGTAAAAAGGTCGGCACGTTGGTCATCGGTGTGGACCTTAACAACATCGATTAGCCTTTTCTCAAAGCAATCACGTATGAAGTGATACTTGATTTCGATGTGTTTGGTCTTTGAGTGCTGCGAGAGGATAACAATTTATAAAGCAGCTTAAATATCGACAAGTATAGGAGAGATTAGTAATTTAAAACCGTATCCTGCAACTGCTTCTTGCATTGCAAGGAATCTGAGCGCTCTCCCAAACTGGATATCCACCCGTTGTGGACTTCGAAGTCGATTTTTGTAGTTACTGAGAAATCTCTTCACAGCAACAAGATCATAAACCTTTGGGTCCGACTGGTCTCTTACACATTTCACCAGCGAAGGTCTTTGTCTTTCTCTTTGAGAAGTAGTGTGCGGTTGTTCAATCCACGCCAAGGCATCCGCACACCCGGTTGGTTTGTTCAACAAACACATTTTCTTCAATCACACCGTAGAGAAAAGTACCCTACACGTTCATCTTGTGGACTTTGAACTTCTTGTGGAAGAAAAATCCATGAAACTTCGAAAAGCTTCAGACGTGCTACAGGCGCGTACTTTTCATTGGAATCTTTCCTGAGGACCCGATCAAAAACCATAACAACCAATTTTGGCACATATCTCATCATGTCGAATTTTTCAACTTCATTCAACAACATTCTTTCATCAGACATTTTTGTCTTCTTTTCTCCTCTCTCCATCAAAGGCAACAATATTCTCCTTGGTTACAACAATGTTTCGACGCCTAATGTCGCCGATCTTGTGCATGGACGCTCCACTATCAACAATCCTAAGACTATCAATAGTTCCTCCTGGAACATCCTACACACTCATTCAGAGATTAGTTGGAGAGGGGGACCCAAGCCTTCACAGACTTGGGTCGTCCGTCATCATCGAGGATTGTGACATCCATTTCCCGATGATTCGGAATTGATGTAGCTCCCCCTGAAACAGTTACTGGTTTTGGTTTCCAAATCTGTTTTTGTTTTTCATTTTTAACTTCTAACTTAACAAATTGCGTTTGGACAACCTCTGGTTTTAAAACCTTTTCAACTTCTTGTCGTTGTTTCTTTTTCTGTTTCATTTCCCGTTGTTTAACAAGACGAGGTCCTGTCTTGGTGAAACAGGTCTTTTATGGTAACTGTTACCATGGGGGGCATCAACCTTTGCCTTTCCTTTCGTGAGATAAGGACAATTTCTGACAATGTGCCCGTACTCACCGCATTCAAAACATGATCTCCGCTCAACAAACCTCGGAGTATCATGTGATCGTCTTGCCGATAATGATGAACTTTGTGACCCCGAGGTACTTGGTTTTGAACTACTTGGTTCATTTCTTTTCAACACTGTTGCTTGTTTAACAAAATCCAAGTTAGATTTGTTTTCAAAAGTTTCGATTTTGTCCGTTCCCTTTGATTTCACAAAGTTCACATTCTTGTTCTTCTTTTGATTCGGCTTCCTTTGACTTTGAGTCGTTGCTTTTCCTTTTGGTTTGGTATGATTTTGCTGTTTTTGCACTGTTGGTAATTTCTGATTTCCATATTGTTTTCGAACTTCAGCCTTTGGAATAGGAGGACACTGTGTTACTGTAACATGTGATCCTGTCTTTCCCAAAAACTTACTTGTTGAATTTTCAAAAACTTTACTGATTAAAGATTGATTTACATTCTTAATCGGAAAATCTTTGTCATAATAAATTTTATCATCACCAACAAGAGTGTACAGCAAATCCACACTTTCAGATTCTTTTGCAGACGTGGACTCGGTCGGAACAGTCTTAGCAGGTTTTGCGGGAGGATCACATAGAATATGATTCTCAAGAGGTATGTCCTCTTCTTTGATTACTGCATCAGACTTTGCTGAATCAGTATCATCAGATTCATCATCAGAAGAATCAGCATCCTCAATCACAACTGGAGGATCCTGATTCGGTTCAGCAGAAGACACACATGTATCTGCTGACACATCCGATTCTGATGATACTTCCTTCTTGTATCCGAGTCCTGTTGCAAATTCCTCAACGTCCAAAGGAACAGATGGTTCAAAGTGAGTTCTATACTCCTCATCGGGCATGGCATCATAATTGTTTCTCACGGGTGGTGGACATTTCTTATATCCGATGCATGTGATATCCCTTTTCTCTTTCTGAACATCAATGATGTGATCCAACACATAGCTAGAGCTTAAATAGCTGTCTAACTTGAGTCGGATCGCCTCACTTTCAGTTTTAACACAAGCCATCTCTTTTTGCATTATCTCAAGACGAGTGATATACAAATTTTATGTCAGTTTGTTTTCTGGAAACCATTTTTGTCAGCTCGGTTTTATCTTTCTTTAATTTTTCAATCATCGATTTAAATTCCTTTTCATGGTTTTCATAAAAAATGTTGGCTTCTGTGCACTTAGAAAGATCCACGGTCAACTTTTGATTGTGGAGGAATGTCATATCATACTTGTCTTGCAAAGCCTCGTGTTTGCTTTGCAACTCACACCACTTAGCATTCAACGAAACATGTTTGTCTTGCAAGTCAAACAAACTAGCTTCTAAAGCATCATGTTTGCCTTGCAACTCAGACACATTTGCATCCAAATCAGCACATCTATCACTTAATTTAGCACAATTATCACAATTAATAGCAGTAGGTTCATCGACACATACCTGACTTGATGAACTGTCGACATTAGCCATAAAGGCTGAATGGAGAGAAGAAGAAGAATAAGCAGCTTGATCCACCAATATAGATCTCCTATGATTTTCTGCTGCAGCTTCCTCCAATAGCTCATCAACATCTGCATCGACTGACGCACTTGATGAGTCATCCAAATGATCATCGCCTGAACTCGAGGATTCTTCATCTGAGCTTCTACTGTAGCCAGAACTGTCTTCGTCTTCAGAAGATTCATCACCATTGGTGGAAGATTCTCCACCACTGGCATGTTTAAGATCCTTAACAACCTCAGCAAAACAAGCTGTTCTATCCGGAGCATCATTTCCCAACTGAATTGACCAATCACAGCCTTCATCTACTTGAACCACAAGAGCCTGGTTGGCGTTTGATGGTCCTGCTTGACTTGGGTTGTTGACCGGTATCAACGTACGCTCATTGTTCCTGTTCTGATTCTGTTGGTTGCCTTGATTTCTGAACGGATTCTGGTTCCCATGCTGAGCCGGTCTTGTACATTCCCTTTTAAAATGACCCCGTTCACCACAGTTAAAGCACTTGAGAGCCTGTTTATCGAACCCATACTTGGTGTCTTTCTTGCTTTCCAAGCTGGTTCTGCCCGTTCTCTCCATGAAATCCTTTGCTCGCCTTACAGCACTTGCGAACGCCCATTTGATGTCCATCAAATCCATCTCCTCTTTATCAATCTGTTGATAATCTTCCTGTGTCAGATTGATGTTTCCGATCTGACCTTCTACTAACCCACAATATGCGCTCACCAATGTGTTTAGTAGCTCCATATGTTCTTTTGCTACTTCAACACTTACTTTAGAGAAGCTTGAAGTGTCGAGTCGTACTGTATTAGATGGCTGACCAGCTGATGACGTGCTACCATAACAGGCTTGCTGTTGCACAGGTAGTGGATTCCCATATAGATCAGTTGGTCCGGTAGATCGAACAGGTAATTGATTTCCGAACATATCAGTTGCTCTAATAGGCCGTTGGCTTTGCTGTTGTGGCACTGGTTGAGAAACTGGTTGAAGCGGATTTCCGTACAAGTCTGTTGTTGGAGCTGGCTTAACAGGAACTTGGATAGGATTGCCATGTAGATCTGTGCTAGACACAAACGCCGTCTGAATTGGAGCATGTGAGATTGGTCTTGCAGGAGTACTAGGAGTTCCATAATACATCTCAGGATTATGTCGCACTTGTATTGTAGGAGTGCTAGGAGTTCCATAATACATTTCAGGATTCTGTGGCACTAGGACCCTTTTCGCCTTAAGGATTTCTTCCTGATTCTTATTCTCCAGGAGTTGAGCAAAGTCATTGAAGTTTGTTGTAGCCAAAGTGCCATTGTACTTCAGGATTTCCAAGAAATTACTCCATTGTGGTGGCAAGGCATCAGCAAACTTGGTGACAACTTCGAGTGGAGTCTTTACCACTCCAAAATTTCCCAATTCAGTCAACAAATGAGAAAATCGACTCGTCAAATCTCCCAAAGATTCTTTATCCATGCATGTAAACCCATCAAACTCTTTCTTGAGTAGATCGTGTCTCAATTGGCGAGTCGTTTCGTTTCCTACACATCTCGTTTTCAACGTATCCCATAATTTCTTTGTCGTTTTGAAGCTGACAAATTGATGGTAAATATCCTTGCTTAATGCCTGAGTAAGAATGGCATATGCCTTCTTTTCCAAGTCATATGTCTTTTTCTGATCTTCAGGAAGATCGGCAAATGTAGCAGCAGTTGAAGCGGCAACTTCTATAGCTTGATCGAAATCTGTGGTGAAACGTAACCACAATTCCGTGTTTTGTCCAAGGACGTATGTATGAAACCTGTCTACCCATCCCGGATATTCGTTTAAGTGCATCAACTTTGGAGGCCGATTCAAACTTCCGGTTTCGCTCTCGCTCAATAGAATACTTTGAACACTCGGAGTTTGATTTGATACGAATGCCCATTGACCGGTAGAAATTGTATTAGCTTGCGAAGATACCGGCATGGGAGATTCGGCCCACGAAGGAGACAAACCCGTACTTCTATACTTTCCTGTATCCGGAGACGGAGTACCCCACCAACTCGGATACATTTTGAATGATTAATGATCAATACCTAAACAAAACACTTGAAACAAACAATTAAGCCAAAAAAAAAAAAAATTGACAAAACAAAGTCCCACGAAACAAAGATGATCTTTGAAGTCGACGAAACAAATTAAACGACGAAACAGACGACAACGGATGTTGAATGACGATGAAACCGGAACCCAAACAGAAGCCCAAATCTATGTTGTGCGAGCCCAGTGTTCTTGTGCGATTAAACAAGTCTTGTGCGACTGAAAATATGTCTTGTGCAACTGATAATCTTGTGCGACTGAATAACCTTGTGCGATCCACAACTACTTATACGTCTATCAAATCTTGTGCAATTAATCAATCTTGTGCGACTGGAGCCCAAACAGAAATCCAAATATAACTTGCAGGTCCGATGTAATCAGAAGCCCAAATACAAGCCCAGTTCTTGTACGAGTATCCAGATCTTGTGCGAGTAACTGTTTTGTGCGATTCAACTAACTTGTGCGAGCCCTTGTGTGACTAACCAATTCTTGTGCGACTGTCAATTCAAATTGACTTTCTATTATCTGACACAATATACCCACTTTCGGCTCACTGTTTCCAACACACAAACCATATGATGATGTCTTTCCAATATTTTAATCCAAGCAACAAATTCCAACACACAAACACTTTAATTCAAATCCAAATGCAGATCAAACAAGAATATTATCAAGAACACTTTGAAGCTTGGTTGAAGATATGAAGAACACAACCCAGAAAATTTGAATTTTCCGGTAAACTAAAGAGTTTTCCGGTGAACCGACACCTTTCCGAAACCCGATTTTGCTTGAAACTTCACTAAAAACCTCAACACATCATGCTAAAAAGAGTTTTAAACAAGGTTTTCTACGAACTAACAACAAAAACACCAGAAATTTCGAAGTTTTAGACAGATTTTTCAAGAAAAAATATAAACTTCAAAAGTTCGAAAAACACCCGAAAACAACTCGGTTTTAACAAGGAGAAGAGCCAAGGCTCTGATACCACTTGTAGGTCCGGCTAGGGGAGGATCTAGTCGCCTAATCCTTGTTGTCAAACACACCCGGTTGTGCGGAATCCAACCGGAGATGCAAACCGAGATCGAACACGACAAGAACACGAGATACAAGACACGAAGATTCAATGTTTAACACACTTGTATATTGAAACCGATCGAGTTTTTGTTACAGAAAGATGATACAAGAACTACAAATAAACTCTCGGTTCTCTCGGGTTCTCTCACACTTGTGTTCGCTGCCTTGTGTCTTGTCTACCGAAATCACCCTTGATTTCGGTATATATGCATTTGCTTCACTTGAGCGATTGGGCTTGTGTTCGGATCAGTTGAGGCCCAATCCACATAAATGACCCAAATGAAGTTGATTGGCCAAGAGAATTGTTTCATGCATTCTTTACGTGAAATACATGGCTGCCATTTCTAAATCATTTGGTCAAAGTATATGACATCATCATGACATCATCATGATGATGTCGTGATGATGTGTCAAGCGGGAAACGTTCTCGGCTCTCCGTGCTTCGCGTGCCGAACTCTGGGACGCACGACGGAGGAATGTCGTGACGTCGGGCTTGAGCCGAAGCTAACCGGGTCGAACCGAATCGAGTTGAACCGAACCAAGTCGCGTCCACATAATATGTACCAACAGATACGAAATCATATCAAGTAACATAGACACATTACTATATAATACAAAAAGTAATTTAGGTTGCCTCAACGGCACTCCCATCCCTTCGTTTAAAAGCACTGAATCATTTAAAATACACACCAATTCAAATGTACTTTTATAAAATTTGCACTTTCCATTTAAAGGGTTGCGTTTTACATTTAAATCGACACGCACTTCAAAACTCTCATCACCGTAACCGCCATAGGGCACACCGACCACCAGCAACCTCTTATCACCGTTACACAACCGCTCCGGGCCACCCATCGCATCACTTCATCTAACACAAAAGGCACTAATTCATATTATAACTGTTGTACTGACATATCACTGTCTAACAACACTAAAATATCAACCGTCACAAAACACGTTCAAGCAATCGTAGTATCCCCTCTGATTGTATCTCCTCCGAACAGACACATACCCATCGTATATATACATAAACTAACACGAAAACTTTTGTAGACACAAATTCGGGAAAATATGATTGGGGCCTTGCCTCGGTATGGGACCGGTGGCACCACCGTCGGTTCCAAAGATTATTTTGGTTCCAGTGTTGTTGGTGGGAGTTATCATCTTTCTCTACTTCCTTCCAACGCGAATCATTTATCATCAGTGGGTGACCCTTCGATGACCAAATTCCAACTAAAATTGGTCAACCGGTCAACAAACTCACCTAGGATGGCGATGTGTAGACGTGGGTGACAGAGAAGAGTCTGGATTTCAGTGACCGGTGATTTGATGACAGGATGACTGGGGGGGGGGGGGGGGGGGGGGGGCGAAAATGTATATACCCAAAAATTTCTATATGAAAATTACATATATAATACTACTAAGCGAAAAGTTCAGGGGGTCGGCGCCCCCGGCCCCTCTTAAGCTACGCCCCTGCAAATGGCCATGGTAATCTTACAACAAGAGATAAAAGTTTGATTGAGTCAATTGTCTGGTGAGCGAATATGGGAAATAAAGACCAAAGCTTTAAAAGTAAGAGTTTTAGATACGAAATCATATCAAGTAACATAGACGCGTTACCATATAATACAAAAAGTAACTTAGGTTGTCTCAACGGCACTCCCATCCCTTCATTCAAAAGCACCGAATCATTTAAAATACACACCAATTCAAATGTACTTTTATAAAATTTGCACTTTCCATTTAAAGGGTTGCGTTTTACATTTAAATCGACACACACTTGAAAACTCTCATCACCGTAACCTCCATAGGGCACACCGACCACCAGCAACCTCTTATCATCGTTACACAACCGCTCCGGGCCACCCATCGCATCACTTCATCTAACACGAAAGGCACTAATTCATATTATAACTGTTATACTCACATATCACCGTCTAACAACACTAAAATATCAACCATCACAAAACACGTTCAAGCAATCGTAGTATCCCCTCTGATTGTATCTCCTCCGAACAGACACATACCCATCGTATATATACATAAACTAACACGAAAACTTTCATAGACAGGAATTCGGGAAAAAAACGAGTATGATTGGGGCCTTGCCTCGGTATGGGACCGGTGGCACCACCATCGATTCCAAAGATTATTTTGGTTCCAATGTTTTTGGTGGGAGTTATCATCTTTCTCTACTTCCTTCCAACGCGAATCATTTATCATCAGTGGGTGACCCTTCGACGACCAGATTCCAACTAAAATTGGTCAACCGGTCAACAAACTCACCTAAGATGGCGATGTGTAGACGTGGGTGATAGAGAGGAGTCTGGATTTCAATGACCGGTGGTTTGATGACAGGATGGTCATGGTTACTGGGTGGTGGCAATGGTGGTGTTTAGAGAGAAGAGAAATTTAAGGTTTGTGGATTAATAAATTATGTTATTAAAAAACCATTACCCTTAGCAATTTTACAGTGGGCCGGTTTTGTTGGGTTTTGCGCGTCACGAGATCTTTAGACTTGCCCAAACAAATTAAATCAAGTAAACAACAACTTTTTTTTAATACGTAAATAAAATGCTTCTATTTGGGTTGAATAAACAGCAAACTTTTTTTTAGCTTTTAATATTTTGAATTTTATTTTGTGAGATCAACAAAATACAAAATTCTAGAATTTTATTCACGTTCCATTTTGTTATTAAAATTTTCGATCCATTTCCAGAAAGTTTTGACGCGAACCATGATCTCTGTTTTAATCACATAAGATGTTAAAACCATTTTGACTTTTGCAAAGTCAAAGTTGATTTGTTTTTTTGTTTGTGTGTTTAATTCAATTTTCAATCGGTGATAATCAAATATATCAATGATTATCGATGATTTAATCCGTGGAATTCTAGAATCGGTTTTGCGTCCATGTGATTGTTATACTTCAACCTTCATGTCCTGTTACAACAATCAAATACCTTTTATTTAAAAGATCATGTATGTGATTATTGTGTGTGTTTTTGAGAAAGATGAAGCAAGAGGGCCTTTGTTGGGTTTGTGTGAGCTTATGTGATGACTGATGGTTGTGTGTGTTTTTAATCATAGGAAAATTTAAACAAAATCTTTGAAAACATTCATATAAATGGAATTTCATTTGAGAAAATTTGAATTTTGTTTCAATTGTACGAATTGTGAAGTTTGTTTCAATGATTTTGAATCAAATAATTGGTTAGATATTGCCGCATTTTCGCAATTCATATATCTACATTCATAATCAGCACCCCGTCGCAACGCACGGATCGACGTCAACTCGTATAATAAAAAAATCAAATCACTACATTTTATAAGGATGTACCTAAAGCTGCAAACTTCAAACACTTAACTTGATTGCAACGTTGATAGCTAGCCTATAGGTCTATGATATGAATGAGGTGTACACAATCACACTAAGAATAAACGGTATGGGGGCCGGCTTAGGCCCGGCGAGGCCCGGCGCCGGTCCCCCACACCGCCCCCCTCGCCCCATCCCGGCTTGACCGGCAGCCCACGCTCGAAGTCGACGGGCCAAGATTTCAAACATTAGCCGTTACAACGGCTAGTTTTTAAATAAAAAAAAATTTACTTTTTCACTTTAAATATATACCACTTTCATCCATTTTTTATACCATTCTCATCCATTTCTCCCCATTCTTCTCCCATTCTCATCCATTTTTATAAAAAAACACTCCCATTTTTTTATACCAATGGCATCTAATTCTTGGTGGTCCTCGTCTTCTTCGGACGAAGAGGAGATGTTTTTCGCAAACGCTGTGGTAAAGGCGGCGCAGATTCTTTTGGAGGAGGAAGAGGAAGAGGAAGATGACTCGTCTGAAAACGTTATTACCAGACGAATACGGATTAACAGAGATCGCCAAGGTTTGTCAGTAATAAATTTTATATATTTATATATTTCCTTGTATTTATATATTTTTTATATTTACGACAGGAGCGCACGAGAAATTGGTTAACGATTATTTTTCGGATGCACCCCTTTACAACGCCGACACTTTCAAACGAAGGTTCCGAATGAGTCGCCGTTTATTCACACGGATTGCTGATGATTTGGCGGGGATAGACCCGTTTTTCACTCAACGACCCGATGCTCGGAATTATGAAGGGTTCACCACGTTACAAAAGTGTACTGCGGCCATTCGCCAACTGGCGTACGGGACAGTGGCCGACGCTTTGGACGAGTACTTACAGATGTCGGCAAGAACTGCGCGGGAATGTTTGTATCGGTTTTGCCATAATGTGGTGAAACTGTATAGCAAACAATATTTGCGGAAACCAAACGCGTATGATGTTCAACAGTTGTACCAAGCTCATGAAGCAAGGCACGGGTTTCCGGGAATGCTTGGTAGCATTGATTGTATGCATTGGGCGTGGCATAACTGCCCGACTGCGTGGCGAGGCCAATACACGCGAGGTGATCACGGCTATCCAACCTTAATACTTGAGGCCGTGGCGTCACAAGATTTGTGGATCTGGCATTCTTTCTTTGGGCTCCCTGGTTCACTCAACGACCTCAACGTGCTACACCAATCGACGATCTTTAGCGATGTCGTTAATGGAATCGGTCCGGACACCCGTTTTACAGTTTCAGGGGTTGAGTATAGACGCGGGTATTATCTTGCTGACAGAATATATCCGTCTTGGTCTACAATTGTCAAGACTATTTCATTTCCCGAGGACGAAAAAAGGAAAAAAATTCGCCAAGCGTCAAGAAGCTGCAAGAAAAGACATCGAACGTTGTTTTGGTGTTTTACAAAAAAAAATGGGCCATCCTTGAACAACCGGCACGTGCGTTCACACCGAAGAGGTTGCGCATTTGTATGTACGCTTGCATTTTGATCCATAACATGATTATTGAAGACGAAGGTCGGGCGATTTGTGAGTATGATGAGAATGCATCTTACGGGAATACTGTCCCGGTAGATCCGACGCAACATGATTTAAACTCCTTCGCGCTAACCAAGGACTTCACGCATGCAAACCTTCAACATGATTTGGTAGAACATATATGGAACAACGTAAACGTCGGGGACGGTGACGGAGACGAGTAGTGTAATTTTTTATTTTTAGGAAATGTAATTTTTTTTATGTTATGAAATGAATTTGTTTATGTTGTTTTATGTTGTATTTTTTAATTTTTATAAAGTTTTTATTAAGTTAATAAAAAAAACTTAGAAAATTATAAAATAATAAGGTGTGGTAGCCCCATCCTCCACCCCCCTCAAAAGTGAAGGAGGCCCATCCCCCACGAGCCGGTGATGTGACGCCTACTTGGCGGCCCATCCTCGTGGGGATGGGCCTCACCATACCCTTTAGTCTAATCATTCATAAATAAGTTATTTTGGTCCATAACTCCTTGAGTATAAACAAAGTGTTTTAATAATTAATTATATTATAAATTATTGTTATTATTTAATTAATTTACTTAGTTTTAAAATTCAAGTTATTTTGGTCAAAATTTAATGAGCACGTTGTTGGACCGTTGTACGACCTCTAAAAGTCAGTTAAGGTGTTCATCTTTATGTGTAAAGGCGGAATCAATGCACATAAAGTCATAACAGCTCTAATCCTTTTAATCTTTCTTTTCTGATTGATTTGAGTGCTTGTACAAGGTTTTCTGATACAAATCCGTCAGCACTTCGTGTTCCACACAATGACCTCTCTCTCAGATCTATCTACCAAATGAACACACAAGCTATATATAGGATGAAGATTTCGCTTGAGATTGCTTCAAGCGAAATCTCATATGTTGATTTCGCTTGAAGCTTGTTTCAAGCGAAACCTTCAAGTTTAACCATACAAACCCTAATTAAACCCTAATGTGTGTTTAATCAAACTATTTAGACACAAGACCTAATGCAGACGAAGTCAACAGACATTCCATGCACTAACAGACTCCCCCTTGGATGTTGACGAAGTCTTCAGCTCCTGAGTCTTCAGTCTTGGTCTTTTCTCCAACTCTCTGTCTTCACATCATAAACATTCTTCACAGGTTTAGGATCACAACCTGACTCCATCTTCAAACTCCCCTTTGAATGTTGATCCAGACTCCCTCTTTCATTGACTCCCCCTCTCAATATGCTAGAATCTGAGATATCTGGTTCAAGCTTTAACCTTTAGCTTCCGTGGGAATTCCTTAAACCTGCATATCCTCTACCATAACATAAGTTTCACAAATTTATAACACTTAGATTTAAAAAACTTACTGGTAGAAATCATTCATTCATCAAACATACTAGTTACATCAAGTTCAAACGAATGACCTTGATTAACTAACCACTCAATCTTTCAAAACATTTGTATATAGCATTCAAAGTTTTCAACAAAACTCTCCCAACCCTGTTCATCAAGTTTAGCACTTGAAATTTTGAAAATCAGCTCTTCAACATCAGTTGTCGAAAATCTTTTTGAATTTTGATTTTAAAGAAATGCAGTAAACAAATATATACAAACAATATTTTTGTGAGTTTGTGTAAGAGGATCATATCAGTTTATGAAACAAATCACTAGCACCGTTAAGCTTTACTCATTTTAAGCTCTAAACGATTCACCTCGATTGTCAATATACTGATCCATCTTAAATTCTCACACAAATTTCAACTTACTCAGGATACGACTTAGATGAATTAAGAACTTAGATCATTCATGTGTCCCACCTCTTGAATATACTCCCGTATCCAGAATCTCAATAATCAGTCTTACAGGTGAGAATACTACAATGATATCTGTATATAATTTAGGAATGCGAGGGCCGAGGGATCTCAGATCGATACTTCCGTATACGCAGAGAGATATCAGCTTCGACTTATCAGTGTGTCCCCTTTAGAGGATCTTTTTGCTTACAACAGCAGCATATATCAATTTTATTGTTTCAGCATGCTGAGGGTTTAATGCTGTGTTTCAAGCATTTGCAGAAAGTATTAGCCAGGGACTAGGTCAGAACTACCGTTCAGCAGAAGTCCCGGAATAATACCCCAGACATCATAGAGTATAAAGACCTAGTATATCAGATTAAGAGACCTTTCAAACGAGATTTCAGGGGTTACCTATATATCCAAGTAGTGTTCCCCACGAATTCACAAGTTTGAATTTTAGGTTTATATCCCGAATAAATCTACTAAATGTACGAAAACCTATCGACACATCATCAGTGAGACCGTTTATCACATTTGACATTTCATATCTTTAGCATGCTGTGATAGTTTACTGATTTACTATCATTTCCTCTTTTATACACCAAAACTCATTTTTGATTTTGCAATATTTTTGACATTTTCAAATTTTCTAATTTTTTAAAAATTTTTCTCCCCCTAAAATCAAAATATGTTTCAATTTTGATTTTCAAAGGAAAATTTGAAAACAAACTATACAAGAAACGTGACAAACTGATATCGAATCGCTTCAATTCGCCATTCACTCGGCATAAACAATCAGAACCCCCCCTGACAACAAACTATTTTCCCATTTAGATTTCAAAACACTTAAGTTTGTTTTAATCAAAATGGTTTTTCCGGAAAATTAGTTTTGTTTGTCTTTTCACAAACTCGGGGTTTCATCACATTGTTCTTTTTCAACTATTTTAAAGAATTAACAATTAAGACCCTTGTCAACAATAAACACTAGTAGAAAATCAAGTACAACTTAATGTCCCTGATTTACCACTTGTAAATCGAAATATCACAGTTACCATCCTGTGAATTTCTCAAGAAATATGCCGATTCCTGTTCCACACTTACCAACCTGGGAACTCCGGCAAGTCAGGTTTTTCTATTTAAACAGATTCACCCAAGCCTGACCAGCCTTGGGTGAATTTGAATTCTTGTTCAACAATGATGGATAGTTTACATCATCCATTGTTAAACCTAAATTCTCCATTTTTACCTCAACACATGGCTCTTCTGGTTTTACCATACCAGAATCATTGCCTGAATGTGGCTTGTCTGACTTTGAAGAGTCAGATTCATCGCCTGATGGTGGCTCCTTTGTTTTTGAAGAAACAAATTCATCGCCAACCTTCATTGGTATCCAATTCTTACTAGATCTAGGTTTTCCCTTTTTATTAGGCTGTGAAATGAATAAACTTTCATGATCTCTTTTATATTCGAAAACCTTGATTAAAATTTTGTCTGGAAAATTAACTTTCTTTGATTGGTTATCATTTTGCTCAGTTAATTTTTCTTTCTTTAACTTCCTTTTCTCTTTCCCGTTTGTCCTCAGATTTGTATCTGATGAATTTGTTTTGCTTGCCTTTGCAGTTGAAGAAAGTAATTCATCTGAACTTTTTCTCAGATTACCAGTCGTATCCGAAGACAAAATCCTTTCCAGATATTCTCTTGCCTTCTTTCTTTTCTTTCTCAGTCTGTCTTTCTGCCCTTGTGAAAGTTTAACTTTCTTTTCTTGAATTATCTGATCCTGAACTTTAGGTTTTAGAACCTTCTGTTCATGGGGCTTGACGTTGACTGGTTTCTTTGCCATTCTTTGAGAATCAGCCCTCGATCTTCCCATCGATCTCCTTGGGCAATCTCTAGCAATGTGGCCTCTGATTTGGCAGTTATAGCATCTTCTCGTCTCATAACTCCAACTCTGGCAGTTAACAGCAATGTGTCCTTGATAACCACATCTGTAACACATTCTGTTATCGTACCATGTACCACCTTCAGTCCAAACATTTAAGTCATAGCACTGTTTGGCTCTGTGGTAATTGTCACTCCTCCTGAAAACTTGATTTGGCCTTTGAGCTCTGTGGTCCGACCTGCACCACTCATTACCAACTATTTTTAAGTTTTCATTTTTAAATTTTTGTGGTTTTTGATAATGATTGTATGACTTATCTGATGAGCTTTTATTTTCAATTTTAACATTTTTCAAATTTTTATCTTTTTGTTTCTGTTCTACACTCTTCTTAACAGGTTTTTGTTTAGAACATTCACCTGTTTCAGTAGATTGTAAAACAGTATTTTTAAATTTTTCTTGTAAATCTAAAAATATTTTTCTTTTCTTTTCTTTTTCATCATCAGATACTTCATCACAATCTTCAATTTTGACTTTTACTTTGTCAAAATTTGTGACATTGTCACTTATTGGAACAGAGTTGATAGGTTTTGGACAGGGAAAATTCAAACTATCTGATGCAGTCACAAAACCTTTCAATTTCTTTTCAAGTTCATCAATCTTGTTTCTTGAATTCTCAGCTTCTTTTTCAAGCTGAGAGATTCTTTCAAGATAGAACTTGATAGAATTTTCATTTTCAATTTTAAGATTTTCAAGAACAGATTTTTCATTTTCTAACCCTTTTAACTGTTCTTGAAATCTTGTTTCATTTTCTTTTAGATTTTTGTTTTCCAATTTTATCCAAAAATCTTCATTTTCTGAGGATTTTCTTTTACTTTCAAAATCTTTTTCATTTTCTTTCAAAATTTTGTTTTCTAATGACAAACTCTCAACAATCTTTAAAAGTTTGTCATTCTCAGATTTCAATTTTTCGCAGTTTAGGCGCAAACTCAAAATCTGTTCATCATCAGATTTCTTCTCGTCTTTCAAAGCTTTGTTTTCCAATGTCAAATTCTCCACATCTTTCAAGAGATTAACATTTTCTGCTTCTGATTTTTCGCATTTTGAACACACAACTTCATTTTTCGAAGTTTCATCCTTCTTTGATTCTTCATTCTTTGTCATTCCTTCTTTAATCCTTTTGATTAATTCACTAAACTCAACCAAACTCATATTTTCTGAGTTTCTTTCAATTTCATCTAGTAACTCTTTCTTTTTCTTTTTCTCTTCTTCATCTCCCCACCATTTCTTCTGCCAATACTCAACCTCTTCTTTGTACTGCTGGATTATGGCTTCTATATCAAGCGTTTTGTCATCGACTGCAATATTTCCATATGGATCAAGATAACACTCTCTTTTTGGATCCCATCTATTTGCTCTCCTAGCTTCCAGATAGATACGAGAAAGTCTGATAATCTTGGTTTCAGCAACCATCTTCCGGTATTGATATTTCTGTTCTTCAGTACGATCATCTTTCCATGGCTTAGGTTCAGAATTTGCCATCACGTATGTTCCTGAAACAAAAATAATCAGCAAAACACTTAGAAATTTTCAAAATTTTAGAAAACAGCAATTCAAGCGAAATCCTTGAAGTGTAAACAGCCTCAAGCGAAATCAGTTAGCAAAACTGATTCAAGCGAAATCCTCTATTTCGCTTCAACTTATCAGAACCTTCAAGCGAAATCCTACAAGATCTATTTCGCTTCAACTAATCAAACCTTCAAGCGAAATCTGACAGAACAGTTTCGCTTCAACTGTTCAAGCGAAACAAACTATTTCGCTTCAGGAAGTTTTCAAGCGAAATCCAGCAAAAACAAGTTCGCTTCAGAAGTTTCAAGCGAAACCAACTATTTCGCTTCAGAAAGTCAATTTCGCTTCAGAGTTTCAAGCGAAACAAACTATTTCGCTTCAGGAACAGTCTAATTTGAAGCGAAATCAACCTGTAACCTTCGAATACTTTCAAGCGAAATCTTGTTTTAGGTCAATTTTAACATGTTTTAGTCTGAATTTTAATCTGAAACTTTGTAGGCTTTGTTAAAACTCAGTTTTACACGTTATACTTGAAAATCAGACCATTTCAACCATTGGAACTAGTTCAGATCAGAAAAGTAAGAAAAGAAATGAGTAGAGATAAGAAAATCCGGTAGAATCAAGCTGCTATGGCATGAACTCCTCGTCCTGAGCTCTGATACCACTTGTTGGACCGTTGTACGACCTCTAAAAGTCAGTTAAGGTGTTCATCTTTATGTGTAAAGGCGGAATCAATGCACATAAAGTCATAACAGCTCTAATCCTTTTAATCTTTCTTTTCTGATTGATTTGAGTGCTTGTACAAGGTTTTCTGATACAAATCCGTCAGCACTTCGTGTTCCACACAATGACCTCTCTCTCAGATCTATCTACCAAATGAACACACAAGCTATATATAGGATGAAGATTTCGCTTGAGATTGCTTCAAGCGAAATCTCATATGTTGATTTCGCTTGAAGCTTGTTTCAAGCGAAACCTTCAAGTTTAACCATACAAACCCTAATTAAACCCTAATGTGTGTTTAATGAAACTATTTAGACACAAGACCTAATGCAGACGAAGTCAACAGACATTCCATGCACTAACACACGTCAGTATAATAGCCTTAAAATAGAGGCTTATTTGTAATGTTTGAGACTAATTTTAATTTTAATACTAGAGTAACTTACTGTTTTGGCCTCTGCGGTTTAGTCAGTTTAACCATTTCAGCCTAAAAATTAATTTTTTAACATATCAGACTCCGAGTTTGCATTTTATAACGGTTTTGACCCCTGACACTAACTTTATTATGTTTTTTTTTGTAGTTAAGTGTAAGGGTAATTAGGTAATTATATACCTAAGGGGTTGTTTTTTATAATTACAAAGTTTTTTTTAATATTTAAGAGATTATTAATGCAATTACTCAAGGTTTTTTTTTATTTCGTTATTTTAACAATTATTATTTAACAAAATATGTTTTATATATACAAATAAATATGTATTTTCATTAAGCGTTTGTTTTTATAAACGTCGTTTTTAAAATCATTTGTTTTTAACCTTTTTTTTTCAATCGAGGATCGTTTTTAAAATTATTAATTTTTAAACCTCTTGTTTATTAAAATCATTCTTTTTAAAGTTGTTTGTCTTCTAAAGTTTTTTTAAACGATTCATGTTACACTGTTCTTTTTAATTCATTTTGACTTTTATAAACAATTCGTTAATTTAAGTCATTAATTTTTAAAACCATTTCTTTTTAAACAGTTCCTTTTAGAACCGTTTTTGAAATCATAAATTTTTAAACTTTGTATTCAGTTTACTTATAGCCGTTAGGGAAAAAGAACTTCAGAAAATGAACGATTATAAAAATAGAAGGAATTTAAAACGATCGATTTTAAACGAACAATTGGTTAAAAAAAGATTAAAAAATGATGTTTATAAAAAACAAAACCTTAAAAAAATAAGTTAACAAGTGTAAGGAACTAAAAAGCCCACGAATTTAATAAACGAAAGGTTAAAACAAATAAATAATTTTGAATAAACAACGGTCCAAAGAAATGTAAGATTTGAAAAAGAAATAAACCGATCTAAAAAAAGTTTGAAAAATAAACGATCTTTTGCAAACATTTTATTAGAATGTTTCTTTATTTTTTTTCAAATCTCACATTTCTTTTGTTTTTTATACATGTCATTTTTTTAAATTTTAAAAATGACCGACTTAAAAAGTGAGTAGTTAAAAATGTTTAAAAATAAATGATTTTAAAAAGAATGGTAAAGTGTTTAAAAAACTTTAAAAGACAAACAACTTTAAGAAGAATGATTTAAAAAAAAACAAATGGTTTAAAAAAGAACAATTTTAAAAACGATATAGTGTTTAAACAAAATGTGAAATAACAACTTATTATTTAAAACTACTTTTATAAAACTAAACGGTTAATGAAAATACATATTTATTTGTATATTTAAAACGTATTTTGTTAAATAATAATCGTGAAAATAACGAAATAATAAAAAAAAACTTAAGTAATTGCATTAATAATCTCTTAAATATTAAAAGAACTTTTTAATTATCAAAAACAACTCTTAAGGTATATAATGTGTAACAGCCCAGCGTAACCGCACCATGATATTGTCCGCTTTGGCAGCCAGCACGCCCTCAGCGCCCGCCCTCACGGTTTTAAAACGCGTCATGATGGTGAAGGTATCAAGCCCCTTATAAGGAAGCATTCGTTCCCCTTCACAATCAATGTGTGATGTCACAATCCATCCCTTTACGGGGCCTACCGTCTTCGCTGGCACATCGGCCCGGCTCTGGCTCTGATACCATCTGTAACAGACCAGCGTAACCGCACCATGATATTGTCCGCTTTGGCAGTCAGCATGCCCTCAGCTCCTGCCCTCACTGTTTTAAAACGCGTCACGATGGTGAAGGTATCAAGCCCCTTATAAGGAAGCCTTCGTTTCCCTTCACAACCAATGTGGGATGTCACATAATGACCTAATTACCCTTACACTTAACTGGAAAAAAGTAACAAAGTTAGTGTCAGGGGCCAAGATTGTTATAAAATGCAACATCGGGGTCTGATATGTTAAAAGATTTCATTTTAGACTGAAATGGTTAAACTGGCTAAACCATAGGGGGGCAAAAGAGTAATTTAATAATAAAAAATCTCATTAAGGTTTTATTTGAACATTTGCTAAAATATCTTTGGTGTTTTTTTCACTTTCGTTATGCGGGTGGTATTAGAGCTCATTAATATCCTAATAACACACTACGTTTGAATAAATCAGTCTCGTCGTTCCTATAGTAGATATTATGGGTTGATGATTGTGTTCTGTATGTCGGCAATTTCATCAGTCTTTGACAAGACCAACACGCGGGTCCTTAAAGAATTGCACGCCCATGGTGTTATTTAGCATTCGAGTGTTATCAACGGAGATGTTGGTAGCACTAGTTATAACTATTAACATCTTGTAAACATGAAGAAGTCTATCTATTTATGACATCTTATAATTTGACGAGAAGTATGTTTATTATGATGATAACTCCAATGTGAAAATTGAGGAATCTCGCAAAGGATGGATGATATGCCATATCAAGATATAGAGGTTGACAAACATAATAAAGGAACTTCAAATATAATGTTAGATTGAGGTGACAAATGACATTAACATGATGAAGACAAGAATTGAGAAATCAATAAAACAAACTTTCACAAGAACATGTTCTCATGATGAAAGAGATTGCGAGATCAATAACATATAAAATTGATGAACATGTGAAACCACATGTGACTCTATAAAGATTAAGAAAGTGAAGAATATAAGTAACACATACAATGAAACTATTAATTTAGTTTAGAACTGTTGGTTCAGTTCTGTTTAAACATAAAGGAAAACATGAAAACATACCTTTGATTGCATCAGCACAGGCTAGCAGAGAATCCAGATGGAGACGCAGCAATAAGGTTTGACATGATTGTCATCTTGGTCTGGTTCCTCCTTAGGGTGCAATCTAATGATGGGGACTTAGAAACCGAATAAGGGAATCGGCTATGGAGATGGAGGTCGATTGAAGTTATGTGTTATTAGGGTTTGTCTAATTGTGTAACTGTGTAACCCTTTAACCTCCACATAATTCTCCTTATATAAGCACCCAGGAGGAAACCTAATTAGTTAATAAGGGTAATATGGTCCATCAACAATTACCAACTAATTATTTAATAGGTTATTATATATTTTGACCTATATTATGTAAATGATTATAATGGCTATAGATTAAATATTAAATACATAATATATTTAATCTTACATTCTCCCACTTAGCCGAGTAATCATTTACTATGAGTATTAGATAAGCCTGATCAGGAGTTAACACTCATTTTAGCCTTAAACAAGTACTATAGCAGAGAAATACAGCCGTTGAATCATTATGCGACTCAGGACCCCCATTAATCATACTATAGCCTTAATTTAAAACCTAATCGTCATGATCAAAATACGCATAAGCCCTTTGTTTGATTTGTAACTATATTTGTCTATATGCCATTATGCTAGCTTGACATATTCTTAGAGACATACAAAATCAAACTGATGAGGAAAATTAACTAATACTTAGTCATTCATAGTACGATATGCAGTTGCGCATGGCCATCAATTAATACCCGTCTCTGAGCTCTCTTAATAAGACTTATGGGTAATAGCCCTTCAGTTATAGGATCCTTAAGCATATCATGAATGTATTCGATACAAAACTTAGTTTCCTCAATTCGTTCATAAACGAATAATTAATTGCGTATCGAAACTTAATGCAGCACCTCTTGAACTGTTACTGTTCAAAGAGTTATGGTAGCTGACTTTATCACACTAAGTCTTCAAAACGTTAATTATATGGAGTTAATAAACTTATGAGTCCACTGATAAATTTCTAACAACATTTAGTGACTATATTATGTCGTTATAACTTAGGTTGTTAATATCAGTGCATTATGATTCCTCCATGAAATAGGTTTTGTCTGCTGACATAAAGATATACCCGAAATTACATTTTTGTCATCTTTGAACATTACAAAGTTAACGTAATAAACCGGTTTGAGTTCTCACTTCTTCTTTAAAATTATAGTCTCTCGTTTCCTTTTATAGATATTTTAATACTCCATAAGATGCTTCACATCAATTTAGGCATATCTAGTGTGTTACAATGTGAGTAATATCTAAACGAGTATAGACTTAAACTTACATAAGGCTTCCAATTAATGAAGCATAGAAAACAATCTCATTTACCATATTATCCTCTGAAGGAGAGCAGTATTGATTGTTACATATGTAAGGACCCATTTAATGTTAAACTTATGGAACGGAACTAATATCCCATTGGGTCTATCTCAGTATGTTATGATATCAATCACGTAAGAGATATCTCTGAGATTTATTATATCAAAATTTGTGTTAACAATGCTTTGACTTATGTAACATATACTTGTCAAAAGAATGTCATCTATATAGACAAGTTTATCTTAGTTGCTCCCACTCATTTTGAGGTAGGTACATTTATCCACTTGATTCTTGATGAAAATAATTACATTAGCTTTTCATCACATTATGATGTTTGCATTAACCCATACATGGATATTATTGGCTTACAAATAAAGTGTTCTTTAACCTTCAGTTTGAAACTTTAGGTTGTTATCTAATGAACATGTAAATGTGTCAGCTGTTTGTTAGGGAAAATTGTTTATAATGTTCATCTAATGTAGCTTTAAACTATTATAAGCTACTAGAACAGTGATGATCCTCAAAGAAATCTTCTGTAAGATAGGTAAGAAAAAATCTTTGATAATTCATCTCTTCCTGAGTATAACCTTTGACAATCAATCATGTTTCTTAGTGTCTTAACGTTTGTATCAGGGTTTGGTTTAGTTATGAACACTCTTAGGTAATTCAATCAAATCCCAAACGTTATACAAACACATAAAATCAGTTTTACTAGAAAACAGTTTTATTTCATTCAGAAGATTGATTGACGCTAATGGCTTAATTAGAAGAGATAGGACCAGTAAACATTTCTAAAATCCATTTCAACTTTAATTAGGGAGGTTATGTAATCATCAAAGTTAGTAGGCTTTTAAACCTAGATGACCTCCTGAGTTGATTACTGGGTTTATTAGAAGTTTCAGTTTTATGGATTAGCTCTTTGGTTGGGTTGCTATCATTTTCATTCTAAGTTTGTAAGAGTTGGTGCAGTATGGTGTACAAGAGGTGTAATTGGAGTTAAATTCGGAGTGAAATTTAATGACACTCTTCACCCCGCCTCTTGTATTCCTTGCAAATCATGATAAGGACTTTGACTGCTCCCACCGACCTTAGAAAACTTTAGGAACTCAGCATGCTTAGGGTCAATACTTAACGACCAACAAATTCTAATAGAGAAACAAGTTAATGACGTTAGTCGTTGTGATTTCTCTTGTTGAGGATTATGTTAGTTTTAGGCAAGAAATCTAAGTGTGCCCACAATTAAGCAACAATGAAACTTTTTGTAAGAGTAGCATTAGATTTTAAGGAGATAAGTATTGATGAAACAGTGTCGTGATGGAGCGGTGTCTTGTACAAGAGGTGTAAATTGAAGTAATATAAAGTTTTCACTCCCCACCTCTTGCAACTATTGCAAGTTATTATTAAGACATTTAATGCTCCCACTGATCTTTAATATCTCTAGAATGCTACAAGAAAAGTTTCAATGAGCTACATGACGTGGGAACCTATCACATATACCTTAGACTTTATTTGATTTCTTTAATGTCCAGATATCAAAAAAAAAAAAAAAAACTTTAGGGACATATCTAATAGAAATCTTATTAAGTATATATATGAATAGATTTCTTCTAAGACTGTGGGCCATATGCAACAAAATTTAGATACAAGTTGATAGTCTTTTAAATGATAAATGAATTATGTCTGAATATTCCATTTGGAATAAGTTCCATGAATGTCAATGAATGACTTATGATGGACCCATACTTATTCCTTAAGCCAAGTAATATTTAGGGCTATAACGTCATGATTTAACATCACTTAGAATGAGATTAGATAAAAAATCATCCTCATTAACCATGTCATGATTTCTCATGAATTTCGGTTATAATGGATGAAGTTTATAAGTCTCATTTTCCTTTTGTCAAATTCTCATTTACATGATGACAAAAAGTTGTGAAAATATAAGGGATCATCTAGTTTCATCTTAGTAATGTTTCTATCCAGATATTTAGAACAATAAAATGAGAGTTTAAGGTAAGTGTGACTTTATGTTGGTTATGTAAACCTCACAACCTTCATGACATAGCCTAAGTAATGATACTATATTCTGATTAATCTTCAGAATATGTAAGGTATCGAAAGGCTTTGTTAGAAGACTGCTTATTATGGTTCTTATAGCCTTAACAATTAATTTTGTCACTAACTCTCATGTTAGTTATTTGTCGAGTTCTGGTAAGGAAACGTATGGAACTAGAGTCAACTAATCATGTGTTAATTGGAATATTAAAATTACCAGACTTAAATATCATTAGTAAGTGACTATCTGATTAACTTATCCAACTGTTCTTCTAAATAATAGATAGTCTCGTTGCTTATGCCTAGTCTAATGGCATAAGTATGCAGTGAGATTTTCCCTTGAAGAACCTTAGAGTTGGGATTTTGTACTTGCATTTTGTCTATGGACCTTAGAACAATCCTCTTTTAAAGTTTAAGTGGTTCTAAGGTGAGTAACAACTTATTTTCCAGCTTCAAACATTTATTTCTTTGTACATATGTTGCTTATCAACACACTCATTATACTTTGGTACTTTTGAGTGTTATAGTTGATTTATAATGCATCAAATTGTACAAATGAAAATCTTAGTATGTAATGTACTGAAAAAATGTACTTATTTCCATGCGTAAGCCCTTAACTTTATGGGTCATGGTATTGTACATTATTATGTATTCACATATACCACTTAGCTTTATAATTTATAATTTAAATGAAGACATGCATCTTAGGAGTTCTAGTGATTATTCCACAATTATAGATTAGTCTTAGGAAAGACTTAATCTCGAATAACCTTTTAGTGACAGCACTTATTCTTGATTATCATAAGAGACATCATGTTCGATTTATCCTAATCGTCATGCTCTACTTTTCTTCTGTAGTGCTTTATCAGAAGGGAGCATTAGGATTATCGTGTCTTAAGAGATAATCAATGATTTAATTTAAGAGCTAATTCTTATAGAAACTTTAAGCAAAACATTTTAGGCTTAAGAATTAGAGTGGATGAGATATGGATTTATAGAAGAAAATTATAGTGAGTAAAATTATGGGTACTAAGAATAAGGCAGACGAAATGATCATAAAATAAAATAAAGGATCATGAATCTAAGGATCATTATGTGAAGATATTGTGATATGTCTATTACTAACATCAAAATAATAGACTTAGCTAAAATTCTACTTAAACGAAGACAAAACAGCTTTGGCCAGAAGTGTAATCATTTAAGCATATGTGCAAAGTGGTTGTAACAAATCAGCTTTGGCCAGAAATTGAGACAATCACTTTAGTTATGCACTTGTTGAGTATGCCATCTATGAATGAATTAAATCAGCTTTGGCCAGAAATTAAGACATTCATGCTTATGATGCACACACAACATAGCTTTCGTAATACTTGGATGATAAGTAGATGTATCAAGTCAGCTTTGGCCAGAAATGATATATCAAAAACTCATTCAAGTTAAGCCATTTTGGTTTTGTAAAACATTATTTGATCCTTATTAATTAACTAAATATTTACAAAACCAATCATTTAATAGCAAACCACCCGTTAGCGCGGATCGACTGAGTTATGAGATCTCGAGTCAGTTATGAGGTCTCGAGTCGCAACCTTGTTGTCTCGAGTCGGAACCATGTTGTCTCAAGTTGGAACCATGGTCTCGACTACTATATCTTATGAGATCTCGATTCATGATGAGGTCTCGAGTCGCAACCACGGTCTCGAGTCACAACCTTATGGTCTCGAGTTATGACCTTATGGTCTCGAGTCGAGACCTTTGTCTCGAGTTATGATCTTATGGTCTCGAGTTATGAAAATTTAAGCCCTTAGTCGAAACCGCAGTGGTCTCGAGTCGAGACCTTATGGTCTCGAGTCGAGACCTTATGATCTTGAATCGAAATCGTTGTCTCGAGTTAGGAATATTTGAGAACCTTTATGATTTCGAGTCGAGATCTCGTGTTCTCGAGTCGAGATCTTGGTTTCGGCTCGTTAGAAGGGATCTCGAAACTTCCTGTTAACAGCTGTGAATGTGAAACATAATTGAAAATTCGAAATTTAAGGGATTGTGTGATAATGTTTCCTATTTCAGTGCTGATCTAATTTTACCAAATATTTCGAAAATCATAATCTGTTTATCTAATAACAGTTTTCGAAAAACTTTAGAAGATAAAATTGAATCAAACATGGAAAAACACTCATCAATCCTAAAATACATTCCAAAACATAACAGAATTTTCGAATTTTCTTAAGAACATGATGAACCCTAAAAAAAATAAAACATAAATTCTGGAACCCGAAAACTGAATTTTAAGAAATATCTAAACAGATTTCGGACATAATTTTTACCCGTTCTTGATTTCAAGTCACATGATAAACCATTCTTTTCCGAAATCAGTTATTTCGGTCCAAGACCCAAAATCGGCAGTTATGTTTACGAATGTATTCAAAATTTCTGTTTTCATGATTTCAATTCCAGAATTAATGGAAACGAAAACAGAACTGACTAATCAACATATGCTCTGATACCACATGTTGGTTCAGTTCTGTTTAAACATAAAGGAAAACATGAAAACATACCTTTGATTGCATCAGCACAGGCTAGCAGAGAATCCAGATGGAGACGCAGCAATAAGGTTTGACATGATTGTCATCTTGGTCTGGTTCCTCCTTAGGGTGCAATCTAATGATGGGGACTTAGAAACCGAATAAGGGAATCGGCTATGGAGATGGAGGTCGATTGATGTTATGTGTTATTAGGGTTTGTCTAATTGTGTAACTGTGTAACCCTTTAACCTCCACATAATTCTCCTTATATAAGCACCCATGAGGAAACCTAATTAGTTAATAAGGGTAATATGGTCCATCAACAATTACCAACTAATTATTTAATAGGTTATTATATATTTTGACCTATATTATGTAAATGATTATAATGGCTATAGATTAAATATTAAATACATAATATATTTAATCTTACAAGAACTAGTTCTTTTTCAAGTGATAGGGAATAATAAGGAATCGCAACTTGAATCTGAATGGTGCCTCATAAATGGAACGGTAGGAATGCAGAAAAGTGGTGACGAAACGAAACGCCATTCAAGTTGATACCGACTCCTACATAAATATAAACACGTAAAACTCGATTACAAAGTCTTTTGAAATTAAAGGATTGTGAGTGTCGATATACTAAAAGTTGAAGGATAAAAGTATAAAAAAACAAAAGAAAAACAAAAAGACAAAAAAAAAAAGTCAAAATAAAAAATGAAAACACTGGTCACAATCTTTCCTAATTAATTTATGGTTAATTTCTTTCATTTGGGTTTTTGTTAGGGCTATAATCGAGTCAAGTAAGGTTGATCTCGAGCTCGGCTTGTAAAATGTTCTAGCCAACTTGAGCTAAATTGAGCCAGTTTGTCAATTTCTTCATTTTTTTACAAATACTGATAACATAAAAAATTACACAATATATTACTTTATTTTTCTAATATTTTAAAGATCGAAAGGCTTATTAAAGTGTTATATGTGTAGTTTTTGTTTATTTCCTATTTTTATATATGTTATTGATTAATTAAACTTTAAATGTTAACACTTCAACCCCTTCCCACATTTTTTTTTATTTTAAATACATTTAAAAGTAGAATTAATCTATATAAAATAAAATAATTCAAGCCGGCTCGCCAGCTGATGTGTTGAGCCAGGCCTAGCTTGGGCTTGGCTCATTTACGAATCGAGCTTAGCCAAGCCGTCTCGTTTACAATCGAGTTTTCTTCAAGCTGAGCTTTATTCGAGCTTTTTCCGAGCAAGTTGCGAGCTTTTTGAACACGCCTAGTTTTTATCTTGCTAAAAATTATCCAAATATTTTTTTAGCTTCCGCCCTACTTAATTGACTTTTTCTAACAATATAGACTTTTATTGCAAGTAAACGTAACTATGTTGTTCAACGTTTCTTGTATTTTTTTTGACAAATCTTAGAATCGAATTCAGTAATTTTGCGGATGACATAACAAAACATTCTATATATATAGTTTTGAAAGGTTGGGATGATTAAAAATTATTGTTAAAAATAACAGATTTAATGTTTATAAACAAGTGGGCTGCACAGATTAAATTTAATGGGCTTAGAAAATCCAGCTGAGCCTCGATGGTTACTTGAAGACTGCTGGCAACTTGGAAACTCAAGACTATTGTCTATTCTTACTTGAAGCCAGGTTCTTTGGTGGGTAAATGAGTCAATAAATCAGCCGTGGGATGCGATCCAGGATGCGTTCCAAAGCATAGAAAGTTCGGGGGCCTCGGATAATCAGAAAATGTTGAAACATGCGGTGTACTCTAAAACTATATGGAGTATTTGGGTTGCACGCAACCAGAAAATGTTCAACGGAAAAATTTGCAGCCCTTTCAAGGTCGCCAAGGAGATAAAAGAAGCTACGTTCGATTGGCTAATGAATAGATCAAAATTCACAGTCATCACATGGAGTGAGTGAAGAAGTTATAAATTTAAATTGTAAGTTGTTTATTTCAATGTAGCCTTTGTGTTGGCAACTGATAGTTTGTCAGGTGTGTGTAGTGTCTTGCTGCATTGGACTTGCTCCGTTTTTATAAGATGATGTTCCATTAGCCTGTCAAAAAAAAAAAAAAAAAAAAAAAAACCACGAATAGGTGATGTTTAAGAGCACTCAAGATCGAAGAAAACATATATCCTTTCCAGACATGTTAGAATGACTAAAAAATATATCTGTTGGAATCATGATATCCAACAATTATATTTTTGGGGACAATTGTTATGGGTGAAATTCTGAGCCCATATCCTGACTTTGTATCTTGATTTTTTATATGATCAGGATACCGGATCAGGATACCGGACCAGGATATTGGTAACATCCTGAGGCAGTATCCTGACTATTACTAACAATTTGCTTGTAAACGTTGGCTACAAGGCACTAACGTTTATGGAGACCAAGTCATCCTGAAGACTCGTTCAAATTGGTTAGGATAAGGACGTTGATGGCGGAAAAATAGCTCTTGTAACGTTTAGCATTGAAGATTGACGTGTTTTATGGAAAGTTACGAAGATTGGTCAAAGATATTAATGTTATAACGGTCATGGAAGCTTAAATCCCGGAGTTATAGTTGGAATGCGCGTGGAAAACAAGTTAATACAGCCTGGCAACGTTCAGAAAGGAAATAATCTCAGTATCCCGGATTTTTAGCATAATATCCCGGATTTTTAGCATAGTTAGTTGTTTCCTTTTACTATATAAAGGAGTGATCGGATCATAGGTAAACACAACTTTCACACACACAATTTCTCGTACACTCTTGCTCTCTACCACCTGTAACCACTCACAAACACTCACACTTGTGCTAAAATCGCATTGTAACACTTAGTTGGTCCGTATCATATCCTGCACTGTATCCTGGTTATTCAAGCAATAAGAAGAACAAGGCAGCCGACGATTGTCAGCTCCCGAGGTTTTATGCCGGAGATCTAGATTGATCAAGGGCTTTCCTCGTACATCACGTGTCAACCTTTACATTTTTGCTCATTGTTTGATTATAGATACAGCTCGATACCCTGAGCCGTATCCTGAAACTATTTTCGCAAACTAACAAACCAACGTATTTTTCACAAAGTATTACTAGCACACTACCTCACAAAACTAATTTGATCACTTAATTGCTTAGGTAATTTTTGACCAAAACACAAACAACTATGGAAAATGTAGAATGATGTTAACCTGGGAGTTAAGTAAATATGTATGACCATGAAATAGTAACTTCGTTACAATAACAAAACAATAATTAAATGTCATGTAATATATGTATAGAATGTAATCTTAAAGGATGATACAAAGGTATTTGATCTTTTATGTATGGATCAAATGAAAGTGAGAAAGGTTTCGGGGACGAAACCTATTTTAAGGGGGGTAGACTTGTAACGCCCCAAAACTCGAATTACTAAATTTGTTAGTGTGACCCCATGTTTAAAAAAATGGAGTGTAAATGTAGGTTTGCAACTAAAATTTGGGCTGTAGAAGGTGAATAGCCCTTTAAACCATGGGCCAAGTCTAAAAATTTGAGTTTATCGAGTCAAAAACCTGGGCCCGATTAGTCCGACTAGGACTGCCTTGGACCGATTTTGACCTGGACCGATTTGCTCATATTTAGGTGATGCCCAACCGATTAGCGCCTAGGCGCTGATTAATCGGCAGCCTAGGCCGACTTCTGCAACACTGTCTGTATCTTTATCTTATTTACAAATATTTATTTCATCATGATTCTGTTTTCCATACACTCATAGAAAATTATAGAGATTTGACTTTGGATCTTTATAAGTAGAGAAGAAATTTCACTACTCTAAACCAAATCTCTATTTTAGAGAATGAAATGCGGGGCTAAATTAAGTGCTTTTGTTAGACTTTTCTATATAATTTAGAGATAAATTAATTTTGGAGAAGGGGATGTGAATACTCACTGCAAAATTATTACTGTTTTATTAGAGGATTAACTAAAAAAATTAGTAAATTACACTTTGTCACCTTTATATATTACAAAAATTGACCTTTAAAAAAATAATTACAGATTATGTTCAAAAACACCATGTTATGTAACATTTTATATCCTTTTAACTTAACTGAGTTAATTATCTTAGTTAGATAAAATCAAGATAAGAACAAAATTATCCTTTCACAAACCATAAAGGACACAAAGTGTAATTTACTCTTAAAAACATTTTTGTCTTTTAGTTAATATTAAAAGTGATAAACTAAAAGTTTAATTATTTATTATTATTAAAAATATATATATATATATATAATATGCTTTGTATAAACACTTATAGAAGTAAGTCGTATTCGATTTATTTTAGTTAATTGTTTTATATAAATTCTTAAATTTTAAATAATTAGTTGAATGAATTAATTCTTTCACTACTAAACCTCATCAAATAATTATTTGATTATTCATAGGATTCTAAGACATATTTTATAAATATTTTTGTAAACCGAATATGGCTTAAATTTTAATATATGAAATAATAATAAATAATTAAAGTTTTAGATTTTTTATTTATGTAAGAGGTGTAGGTTTGGGTATACTACTTAAATCGCCACAGGGGGACATATTACCCCAGGCTATTAAATGTGAATTTCCTGCCACTAATAATGAAGCAGAATATGAAGCTCTTATAGCAGGATAAGAATTAGCTAAAAATATGAATATTAGATGTTTACGAGTATATGTTGATTCCCTGTTGATTACTAACCATTTCAATGGCTCTTATGCAGTAAAAGGTGAAAAGTTAGCTGAATATCTCGAAATTGTTAAGAAATTAGCAGGATATTTCGAAATTTTTACACTTGAACAGGTACCAAGAGAAAAGAATGCTGAAGCTGACGCTCTAGCAAACTTAGGATCTACTGTTAGGATACCGGAGGGAACTCAGATACCAATAGTGCACGTCTTGTATCCTGCAATAGAATATTTCAAATCTCAGGATAAAGAAGTAGCATGTATCCAGGATCCTGGTGATGGATATCCTGAGAAGGATCCTGAATCCTGGATGACTCCAATTGTTAAGTATCTTCAAGAAGGAGATATCCCAAAAGATGCAAATCCTAAGGCTTTTAGGATGAAGGTATCTCGTTTTACTATTATAAATAATATTTTGTATAAGAAATCCCTTGCAGGTCCATACCTAAGGTGCTTGGAAGGTCCCGAAACCAAGGAGGTACTTCAGGATATACACGAAGGAGACTGTGGCAACCATACTGGGGGCAGATCTCTGTTCTCGAAGGTGTTGAGAACAGGATATTACTGGCCGACCATGAGAAAGGATGCCACGGAATATGCTCAGAAATGCGATGCATGTCAAAGACACGGCAACATCCTGCATCAGCCTGCGGAACCATTATATCCTATCGTATCCCCTTGGCCATTTATGAAATGGGGGATGGACATAGTGGGAAAGCTTCCTAAGGCTCCAGGAGGAAAGGTTTTTATGCTGGCAATGACAGATTATTTCTCCAAGTGGGTTGAAGCCGAGGCATTTGTCCAAGTCGGGGATCAAGAAGTGGTATCCTTCATAAAGAGAAATATCCTAACCAGATTTGGGGTACCAGCTGAGATAGTTTGTGACAATGGCTCTCAATTCATAAGCAAAAGAACTACTGACTTTTGCAAAAGTTGGGGAATTAAGATGATTACGTCAACACCAGTGCATCCTCAAGCAAATGGACAAGCAGAATCCTCGAACAAGATAATCGTCAACAATTTAAAGAAGAGGTTAGGTGCCAAAAAAGGAAAATGGGCAGAGGAACTACCATTTGTCCTATGGGCTGATAGAACAACTGTGAAGAATGCTACTGGGCAAACCCCATTTTCTTTGGTATTTGGGGCAGAAGTCGTGATCCCGACAGAAATGGTGATACCGACAGCTAGATCAAGCCTACGGGATCCTAAATCAAATCCTGAAATCTTATGTCAAGAACTGGATACTATTGATGAGACAAGAGATGCAGCAAAGCTAAGGATGGCGGCATATCAACAGAGGATATCCAGAGCATATAACAAGAATATAAGGACTAGAAGGTTCCAAGTCGGAGATTGGGTGTTAAGGAAAGCTTTTCAGAATACTACGAATCCTGCTGATGGAAAGTTGGCTCCAAAGTGGGAAGGACCCTATGAGATTGAATCGGAATCCGGAAAAGGAGCATACCAGCTTAAGAATATGGAGGGGGATATACTACCAAGATCCTGGAATGCTATACATCTCAAAGCCTATTTCAAGTGAGTTTAGAATTTAATTTCTAACTCAAGATGGTATGAATTCTGTCTCTTTTAAATATAATTTATTTTATTTGAACCCAATACTAACTTAAGCATCGGAGGGGTGTTAGCCAAGCTAACACCCACCTTAGTTTAAGGTTGTTTTGCAGAATATGCTTCGGGATATAGCTCCAGGATACACACTCAGGATACTTCGAAAGATTAGAGGATTGGCCCCCTCTCTCACGTTTAAGGGATCCCGATCCCTTCACAGGTTTAAAGGTATTCACCTTTCTCACGAATTGGGTTTAAACACCCCGCCTGGAGCGCAAGTTATCCAGGGATAGTTCAAGGTGGCGAGACCAGTTCATGTAAAAGTGGCTGACAATTTCGTTACTGTTGGCTATACCCTGGATCCTTAAGGTATATGAGGATTGATCACCCTCTCTCGCGAAAGGGTATTTTCATACTCTCTAAGGTTTAAAGGTTTTCACCTTTCTAAGTCTTGGAGTTTATACACTCCCGCCAGTAGCGCACGAAAATTTGGGATTTTCCCCAGGATACTAAGGGTTTATCCCCAGTACATTAAGGGTTTATCCCCAGTAAAACTAAAGTTTTTAACAAGATTGCAAAGATATGACAAGCTGTGATTACACACGTTCTTTTGTGGATAAGAAGCTACGAAGTTTAATCACTAAAGTGAAGAAATACTCAAGTATGTCATGCACTGATGCAATATCCTGCACAGACAGGGGACATCCATGCCGGGGACATTGCAAAGGATTCAAAGGTTAAGGTTGGAAATTATTGCCTAAGTGTTTCTGGTATGGTTTATTATTCTTCAAGTCTTGAAAACCTTATCTAAATGATCTAATTTTTCTAAAAAGTCATATTCAACCATGTTTTGTCTAACATTTAGAAGACATTTCATCAGTATCCTGAACAGGATATTTGATCAGGATATTCAAAACATACATTTCAAAATAAAAACATAATAAATAAGAGTAAAAATGTAAGTTTATTATTATTATTATTAGTCCAAAAGATTGTATTCTTGGTTTCGTCTAAAAAAGAGACCCATCCACCAAGAACACAATTAAGTTTTTAAAGCATATTTACATAAACAGTTGAAGGCTTCATCCTGAAAACACAGGATCCCTCCACCTTCAACTGTCAAACTATTCTACTTGCACGAAATTAAAATTGTTCTAAGTGCAGGATGACCAGGTGATTTAGACCCTACAAAATACAGGTATCATAAAAGACAGACTAACCAGGATACAGGTTCAGTATATGTGTACGGGATACAAGATCTGGATACTAACCTTATTAGGGAAGGAGGTCATGGGCTCGATAGATTCCGTGAAGACAAGGTCACCATAAGAGAAACCTTCGACAGTAGCAACAGATGGCTCCTTTTTCACCAGGACAGGCTAGGGATAGCTGTCAAGCTTCTCAAGATCGAAGAAAACATATATCCTTTCCAGACATGTTAGAATGACTAAAAAATATATCTGTTGGAATCATGATATCCAACAATTATATTTTTGGGGACAATTGTTATGGGTGAAATTCTGAGCCCATATCCTGACTTTGTATCTTGATTTTTTATATGATCAGGATACCGGATCAGGATACCGGACCAGGATATTGGTAACATCCTGAGGCAGTATCCTGACTATTACTAACAATTTGCTTGTAAACGTTGGCTACAAGGCACTAACGTTTATGGAGACCAAGTCATCCTGAAGACTCGTTCAAATTGGTTAGGATAAGGACGTTGATGGCGGAAAAATAGCTCTTGTAACGTTTAGCATTGAAGATTGACGTGTTTTATGGAAAGTTACGAAGATTGGTCAAAGATATTAATGTTATAACGGTCATGGAAGCTTAAATCCCGGAGTTATAGTTGGAATGCGCGTGGAAAACAAGTTAATACAGCCTGGCAACGTTCAGAAAGGAAATAATCTCAGTATCCCGGATTTTTAGCATAATATCCCGGATTTTTAGCATAGTTAGTTGTTTCCTTTTACTATATAAAGGAGTGATCGGATCATAGGTAAACACAACTTTCACACACACAATTTCTCGTACACTCTTGCTCTCTACCACCTGTAACCACTCACAAACACTCACACTTGTGCTAAAATCGCATTGTAACACTTAGTTGGTCCGTATCATATCCTGCACTGTATCCTGGTTATTCAAGCAATAAGAAGAACAAGGCAGCCGACGATTGTCAGCTCCCGAGGTTTTATGCCGGAGATCTAGATTGATCAAGGGCTTTCCTCGTACATCACGTGTCAACCTTTACATTTTTGCTCATTGTTTGATTATAGATACAGCTCGATACCCTGAGCCGTATCCTGAAACTATTTTCGCAAACTAACAAACCAACGTATTTTTCACAAAGTATTACTAGCACACTACCTCACAAAACTAATTTGATCACTTAATTGCTTAGGTAATTTTTGACCAAAACACAAACAACTATGGAAAATGTAGAATGATGTTAACCTGGGAGTTAAGTAAATATGTATGACCATGAAATAGTAACTTCGTTACAATAACAAAACAATAATTAAATGTCATGTAATATATGTATAGAATGTAATCTTAAAGGATGATACAAAGGTATTTGATCTTTTATGTATGGATCAAATGAAAGTGAGAAAGGTTTCGGGGACGAAACCTATTTTAAGGGGGGTAGACTTGTAACGCCCCAAAACTCGAATTACTAAATTTGTTAGTGTGACCCCATGTTTAAAAAAATGGAGTGTAAATGTAGGTTTGCAACTAAAATTTGGGCTGTAGAAGGTGAATAGCCCTTTAAACCATGGGCCAAGTCTAAAAATTTGAGTTTATCGAGTCAAAAACCTGGGCCCGATTAGTCCGACTAGGACTGCCTTGGACCGATTTTGACCTGGACCGATTTGCTCATATTTAGGTGATGCCCAACCGATTAGCGCCTAGGCGCTGATTAATCGGCAGCCTAGGCCGACTTCTGCAACACTGTCTGTATCTTTATCTTATTTACAAATATTTATTTCATCATGATTCTGTTTTCCATACACTCATAGAAAATTATAGAGATTTGACTTTGGATCTTTATAAGTAGAGAAGAAATTTCACTACTCTAAACCAAATCTCTATTTTAGAGAATGAAATGCGGGGCTAAATTAAGTGCTTTTGTTAGACTTTTCTATATAATTTAGAGATAAATTAATTTTGGAGAAGGGGATGTGAATACTCACTGCAAAATTATTACTGTTTTATTAGAGGATTAACTAAAAAAATTAGTAAATTACACTTTGTCACCTTTATATATTACAAAAATTGACCTTTAAAAAAATAATTACAGATTATATTCAAAAACACCATGTTATGTAACATTTTATATCCTTTTAACTTAACTGAGTTAATTATCTTAGTTAGATAAAATCAAGATAAGAACAAAATTATCCTTTCACAAACCATAAAGGACACAAAGTGTAATTTACTCTTAAAAACATTTTTGTCTTTTAGTTAATATTAAAAGTGATAAACTAAAAGTTTAATTATTTATTATTATTAAAAATATATATATATATATATATATATAATATGCTTTGTATAAACACTTATAGAAGTAAGTCGTATTCGATTTATTTTAGTTAATTGTTTTATATAAATTCTTAAATTTTAAATAATTAGTTGAATGAATTAATTCTTTCACTACTAAACCTCATCAAATAATTATTTGATTATTCATAGGATTCTGAGACATATTTTATAAATATTTTTGTAAACCGAATATGGCTTAAATTTTAATATATGAAATAATAATAAATAATTAAAGTTTTAGATTTTTTATTTATAATATTAACTAATTTATAGGAATTTGAGTTATATTTTATAAACCGAATATGACTTAGTTTTTTTATATAGGGTTATATAAAAACAATATATATATATATATATATATAGAGAGAGAGAGAGAGAGAGAAAGTATAATGTACTTCACGCCTTAACCTACATTAACGTACGCGACTAGATACATAACGTGCGTGATTATTTTTTTTGACCATCTCAACGTGCGTGATTATACTTTCCATGCGTGATTATCACTTCTCATGCGTGATTATCACAAAAAAAACCGATCCCATGCGTTATTTTGTGTCCCATGCGTGATTATTGCCTGATCCGACGGTTTCCAGCGTCGCGTACGTGAAGTACGATAACGCGTAATGTATGTTAACCGCACTATATATATATATATATATATGAATTAATAAAAATAGTTAAACTTTATATATGTATAATTTATTGGAATTTGAGTCATATTTTATAAATATTCAATGAATATTTATAATATATGACTAAAATTCCAATAAATTATACATATGTAAAGTTTAACTATTTTTTATTAATTCATATATAGGGTGGGAGTTGGCTATAAAGTTCATTTTCCTACAAAGTGTAAAAAGTCTTAAAACATCATAATCTCAACCATAAAACACACTCAAAACCCACAAATAACAAAGTGAAGATTACTAAAATGTCATACTTGTGGGTTTTGTGTTGTGTTTTGGATGATAAGGCTTTGATTATCGAATGACTAAGATTAGTGCGTTTTATGTTGATTATCATGTTGTGTTTTATATTCATAGTTCTACGATGGTGTGTTTGAAGTTTTTATGAAATGTTAGGGTTTGGATATTGTGTTTTAGTGATCTTGACTCTGTTATTTGTAGGTTTTAAGTGTGTTTAATGGCTAAAATTGTGGTGTTTTATGAATTTGTACACTTTGTAGGAAAAATGTACTTTGTAGCCGAACCCCACCCTTCATATATATATATATATACACACACACACACACATATATTATGTTATATAAATGCTTATATAAATGTAACGCCCCAAAACTCGAATTACTAAATTTGTTAGTGTGACCCCATGTTTAATAAAATGGAGTGTAATAACTAGGTTATTACACCTAGTCAAATGTTTAGCAAAACAAACAATGGAACAAACTAGAGGGACCAAAGATGAACAATGGGAAAGCTATGTTTTAACTAACAAACCACACACACAAACACACACATTTCGTGTGTTCTGGAACGATCAGGAGGGCTCCAAAGGAGCCAAACCCTACTTCTTCAAAAAGCTTCAAATTGAAGGATGAATCAAGGCTTAAATTCATGAATGAACATGGATTAATGATCACTTTCACAAGGGGATCGTAAGGTATGTCTTAAAAGTTAGATTGGTGATCTTTCACGAAGTGGGTTATGATGCAAATTGCGAATTAGTATGAAATTGAGGACGGGTGTGTGTTATAATCATCATATAGAACATGGATTATGCATGGTTTAGGTTAATTTGATGTTTAATGGCGAAACCCGTTTGTTGTGGTGAAGATGATGACATGGGTAAATCATCTATGTCTAAATTCTTGCTTAATATTGATGTATTTTGATATGTATGGTAGATTCTTGTTAGAGGAATTGAAAGAAATGTGATACTAGTATGTTTTATGTTATGCATGAATGATCCATGTTGATTTAGAAGGATAATTTGATGATTTATGTATGAGTTTAAAAGAATACGCATGAATTGGTTGTACACTATGCTTAGGAGGTAGTATACACGCCAAGTGTATGATGAAATGTATATAGTGTTGTCCGTATAGGCTATTATGATGTTACGGGTATATAATCATAATTTGAAAGTTAAATTAAATGAACCGTTGACTTCTAAAAGTCAACTGTGTATAAGAAGAATGGTTAGACGTGTTGTCATAATTGTAAGATTAAAGTAAGTTATACGGTGCGTGTTAGACGTATGTGTGTTTAATGCGATGACATGGCGGATTACACGAGTTGGAAATGATATGAATTTGGTTACATGTATTATGCTTGTTAGAAGTGACTATAAACGTCAAATGTGAATTATGCGATCGATATGATCGTTAACATGTACAATTGTGTATGCTAATAAGAATGTAATTTCGATGACATGGAAGTATAGGAATCATGTCGAGACGGAATCAAGCACGGAAGGCTAACGGGTCAAGAAGTGGCGAGGAAACGAATGTGAACACGAATGCATGAGGTAAGTGATTTCTGTACCACTTCTTAGTTGTTTATGTAAAATTATATGTGACTTATTAGGTATGATAATTGAGGTCAAATAGGAATGAGTTGTATGGAATCGATGAAGTATTAAACGGATCTTAGCTTTGATCCGAGTAAGGTATGTGCGTTAGAATTGTCGTCAAGTGGTAAGGTTGGTTAAATATGCAATGAAGTCCTTGGTTGTAAAGGATGGAGCAATGTTGACAAAAACGCCCTTGATAGGTATATCGGGCAAACGACCTTAAATGTCTATTGGAAACAAGCTAATCGATTAGAGTAATGTTTTGGTCATGTGTGAAAGCGAAGAGTAGGGTTTTGTATGTCATAGACCATTTAATGCGCAAATACCCATAACGGGTCAAAATAAGCTTTTGAGCGAAAATGGGTTGAGAGGATGCAAGGCATCCGAGAATCTAACCTTTATGATAGTCGACAATGAAATTATTAAGTTCATACGAAATTGGGGTCAAATAAACAGATTGTGTTGATAAATGCACGAATTGGTCAAATAATTAGAAATTGATAATAAGCCGAAGGTGCGTAAGGTAGGAATCTCCTTAAGTCGGATATGGGATTCCAAGTCCATATGATAGAATGTGAATTTACAAGCATGTAGGAAGAAACGGGAGGTTAAACGGATAAACGGTTTAAAAGTTACGCAAGTTTTAGCGTTTTCAGACGACGAAACGGATCTGCAGCAAAATGGAGATTCCAGGGGCCGTCGCCGAGGCCCCTATGGCCGTCGCCGACGCCCCGTGCATTTTCCAATTTGGCCCGACGCCTTAAATTGCTGTCTACGCGAAGCAGACCGACGCGAGGTATCGCACGGTCGTGCGGCTGGTCGCATGGCCGTGCGTTTCCGAGTAAACCAATGCACTGGCTCGTGCATTGCCAGCACCCTCGACGTCGTAGAATAACTTATGATTTGTAAAAGTTTTAATAAACCCGTATTTTTATAGTATGTGTAGTCTTAACTACACATCTAATTGTTGGTATTTACATATAAAAATCGCTAAATAGTAACTAGGGTGTTACAGTGAGTGTAGGTTGTACGAGTCACGGAGGATCGCCGAGGAGTGGAGACCGAAGACCGAGTCACAAGATAGATTGTACGGGAACGATAATTAATGTATCGTAGTAGATAATGGTTATGTTTTAGGTTAGTAAACAGATTGACTTAATGATTTATGTGAAACAATTATTTAAAAATGAAATTTCAAGTAAGTCAAGATAATTGTAATGAAAGAAATTTTATGGTATGAATTTCCGCTGCGACTTTTTGTCAAATATAAATTAGGGTCTAACAAGTTGGTATCAGAGCCCTGGTTTGAGAGAATTAAGTACGAGAGGATAGGTACTTGAACTCAAACCTATGTGCTCTTGTGATAAGAAACCCGTACAATCCATGACTCGATCAAGATCTAAAGGTAGAAATGGAATGAAAACGTGCATGTATGCATTCATATGAAGAAACTAACGGTTATATTATGTGTAAGGTAAGCATAACTGCTTGGAAAGGATGATCCGTGAATGCGGTTTAGACCGGCATCAAGGCAAGTGATAAGACAAATGAACCCCAGGTTCGTAAATTCAACGTGTGGGCGTATGAAGTGGTATAATTAAGCAAGCGAAAGAAAATTATAAATGAAATATAATAGTGACATGGCAATGAAGTTTTGAAAATGTTACACGTGCCAAAACTTAATTCTTCGGACATAAGGTGGCGATTACACGAAGGCACGAAACTAGTATGTGGATTGTGTACCTGGCCAGTACACAAGAAACGTATGACGTTCGTGAGACCGTGATAATTATTACAGGTATGTCTGTTAGAATTAAGTAGTAGGTGGACGTGAGGGTGAAGAGAAATGTAAGACTCTCAGGAATGAAAGTATGAATGCTATGTTAGAATCCGCGAGACGGATTCGAAACATGAAAGAAGTGAAAGTATGAATGCTATGTCAGAATCCGCGAGACGGATTCGAAACATGAAAGAAGTTAAAGTATGAATGCTATGTTAGAATCCGCGAGACGGATTCGAAACATGAAAGAAGTTAAAGTATGAATGATGTGTTAGAATCCGCGAGATGGATTCGAAGCATGAAAGGAATAAAGTATGAATTACCTGTTTGAATTCGCGAGGCGGATTCAAACACATGTAAGGAAGAAAAGGTACGAATGATATGTTTGAAACCGCTAGATGGATTCAAACCTAGAAGGAATGAAGGGTATGGATGTTACGTTTAAATCCGTGGGACGGATTTAAAACATAAAAAGGATGAAATGAATGCCTTTATAAGTAAGCATGAATGAGAAGAGGTACGAGCGTGTACCTCAATACATATACGATAACTAAGAAACGTTACTTTACCTTAAAGGGTCAAACTGCAAAGATAGGCAAAATAAGTAACCAGAATAAGAGAATTGCATGTAAGGAATGAAACATGGAATGTGTAATAGCATGTACATAAGAAGTTGTGAAAGGATTATAGATGAGTAATCATCTAGTATAATGAATGTTTGAATGAAATATGCTAACTGCTAAATTGTTGATGATAATGTTAGAACCCTTGATGTGATGAAACCAATCGAATTGGTGGAAGGATGCGTACGAGCAAAGGCACATTACATGGGTAAATGGAATCTAGCCCAGTATGGCTAGTACTTGTGAAGAGTGCGGATTGATCTGGGTTACGGATCGTCGATTGCTGATATGAGATGAGGTTAGTAAAAGGTCTAACTTATGTTGGATAAGCACGAATTGGTAGATTGAAAATGACCTATGAAGGGAATGTTTGATTTCTAATAGTTAACTTAAGAAGGAAATCTTAGGGGTTTAAAGGAAGGTTTATTGGTTAAACTCTCGTATAATGAATTTGCATGACACGTATACTTATGCGAATTAATTAATGCATGAAATGAGAGTAATAGTGATGTAGAATGAATGATGTGAGTTGAAGGTAAAGTAAGGATATGTATGGTACAAACTGTTATGGGTGAAATTCTGAGCCCATATCCTGACTTTGTATCTTGATTTTTTATATGATCAGGATACCGGATCAGGATACCGGACCAGGATATTGGTAACATCCTGAGGCAGTATCCTGACTATTACTAACAATTTGCTTGTAAACGTTGGCTACAAGGCACTAACGTTTATGGAGACCAAGTCATCCTGAAGACTCGTTCAAATTGGTTAGGATAAGGATGTTGATGGCGGAAAAATAGCTCTTGTAACGTTTAGCATTGAAGATTGACGTGTTTTATGGAAAGTTACGAAGATTGGTAAAAGATATTAATGTTATAACGGTCATGGAAGCTTAAATCCCGGAGTTATAGTTGGAATGCGCGTGGAAAACAAGTTAATACAGCCTGGCAACGTTCAGAAAGGAAATAATCTCAGTATCCTAGATTTTTAGCATAATATCCCGGATTTTTAGCATAGTTAGTTGTTTCCTTTTACTATATAAAGGAGTGATCGGATCATAGGTAAACACAACTTTCACACACACAATTTCTCGTACACTTTTGCTCTCTACCACCTGTAACCACTCACAAACACTCACACTTGTGCTAAAATCGCATTGTAACACTTAGTTGGTCCGTATCATATCCTGCACTGTATCCTGGTTATTCAAGCAATAAGAAGAACAAGGCAGCCGACGATTGTCAGCTCCCGAGGTTTTATGCCGGAGATCTAGATTGATCAAGGGCTTTCCTCGTACATCACGTGTCAACCTTTACATTTTTGCTCATTGTTTGATTATAGATACAGCTCGATACCCTGAGCCGTATCCTGAAACTATTTTCGCAAACTAACAAACCAACATATTTTTCACAAAGTATTACTAGCACACTACCTCACAAAACTAATTTGATCACTTAATTGCTTAGGTAATTTTTGACCAAAACAATTTGGCGCCCACCGTGGGGCAAGTGGTGCTATTTCTACTAAAAGCTTTTGTAAAATCGTTAATCGGTTTTCTATTTTCAAAACTTTTTGCTACACTATTTTCAATGGCCTCGAGATCAAACATGAGCTCTTCCACCGTGTCCGCTACAACCTCTACAACAATTGGTTCAATGCTTCCACCACCTCCTACGAGAACGCAAGCCTCTTCACAAGGAACCGAAATTCATGTGGCTCGGGATGTTATTCCCACTCAGAATATTCAGGGATCTGGTCCTGTTTTGGCCTCTAATGAAGAAATTCTAACTTTATTTGGTAGTGTACAGGAACAAATGTGGCAGCAGCAAGAGACTAACCAAATGCTGATAAGAGAGATACAACTCTTGAAATCCAGCTCAAGCAGGCCCGCTGAGAATACTGTCACTCCCTTGCAACCAAGAGCTTTAAACTTCAGTTCTGCAGTATATACTGAGGATAACAGGGGGAATATTGTGGCTAGCCATTCCCAGAGTCATATTCCTGAAATACCCTCTTCGGTCAGGGTGTCAACTGTGAGAAATCCAGGATATGCTCCAGGATGTGCTCCAGGATATGGCCAGAATCACCAAGCTGGTAACTTGTCTGTTAACACCAGTATCCCTGTTACTAATAATCTTGGATCATTGCAGGATGCAGGCGTGACATCAGCGATAACCAGAGAGCTTCAAAAATTGAAGGATATGATATCAAGTGTGCCTGGAATAGTGCAGCCTATACCGGAAGTATCCCGGGATAGTCACAACATATCCCACTTTGCTCACCCCATTTGTGATGCAGAAATCCCAAAGAGATTCCAGACTCCTAACATGAAGCTGTATGATGGGACGACGGATCCTGAGGAGCATATTGCCCAATATAGGGAGAGGATGGAGATTAACCCTATCCCGCCAGAACTTAAGGAAGCATGCTTGTGCAAGGGCTTCGGCTCTACTCTAACAGGATCAGCCTTGAAATGGCTTCTAAATGTTCCACCTTATTCAATTACATCATTTGCTCATTTGGTTAATTTGTTTAATAGTCAGTTTTCTTGTAGTAGAAGCTTTGAAAAACTAACAAGTGACCTCTACAGGATAACACAGGGGCCTCAAGAATCCCTAAGGGATTATGTGAACAAATTCAGCAGGGAATCCTTGGATATCCCACACCTTGATGTTGCTACAGCAGTCCAAGCATTCAAGATGGGACTACAAAAGGATTCCCAGTTTTATCCGGATCTTGTGATGAATCCTTGCAGGAACTTGGACGAAGCTCGAAACAGGGCCTTGAGATATATCAGGCTGGAAGATGATAAGAAAATGCAAGAGAGGATGAATACATCCTCAACATATGAACCAACTAACAGGAAGTCAGAATCCTCATACAAACCATATCGTTCTAAGCCATATGACAGGAATGATAGCAAAAAAGTGAACGCTGTTGAAAATGAGGATCCTGAGGAGTATCCTGAATTGTCAGAATATTGTTTTTCTATTAATATACCTGAACTAATGTATGCTATGCAGGGTTTGGGAGATAAAGCCAGGTGGCCTCGGAAGAATCAACAAAAAGCTGATTGGAAGGATAAGTCCAAATGGTGTGCCTTCCATGAGGATTTCAGACATGTTACTGAGGATTGCATTGCCCTGAGGAAAGAAATAAGCTACCTCCTAAGCAAAGGACATCTGAAGGATCTTCTGGGCAGAAAGAAGAATAAGGGTCAGGATATTAAGAAGGATCCTGAACGAGCAGCGTCACCTCCCGCCGACGCCAAGATAATTAACTTTATCTCAGGAGGGTCCGATATCTGCGGAACTTCTTATTCTGCAGCCAAAAGACATGCAAAGGAGGCTAAGGCCGAAAGGGGGAATAAGCCAACCAGGATATCGACCCTCACGACTGATAAGATGATCACATTCGATAGTGATGACAGGGATACCGTCCATGATCCTCATCATGATGCTCTGGTAATAACTTTATATGTTGCTAATCACTTTGTACGCAGGATACTGGTGGATAATGGCAGCTCAGTCAACATCATCCAATTGGAAACCTTGAAGAGAATGAACATCCCCGAGATAGAGATTACCTCAAAGTCCACTGTGCTTGTAGGGTTTAGTGGAGAAGCAAAGAATACCGTAGGGGAGATAAAGTTGCCCGTGTATGTTGAAGGGGTCAACTCAATACAACGCTTCTGTGTCATGGACTCCTTATCCTGCTATAATATTATATTGGGCAGGCCATGGATTCACGACATGAAAGTTGTACCTTCCACTTATCATCAATGTATCAAGATCCCTACCCCTTGGGGAGTAGTTAAGGTGGAAAGTGATCAACAGGAAGCGAAGGAGTGTTATTCTTCTTCGATGAAATCCTCGACAAAGCCTAGTGCAGCATAGCAATTAAAGATGCGAGGCCAGGATATCATGGAGGCTTCAGAACAGGATGTGAAGAAAGTTATCCTGGACCAGAATAATCCAGATATCTCGGTGCTCGTGGGAGCCAATATCCCTCAGGATATTGAAAATCAGTTAACTAACTTTTTGAAATGCAGGATGTCAACATTCGCATGGAAGCATGAGGATATGACAGGTATTTCTAAGGATATTATAACTCACAAGCTTGGAATTGACAGGTCTTTCAAGCCTGTCCAGCAAAGGAGAAGGAATTTTGCTCCAGAATGAAACGTAATTATTCAAGAAGAGGTTGAAAGACTATTGAAGTCCAAGATGATCAGGGAAGTCAAATTTCCCAAGTGGCTAGCAAATGTAGTCATGGTTCAAAAGAAGAATGGGAAATGGAGAGTTTGTGTAGATTACACAGACTTGAACAAAGCATGTCCTAAAGACCCATTCCCTCTACCTCATATAGACTCGATGGTAGATGCCACTGCTGGTCATGAGATGTTAACCTTTATGGATGCATCCTCAGGATTCCAGCAGATCCAAATGGAACCTTCGGACCAGGAGGATACTGCTTTCATGACACCAACAGGTATTTACTGTTATACTGCTATGCCTTTTGGTTTGAAAAATGTAGGTGCAACGTACCAGAGATTGGTGAACATGATGTTTAAAGACAAACTGGGGGACACCATGGAGGTGTACATTGACGATATGGTAGTCAAATCCAAGAAGGCTGAGGATCATCTCCAGGATATTAAAGGAGCATTTGATATCCTGGACCAGTACAATATGAAACTAAATCCTGCCAAGTGCCATTTTGGAGTGGGGGCAGGAAAGTTTTTAGGGTACATGGTGACTAAAAGGGGTATAGAAGCAAGCCCGGAACAGATCAAAGCTATCCTGGATATCAAGTCACCATACAACATGAAAGATGTGCAAAGATTAACTGGACGAGTAGCGGCATTGAACAGATTTATATCAAGATCCTCAGAAAAATGTAAAGAATTCTACGATATCCTGAAGAAGAATAAGAGGTTTGAGTGGGGAGAAAAGCATGAAGCAGCCTTACAGGAATTAAAGCAATATCTTTCAACCGCACCTCTGATGATGAAGCCCGAGGATGGTGAACCATTATCCCTATATCTTGCAGTATCAGGGAATGCAGTAAGTGCTGTTTTGGTTAAGGATCACGAAGGTCAGCAGTATCCTATTTATTATGTTAGTAAAAGTTTATTAGATGCTGAAACTAGGTATTCCCACTTAGAGAAAATGATATTAGCCCTAGTTATGGCATCAACGAAACTTAGACATTATTTTGAAACACATAGGATTCATGTTAAAACCAACTATCCTGTTAAAAATGTGCTTAGGAAACCCGAGATGTCAGGTAGGATGGCTAAGTGGTCAGTAAAATTAAGTGCTTATGATCTAGTATATGAACCTAGAAATGCCATAAAGTCTCAGGCTTTAGCTGACTTTGTGGCTGATTTCAGTAGTGATATTCAAAACGAAGTAGACCTAGAAGTGCAACAGCTAGGAGAAAACTTAGAATCTTGGACATTATATACTAATGGTGCATCTAATGTAAGAGGTGTAGGTTTGGGTATACTACTTAAATCGCCACAGGGGGACATATTACCCCAGGCTATTAAATGTGAATTTCCTGCCACTAATAATGAAGCAGAATATGAAGCTCTTATAGCAGGATAAGAATTAGCTAAAAATATGAATATTAGATGTTTACGAGTATATGTTGATTCCCTGTTGATTACTAACCATTTCAATGGCTCTTATGCAGTAAAAGGTGAAAAGTTAGCTGAATATCTCGAAATTGTTAAGAAATTAGCAGGATATTTCGAAATTTTTACACTTGAACAGGTACCAAGAGAAAAGAATGCTGAAGCTGACGCTCTAGCAAACTTAGGATCTACTGTTAGGATACCGGAGGGAACTCAGATACCAATAGTGCACGTCTTGTATCCTGCAATAGAATATTTCAAATCTCAGGATAAAGAAGTAGCATGTATCCAGGATCCTGGTGATGGATATCCTGAGAAGGATCCTGAATCCTGGATGACTCCAATTGTTAAGTATCTTCAAGAAGGAGATATCCCAAAAGATGCAAATCCTAAGGCTTTTAGGATGAAGGTATCTCGTTTTACTATTATAAATAATATTTTGTATAAGAAATCCCTTGCAGGTCCATACCTAAGGTGCTTGGAAGGTCCCGAAACCAAGGAGGTACTTCAGGATATACACGAAGGAGACTGTGGCAACCATACTGGGGGCAGATCTCTGTTCTCGAAGGTGTTGAGAACAGGATATTACTGGCCGACCATGAGAAAGGATGCCACGGAATATGCTCAGAAATGCGATGCATGTCAAAGACACGGCAACATCCTGCATCAGCCTGCGGAACCATTATATCCTATCGTATCCCCTTGGCCATTTATGAAATGGGGGATGGACATAGTGGGAAAGCTTCCTAAGGCTCCAGGAGGAAAGGTTTTTATGCTGGCAATGACAGATTATTTCTCCAAGTGGGTTGAAGCCGAGGCATTTGTCCAAGTCGGGGATCAAGAAGTGGTATCCTTCATAAAGAGAAATATCCTAACCAGATTTGGGGTACCAGCTGAGATAGTTTGTGACAATGGCTCTCAATTCATAAGCAAAAGAACTACTGACTTTTGCAAAAGTTGGGGAATTAAGATGATTACGTCAACACCAGTGCATCCTCAAGCAAATGGACAAGCAGAATCCTCGAACAAGATAATCGTCAACAATTTAAAGAAGAGGTTAGGTGCCAAAAAAGGAAAATGGGCAGAGGAACTACCATTTGTCCTATGGGCTGATAGAACAACTGTGAAGAATGCTACTGGGCAAACCCCATTTTCTTTGGTATTTGGGGCAGAAGTCGTGATCCCGACAGAAATGGTGATACCGACAGCTAGATCAAGCCTACGGGATCCTAAATCAAATCCTGAAATCTTATGTCAAGAACTGGATACTATTGATGAGACAAGAGATGCAGCAAAGCTAAGGATGGCGGCATATCAACAGAGGATATCCAGAGCATATAACAAGAATATAAGGACTAGAAGGTTCCAAGTCGGAGATTGGGTGTTAAGGAAAGCTTTTCAGAATACTACGAATCCTGCTGATGGAAAGTTGGCTCCAAAGTGGGAAGGACCCTATGAGATTGAATCGGAATCCGGAAAAGGAGCATACCAGCTTAAGAATATGGAGGGGGATATACTACCAAGATCCTGGAATGCTATACATCTCAAAGCCTATTTCAAGTGAGTTTAGAATTTAATTTCTAACTCAAGATGGTATGAATTCTGTCTCTTTTAAATATAATTTATTTTATTTGAACCCAATACTAACTTAAGCATCGGAGGGGTGTTAGCCAAGCTAACACCCACCTTAGTTTAAGGTTGTTTTGCAGAATATGCTTCGGGATATAGCTCCAGGATACACACTCAGGATACTTCGAAAGATTAGAGGATTGGCCCCCTCTCTCACGTTTAAGGGATCCCGATCCCTTCACAGGTTTAAAGGTATTCACCTTTCTCACGAATTGGGTTTAAACACCCCGCCTGGAGCGCAAGTTATCCAGGGATAGTTCAAGGTGGCGAGACCAGTTCATGTAAAAGTGGCTGACAATTTCGTTACTGTTGGCTATACCCTGGATCCTTAAGGTATATGAGGATTGATCACCCTCTCTCGCGAAAGGGTATTTTCATACTCTCTAAGGTTTAAAGGTTTTCACCTTTCTAAGTCTTGGAGTTTATACACTCCCGCCAGTAGCGCACGAAAATTTGGGATTTTCCCCAGGATACTAAGGGTTTATCCCCAGTACATTAAGGGTTTATCCCCAGTAAAACTAAAGTTTTTAACAAGATTGCAAAGATATGACAAGCTGTGATTACACACGTTCTTTTGTGGATAAGAAGCTACGAAGTTTAATCACTAAAGTGAAGAAATACTCAAGTATGTCATGCACTGATGCAATATCCTGCACAGACAGGGGACATCCATGCCGGGGACATTGCAAAGGATTCAAAGGTTAAGGTTGGAAATTATTGCCTAAGTGTTTCTGGTATGGTTTATTATTCTTCAAGTCTTGAAAACCTTATCTAAATGATCTAATTTTTCTAAAAAGTCATATTCAACCATGTTTTGTCTAACATTTAGAAGACATTTCATCAGTATCCTGAACAGGATATTTGATCAGGATATTCAAAACATACATTTCAAAATAAAAACATAATAAATAAGAGTAAAAATGTAAGTTTATTATTATTATTATTAGTCCAAAAGATTGTATTCTTGGTTTCGTCTAAAAAAGAGACCCATCCACCAAGAACACAATTAAGTTTTTAAAGCATATTTACATAAACAGTTGAAGGCTTCATCCTGAAAACACAGGATCCCTCCACCTTCAACTGTCAAACTATTCTACTTGCACGAAATTAAAATTGTTCTAAGTGCAGGATGACCAGGTGATTTAGACCCTACAAAATACAGGTATCATAAAAGACAGACTAACCAGGATACAGGTTCAGTATATGTGTACGGGATACAAGATCTGGATACTAACCTTATTAGGGAAGGAGGTCATGGGCTCGATAGATTCCGTGAAGACAAGGTCACCATAAGAGAAACCTTCGACAGTAGCAACAGATGGCTCCTTTTTCACCAGGACAGGCTAGGGATAGCTGTCAAGCTTCTCAAGATCGAAGAAAACATATATCCTTTCCAGACATGTTAGAATGACTAAAAAATATATCTGTTGGAATCATGATATCCAACAATTATATTTTTGGGGACAATTGTTATGGGTGAAATTCTGAGCCCATATCCTGACTTTGTATCTTGATTTTTTATATGATCAGGATACCGGATCAGGATACCGGACCAGGATATTGGTAACATCCTGAGGCAGTATCCTGACTATTACTAACAATTTGCTTGTAAACGTTGGCTACAAGGCACTAACGTTTATGGAGACCAAGTCATCCTGAAGACTCGTTCAAATTGGTTAGGATAAGGACGTTGATGGCGGAAAAATAGCTCTTGTAACGTTTAGCATTGAAGATTGACGTGTTTTATGGAAAGTTACGAAGATTGGTCAAAGATATTAATGTTATAACGGTCATGGAAGCTTAAATCCCGGAGTTATAGTTGGAATGCGCGTGGAAAACAAGTTAATACAGCCTGGCAACGTTCAGAAAGGAAATAATCTCAGTATCCCGGATTTTTAGCATAATATCCCGGATTTTTAGCATAGTTAGTTGTTTCCTTTTACTATATAAAGGAGTGATCGGATCATAGGTAAACACAACTTTCACACACACAATTTCTCGTACACTCTTGCTCTCTACCACCTGTAACCACTCACAAACACTCACACTTGTGCTAAAATCGCATTGTAACACTTAGTTGGTCCGTATCATATCCTGCACTGTATCCTGGTTATTCAAGCAATAAGAAGAACAAGGCAGCCGACGATTGTCAGCTCCCGAGGTTTTATGCCGGAGATCTAGATTGATCAAGGGCTTTCCTCGTACATCACGTGTCAACCTTTACATTTTTGCTCATTGTTTGATTATAGATACAGCTCGATACCCTGAGCCGTATCCTGAAACTATTTTCGCAAACTAACAAACCAACGTATTTTTCACAAAGTATTACTAGCACACTACCTCACAAAACTAATTTGATCACTTAATTGCTTAGGTAATTTTTGACCAAAACACAAACAACTATGGAAAATGTAGAATGATGTTAACCTGGGAGTTAAGTAAATATGTATGACCATGAAATAGTAACTTCGTTACAATAACAAAACAATAATTAAATGTCATGTAATATATGTATAGAATGTAATCTTAAAGGATGATACAAAGGTATTTGATCTTTTATGTATGGATCAAATGAAAGTGAGAAAGGTTTCGGGGACGAAACCTATTTTAAGGGGGGTAGACTTGTAACGCCCCAAAACTCGAATTACTAAATTTGTTAGTGTGACCCCATGTTTAAAAAAATGGAGTGTAAATGTAGGTTTGCAACTAAAATTTGGGCTGTAGAAGGTGAATAGCCCTTTAAACCATGGGCCAAGTCTAAAAATTTGAGTTTATCGAGTCAAAAACCTGGGCCCGATTAGTCCGACTAGGACTGCCTTGGACCGATTTTGACCTGGACCGATTTGCTCATATTTAGGTGATGCCCAACCGATTAGCGCCTAGGCGCTGATTAATCGGCAGCCTAGGCCGACTTCTGCAACACTGTCTGTATCTTTATCTTATTTACAAATATTTATTTCATCATGATTCTGTTTTCCATACACTCATAGAAAATTATAGAGATTTGACTTTGGATCTTTATAAGTAGAGAAGAAATTTCACTACTCTAAACCAAATCTCTATTTTAGAGAATGAAATGCGGGGCTAAATTAAGTGCTTTTGTTAGACTTTTCTATATAATTTAGAGATAAATTAATTTTGGAGAAGGGGATGTGAATACTCACTGCAAAATTATTACTGTTTTATTAGAGGATTAACTAAAAAAATTAGTAAATTACACTTTGTCACCTTTATATATTACAAAAATTGACCTTTAAAAAAATAATTACAGATTATGTTCAAAAACACCATGTTATGTAACATTTTATATCCTTTTAACTTAACTGAGTTAATTATCTTAGTTAGATAAAATCAAGATAAGAACAAAATTATCCTTTCACAAACCATAAAGGACACAAAGTGTAATTTACTCTTAAAAACATTTTTGTCTTTTAGTTAATATTAAAAGTGATAAACTAAAAGTTTAATTATTTATTATTATTAAAAATATATATATATATATAATATGCTTTGTATAAACACTTATAGAAGTAAGTCGTATTCGATTTATTTTAGTTAATTGTTTTATATAAATTCTTAAATTTTAAATAATTAGTTGAATGAATTAATTCTTTCACTACTAAACCTCATCAAATAATTATTTGATTATTCATAGGATTCTGAGACATATTTTATAAATATTTTTGTAAACCGAATATGGCTTAAATTTTAATATATGAAATAATAATAAATAATTAAAGTTTTAGATTTTTTATTTATAATATTAACTAATTTATAGGAATTTGAGTTATATTTTATAAACCGAATATGACTTAGTTTTTTTATATAGGGTTATATAAAAACAATATATATATATATATATATATATAGAGAGAGAGAGAGAGAGAAAGTATAATGTACTTCACGCCTTAACCTACATTAACGTACGCGACTAGATACATAACGTGCGTGATTATTTTTTTTGACCATCTCAACGTGCGTGATTATACTTTCCATGCGTGATTATCACTTCTCATGCGTGATTATCACAAAAAAACCGATCCCATGCGTTATTTTGTGTCCCATGCGTGATTATTGCCTGATCCGACGGTTTCCAGCGTCGCGTACGTGAAGTACGATAACGCGTAATGTATGTTAACCGCACTATATATATATATATATATATATATATATATATATATATGAATGAATAAAAATAGTTAAACTTTATATATGTATAATTTATTGGAATTTGAGTCATATTTTATAAATATTCAATGAATATTTATAATATATGACTAAAATTCCAATAAATTATACATATGTAAAGTTTAACTATTTTTTATTAATTCATATATAGGGTGGGAGTTGGCTATAAAGTTCATTTTCCTACAAAGTGTAAAAAGTCTTAAAACATCATAATCTCAACCATAAAACACACTCAAAACCCACAAATAACAAAGTGAAGATTACTAAAATGTCATACTTGTGGGTTTTGTGTTGTGTTTTGGATGATAAGGCTTTGATTATCGAATGACTAAGATTAGTGCGTTTTATGTTGATTATCATGTTGTGTTTTATATTCATAGTTCTACGATGGTGTGTTTGAAGTTTTTATGAAATGTTAGGGTTTGGATATTGTGTTTTAGTGATCTTGACTCTGTTATTTGTAGGTTTTAAGTGTGTTTAATGGCTAAAATTGTGGTGTTTTATGAATTTGTACACTTTGTAGGAAAAATGTACTTTGTAGCCGAACCCCACCCTTCATATATATATATATATATATACACACACACACACATATATTATGTTATATAAATGCTTATATAAATGTAACGCCCCAAAACTCGAATTACTAAATTTGTTAGTGTGACCCCATGTTTAATAAAATGGAGTGTAATAACTAGGTTATTACACCTAGTCAAATGTTTAGCAAAACAAACAATGGAACAAACTAGAGGGACCAAAGATGAACAATGGGAAAGCTATGTTTTAACTAACAAACCACACACACAAACACACACATTTCGTGTGTTCTGGAACGATCAGGAGGGCTCCAAAGGAGCCAAACCCTACTTCTTCAAAAAACTTCAAATTGAAGGATGAATCAAGGCTTAAATTCATGAATGAACATGGATTAATGATCACTTTCACAAGGGGATCGTAAGGTATGTCTTAAAAGTTAGATTGGTGATCTTTCACGAAGTGGGTTATGATGCAAATTGCGAATTAGTATGAAATTGAGGACGGGTGTGTGTTATAATCATCATATAGAACATGGATTATGCATGGTTTAGGTTAATTTGATGTTTAATGGCGAAACCCGTTTGTTGTGGTGAAGATGATGACATGGGTAAATCATCTATGTCTAAATTCTTGCTTAATATTGATGTATTTTGATATGTATGGTAGATTCTTGTTAGAGGAATTGAAAGAAATGTGATACTAGTATGTTTTATGTTATGCATGAATGATCCATGTTGATTTAGAAGGATAATTTGATGATTTATGTATGAGTTTAAAAGAATACGCATGAATTGGTTGTACACTATGCTTAGGAGGTAGTATACACGCCAAGTGTATGATGAAATGTATATAGTGTTGTCCGTATAGGCTATTATGATGTTACGGGTATATAATCATAATTTGAAAGTTAAATTAAATGAACCGTTGACTTCTAAAAGTCAACTGTGTATAAGAAGAATGGTTAGACGTGTTGTCATAATTGTAAGATTAAAGTAAGTTATACGGTGCGTGTTAGACGTATGTGTGTTTAATGCGATGACATGGCGGATTACACGAGTTGGAAATGATATGAATTTGGTTACATGTATTATGCTTGTTAGAAGTGACTATAAACGTCAAATGTGAATTATGCGATCGATATGATCGTTAACATGTACAATTGTGTATGCTAATAAGAATGTAATTTCGATGACATGGAAGTATAGGAATCATGTCGAGACGGAATCAAGCACGGAAGGCTAACGGGTCAAGAAGTGGCGAGGAAACGAATGTGAACACGAATGCATGAGGTAAGTGATTTCTGTACCACTTCTTAGTTGTTTATGTAAAATTATATGTGACTTATTAGGTATGATAATTGAGGTCAAATAGGAATGAGTTGTATGGAATCGATGAAGTATTAAACGGATCTTAGCTTTGATCCGAGTAAGGTATGTGCGTTAGAATTGTCGTCAAGTGGTAAGGTTGGTTAAATATGCAATGAAGTCCTTGGTTGTAAAGGATGGAGCAATGTTGACAAAAACGCCCTTGATAGGTATATCGGGCAAACGACCTTAAATGTCTATTGGAAACAAGCTAATCGATTAGAGTAATGTTTTGGTCATGTGTGAAAGCGAAGAGTAGGGTTTTGTATGTCATAGACCATTTAATGCGCAAATACCCATAACGGGTCAAAATAAGCTTTTGAGCGAAAATGGGTTGAGAGGATGCAAGGCATCCGAGAATCTAACCTTTATGATAGTCGACAATGAAATTATTAAGTTCATACGAAATTGGGGTCAAATAAACAGATTGTGTTGATAAATGCACGAATGGGTCAAATAATTAGAAATTGATAATAAGCCGAAGGTGCGTAAGGTAGGAATTTCCTTAAGTCGGATATGGGATTCCAAGTCCATATGATAGAATGTGAATTTACAAGCATGTAGGAAGAAACGGGAGGTTAAACGGATAAACGGTTTAAAAGTTACGCAAGTTTTAGCGTTTTCAGACGACGAAACGGATCTGCAGCAAAATGGAGATTCCAGGGGCCGTCGCCGAGGCCCCTATGGCCGTCGCCGAGGCCCCGTGCATTTTCCAATTTGGCCCGACGCCTTAAATTGCTGTCTACGCGAAGCAGACCGACGCGAGGTATCGCACGGTCGTGCGGCTGGTCGCATGGCCGTGCGTTTCCGAGTAAACCAATGCACTGGCTCGTGCATTGCCAGCACCCTCGACGTCGTAGGCACCGCGGTTAGGACGCACGACCATGCGACAGCTGCAAATTCAACTGAATGTGCAGAATTCATCCGAATCAGCCCCGTAACCTATAAGGGGTCCCAAAATGTATTCTAAACTCATTGTAGAATGTTTACGAGATCCGATGGAAGTTTAAAGGCTTTAAATCCCAGTTTAAGCTCATGAAACTAACGCACGAGTATGATATGTGTATATAAACGAGTTAAACAAGAATCATAGGCATGTTTGAACGTATGTAAGTATATGAACATGTGAGTGAAGGTATGCAAGTGTATAGTTATGATTGTTTTATGTATGCGTGTAAGTATGTAGTTATGTATGTAGGTAGGTATATGTGTAAGTATCAGTTTATGTACGTCCGCGAGTAGATATGTATGGACGTAAGCATTATGTAATTATGTATGAAGGGCGCTTGCGTGTAGGTATAAACGTATTATATGTAAATGCAAGTATGTATGCATAAATGTATGCTAGTAGGAATGTATGTGCGCTCGTATGTTTTCAACACGATTGAGTATTGATGCTATTAACAGTGCATCTTGAGAATGAAGTGTAATGCAGGAACAATGTTAGAGTCTCACCAGAGAGTGGATACCCAGACGGGAATGCCTGAATGCAAAGGAATAACGGAATGGAAAGTAAATGAGTATGAATCTGTTACGTTCATAATGTATACTAACGTTTTGAACTTATATGGTGAGTGTAGGTTGTACGAGTCACGGAGGATCACCGAGGAGTGGAGACCGAAGACCGAGTCACAAGATAGATTGTACGGGAACGATAATTAATGTATCGTAGTAGATAATGGTTATGTTTTAGGTTAGTAAACAGATTGACTTAATGATTTATGTGAAACAATTATTTAAAAATGAAATTTCAAGTAAGTCAAGATAATTGTAATGAAAGAAATTTTATGGTATGAATTTCCGCTGCGACTTTTTGTCAAATATAAATTAGGGTCTAACAATAAACTAAGTCGTATTCGGTTTATAAAAATATTTATAAAATATTGTACGTGGTCCTAGTGGTTTACTAATTACACACGTGGTCCCAAAAGTTGTCAAAACTGAACTCGGTTGGTCCCCTGACCTAACCCCTGTTAAATTTCTCAGTTAACTATGTGTGAAATGACTATATTACCCTTGAATAATTAAAAGAAAAAAATATATATACTGTAACACCACCACCTCCTCCACCTTTCGATTTCCACTGCAAACCCACACAAAATCAGAGCACCTCCCTCCTTCTCAAAACACATACACACCAAAACCCCTGCCCACTCTCATTCTCTCTCCCTCTGTATTCTTTCTAGCAGACACGCCGGACACCGGCGTCGATGCCGGCGGTTAACCGACGACAACACCCACCCCACCTTCTTCTACCTCGTACCAATTTAGTCTCGAAAGAGAGAGAAATTGACGAAAGGGAGAGAGAAATCGGGAAGAGAGAGATAGAGCGGCGGGGATAGGTGGCGGTGACGATGGTCGACAATGATGATGAAGATGGCAGTCGTGAAACCAGGTCCCTCTCCGTCTCAGTTGTTTCTTTTCTTTTAGTAATGATGACGATGTGTTGATGATGATGATGACGATGTGATTATGTCAAGGATGGTGATGACGGACAAGGTGGTGGTGGTGCGACTCAGATTAGCAGCAGCGGCAGTTGAGGTGGTGGTCAGTTTCGGACCAGGTTATGAAGGTGGAGGAGGTTGAAGAAGATGAATAGTTCTTCTTTTGATATATTTTTTTATTTCTTTTAATTGTTCAAGGGTAATATAGTCCTTTCACACATAGTTAACTAAGAAATTTAACAGAGGTTAGGTCAGGGGACCAACCAAGTTCATTTTTGACAACTTTTAGGACCACGCGTGTAATTAGTAAACCACTGGGATCAAGTATGAAATTTTTGCAAACCATAGGGACCAACCAAGCATTAAACTCTTTTAAAAATAAAAACTAAAAGTTTAATTATTTATTAATATATATCATATATAAACACTCGTATTCGGTTTATAAAAAATATTTATAAAGTATGACTCAAATTTTGATAAATATTTAAATAATTATTTGATTAGGTTTAGTAGTAAAAATAAGAGTTAGTTACATAGTTAGTCCATGTGGTTTGCACAAAGTAACATACTTAGGTACTAATAGTTTAAAATCACCTTCTAGGGTATTAACTTTTCATTTTGTAACGTTTGGAGGTATTAACGTTCATTGTTTGTTAAACTATTAGTACCTAAATATGTTATTTTGTGCAAACAATGGGGACTAACTATGATAATACCCTAGAAGTTAATACCTCTAAATGTTACAAAATAAAAAGTTAATACCCTAGAAGGTGATTTTAAACTATTAGTACCTAAGTATGTTATTTTGTGCAAACCATAGGGACTAACTATGTAATTAACTCTAAAAATATTTAATTCAATTAATTATTTAAAATTTAGGAATTTATTTAAAACAATTAACTAAAATAAATCGAATACGACTTAATTGTTATAAATGTTTATATAGTTAAACTTTTAGTTTTTTACTTTTAATGTTAACTAAAAGATAAAAATACATTTAAGAGTAAATTACACTTTGTGTCCTTTATTGTGACAACCCGTAACTTCAAGTTATTACCTTAACCTAACCATAGTTAATTTAATCATACATTTATAGCACTGCATTTAACTAGGGTTAGTTAAATGAGTCTACGTTGGTAATTCGGGGAATTACCGGAACACATACGTGATAAATCTTGAATGTTGGTAACTAATGCGAATAATAAATTATAAACGGGTGGTTTATACGGAACGTAGGTGCTGCATGAACACACGTGAACTACATGCTTTAATTATAAATTGAAAGTTATTATGTGCTTTATGTGAAAGTTGCATAGTTAGGGGTACATTATGGGTAAACTAAAAATCTTAATAACCCTAAACCCTCCCTCACAAATCATTCTACGGCAGTTTGCAAATCATCATTCTCTAATCACACTCTAATCATTTTGGCTGCACATCACCAACAATCATCAGTCTTGATCTTTCAATCTATCTAGAATCAATCCAAGGTAATTGCTTTATGATTGTACGTTGCTATCTCTGCTCTTTTGATTTCATGCAAACCCTAGTTCTCCAAACAATGGTTCTGTGTTTAGTTAATCTTTATGATTGTTTATGCGATGGATTGTGAATGATTGTGTAATGGTTTTCCTATTATCAAGATGCAATCCATATAATAGAACTGTTAAAGTGTTGTTTGATTCATATGTTAGATTAGGGTTTTGATCGTACTAATTGTAACTGTTGTATTGAAAATTGCATTTTGGTTTTGGTAATTTTGTGCGTTGTTTGTCCGAAGTTAATAGTCAGGCTTTGTGAAGTCACAAAGTCTGAGTTTACTCATGTCAGGACTTGTGTTACTTTGAAGGTCAGAGTTTATTAAGTCCTGAATATACTAGTCAGAGTTTACCAATTAAAGATCAGGGTTTATTAAGTCATCATATTCTAGTTAGAATTTTCAAGTTAAAAAGGGGAGTTCAGGGTTTTAAATCCCACATATGGTTAGCATGATGGTCAGGGTTTTCACAAACGTAAAAGGGAGTCATGACTTGCTACATTGATGTCCAAGTATATACACATTGATGTCCGAGTTTATAACAAACGAGTCCGAGTTTAAATAACAATTTAGGAGAGTCCGAGTTATAATACATATTATTGGATCCGAGTTTCTCTAAGCGTACCTTTGTTCTGAGCTTCCTAAATTAGATGAATCCAAATTTAGTATTTAAAAAATGGGTCCGGGTTACTTTCTGAGCTTCCTAAATTAGATGAATCCAAATTTAGTATTTAAAAAAATGGGTCCGGGTTACTAATTTGGAGTCCGGGTTTGACTGATACCTCCGAATTTATGAGAATAAAAACAAGGAATGTCCGAGCTTAAACAAACATGTCAGGTCCCAGTTTCCTTTACATGATTCGAGTTTATGGATCTAAAGTGATGTCCGAATTTAATTGTATACAAGTGTATATGTCTGAATTTATGATAAAAGAAAGGGATTCAGGGTTTAATTTCTATATGTGGTCAGACTTTAGGGAGAAGGATAATAGAAGTGATCAGGGTTTTTGTTTTTAAAACAAACAAAGTGTAACATCCATCAAAATGAGCTCCCAAAATCCGACCCGTTTTGAAACTCGGATCCTCACTTTTTGAAACCTCAGAAATTTTTCGTGAATTTATTTAACCGTTGATAGATTCTTTACTTTTATTCACTATAGTTATTTTATTTATTTAGAAATTAACTAATTTAATTAACCTTTTGAAACTTAAAATTTAAAATTTATTTCAGTTAGTTTGGTTAAGTTTTAAAACAAGTTTTAAGTTAATAGAGATTAGTATTATTCAGGCTAAGTTAGGCCAGTTAAATATAAGCGAGGGGGTTAATTTGTAATATTGAAAACCTTGGTTTTTAAAAAGCAACAAAAGAATGGTGGACGTGGGACTCGAACCGGGGTTACACCAGTGACAAAACAAACGCTTTACCACTCCATTAGTTGCTTTAATTGATGATACCGTCCCTCACAATTATCATGTAAACTGAAATGTGCCGCCCACCAAGCCTGTGAACGACAGACATGGTAACATGCTGATTAATCGGAACTTATAATCTCGAATCCGCGTTTCCATTTCTGTGTTTGTGGCCAAATGGTTGCTGTTGTTGAGCATGTGGTGTTAACCGGGCGAGGTCACGGGTTCGATCCCGCCCTCCGAATTGTTCGCTGATATCCTTTTTTTTATAAAGACAAAAACTGAAACAATTAAAAGTGTGTATAAATAAATTATAATTCAAGATAACCAATGGGTTAGACACGCAGCCTAGTGGAAGGGCTAACCGCACGTGAACGAGAGGTCACGAGTTTGATCCGGGTCAGGGGCGATTCTGGCCGGTTATGGCCATATTTTTAGGGGTAATTTTTAAAATCCAATTTTCATTTTTAAAAACCATAATTAAAAGTTTTATTTAATTCATTTTCCTTTAAAATTAAATTTCTAATAATCCATAATAATTAACCTTTTTAATTCTTTTTTTATAATAAAGTCCCTCAATTTATTTAGATTGCAAATAACTAGCAATTTATTTTAACCCTTTTATTTTTGCTTTATTTATTTTATTAATATTAATAACGAGTTAAATTATATTACATAAATAACTAATATGCAAATCATAAATATTAGCATATTTACTTAAACTTATAGTAATCACCTCTCGTGTGGTGTATTTCATATCTTGGATAATCGCTCTCGTTCGTTCTTTTGGATTTCCCAATCTTTTAATCGTGCGTTACTTTTTCAGGGAATCTCCATACACAAAATTGTGAGTATACTCGATCCCATTTTTACTTTTAAACACTTTGGGTGCAATATGTATTCTATACAAAAAACACGCAACACTTGAAGCTTATTTTAATCACACTCTATCCACATTTAAACAGGAAAACATGTGATACTTGTTAGTCTTATATGCTATGTGTACACTTGTATCTATATGCTCATTAACTTTGCTAGCTTACCTTCACAATTATAGCGCCATATGATTAACGCACCGCCCATTAGTCTTGGGTTATTGTTAAGTAAAACATGTTAACCTCCCATTAGTCTTGGGGAAAGGCAAATTTGCATTGTAAACTTTGGTTTGAACATATAGATTACACCGTTTCAGCATACTAGTAACTTGTATTATGTTATTTATGTTGGATTTGAGTATTTAAACATTTTATTCTATTATTGCTATGTATCAAGCTTGTATACTCGCCAACATTATTGTTGATCATATTTTAATACATGTTGCAGGTTGATAGTCAAGGTGGTGAAGAAATCAAGTTAGGATGAACGAGAGGTCACGAGTTTGATCCGGGTCAGGGGCGATTCTGGCCGGTTTTGGCCATATTTTTGGGGGTAATTTTTAAAATCCAATTTTCATTTTTAAAAACCATAATTAAAAGTTTTATTTAATTCATTTTCCTTTAAAATTAAATTTCTTATAATCCATAATAATTAACCTTTTTAATTCTTTTTTATAATAAAGTCCCTCAATTTATTTAGATTGCAAATAACTAGCAATTTATTTTAACCCTTTTATTTTTGCTTTATTTATTTTATTTTATTAATATTAATAACGAGTTAAATTATATTACATAAATAACTAATATGCAAATAATAAATATTAGCATATTTACTTAAACTTATAGTAATCACCTCTCGTGTGGTGTATTTCATATCTTGGATAATCGCTCTCGTTCGTTCTTTTGGATTTCCCAATCTTTTAATCGTGCGTTACTTTTTCAGGGAATCTCCATACACAAAATTGTGAGTATACTCGATCCCATTTTTACTTTTAAACACTTTGGGTGCAATATGTATTCTATACAAAAAGCACGAAACACTTGAAGCTTATTTTAATCACACTCTATCCACATTTAAACAGGAAAACATGTGATACTTGTTAGTCTTATATGCTATGTGTACACTTGTATCTATATGCTCATTAACTTTGCTAGCCTACCTTCACAATTATAGCGCCATATGATTAACGCACCGCCCATTAGTCTTGGGTTATTGTTAAGTAAAACATGTTAACCTCCCATTAGTCTTGGGGAAAGGCAAATTTGCATTGTAAACTTTGCTTTGAACATATAGCTTACACCGTTTCAGCATACTAGTAACTTGTATTATGTTATTTATGTTGGATTTGAGTATTTAAACATTTTATTCTATTATTGCTATGTATCAAACTTGTATACTCGCCAACATTATTGTTGATCATATTTTAATACATGTTGCAGGTTGATAGTCAAGGTGGTGAAGAAATCAAGTTAGGATGAACGAGAGGTCACGAGATTGATCCGGGTCAGGGGCGATTCTGGCCGGTTTTGGCCATATTTTTGGGGGTAATTTTTAAAATCCAATTTTCATTTTTAAAAACCATAATTAAAAGTTTTATTTAATTCATTTTCCTTTAAAATTAAATTTCTTATAATCCATAATAATTAACCTTTTTAATTCTTTTTTTTATAATAAAGTCCCTCAATTTATTTAGATTGCAAATAACTAGCAATTTATTTTAACCCTTTTATTTTTGCTTTATTTATTTTATTTTATTAATATTAATAACGAGTTAAATTATATTACATAAATAACTAATATGCAAATCATAAATATTAGCATATTTACTTAAACTTATAGTAATCACCTCTCGTGTGGTGTATTTCATATCTTGGATAATCGCTCTCGTTCGTTCTTTTGGATTTCCCAATCTTTTAATCGTGCGATACTTTTTCTGGGAATCTCCATACACAAAATTGTGAGTATACTCGATCACATTTTTACTTTTAAACACTTTGGGTGCAATATGTGTTCTATACAAAAAACACGCAACGCTTGAAGCTTATTTTAATCACACTCTATCCACATTTAAACAGGAAAACATGTGATACTTGTTAGTCTTATATGCTATGTGTACACTTGTATCTATATGGTCATTAACTTTGCTAGCCTACCTTCACAATTATAGCGCCATAGGATTAACGCACCGCCCATTAGTCTTGGGTTATTGTTAAGTAAAACATGTTAACCTCCCATTAGTCTTGGGGAAAAGGCAAATTTGCATTGTAAACTTTGGTTTGAACATATAGCTTACACCGTTTCAGCATATTAGTAACTTGTATTATGTTATTTATGTTGGATTTGAGTATTTAAACATTTTATTCTATTATTGTTATGTATCAAACTTGTATACTCGCCAACATTATTGTTGATCATATTTTAATACATGTTGCAGGTTGATAGTCAAGGTGGTGAAGAAATCAAGTTAGGATGAACGAGAGGTCACGAGTTTGATCCGGGTCAGGGGCGATTCTGGCCGGTTTTGGCCATATTTTTGGGGGTAATTTTTAAAATCCAATTTTCGTTTTTAAAAACCATAATCAAAAGTTTTATTTAATTCATTTTCCTTTAAAATTAAATTTCTTATAATCCATAATAATTAACCTTTTTAATTCTTTTTTTATAATAAAGTCCCTCAATTTATTTAGATTGCAAATAACTAGCAATTTATTTTAACCCTTTTATTTTTGCTGTATTTAATTTATTTTATTAATATTAATAACGAGTTAAATTATATTACATAAATAACTAATATGCAAATCATAAATATTAGCATATTTACTTAAACTTATAGTAATCACCTCTCGTGTGGTGTATTTCATATCTTGGATAATCGCTCTCGTTCGTTCTTTTGGATTTTCCAATCTTTTAACCGTGCGTTACTTTTTCAGGGAATCTCCATACACAAAATTGTGAGTATACTCGATCCCATTTTTACTTTTAAACACTTTGGGTGCAATATGTATTCTATACAAAAAACACGCAATGCTTGAAGCTTATTTTAATCACACTCTATCCACATTTAAACAGGAAAACATGTGATACTTGTTAGTCTTATATGCTATGTGTACACTTGTATCTATATGCTCATTAACTTTGCTCGCCTACCTTCACAATTATAGCGTCATAGGATTAACGCACCGCCCATTAGTCTTGGGTTATTGTTAAGTAAAACATGTTAACCTCCCATTAGTCTTGGGGAAAAGGCAAATTTGCATTGTAAACTTTGGTTTGAACATATAGCTTACACCGTTTCAGCATATTAGTAACTTGTATTATGTTATTTATGTTGGATTTGAGTATTTAAACATTTTATTCTGTTATTGCTATGTATCAAACTTGTATACTCGCCAACATTATTGTTGATCATATTTTAATACATGTTGGAGGTTGATAGTCAAGGTGGTGAAGAAATCAAGTTAGGATGGACTTAGAAACTCGCTTGAATAATAAAACATTTATCATGTTATGTTGCTACAAGTTGCTTTTTGTTGAAACAATGTATTTGCTTTTGCATTTATGAAATTTGATTTGATTATATTGTCACATTTAGTATTATGATGCATTGAGCGATTTGTTCGTCTCATCCCGATGTTTCCGCCATCGGTTGGGGTGTGACACAAAGTTGTCCGAATATGTGAATATATGTCCGAATATTATGGAAACTCTGAATTAATAATGGTCTAAACTTAACTGCACGTACACATGTCAGCCAGATACACAAATAATCGCATGTGGGTTGATTATTATTCATGGAATTAGGGCCCGATAACATAGTGATGTGTAAGCAGGCATTATTTGAATGTCAATTGATTTAATTGGAATTTTCATGTTCAGGGTTATAAAATAGAAGTTAGTCCGTATTGTAATGTGTATATATGAAGGGCTTCAAGTCTGAATATATGACATGAATACTTCAGAGTTCATGAAATGCACATGTACTTCCGTACTTAGTTGCTTGTGCCTATGGGCTAACTTAACCTGACATTTATGGTGGCCAAGTATGTATTTGGGCCTGAGTTCCGAACTAGATGGATTATTATATAAGGTTGAGGGTTCCAGATCTTGTATGCATAATAATCTTGAGTATGTAATTTATACGTTTGAGCGTTATACGTTTATAAACCCGTGTGTTTATTTGTCGAATGTAATGAAACATCTATCGTTTGGACACATTAGGGTGTTGCATGATTCTACTCGCAAACGTACTTACACTTATTGAACATTAGGTCGCACGCAACGGACCTAACATTTATTTAACGCTAAAGATACGTAACACATACCGAGCAAACTAAGGTGGGTTCACTACTCTTTCACAAGCATGCGTCCTGGGGGGACAAACAAACTAATATTCCGGGGAGGAATACTTTTAAACGTTTTGGTTTAATTTCGATGTTAGTTAATAAACTCGAACTCTATCACGAAAGTCCCTACTTACATACCGAGCTAGTTGTCGGGGAGGCAACGGGGTATTAGTTGATAGCGCTATTAGGCTTGACAAACCTCACACCGTACCGGGGAGGACGAGCGTGAACTAATGACCTTAAACACTTTGATCAATGATGACAGACATTTATGAGGGCTCCAAAACGAACAGTCAATCGATACAGATTTTATTATTCATAACATGTCGTTAAACTAAACACATAACATGATTTTCGTTAAATAAAACTGTGAACTCGCCAGCTTTATGTTGATACGCTTTTTCTGCATGCTTGCAGGTCGTTAGGTGACTTCATGAGATGGAGCTTGCAATCGGAGGAGCGGTGGATGTCATGGGGCGTGCCGTTATTAACATATCTGATGTTATGCTATAATTTGCGAACAAGTTGCTTTCAATTACTTAGAACAATTTCAAATGCTTCTGCTGAACGTATATTGTTTTAATCAGATGTTTTGAATTACACTTTTTACGTTGAATGAGATTTCGAATTTATTATCTTACTGTTAGTTCAATGTGATTAGTGGCTAGATTCTGGTACGTCACACACCTCACGATGGATTTCACATATGGTATTTTGGGGGTGTGACATTTATTGTTTGTGAAAGGACAATATTATCCTCATCTTGATTTAACTTGACTAAGATAATTAACCCAGTTAGGTTAAAATAACATAAAATGTTACATAACATGATGTTTTTGAACATAATTTGTAATTATTTTTTTAAAGGTTACGTTTCATAATTTGTATAATACATAAAAAGGCACATAGTGTAATTTACTAAAAAAAATTCTATATTTGCTGGTGTCCACCAAAAGATTATGGATTTTTTTGTTTTTCACTTAAAACAATTTTCGAAAGTAACCTCATATATTATGATAATAGAAACTATATGAATGACTCACTATGTTATTGAAAAACTAAAATTTTATGAATATGGATTATACTGAATATTGACAAATCAAAATCAAATAAAGTAAGAAATGATCTAAAATTTCCAAAATAAAATGAAAGTAAGAAAAGATCTCAAATTACCAAAATAAAATGAAAAACTAAATTCCTGTGCAACTTTTTTGAAGTTAAATTACCAAAGAATGCAAAACTTAATTTAAGGTTAAATTAATAAAGAATACAAAACTTAATATTTATATTGAAAGTCAAATAAAGCCATGGAGACATGAAGGTGAATAGTGCATGATATAATAAAAGCTTAAACAAAAAATGGAAAATAATACCAAGCAATGTATATTAGGTTTTGTCAGAAGTACTTACATGACTACACTATTACCCACTATAAATCAGTTTGATATTAAAAACACCATTATTGTTACATGTATTTTATGTTTATGATTGTAAAAGTCGCTAGTTGTTTCATAGTAAGAGTTGAGAGTACTTGAAAAGTACCCATTTTAGGCGGAGAATACCCACAGAGTACTCGGGTTAAGCGAAAAGTACTTGAGCCTCGACGGTCTACCTTGTATCGATTACTCGGAGAGTACACGCCAAGATCTTGTTTTACAACAATGGTCTCTTCTTCACCTAAAAACTCCATGTTCTTTCTCCCTTTCTAAGATTTTACTTATGCATACATAATTTTGCATCGACTTTCAGTTTTTATGTTTGTATTGGGTCTAGTACTTTTAGCAAAGATGCCTTCAGGGGCATTACAAAAGGGCACATTTATTTTTCTAAGAAAATTAACGCTATGAACATGATGTTACCTACCCCCTCAATTCAACATGAATCCACCCCTGCCAAGTGCCAATTAGCAAGTCGGTTTTGGTGTTCATTAAACCAATGAACTTTCTTGTGTGTTGAAGGCGCCTAGGGACATAAAGCACTCATTTATGTCATGATAGGCTCGAACTCACAATCATAGCTCATTATATATTATCAATTTGTAACATTGTTATGCTTATAGTTGTAAGCTATGCATTAAGGGTTTTACATCTTATTCTTTATTGTAGGTTCTTATGTTTTGTTTGTACTTTGTCATAAGGCTTAGAATTTATACATGTATAATTGTACATGTCATATAAGGTTTTGTGTTGTGTGATTGGGTAAACTGAGCGGTGATCCTGTTCGGTATCGGTACATTAAGGTAAAAACCGGCACCAGCCTGTACAGAAAATCTTTTAGTTCGGCAAATTCGGTGCTGCTACCCGGTACCATGGCACCGAGTTGATATTGAAAATCTTTTAGTTCGGCAAATTCGGTGCTGCTACCCGGTACCATTTGCTCATCCCTGATCACGGGTACTGTACGGACAATGGTATTGTACAACGTTTTTTTTGTTGATTTTCTTCAACTTTTAATGATTTTTTTTAGTTTCAGGGGTAGGGATGAGCTCGGTGTCAACCGATACCGAATCGGTACTGGTATCGAAAATACCGGCTACAGTACTGGTATATGATGTAAAAACCGGTAGCGAACCGGTACCAAGAACGCCAAAAGTCGGTACCGAATTGGTACTTATGATCTTTCGTTTCGGGAAATTCGGTACCGACACCCAGTACCATTTGCTCATCTCTGACCATGGGTTTCATACAAACAATATCATTACCATAATTTTTTTTTGTTGATTTTCTTTCGATTATTTTTTAGTGTTTTTTTTTCTACATTTTCTTTTGTGTTCTTCTCAGTAGTCCCGTGCGCAACGCGCACGTCAGTATAGACCTAGTTATAAGTAAAAAATTATTAAGTTCAAATTAATAAAAAAAGAGTAAATTACGATTTTGGCCCATGTGTTTATATCACATTTACCCTTTTAGCCCAATTTTTTTTTTAACATCTGAGCCCCTAACGTCTTTTTTCTAACCCTTTTGGCTCCCTAACACTAACCTCATTCATTAAATGTTAGAGTCCAAAAGGGTTAGAAAAAAAAGACGTTAGGGCTAAAAGAGTTAGAAAAAAAGACGTTAGGGGGCTAAAAGGGTTAGAAAAAAAGACGTTGGGGGCTCAGATATTAAAAAAAAAAAATTAAGCTAAAACGGTAAAAATAATATAACTACAGGGGCTAAAATCGTAATTTACTCTAAAAAAATAATAATTAAAACAAACAAAGTGTAACAGCCATCAAAATGAGCTTCCAAAATCCGACCCGTTTTGAAACTCGGATCCTAACTTTTTGAAACCTCAGAATTTTTTGCGAATTTATTTAACCGGAGTTAGGGATCTCAGTAGTCCCGTGCGCAACGCGTACGGAAGTATAGACCTAGTTATAAGTCAAAAATTATTAAGTTCAAATAAATAAAAAAAGAGTAAATTACGATTTTGGCCCCTGTGGTTATATCACTTTTACCCTTTTAGCTCAAAAAATATTTTTTTAACATCTTATCCCCTAACATCTTTTTTCTAACCCTTTCGGCTCCCTAACACTAACCTCATCCATTAAATGTTAGAGGCCAAAAGGGTTAGAAAAAAAAGACGTTAGGGGCCAAAAGAGTGAGAAAAAAAGACGTTAGGGGCCAAAAGGGTTAGAAAAAAAGACGTTGGGGGCTCAGATATTAAAAAAAAATTGAGCTAAAAGAGTAAAAGTAATATAACTACAGGGGCCAAAATCATAATTTACTCTAAAAAAATAATAATTAAACTGGAAAAGTAAGAAATGTAAATTAGAAATACTAACCAACTGGGGTAGCTCAGTTGGCCACCGACACCCATATTCCAACACTTGGACCGTTGGGGTCTCGGGTTCGAGACGTGGCAACCCCACCTCTCTCGAACCCCAAGTGTTGGGAGGGTATTTGCCGCCAGGGATCCTTGTCTGGTGGTGAACTGAGAGGGGGGATCCCCTCCGCAGTCAGGGGTACCATGCACCTACCCTTAAATTAGAAATACAAACCACCTTTTCTTTGAAAGGTAGAAATACCAACCACTTAGCCCCTCTTTTAATTTTGGAGGATGGTACCGTACCTTACATGTTTTCATGAGACCGTACATAATAGCAAATATTGTTATTGAATATACTTTTTTTGGAACGTATATTCAAGAAACAATAAAAGATGACACCTTTCACGACGAAAGTAACTTTTTGATGAGTCGTAAACATATGATCACGTTAAAATCTTATTCAAGAAAAAAATGAAAAAATCTAATCATAAAACTTATTTTCAATTTAATCGTATTTCGATTGATTTAGTTTGTTCCGGTCTGGCTCTTCAGGTTATCTGATTGCTTCGTTTCTAAATTTCAAGAGCCAAATAATAAAATAAAATAAAAACAATGCTATTGCCTAATCGGATCAAAATAAGAAACGAAAATAAAGGAAAAGTAAAATCACTTAAAACAGGGGAAGGGGTAAGATCAAATAAAAAGTTGATTTTGCCTAAGTAGGATGAGAAGTAAACTTAACCATTCATTTTTCAAATCAATGGTTAAGATGAAAGTGTAGGAGAAGGATGAGTGCAGGGGTATCTTGGAAAAATCCTATTTATGGATTTTCTCTCTCCACATGCAAGGCACATGCATATTTCGCTCCCATTTTTTAAACGTTCATAACTTTTTTATACGACATTATTTTTTTATAAAAAATTCACCATTAAATCGAGTGTCCTTTTATCTTTAATTTGAGTACCATATTGTTATAGAAAATATGAAGACTAAAAAAACCACTAAAATGTGTTGTATTTCTATGTTGTATAACATTTTTTTGTGCTGGATTTTTGTACTATATTTTTGTGCTAAATTTTTTGTGCTGCATTTTTTTGTACTACATTTTTTTGCTGAATTTTTTCGTGCTATATTTTTTTGTACTAGATTTTTTTGTGCTATATTTTTTTGTACTACATTTTTTGTGCTATATTTTTTTGTACTACATTTTTTGTGCTATATTTTTTTACTAGATTTTTTGTGCTAGATTTATTTTACTAGATTTATTTTGTTGTATTTTTAAAAAACAAAAGGGGTGTCACATGTCATTTTCACTTCTATTTATAAGAACCAAAATACCCTTCATTCCTACTTATTAGGAGTGCAACATGTCATCATCACAATCCTTCTTAGGCTACTTAGGCAAAATTCACTTTTTAGTGGATTCTTCCCCAACAGGGGAATTCAAAATCAAGAACGTAAATACCTAAAAATAGCTCGGCCTAAGTGTATAATACAAACAATTTATAATCATTTTTAAGTGAAGCTTGTATTCAGCGCGTTGTAACTCTCGCGTCGACACTTGTATCACTTTTCGTGATCGTTTTTACTCATAGCAAACATAGATGTTTGGTGATATCGCTTCATATCCTATCAACTGATTTGAATCGCGTTTTCTAGTGGTCCTACTGTCACGTGAAGGTGAGTCGTACCCAAAGGCTTTTTACATTAATTATTATTGTAGTAATATTATATATATTTAACATGAGTTTGAGTTTGATTCAACTTCATTTGGTGATGATTTTTTTTTTATATTTTTTATTTGCTCAGTGTACAAAAATCTGATGATTTTTATATCCACCTATAGATTCCTTTCGGTAAGAGACAAAACTACATAACAAGACATTTTTTGTCAAGAATTGATTAATAATCAATCATATTTTGGTGACTGAAAACGAGGTATTTTAAACAAATTCCTAAACCACTTGTAAACCTTTCATTACGTAGCCCACTTGTGTTTTTCTATCTTAAGTTTTGATAATAACATTTGTGGCAGTGTTAATGCTAGATTTGTTTATCAATTAAGAGTTAAATATATTATCACTTATACCTGTATAACTAGTTAACTATGATATTTACATTTATTATTAAATATGTGATACTAATTCCAATTCCAATTTTAATCGTCGCTCTTTATTTCTCTCCGTTCATATGTTCACCTTTAATTTTTCTAATTACAAGTGTTTGCGTGGCTCTTGCAGTTCTATACCTAAATCGGTTTTGTATTGAATGCGGATATCGATTAAATCACTAATGTTTATTTATTTGTCATAGATTTAATATAAAATATAGACTTGTGAACTTAATCATAAACATACACCAAAGCTTAATAAGAATAATAAATTTATTTAATCATAATAATAATGCTAACATAATTTTATTATTTTAAAAAGACAATATTAATAAGAATAAAAATAAAAATAAAAAAAGAGCAAGGCATGATATTCCCTTTCTTCCCTTTCCACCCAATACAAGCCCTCATTTTAGAATACAACCAACCAGTTCAAAAGTACAACCTAATAAAGCACCACCAAACCTAAACCTAATAGTACAGTACAACCACTTAATGCATTAATCTCTAGTACTGTAACATCTCTGCAGCAGCAGCCATGATTGGTTGCTGATTACTATACATCATGTTCCAAGGACTGTTTATGAAATCATGATGATTTTCATACTCATACATCATCCCTGTCATACCACTATTGTGGTGGCTGTTGCTAGTGTTACCAATGAGATTGTTGATTTCATTGAGGTAATCTAACCTCTGTGTTAGCTCGCTCATCTGAGCGTGCAACACAGAGTTATCCGCTTCCACGTGGACCAGTTGTTGCGTGGTAACGTGAATGGTGGTGAGGATTTGCGCGTTATCCTTTTTCATCTGGTTGATTTGATCGGTTAGATCATCGAGGTGTTTTTGTTTCCTCAACCTTGATCTTCGAGCCGATTCGCGGTTTGATTGCATTCTCTTCCTCTTCCTTTGATCCATCAGATCCTCTTCGGATCCCGAGTTTGGGATCTGAGAGGAATTACCACTTGAGGAAGCCATACCAAAAATTATTCCAATAAAAAAATAAAAATAAAAATACGAATACCAGAACAACACACTAACACAGACACTGACTCAAATTAATTATTCGCAAAGTATAGATATAGATATAGATATTATTCCTAGACGGAAGAGTTGTTGTTCATGAGAAAACGTAAAACCAATAGAGAAAGACGACGGACAACGATTGAACTAAATGGGTCCGGCGACGAAGAGATGAGTTGGTAGTCAAGCCGGACCGGAAGATTTCGCTAAGAACAGGAGGAGACATCAATATGTAACATGTGTAACCAAGATATCGAGCATGAATTCGGGTGATTCGGAGGCTATGAATTAACCGTATGGATGAATCAATCTAAGAGATTTATGAATGAATGGAAGAGGTTTTGAATGGAAAGAAGAGGGGTGATTAAATAGATGAAAATGGGATTAAAATAATGAAAAAGGTTGGGGAAAAGCGTGATTGGGGACGAAGGGTGGAGAAGAAATTTCAATTTTTATTTTGAGAAGAAAACAAATAACAGCTGGTGGAGGTGCAAAACAACAAAAATTAATACAGAACACTGGTCGATCTCCTTCGCATGCTTAATGTTGATCTTTCACGCTTCTAACATATTATTAATTAAGCTAATATTTTTAATAGGTAGTATAATAATCTATTAGTTTGTGTTTAGGAAAGTGATGTTTGGTATCTTAATGAATTTATCTCGTTAACTTTGTGTTTATTGTTTAATTAACATAAAAAAAGTTAAACAATGTTATTCTTTTTGTTCATGTCATTGGTAAGTTTTTTTTTTTTATCTTAAAAGGGAATGTTAGTGGATTTTTCATTACAATATAAGGGTTCGTTTGATTGGTTAAATTTGCATGAATTTTCAACAAAATAAATTCCAAGTTGAGAGGTATGGTCCCAATTTCATAAACACATGGCAGGGACCATCAGTGGCGGACCCAGAAATTTTTTCCCGGGGGTGCGGAATATTTTCAAAGATTTTAGACCCCTAGCTGTATAAAAATATCGGTTCATAGCGGGTCGGTCGGATCATGTATGACAAAAGAACATCAAACTAAAATTTATAAATCATTAAAAACACGTCAAACGTCATTACAAATTACAAACGTATTTAAAATTGTGCCCTACAGGTTTTTTTTTTGACATATATTCAAAATATCATCTAAAGATACAAAACACGCCATACGTTCATTACATTCTTACTCATTGTTCCTAACACATATAATTTGCTCCATAAGTTCATAAAACAACACTAAACACTTAAACAAAATAAACAATCATGTTCAACCATAGCCCATAACTTTCAATTATATTTTTAAACATTCAAGCCCTAATATTAAATGTTGATTACTTGTAACTAATCATTTAAGCAAACAAAGCTATAAATAAAACAACAAAATCATTTAACTACAAGTCTAGAACAACAAAAAAATTAAAAAAATATAAAAAGATTAAACCCTTACACATCTATATTTTCTCCTAATCATCACATAAAAATAAATAAATAAATAAATAAACAATACTAGTTCTATATTGGAATTCTAACGTAATATGGGTCGGTCCAACCGGAATTTTGGTTTTTCCGGTAAAAAAAGCCACCAGGTCGTGAGCAATGGCGTTAAGTCGCTAGGAGTTTTTTTGGGGGTGGGATTTGAAAATGGAATGGGTGGATGAGTTTGGGTTATTTTATTTAGTTCAAATTTCTTTAGGTTGGGTTTGGGCTTCTGTTAATAAAAATTGATTGCAGATTGAGCTTTGATTGGATTAAATAATTAAGTGAATAAGTGGTTAATAATTATTTTTTTTTCTAAGTGGGGCGGTTGAAAATTTTCAAGGGGTGCGGTCGGGATTTCCGGCGAAAAATAATACTAAAAAATATTTTTTCATGGGGTGCGCCCACCCACCCTTGGCTTAGGGTGGGTACGCCCCTGGGGACCATAGGCTACTCCCCTCATCCTACATGGTGTCTACATCAGCAAGCAAACCCAGAAGCTTTTAGAGGCTTCTTGAAGACGCCAAGGTGGCACCGAAGATGCTACTCCAGACAGCAAGGACAACACGTGTCACCATTAATCGGGCGCCATGTAGACCTGCGACGCAATCTGGGGGCAGACCGACAGCTGCGGTACAATTTCTCCAACATGGACAAATGATGGCGCGCCACGTGGACCACTATCCTGACCACAGCAGAGGAGACCAAGAGGATATTCCTCTTGGTCGGACAGTTGGCACCCAATAGCAGCTGGCAAGGTCGCTCCTCCCTCCTTCACCCTCCGGCTATAAATAGGACCCTTCATCGTTCAGGTTATCCATTCTGTTCTCTTTGCATTTCACCTCTAACACACACTATTTACTCCTCGGAACAATACTTATTCTCACGCCGAGCTAACGGTTTGCTGTTTTGCAGGATCTCAGTCTTAGGAAAGTAGAGAATGAGATTGAACCCACAGAAGATACGACCCAGCTAGTTAACCTTCGGTGTTAACCAGTGTTTCATCATTGGCGCCCACCGCATCTTTTGTAAACCATTTTCATCTCCTTTTTCTTCAAAAAGCTCTCTAAATGACTGAAACAAACCTTCCCCTCAAGTGGACGGAGAAACCTCTTCCTTTGAGCTGATTACGGACACCGCTCATGTCCAAAGGTTTCAAAGGAACGAGACCGTCAGAGAGGGGCAAGTAAACAATGAAATACCTGAGATTTTTGGAAGCACGTCCAGGGTCATCCACCAAACCACAAATGGAGTCCATTTTCAAACACCACCCGGGGTAATCACTCAGTTAACCCCAGAAGTTCAAACACCAAGCCATGGAGCTGGTCCTTCAGCTCCATCGGCTCAGAGTAACGTTGGCTTCCTGGTATGCCAAACAGGCGGCGTCTCTTAATCTTGTCTATGCGCAACTAAACGCACAGCAAGCGTTACTCCAAGCGCAAGCTAATCAATCCGCTTTTGTTACTCCACCACAAAAAGCACCAAGCGCTCATACTCCTCTGCAGACGCATGCGCGAAGCCAGCACGAGAAAATACCCAGCACAAGAAGACAAAGTGCGCATGACAAGCGCGATACATATGGTGAAACCGAAAGAAACTACATGCAGAATACACACCAACAAAAGAGATCAGTACACAGCTTCCTGGGTCCCCGCAACATAAATGACGAATGGAATAGTTACAATGAAGATGATGACACGACGTATAAGCAAGAAAATACAGTCTTCAGCAGATTACCACCAAACCACGAAGCATACAAATCCCACAAGCGCGCGGGATACAATCCAAATGCAGAACATAACTATTCACTAAGCTATCGCCCAGAAGGCATAGCTGAAAAGTCGAAGTTTATCAAGGAGATCGCAACAACTGACATCGACAAAACAAAATTACCACACAACGTGGGCAAGTACAATGGCTTAACTGATCCTGATGATCATCTCCAAGTTTTCAACGGCGCAGGGTTAACATGTGGTTGGACATTACCAACTTGGTGTCATCTTTTCGCACAAACCTTCGTTGGCGCGGCGCGCGTCTGGTTTGACAGTCTACCCGAAGGAAGAATCAAATCCTGGATGGATTTTCGAGATAAGTTTCTCGCACACTTCTCCCAACAACGCAGGCACACCAGAGACCCAGCTGATTGCCTAAACATATGGAGGAAAGATCATGAAAGCATAGAAGATTTCATCACCAGATATAACAAAGAATGTCTGGAAATCGGAGATGTAGGTGAGAAGATGATGCGTGCACACTTCATGAGGGCCGTAAAATGTGACGATCTAATCAAAAGGTTAAAAGGAAGAGACGGAGGCCCCAAAGATTGGGACACCTTCATCGAAGCAGCAAAGTCAATTGCGCAAACTGATAAACAATTGACCGACGATGATAGCCGTCAATAAAATTATAGCCAACATGATCGACACAACAAGAAAGGAAAAGGCCACTCATGGAAGACATCTGGCTACAGAGAGAAGTCCGATAAGAGAAGATGCGCGCGCTACGATCAATCAAATCAGTCATAGCAAAGAGGTTAAGAGAGAAAACAGGGAAAAGCAGTGGACACCCCTGACAAAAACCCCTTCCGAGGTCCTGTCAACCGAGAACCACCAGTTCAAACCTCCTTTACAGATACGAAACAAAAGGGGCTAAGACCCAAATCTTTTCTACGAGTTCCACAAAGATACAGGTCATTTGACCGACGACTGTTTTATTCTAAAGCAGGAAATAGAAAGAGCTTTGAAAGACGGTAAGCTCACCCATCTGGTTAAAGAAGGAAAACGCGACAATCGCCAAATTCAGAGAAGGGAAGAAGGCCCAGACAATAAAAAGCTTTGAAAGCTAGAAACTCACATGATCCAAAGGGGTCAACGAAGATCGCGAAAGAATTATAACAAACGCGCCCAAGACGATTCTTGGTGCGAAAAACAAGTTGTTTTCCCTGTGGTACGAGGGGGCCCAAGAGAACGAAGACCTATAGTCATTTCTAGTGTGTTTGGTCATTACCAGACTGACTACATTTTCATAGATCCAGGGAGCACCGCGAATATTATCTACGAACAGTGCTTTAATCAATTGGACCAAGAGGATAAAGCGCGCCTAGAACCAGTAGGTTACCCACTAACTGGTTTCTGCAACTAAGCCGTTTTTCCTCTCGGTCAGATATCATTCCCGGTGCTGCTCTCGGACGGAAAAAACTCAAGAACGGAAGAAGTCACATTCATGGTATTACCAGCAAACTCAAGACATGATATCCTCTTAGGAAGAGAGTCCTAAGGGGATTTTAGTATGATTTGTTCAGGACCACATTCAGCTGTTGGTTTCCCAACAGAGACAGGGATGGCAATAATTTATGCAAGCAAAGAGGTCCTCGCAACCGAAGAAATCACACCAGCAAAAACGAGCAAATTTACACCGCGCGCAGAAGCATAGAAATGGATACTGAACAACAAGTATCCTGAACAAACTGTCACCCTGGGCCCAGCAATGCCAGATCTCACACGCGTGGCACTAAAGAAGTTGTTGTTCGAGAACATGGACGTGTTTGCCTGGACACCGGCTGATATGGTCGGCGTTCCAAGGCACATAGCGGAACACAAGCTGAATGTTTCTGAAAATGCCAAACCAGTGGTACATACGAAGCGCCATTTGGGTGATATAAAGCACGATGCCATGCAAGAGCAGATCACCGAATTACTAAACGCTGGTATCATTAGAGAATTTCGTTATCAAACCTGGGTGGCCAGCCCAGTGATGGTCCCTAAAGGAAATGGTGGTTGGAGAATGTGCATGGATTATAAAGATCTAAACAAAGCATGCCCGCGCGACTGTTATGCTTTACCATAAATTGACGAGAAAATCGATTCATTGGCGTCTTTCAGGTGGAAATGCTTCCTTGATTGTTATAAAGGATACCACCAGGTGTAGATGGCTATCCAGGATGAAGACAAGACTGCATTTCGCACACCAACAGGGTTGTATTGCTATACAAAAATGCCCTTTGGAATAAAGAACGCAGGCGCAACTTATCAGTTATTGATGAACGAAACATTCAGTGAAGCAATCGGTAAATACATCGAAGTATACATGGATGACCTGGTCATCATGAGCAAGGAAGAAAGTATGAAGATGGTGAACATCCAGAAAACGTTCGATACATTGCGCGGGGTGAATATTAAACTAAATCCAGTGAAATGTTCCTTCGGAATGGAAGAAGGGAAGTTCTTGGGATTCATCGTCACCAAGGATGGGTTCAAGGTCAACCTAGAAAAAGTTCAAGCAATAGAGCGGATGCCTTCACCATCAACGATAAAAGAAATGCAGAAGCTGACCGAACGGTTAGCAGCCCTCAACCGTTTCCTCACCAATTACGCATCAAAATCTTTTCCATTCATCAAAACACTCCACAACTGCGTGAAGAAGAACCAGTTCCAATGGACGCCGGAAGCTGAACAAGCATTCCGAGAAATGAAAGACTGTCTCATACGATTACCAACGCTGACTGCACCAATGAAGGGCGAATCGCTGGTCATGTATCTATCAGCATCAGAAAAAGCGGTAGGAGCAGTTTTACTCGTCGATCGGCAAGGCGTGCAAACGCCAGTATACTACATCTCTCGCACCTTGAATGACCCAGGAACAAGATATGCCATAATGGAGAAGTTGGTCCTTGCACTGATTCACGCATCAAGACGATTGCGCAGATACTTTGCCAATGTAAGACCCATCTTAAAATAACAGAATTTATACTATTTAACACGCATCTATTACAAAAATGCGAGCTTACAAAAACTTTGTTGGGTTTACAATCAAACATGATCGAAATATTTGAGTTATCATTCTAACTAGTTTAAAAATTCAAATGCAAATCTTAATGTTTAGATATTAACTTAAACAGAATAAATCAATGCGGAAGCTTGTTCGGTGTGTTCGGTTTTTGAAAATCACTTGATCTTCATCTGGAAATCTTGGAAGCATTCACCTAATGCTAAAACCACATAAACTGTTAGTTTTGACAACGTTTAAACACGTATAATCAAGTTCTAAGGCCCAACAATAGAAATAAAACAAAATTTCTGAACTATAAGTCGGTCGCGCCCCGCGACCGTTTTTGACTCATCCTTCGCGGCCCGCGACAAGGGTCGCGTCACGCGACCATATTGTTGACTTGCCGTTGCGTAGCGCGATGGCCTATTTTTCACAGCAGGTTCATTTTCTTGTTACTGCATTTGCCCAGCTATGTTTTTCAAGGAAATTTCCAACTTAAAGTTGCATAACTTTTTATCTAGACCTCTGTTTTGTATGATTCTTTTTCCTACGTGTCCGTAATTAAATTATGGACCCGTTTATCACCTTGGTTTGCATAAAAATCCGAATTATCCACTTTTGGCTCATAAATCCTTTAGGTGATTATTCGACCCGTTTGGTTTAAGTTACATTGAAAGAATGTTTTCAAGAGTCATCTTTAACATTTCCTACCCATCCCGGGCTTATCAAGCGTTAGCGTTTCCACTCCCATTACGGGGTTCACGTACGCGTTCACAATCACAAATTTATATGTATCTTTCTAATCACTTAATCCACATTTAACTTTTTAATTTATTTTGACCCATTTAGGGGACCTTTAAGCACTAAACATCACACTCGCTTTTTTCTTTTCGCACCTCTTCTTTCCATGCTAAATAATTACTTATCTTCCACCACAACTATTTTTGTGCTGGATTTAACATAAGGAACCCAAAATCCCAATGTCACCCTTTGGCTAGTCCTTTTTCACAAATGACTATTTCTAGGCATCCGACCCAACAATGTTTTTACCTAGAACTTTTATACGCATCTAAGGGTTTCGAAGTCATAATATAAGTTCCTAAACAACCTCTAAGGGTCGTTTGCCTGGTTTGCCCATCAAGGGCCTTTTTGGTCAATATTAATCCTTCATTTTACAATGAATGACTTCCGTTACTTATTTGACCAAAATGTACGTAACCACAATCATATTTATACGTACCTGGCTCGGGTCAACCTATTGACCCGTTTAGATACCTTGCCTCCATAATATGCTAATTCGTAGCATTTTTAATCAATAATCCATTATTATCCTGTAAGCATAAGGCTTGGCAAGTACTTATTAGTCGTCATTTGTCAATTGGCGCTAAAAGTCACCCCTTTGACCCGTTTGGTCTAAACAACCAAACAATTTGCATTTGTATTTAGAATGGTATATATATATTTACCATTTCGTTATTTTATCCATTTCGGCTTACGCCGTAGGGTGTCTTATAACTTTAACATATGTTTGTCGACACGCGACTAATTACCATTTTATCCCTATCCTTATTATGAGTTACCCCATACGATAACATTTCAAGATTCATTGTATGTCTATCATTCCACGGCTATATTACCATTTACCTATGTTTTCCATTCATCATGGTTTTTATGAATTTTGTATATGTTCCAACTCGTATCAATCGCGTCGGAATCCATATTTCCAATATTATCATTATCGAGTTCATAGCTTATAGAATAATTAAGTATTCTACAAAAGGTGTAAGTTTCACTTACCTCTCATCCGATTTACGCCGTTCTTCTCATGCTTGATTCGTTTGACCGCTTCTTTCGCAAGCCTCCATCTAGCTCGTTAAGTGTCAAACTATTGTCAATATTTACAAGGTGGTCAGACTAGTCATTAACAATCACGACCATTCCACCTTACTTATTCTCTATGTCGAGACTACCATTCGACTTCATCATTAGTTAGATTAACTCATCAAAAGTTAACTACTTTCAATCACATGGTTTACACAATTGAGTCTAAATCAACATGATGTTTAGAACCCTTATCAGTTCATATTACGCATAATTGCCATATCATTCAAATACGCGTTTTCACTCTAAATTTCAACACTTTAGTTCTCATTTAGGCTTTTTAACAAACACCTAATATGCATAATTTTACATATTTACTAACTAGTTCATAACTAGTTATTTTTACCAAGATTTACATCAAAAAAATAAAACCTCTATGTCTAGCGTTCATGAACTACATCTAGAACTTATATCATAACATCAATATTCATCAATTTAACACTCTAATCCGAGTGTTCATCATATTGTCATAAAACCCACTTAGCACATAATAGGGTAATTATCAAATCCCTAGTTTTGACACCAATTCATCAAGTTTTCAATTAGGGTTTGTTTCTAAACGAAGATTTCATCAGAATAACACTCAAAGATTCAACATGCATTCCAGAATTTCGATTATGATTGTTCATCATAATCTCAAAGTATCACCAAATCATAAAATTCAACATACATTGTGATCCCCACGACTAGGTGATCATTAATATGTGTTTATTTGGGATTTCGGGCTCGAATCGATCTTCAATTTGATGATTCTTGAGTGAGTTAGGGTTTGCTTCTCTTTCCCCTGTCCTCTGGTTAATCCACGCACACACACACCCACTAAGTATCTGTGTTGTGTTTTATTTTTAATTTTAATAAAACAAGTTTCCCTTCTTGGCCATATTAGTCCCTTTTGTTTCATTTATTATAAAAGAAGCTATATCTTATAGCTTTTCATTTAATTACTGATTACTAACTAGGTTAACTATTCCTAGTTAACTTGGTGTGTGTGAGGAATTATAACCCGTTTTGTTTTTAAGTCCTGTTATCTCGGGCTTCTAATAAACCGTGTTTTCTAAAAGCGTTTATTCTTCTTTTTTATTAATATAAGATTATTTATTTAAATCCTAATATTCAGCGGGTTAATTTTACCACTAACGGTATTTTACCCATTCATTATTACTAACGAGGTTTGATTACCAAACCCGTTTTCGGGATGTTACAAGTCTACCCCCCTTAAAGAGGTTTCGTCCCCGAAACCTTATTTACGTAGTTCATTGGTTTAAATCAAGCGAACCCAATTTCGTTTTCAAAGCACCCATTTCTTTCAGTCAAAAGTTTTCATTTATACTGACACATATGTCTTTTATGTGTAAGGCCTCGTGGGCCGTTACTTTCAGCTTGATTCCGTTATCTTCAGTAATTATTTATTTTGGTGGTTAAACTTGTTAGTCACCTGTTGCATTATACCCCATCACCCGGTTTACTATATTGTCGTCATCGGCCTTTTGCGTGTTTACAATTTCATATCTTGTAACTCGCGTTATAACATGGTTATATTCTATATCACTTTTGTAACCGTGATCACATCACGTCATGTTTAAGTCTATTTCGACTTTTTATTATCGAAATCTTTCCTTCGAATGTATCGCCTTGCACCTATCGGTGTTAGGATCTATATTCCTTGATATTAATCATTTTCCGAATTTGTTTCATAATATTCATATTTGTTAAAGCGTTGTTTTTTACTAATACTGAATTTTAGTTTAACGCTTTTCTCTTTAACTCAAGTCAATTCCAAGGAATTTACGTCTAAGGATTTATCCCCTTCCGTTGTCATTTCGGTAATTACTTCACCCATTTTTTGTGAGGTAACACAATTTAAACAATTGTGAATTCTTTCGTCATTTTTGCTCGTTTAAATATTTTAGTGAAATTCTTCACTTTTGTCAACCAGACCTTTCACAATCTCTTCGCTTTTAACCCATTTAATTAACTTAGCGAAACCCATCGCTTTTATACTAACTTTATCTCCTGTTATTCTTTTACGCGGGATGTTACAACCAGTTTCCTTGTTTTATACTATTGACCCGTAGGTTCTTTCACTTAGCCCCGTAGGCTATTACTTTAGATTTCCACCTTTTTACCTTATTAAGGTGAGATCCCAACAATTCGTTGCGTTCTATTTGTGACCCGAAGGTCTTTTTGGTCCCGTAGACCTTAGCATCATTTATAATCTCGTAGGTTATGATAATCCCGTAGATCATCTTTTATTCAAGTCTTTATTTAAAGGTATATACATTTATATATATGTATATGGTGTTAAGGCGCCCTTTTTATGTTCGAAATCTTTTATTTTCGCTTTTGTATTTCCTTTGACTTTAACCGTAGTCTAAGGCCACATTTGTTTTCTTTCGGACAAATTTTTTTCTCACTTTATGACTTCTTACGTCATTCACACGTCGGTTTATTCTACGCTTACCATTATCTGGTTCTCACCTATATCTCTTTGCAACCCTCTACCCGGGTTCTTTTACCTTAAAGTTTTTAGCGCTCACAACCCCTTGCATAGGTTTATTAATATTTCGTGCTTTTATTTATTCAATTCGCGCTTGCTTACATTAGCAAGCGTTATTCTTTATGTATTTCGTTTGATTTGTTCGTGTGAAATTTTATCACTTATGGATGTCAAACTTCATTCTTTGTTCGACCCGTTCAACTTTAAATTAGTTGAACATAATTTATCAAGATTTCTATTTACATCATCTTGTCGTCTTTTAGTCATGACTCAAAACCCGAGTCTTTTGACTTTCCATCCGAGTTCCTGTTTCTCGGTCTACGCATGTGTTTAAATCCTTACCCATCAACCGGGTGTTTTACCAAAGTCGTTATTATTGCAACCCTTCCGGTATGCATTAAGACTTCACTTCGATTTATTTGGTCGTTTTAGCGAAATCCATCGCTTTTATTCGACCATATGTGAGCATCCTTGACGGCCTTATAGATTTTGAGTGACGATTATCATCGTCATCCTTTCTTTACTACGACCAAAGTTAACAACTTTGATTATCTTTTTCGTGTAGGCAATACCTTTGTTTTTATGATCCGACGGATCATCTATACTTTGGTTTTACTTGCCCATTTTGTCAACCATGGCTCTTTCGTCCCTTCTCTCGGGCTCATTATTCTAATATAGTACGCTTCTGTCACCCGGCTTGCGTTTACATTATTCTCAAGTATTTTGCTCATTTGATTCATTTGGGTACTTTTAATTCGTCCCATTTACCCTGTCCTTACTACATCGGATGTAAGTATGTCCATCATAAAAAGTTCATGGTACCACATGCTCACCACTTACTTGGCCAGAGTAAGCGATCAATACCTGGTATACATGACCTTTTTATAATTTTCACATTACACCCCATGTAAGTAATGCCTCTATTTGTTTCTCTTAGAAACAATATCCCGAATAGGTTTTCTATTCGGGTTTTTCCAAGTTTTCAATCTACATATGCAACTTTCAATCTCTACTTATTTGTTGCATATTACTATTTGTGCAATTAAATTTAAAATGTGCACCTGGTAATGCTTGCCCTAACGGGCTTCTCTTGCTATTAGCCTTGTTCGCGATCGCTACGTGATTTAGGTCCTTGATGAGCATACTCTTTGGACCGTTCCTTCTTCAAATCCGTAATTTGTTAAACTCTCGCTATCTTCAGATGCGAGCGTCCTTCAATTAAAACATTTACAAGAATTAGTAACATCAACTTCAATAATCGCCCGTATTATAATACAAGGCTTTTCTACTATACGCGTCAACGCGCGTAATTTCGTCAACTATATTTATCATTTAATTGAGGTAACGTGTATCACACGATAGCCCTATGTGTTGTTTACAACACTTTAGCATGCTAAACTATTAACATACATGTACTTACCGGATTTGCGATCAAGCCTCGAACCGAACACTTTATTCTTTTAACCTTGAGCTCTGATTACCAACTTGTAAGACCCATCTTAAAATAACAGAATTTATACTATTTAACACGCATTTATTACAAAAATGCGAGCTTACAAAAACTTTGTTGGGTTTACAATCAAACATGATCGAAATATTTGAGTTATCATTCTAACTAGTTTAAAAATTCAAATGCAATTCTTAATGTTTACATATTAACTTAAACAAAATAAATCAATGCAGAAGCTTGTTCGGTGTGTTCGGTTCTTGAAAATCGCTTAATCTTCATCCGGAAATCATGGAAGCATTCACCTAATGCCAAAACCACATAAACTGTTAGTTTTAACAACGTTTAAGCACATATAATCAAGTTCTAAGGCCCAACAATAGAAATAAAACAAAATTTCTGAACTATAAGTCGGTCGCGCCCCGCGACCGTTTTTGACTCATCCTTCGCGGCCCGCGACAAGGGTCGCGTCATGCGACCATATTGTTGACTTGCCGTCGCGTAGCGCGACGGCCTATTTTTCACAGCAGGTTCGTTTTCTTGTTGCTGCATTTGCCCAGCTATGTTTTTCAAGGAAATTTCCAACTTAAAGTTGCATAACTTTTAATCTAGACCTCCGTTTTGTATGATTCTTTTTCCTACGCGTCCGTAATTAAATTACGGACCCGTTTATCACATTGGTTTGCATAAAAATCTGAATTATCCACTATTGGCTCATAAATCCTTTAGGTGATTATTCGACCCGTTTGGTTTAAGTTACATTGCAAGAATGTTTTCAAGAGTCATCTTTAACATTTCCTACCCATCCCGGGCTTATCAAGCGTTAGCGTTTCCACTCCCATTACGAGGTTCACGTACGCATTCACAATCACAAATTTATATGAATCTCTCTAATCACTTAATCAACATTTAACTTTTTAATTTATTTTGACCCATTTAGGGGACCTTTAAGCATCTAAACATTACACTCGCTATTTTCTTTTCGCACCTCTTCTTCCATGCTAAATAATTACTTATCTTCCACCACAATTATTTTTGTGGTGGATTTAACACAAGGAACCCAAAATCCCAATGTTACCCTTCGGCTAGTCCTTTTTCACAAATGACTATTTCTAGGCATCCGACCCAACAATGTTTTTACCTAGAACTTTTATACGCATCTAAGGGTTTCGAAGTCATAATATAAGTTCCTAAACAACCTCTAAGGGTCGTTTGCCTGGTTTGCCCATCAAGGGCCTTTTTGGTCAATATTAATCCTTCATTTTACAATGAAGGACTTCAGTTACTTATTTGACCAAAATGTACGTTAACCACAATCATATTTATACGTACCTGGCTCGGGTCAACCTATTGACTTGTTTAGATACCTAGCCTCCATAATATGCTAATTCGTAGCATTTTTAATCCATAATTCATTATTATCCTGTAAGCATAAGGCTTGGGAAGTACTTATTAGTCGTCATTTGTCAATTGGCGCTAAAAGTCACCCCTTTGACCCGTTTGGTCTAAACGACCAAACAATTTGCATTTGTATTTAGAATGGTATATATATATATATTTACCATTTCGTTATTTTACCCATTTCGGCTTACGCCGTAGGGTGTCTTATAACTTTAACATATGTTTGTCGACACGCGACTAATTACCATTTTATCCCTATCCTTATTATGAGTTACCCTATACGATAACATTTCAAGATTCATTGTATGTTTATCATTCCACGGCTATATTACCATTTACCTATGTTTTCAATTCATCATGGTTTTTATCAATTTTGTATATGTTCCGACTCGTATCAATCGCGTCGGAATCCATATTTCCAATATTATCATTATCGAGTTTATAGCTTATAGAATAATTAAGTATTCTACAAAAGGTGCAAGTTTCACTTACCTCTCATCCGATTTACGCCGTTCTTCTCATGCTTGATTCGTTTGACCGCTTCTTTCCCAAGCCTCCATCTAGCTCGTTAAGTGTCAAACTATTGTCAATATTTACAAGGTGGTCAGACTAATCATTAACAATCACGACCATTCCACCTTACTTATTCTCTATGTCGAGACTACCATTAGACTTCATCATTAGTTAGATTAACTCATCAAAAGTTAACTACTTTCAATCACATGGTTTACACAATTGAGTCTAAATCAGCATGATGTTTAGAACCTTTATCACTTCATATTACGCATAATTGCCATATCATTCAAATACGCGTTTTCACTCTAGATTTCAACACTTTAGTTCTCATTTAGGCATTTTAACAAACACCTAATATGCATAATTTTACATATTTACTAACTAGTTCATAACTAGTTATTTTTACCAAGATTTACATAAAAAAAATCAAACCTCTACGTCTAGCGTTCATGAACTACATCTAGAACTTATATCATAACATCAATATTCATCAATTTAACACTCTAATTCGAGTGTTCATCATATTTTCATAAAACCCACTTAGCACATAATAGGGTAATTATCAAATCCCTAGTTTTGACCCTAATTCATCAAGTTTTCAACTAGGGTTTGTTTCTAAACGAAGATTTCATCACAATAACACTCAAAGATTCAACATGCATTCCAGAATTTCGATTATGATTGTTCATCATAATCTCAAAGTATCACCAAATCATAAAATTCAACATACCTTGTGATCCCCACGACTAGGTGATCATTAATATGTGTTTATTTGCTGATTTCGGGCTCGAATCGATCTTCAATTTGATGATTCTTGAGTGAGTTAGGGTTTGCTTATCTTTCCCCTGTCCTCTGGTCGATCCACGCACACACACACACACACACTAAGTGTGCGTGTTGTGTTTTATTTTTAATTTTAATAAAACAAGTTTCCCTTCTTGGCCATATTAGTCCCTCTTGTTTCATTTATTATAAAAGAAGTTATATCTCATAGCTTTTCATTTAATTACCCATTACTAACTAGGTTACCTATTCCTAGTTAACTTGGTGGGTGTGAGGAATTATAACCCGTTTTGTTCTTAAGTCCCGTTATCTCGGGCTTCTATTAAACCGTGTTTTCTCAAAGCGTTTATTCTTCTTTTTTATTAATATAAGATTATTTATTTAAATCCTAATATTCATCGGGTTAATTTTACCACTAACAGTATTTTACCCATTCATTATTACTAACGAGGTTTGATTACCAAACCCGTTTTCGGGATGTTACACTCCACCCCAGGTCAAGAGGGTAAAGTTTTAAACTCGTCAAGTCTTTATATGGCTTGAAGTAAGCTCCAAAACAATGGCACCAAAATTTTGATCATGTCATCATTAACGGTTTCAAAATAAATGAGTGTGATAAATGTGTTTATTTCAAAGACACAAATGAAGGTTATGTGATCTTATACCTTTATGTAGACGATATGCTTATCATTGGGAGTAATGATAAAATGATCAAAGCTACTAAAAAGATGTTGAAAGCGAGATTTGACTTGAAGGACTTGGGTTTAGCGGATGTGATTTTTGGAGTAAAAATCATAGAACCCAAGTTGATCTTGTGTTAAGTCAATCTCACTATGAGGTTAAGATTCTTGAAAAATTCCATTCGGGAGATACGAGTGTAGCTCGAACTCCATTTGATACCTCCCAACATCTAACAAAAAATAGAGGAAAGGGAGTTACTCAGTTAGAGTACTCAAGAATTATTGGCAGTCTAATGTATCTAATGACATGTACTTGACCCGACTTGGCGTACGCGGTGAGTAGGCTGAGTAGATATACAAGCAATCCAAGTCATGAACATTGGAAACGTATAACGAGGGTGCTGAGATACATAACATACACAAGAGAATATGGACTACGTTATACCCGACAACCAGCAGTGATCGAAGGATACACTAATGCAAACTGGATATCGGATATGAAAGATTCCAAATCAACAAGTAGTTACGTGTTTACACTTGGAGGAGCAGCTATAGCTTGGAAGTCATCTAAGCAAACTGTCATAGCAAGACCCACAATGGAATCTGAATTTATCGCCTTGGATAAGTCAAGAGAGGATGCGGAATGGCTACGTCAATTCGTGGAATATATTCCAAAATGGCCAAAGCCCTTGCCAGCCATATGTATACATTGTGATAGCCAATCAGCGATTGGTAGAGCGCAAAGCTCGATGTACAATGGCCGATCAAGGCACATTCGACGTAGACACAACACGGTACAACAACTACTCTCAACAGGTGTTATCACAATTGACTTTGTGAGATCAAAAGACAACATTGCGGGCCCGTTAACAAAAGGCTTAAGCAAATAGTTAGTTCACATGTTTTCAATAGGAATGGCACTAAAGCCCGTGGTAATAAATGAGAATATGAGGGAAACCTAACTTAATTGACTGGAGATCCCAAGATCTAAGTTCAATAGGGCAACTTAATCATATTACCAAAGCGGAATCGCTGTGGGGGAGTACCCCAAACCAAATAAAAGGGAGTTATATACTTCCTAGCCCATTCCAATCAGTGACATTGAAGAGAGGCTAAACATATTAAGGTTCACAATTTCAGGAAATCAAATAACCATGATGCTTTTAATGGTTCATGGGAATCACCTATGTGAGAGAGAAGTAGGGTCGCTTCGAATGGCATTGTGGGGTGCGCAATCCTAGAGCTCTTGCAGAACCAGGCTAGTGTTCCAGGACCATAATAGGACACGACAATGAGGGGTTGGATAGACTAGGGAAAGTATTGTGTGAAGTGTATTGTCCTTTACACAAATGGGGGTATGTTCAAGGACATCGCATCTACAAACCGCTAGTAAGTTAAGTATGCTTCACAAAATAAGGTTCAAAGGTAACAACCTACCTATCTTGCAATACTCAACGATCGAATTGTATCGATGAAGCTTGTAAGTAAAGATCGATATCCATTCATGTGGGAGATTGTTGGAAGTTTTATGAAAATAGCAATTTTCACAAATATAGGAAATGCATTTTTCCTAATTTTGGACTAGAAATAAATATAAGAAACTGAGGGGATTTTATATATTTATTTGTGGGTTTGTGTTCTATGTTGGAAGAGCTTCGCAACGAACTAAATCGCGTCCAAAACGGAGCTAAGGTGAATGAGATATTGATGCTCAAAGTTTGATGTTTGAAACATTAAATGCTGAAATAATGGGAAAGTGACATCTTGTCCCACATAGGAGGAGAGATGAAACTTAAAGTGGTATTTAAGTGGGAACACTCCTTCCTTATTGTTTCATGGAGGCACACACTGTAAGAACTGCAAAAATGCCCCAAAACAACCCGTAAGTGAAAACCCGGACCCCTGAAACCCTAATGTGCATGAAAAACCAAGAAAACAAGAAATTTGAGTTTTAGGCGGGCCGCGTAAAGGTTAAGCATATCCTTACGCAGGCCGCGTCAACTTGAAATTTGACCGGATAAGCATCCGGACCACGTGTTGTCCACGTGGCGACCCTACTCGTGACCCATCAACCCTACACGTAGACTAGGGCCCCTCGCGGGCCGCGTAAAGTTTAAGTGTGGGTTTACGCGGGCCGCGTAATACCCAAAAACCAGCTATAAATAGCTTGTGCATGGGGCTTTCATACTGTGTCGAAAATTTTGATAAAAAACGAAGTTTACTACTCAAAATCGAATTTCCAACATAGAGAAACGCTGCTACGATACAGGGTATTAACGCGATCACTGCTACGATACAATGTCCTATCGATTGAAACCAATCCGATGGATGTTTAAGTGCTGCTCGAACTCGGGCTATACTTTGTCATTCGTCGTGAATCCGATGGATGTTTAAGTGCTGCTCGAACTCGGGCTATACTTTGTCATTCGTCGTGAGGGTTTTGATTTCGTGAACTTATCGTAAATGTTGTATTAAGTTACTGACCTAGTTTCGTGTGCATTGTTATTTAAATTAGGTTATCAGGCTAATCAGTAGGCTAAACTCTGCCCGTTTAAATCTGCAAAGTGAGTCATTCTCTTTTTATCAACAATGTTTTACAATACTCCAATTATTTTCAAAGTTATAATTACAGGGATTAAGTCGTGGTTATCTTGAATCACTGGCTAGTGGGGTATTGTGCACATTACTAATTTCTCACGGTTAGGTTCATCAACCTAACAGTGATAATCATCACTACTTGGGTGAAAGGACCCAATAGTGGTATGACCATCGTCACCAGGGTGTGACACGACGCCAGATAAAAATAAGATAGTAGCCATTGTAATCGCTCTTATGCTGTAATTTATAACTAATGTGTCATTTTATTCAACCTGAATGACTCGCCAGTATTTCCCCGCTGATAAAATATTTTTCAAAACATGTTTTAGGTGACCTACTGTGAATCAAGGAAAACGTGCTATGGAGCACTAACAGGCTTGAAGTGGTGGCTCAGTAAAATAAATAAACATGTTTTGTAAAACAGGGAATTTCCTCGTGAAATTCCTCTATTGTAAATTACGGGGTTGATCCCAAATTTTGAAATAAAATAATTGGGCATTTTCATGTTTTAAAAGATCATGTTAAACTTCTGCTGTCAACTCAAATACTAAAATACCACGGATTTCTGTCCCGCGGCTCCTGGACCGGGTTACACCGCGACGGGGGCCGTGACAGAAAAAAGGTGGTATCAGAGCCACTGATTTAAGCCAATTAAGTATTTAGAAATACTTAATTTTTCTGATTGCCATTCTGTGAATTTAATTTTAACTTAGAATTTTGTGTGTTTCTTCATGTATGCTAACAGCATGAATGAACTATCAGAAGCCCTTCAAAACTTTACTATCCATACCACATATATGGATACCACCGATGCCTTTACTGGCTACCAGGCTGATACTGAAGAGCCAATGGTGTTTCAAGCCCAACCTCAGGAGAAACCAAAACCGAAAAAGAGAAGAAGATTTGTAGGCTGGAGGCGTGTGCGTAGGAAGAAACCAACAACACAGAAAGTTAAAAAGACTGAGGATCCGAAGGATAAAGGAAAAGAAATTGGGGAAAGTTCCAGGAAAGACCAGGAGATGCCTTCATGGGAGGAGCTGGATCGTAAACTGGCACTCAATGACCTCATCGGTCCTGCCGATGAAAACCTTTTCAATTACCCAGTTGAATTACAACTTCCAGTTGATCTGGAACCTTCCATCCCAGATCCTATTATCCACCCTCGACCTCTACCAGGAGAGCTAGAAGAATGGTGGACAACTGACTGGCAATTTCAGAACCTCTTAAATAACCCTAATACCTTTTCCCCCAGTTTGACCCTGAGCCTGCACCAAACCCACATATGAGCTCGGAGAACTTGGCTGAGCTTCGTCATTATGGCGAGGAGCTGATAGATGCAGGAAATAGAATCCGAGAAGTGGGAGAGCAGATCTCATGGAAATACGACGAGAGAGCGTCATTTCTGAGACGCCAGCTGATTGTGGGTGCATGATGGTGTGGTTATGTGTTTAATAATAATAAAATAATAATAATAAAAATATAATCATGTAAAATAACTAAAAATAAAACTTTTGTAACATATCGGGTGTGTACGGATGCCTACTAAAATACATAAAATATGGAAATCGCAAAGTCGATAATTTTAGCTATACATGTTAACATGATTATGTGCGATTGCTTTATTATGTTTGATTGATATTTATCTATGCCAATAACTTATATATATATATATATATATATATATATATATATATATATATATATATATATATATATATATATATATTTCATTATCAGTTGGAACATTCCGTCAATGAACCACTTAACGAAGTTAACCAATCCGAACAAAACAATGAAGATCACTTTCTTAATAGGCAAGATATAGAAAATATCGTTGCCCAAGGAATAGCTAATGCTATTCCAGCAATCCTTGCTGTTGCCCGAAATCCAGTTGAACCTCAACCAATTATTCTTAGCAAACGTACTCATGTAGACAACTTCAGTAATAGCATAAATGGAGGCGGCAACCTTAACAATAACGATGATGTGATGCAGACCCCAATTCTTAAAAGAATGAAAGTTGCAACGCCTGGTTGCACTTACAAGGAATTTCTTGCCTGTAAACCGGTCGAATTTGCAGGCAACGAAGGGGCAACTGCTGCACTGCGTTGGTTAGAGAAAACCGAAGCAGTAATTAAAATTAGTAAATGTGCCGAGGAAGACAAGGTCATGTACACGTCGCATCTTTTTAAAGAAGGGGCACTAGAATGGTGGAATACGGTACTACAAGCCAAGGGAAGCGATGTGGCTTATGCCATGAATTGGGAAGAATTTAAGAGACTGGTAGAAAGAAAATTCTATCCAGAATATGAAAAAGAGCAAATGGCGAATAAATTCCTGAACCACCGGATGGTGGATGTGGACTGTCGCGAGTATTCTTCGATATTCTTCGAGTATGCTAGAGTTGTACCAACCCTGGCCTCGCCAGAACCGGTACTTATATCTCGTTATATTTGGGGGTTGATTGGCGAAATCCGTGATATCGTTAAAGCTGCGAAGCCTTGCACCATTGACGATGCAGTGGAATTAGCCAACACTTTGACCGACGGATTGGTACGTACGCGAGAAGAAAATAGAAAAAAAGGAAGTGGCCCAAAAGATTACCCAAGGATTTCGTTTGGGTAACAGTAGTAATTCCAAGAAAAAGTGGACTGGGCAATCTTCCACTGCTCCATTCTGCGGTACCTGTAAAAGAAAGCATTTTGGAAAATGCAAAGGGTATTGCAATTTCTGCAAAATTCTGGGGCATCAAGAGGAAGATTGCAGGAGGAAGAAATCAACAATCTGCTACAACTGTGGAGAAGCTGGACATTTTAGGCCAGACTGCCCGAAACTGGTCAAACCAGCTGACAACAAAGCCAAACCTACAGACGGAGCTACCAAGAAGAATGCAAGAGCATTCCAGTTGACTACCCAGGAAGCCGAGCTAATCCCTGATGTGATAGCTGGTACGTTCCTAGTCCACAACGTCTATGCAAAAGTATTATTTGACTCTGGTGCAAACCAAAGTTTTATAAATACTTCATTCTGCCAAGCTCTTAACCTACCCTTAACCAACCTTAAACAAGTTTTCACTGTAGAAACAGCAGATGGAAATTCTGTTCACATAGATAAAGTTTTGCAACAAGGAAACATAGAACTCTTAAGCCATAAATTTTCTGCAAACCTGTTACCTATGAATTTAGCTGGATTTGATGTTGTGTTAGGAATGGATTGGTTAGTAGCCAACCATGCTCGAATTCTCTGTGATAAAAATTCTATAGAAATTCATACACCCACAGGAGAATTAGTGGTAATTACAGGAGATAGACCACATAAGCCAATGAAATTCATTTCAGTAATGAAAGTGGCTGGTTATTCAAGAAAACCAGGAATAGTGTATATGATTTCGGTAATTATTAACACTAAAGGTAAGGAACTTAAGGAAATTCCAGTAGTATCAGAATACCCGGATGTATTCCCAGAAGAACTACCTGGATTACCACCCGATAGGGAAGTAGAATTTAGAATTCATCTAATTCCTAGAACTACACCGATAGCTAAGGCACCTTATCGGTTAGCACCCACTGAAATGTTAGACCTGAAAAAGTAATTAGATGAATTGCTCAGTAAAGGATTCATACAACCTAGTTCATCCCCTTGGGGAGCTCCAGTGTTGTTTGTGAAGAAGAAAGATGGTTCGATGCGAATGTGTATCGATTATAGGGAATTGAATAAGGTTACAATTAAGAATCGATATCCATTACCTAGGATTGATGATCTTTTTGATCAACTCCAGGGAGCTAGATATTTTTTTAAGATAGATTTACGCTTCGGATACCATAAATTGAAGGTACAAGAAGAAAACATACCTAAAACCGCTTTCAGAACTAGGTATGGTCATTACGAGTTTACAGTCATTCCCTTCGGACTAACAAATGCTCCTTCAACATTTATGGACATGATGAATAAGATTGGTAAACCGTATTTGGATAAATTTGTAATTGTCTTTATCGAAGATATACTCATTTATTCCAAAAGTCAGGACGAACATTATGAGCACTTGAACGCACTCTTAACTTTGTTAAGAAAGGAGAAGCTTTACGCCAAATTCTTGAAGTGTGAATTTTGGCTGCAAGAGGTACAATTCTTAGGACACACGGTGAATCACAAAGGTATTCACGTAGATCCCTCCAAAATAGAAGCGATCACCAAATGGAAGGTCCCGCAATCAGCTATGGAACTTAGAAGTTTTCTAGGATTAGCCAGATACTATAGACGGTTTATTAATGATTTTTCCAAAATAGTTGTACCGTTAACTAAGCTAACCTGTAAAGCAGTAAAGTTCGAATGGGGACCTAGGCAAGAAGAGGCTTTTAAGATTTTAAAGCGAAGATTAACAAACGCCCCAATTCTTTCCTTACCAGAAGGAACAGAAGACTTTGAAGTTTATTGCGATGCTTCTAAGCTAGGATTAGGATGTGTGCTAATGCAACGCAAAAAGGTAATTGCTTATGCCTCAAGGCAATTGTAAAAGCACGAGGAAAATTAGACGACTCATGACTTAGAGTTAGGAGCCATAATTTTTGCCCTTAAAATTTGGAGACATTATCTGTACGGAAGTAAGTTTACTGTCTATACAGACCATAAAAACTTAAGATACATATTTGGGCTAAAAGAATTGAACATGAGGCAAAGGAGATGGATGGAAATCCTAAGTGACTACGACTGTGATATTCAATATCATGAAGGAAAAGCAAATGTAGTCGCAGATGCTCTAAGTCGTAAGTATCATGAAAAGCAAAAGCGAGTTCATGCTCCTAGATTAGATCTATAGTTAGATTTAATGGAACAACTGAAGAATGTCCAGGAAACAGCAATTAAGGATGATGCTGAAGGAATGAAGGGACGGATAAAGGAGTTAGAACAAGGAATTGATGGAATTTAGAAATTCCACAAGAAAAGAATTTGGGTACCTAAGCAAGGAAACTTAAGAGATAAAATTTTAGAGGAAGCCCATAAATCTAGTTATACCATGCATCCTGGTAATAATAAGATGTACCAAGATTTAAGAAATAATTTCTGGTGGATAGGAATGAAAAAGGACATAGCTAGATATGTTTCTAAGTGTCTTACTTGTTCACAAGTTAAGGCCGAACACCAGAAACCTTCAGGGTTACTCCAACAATTAGAAATGCCTGTATGGAAATGGGAACTCATAACCATGGACTTTGTTACTAAGTTACCTAAAACCAGAAAAGGTAATGACGCGATTTGGGTCATTGTGGATCGACTAACCAAATCAGCTCATTTTCTACCCATAAAGGAAACCTTTAGCATGGAAAGATTAGCCAAATTATATGTAGACGAAGTAATATCCTTACATGGAGTCCCACTCTCCATTGTATCAGATAGGGATAGTCGTTTCACTTCACATTTCTGGACTAGTTTCCAGGAAGCAATGGGAACCCGACTAAATTTAAGTACTGCATACCATCCCCAAACAGATGGACAAAGTGAAAGGACGATTCAAACCCTGGAAGACATGCTTAGAGCATGTGTTATAGATTTTGGAGGAAACTGGGATAACCATTTACCTTTAATTGAATTCTCCTATAACAATAGTTATCATTCAAGCATCGAAGCTGCCCCGTTCGAAGCACTGTACGGACGTAAGTGTAGAACTCCAGTTTGTTGGGCAGAAATAAGAGAAAGCCAATTATCAGGTCCTGAAATCATACAAGAAACCACCGACAAGATCACTCAAATCAAGGAAAGACTAAAGACGGCTCGAGATCGCCAGAAGAGTTATGCCAATAATCGACGCAAGCCACTAGAATTTCAAGTGGGAGACAAGGTACTCTTGAAAGTTTCTCCTTGGAAAGGAGTAGTACGATTCGGAAAGAAAGGAAAGCTGAGCCCAAGATACGTAGGACCACTCTCAGTAATCCAGAGAATAGGACCAGTTGCCTATCGCTTGCAACTACCGGAAGAACTAGCTGGAGTACATGATGTATTTCATGTATCTAACCTCAAGAAATGTCTATCGAACGAATCACTAGTAGTCCCTCTTCAAGACATACAGGTGAATGAAAAGTTAAAGTTCGTGGAAAAACCGCTTCAAATAGAAGACAAAAAGATTAAGTTTCTCAAGCACAAAAGACTAGTACTTGTCAAGGTCAAGTGGGATTCGAAAATAGGACCCGAATACACCTGGGAGTTAGAATCAGAAATGAAGCGAAAGTACCCCCACTTATTTCAGTAAATCTCGAGGACGAGATTTTAAATAAGGTGGGGAGGATGCAAGGACCTTCAAAAATGCCCCAAAACAACCCGTAAGTGAAAACCCGGACCCCTGAAACCCTAATGTGCATGAAAAACCAAGAAAACAAGAAATTTGAGTTTTAGGCGGGCCGCGTAAAGGTTAAGCATATCCTTATGCGGGCCGCGTAAAGTTTAAGTGTGGGTTTACGCGGGCCGCGTAAAACCCGAAATCCAGCTATAAATAGCTTGTGCATGGGGCTTTCATACTGTGTCAAAAATTTTGATCAAAAACGAAGTTTACTGCTCAAAATCGAATTTCCAACATAGAGAAACGCTGCTACGATACAGGGTATTAACGCGATCACTGCTACGATACAATGTTCGATCGATTGAAACCAATCCGATGGATGTTTAAGTGCTGCTCGAACTCGGGCTATACTTTTTCATTCGTCATGAATCCGATGGATGTTTAAGTGCTGCTCAAACTCGGGCTATACTGTGTCATTCGTCGTGAATCCGATGGATGTTTAAGTGCTGCTCGAACTCAGGCTATACTTTGTCATTCGTCGTGAGGGTTTTGATTTCGTGAACTTATCGTAAATGTTGTATTAAGTTACTGACCTTGTTTCGTGTGCATTGTTATTTAAATTAGGTTATCAGGCTAATCAGTAGGCTAAACTCTGCCCGTTTAAATCTGCAAAGTGAGTCATTCTCTTTTTATCAACAATGTTTTACAATACTCCAATTATTTTCAAAGTTATAATTACAGGGATTAAGTCGTGGTTATCTTGAATCACTGGCTAGTGGGGTATTGTGCACATTACTAATTTCTCACGGTTAGGTTCATCAACTTAACAGTGATAATCATCACTACTTGGGTGAAAGGACCCAATAGTGGTATGACCATCGTCACCAGGGTGTGACACGGCGCCAGATAAAAATAAGATAGTAGCCATTGTAATCGCTCTTATGCTGTAATTTATAACTAATGTGTCGTTTTATTCAACCTGAATGACTCGCCAGTATTTCCCTGCTGATAAAATATTTTTCAAAACATGTTTCAGGTGACCTACTGTGAATCAAGGAAAACGTGCTACGGAGCACTAACAAGCTTGAAGTGGTGGCTCAGTAAAATAAATAAACATGTTTTGTAAAACAGGGAATTTCCTCGGGAAATTCCTCTATTGTAAATTATGGGGTTGATCCCAAATTTTGAAATAAAATAATTGGGCATTTTCAAGTTTTAAAAGATCCTGTTAAACTTCCGCTGTCAACTCAAATAATAAAATACCACGGATTTCTGTCCCGCGGCTCCTGGACCGGGTTACATCGGGACGGGGGCCGTGACACACACTAGTGTACTCAGGGTGCGGAGCAACCAAACTCGCACTCGGGGCGTGGGCGATGGGCGCAATGTGGCGCTTTGATAGCGCACTTTGCACTTCGCACGCTTGCAACACCGCGAGCCGCCTTTTTTATTTTTTACCACACGCGCATGGTGAAGCACAGGAGCTGCAAGGACCAGGTGGCAGGTCAACCTTTGCGAATGACATGGAAGGCGGGCGCACGGGTACATAGCGTATGACCAGGCTGGTCGGCGCGCGATGGCGCATGGGCACGGTTGTGACGCGCGCGGCGCACCAAAGTGAGCCAGTATGACGCGACTGTGTGGCGTGATCATATAGGTTCACTGGTGAAGTGGCGCATGCGCGTATGAGTGGTGCAGACCTGTGCGCGCGCATGAAAGTGAGACAAATTGGCGCACGCGCACCAGAGTGTTTGTCCTGCGCGCGCGCGTGACAGAAGCTTCCGAGACTTTAATGACAGAGAAGTTTCACTTCAGCATTTGAAACAGACGAGTCAACGGTTTTGACTGGGAATTAAATGACGAATTACAGTGCATTGAAGATGTTTAATGCAATTTAATTCTCTCATTTAAATCAATTTTTGCGGTTTCATCTTAGATACTGTATAAATACAACATCTCATCCACTGTAGAAAGACTAGTAACATCAACAACTTATGCAAAATTCCCTCTGCATACTTCTGATCTTTTCACTTCTTGTCTCAAGGTATTCTTCGGGTCCTCGAGCCAACTCCGGCAGTACTTCTGCTTTGGCTGTTGTACCCTGAGAAACAAAACGAGTTCTCTTGGGAGACTCAGAATTCGTTTTAAGGGCCCTGTGTTAGACATAACCCTCAGCCTCAAACTTTTTCTACTTCATCTTATGTTCTTGTATTCTATTTATTTCAGTTGTAATAGTTCTATAATTTCCTGCTTTCTTTAATTTCTGTATTGTAATCATTTAATAAACTTTTTTATTTTATTTATACACGAAGAATTCCTACAATCTCTGATGCGGTTATTGGCTTACCAGGAACACACTTTTACATGTTTTCCGTTACATACACACGGAACTGATCAACATGTGGTCTCAGAGCATATGTAGTTCAATCAGTTTTGTTTTGTTTTCCTTAGATCTGGAATTAAAACTGGAAAACGAAACTTGATGAAAAATGTTTTTACAATGTTTCACATTTTTTTTATAATTGGTATATCACGTTTTCTGTTCAAAATTCTGAAAAATAAGAATGTTTTATGCTAACTAAAATCAGGTCTATAATATCATTAGAACCCAAGATCTTATAAAATTCCAAAATGTGTTTACATTTGAGTTTAACGTTTTAGATTCTAGATTTTTTATGTATTTTACCGGTTAAAATTTTCGATGGTGTTATTCATGTTCATCACAATTATCAAAAATTATAATATGTTTTGGTTCAAATCAGAATTGAAACCTGTTTTAAAACAATTAGGAAAATAATTTTTAAATCAAATGATAAACTAAAAGATTTAAGTAAATCATTAAAAGATTTGAATCTCATTAAAAATTGGGAAGCATATATAACTTTTAATCCCTAAAAGATTTTAACTAAATCTTATCATTATCCTCTTAATTTTCAAAATAAATTTAAGGGATTAAGTTAGTTTTCGGATTATATAGGTTAATTGGTTTTCAGAATTTTATAATTTTACGAGTTCATTTATAGAGAACTCATAATTTTCTAGAGGACTCGGATCTCATAAACCTAGAGGTCTCATAAACTAGAGAACCTGTAAAACTAGAAATCTTATAAACAAGAGAACTCAAAACTAGCAAACTTATAATTCCTGTAAATTCAATTATCGAGAACACTAAATCTCGAGAACTAACATATTTTCTTGAGAACTCGCCTTTTCTCGTGAACTATTTTTTTTTTCTAAACTCAATTGCCTGCAAACTCTTATTGAGAACTCTTACTGAAATAGTTTTGTTAATGCTTATGTAAATGAAACCTTTTACAAAACTAAATAGCTTAACTTAAATTAGCTTTGGATGATTTACTTCTGCCCAAATGTGATGTGCTACATCTATTTATTCATTCAAGTATAACTAAAAGCTATGTTAATTGTGCCTTATATTCATGAATGTCTCATTTCTGCCCAAAGGTGATGTGTTACATTGATGTCTACCATAATTGACCTGTGCCTAATTAAGATAATTGTTCCACTTTTGCCCAAAGGTGATGTGTTACAACTGTTTTGCACGCATACTGTCACAACCCCCGGCCCCTATCTCCTAGGAATGGGCGGCCGCGAGCCAATATCAGTGGTATCGGTGTTTATCAGTTTGGCAGAGGAATTTATATCAGGACCGTAGTTAGGAAATATTTTATCAGAGTAAAATACCACATTTTTATAATACCAAATACATGGGATAAACCCAAGTTTCCGATACAAACATGTTTATAGGGATAAACCCTAATTTATTGAATTAAAACATTGTCTTTATTTAGGTAACTTTTATAGCCATATTTTCCAAGTCTTCAGTGCTGTCCAGCTGGCTTCTATTTGGCTCTCACATTTTGTTACCTGAAACGCGTTTTAAAAACATTTGTCAGTGGGAAATACTGTTGAGTGAATCCCAATTTAATCAAGACAGGTTTTATCATTTTACAGCGTTGAAGGCGATCTTTCAATTATATTTGTTTCCAATTCTTACTTTAATTACCACCCGCGACACTGTCAATCCTGACTTGTGACAATGTTACTACTCACAGTGTAGTAACAAATTTTGTATACAAAACCCCAACATACCGACGATAATTGTAGAATTACAAATACTCAATCACTGCTAATTAAAATGTAACTCCTTTGAGGTTTTGTAAAAACAGTTTACAAAAAGGTTTCACAAAAAGGAGATTACTCACCTTGCTATTTTAGATTTTTCCCTTTGGTTTCCTGGTTTTAATCTATTAATTAAACAATGCACATGTGTTAGTATAATAACCCATTTTACATTAGTCATACCCTCCCCGAGACAGAACTCCAACGACTACGTCGGGCAGAACCTAGCTGTTACGGAGCACTAGATCAATCGGGCAGCGTATCTAATACGTAACTGGGGGTTATAAAACAACCAACGAGGCAGAGCTTCGCTAATTAGGGGGGGGGCATTATGCCCGGGTATTATGCCTATACTTCAGAAATTGAGAGAGAAGTCGAGAGAATGAACGAGTTGCAACTGAAGCCTGAACTCCAAATATATAGGGCCTGATCGGCCATTTACCGCGCCCCGAGTAAGCCGAAGACGAAGTCTTCACGGCCCGTGACGTAGGGTATGTAGGGCCTAGCTTGGCTGACTCAAAGGGGTAGCCTCGACACGCGTTGTGACACGTGGCGGCAAGGAGTACAGGTGGGTGGCTAGCTGTCGTGCCCCGCGACAGAGTCGCTTATGGCCTTCGCGGCCCACGAGCGCCCCTAAGATTTTGATTTTAATTATTTTTTATAAAATTAAAGTATTTAGGGCTTATTATACGTATACGGGGTGTATTTTAGATCGTATAGGGGTGTTCTAAATATTTTAGGAGTGTCAGAAATATTTTAGGAGGGTTGTTATATACTCCCCACCTTGTTTTAGAACTCGTCCTCGAGGTCTACTGGAACAGGTGTGGGTATTTCTTCTGCAGCTCTGATTCAAGCTCCCACGTGTATTCTGGTCCTCTCTTAGAATCCCATTTCACTTTAACCAGAACTGATCTCTTGTGCTTGAGATTCTTGACTTTCCTGTCTTTAATTTGTAGAGGCTTTTCTACAAACTTAAGCTTCTCATTTACCTCTATGTCCTTAAGAGGTACCACTAATGATTCATCAGCTAAGCACTTTTTGAGATTACATACATGAAATACATCATGTATTCCTGCCATTTCCTCTGGCAACTGTAGCTGGTAAGCTATAGGTCCAATTCTTTTAATAATCTCAAAAGGTCCAACATACTTGGGACTTAGCTTTCCCCTCTTGATGAATTTTACCACTCCTTTCCAAGGAGAAACGTTTATTAATACGTTGTCTCCTACTTGAAACTCCAATGGCTTTCGCATGTTATCAGCATAACTCTTTTGGCGATCGCGTGCTGCTTTTAGTCTTTCCTTGACTTGAATAATCTTGTCTGTGGTTTCTTGTACGATCTCTGGTCCAGATAATTACTTTTCTCCAATTTCTGCCCAACAGACTGGGGTTCGGCACTTTCGTCCATAAAGTGCTTCAAATAGTGCAGCATTGATACTTGTATGATAGCTGTTATTATAAGAAAATTCTATTAATGGTAGATGATCATCCCAATTTCCTCCGAAATCAATTACACAAGCTCTAAGCATATCTTCCATTATCTGAATTGTCATTTCGCTTTGTCCGTACGTTTGAGGAAGATAAGCGGTGCTTAGATTTAACTTGGATCCCAATGCTTTTTGGAAACTTGTCCAAAAATAAGAAGTAAAATGACTATCTCTGTCAGAAACAATTGATAAAGGAATTCCTTGTAATGAAACTATTTCATTTACATACAACTTGGCTAACTGTTCCATACCGAATGTTTCCTTCATTGGTAGGAAATGAGCAGATTTGGTTAGCCTATCTACAATCACCCAGATTGTATCATTAACTTTTCGTGTCTTGGGTAATTTGGTAACAAAGTCCATTGTTATCAATTCCCATTTCCATACAGGCATTTCCAGTTGATGCAACAAACCTGAGGGTTTCTAATGTTCAGCCTTGACCTGTAAACAAGTTAGACATTTGGAAACATAAGCTGCTATATCCTTTTTCATTCCTATCCACCAAAAATTCTTTCTTAAGTCTTGATACATCTTATCACTTACAGGATGTATCGTATACTTAGATTTATGGGCTTCTTCTAATATTCGGTGGCATAGATTTCCTAGTTTAGGTATCCACATCCTTTTCTTATGGAATCTCTAAATTCCATCTGTTCCTTGTTCTAATTCCTTGATCATCCCTTTCAATTTTCAGTGTCGTCCTTGATTACTGATTCTTGTACGACTCTAATTTGCTCATTTAAATCTATCTGCAGATTTAATTTAAGAGAAAGTACTCTTTTTGGCTTTTTGTGATACTTTCGACTTAAAGCATCAGCTACTACATTAGCCTTTCCTGCATGGTACTGGATACTACAATCATAATCGCTCAGAATTTCCATCCAGCGTCTTTGTCTCATATTCAACTCTTTTTTCCCAAAAATGTACCTTAAACTCTTATGATCAGTGAAGACAACAAATTTATTTCCATATAAATAGTGTCTCCAAATCTTAAGGGCAAAAATTATGGCTCCTAATTCTAAATCATGGGTTGAATAATTTTCTTCATTATTCTTAAGTTGTCTAGATGCATAGGCTATAACCTTTTGACGTTGCATCAACACACATCCATAACCTAACTTTGAAGCGTCACAATAGACTTCAAAGTCTTTGGTTCCTTCTGGCAACGCTAATATGGGTGCGTTGGTTAGTCTTTGTGTTAGGATCTGAGTTTGCTAGATTGTGTTTGTTTAATAAGAATGAAGATGAAACAGAGATTAAATGTAGCGGAAATATGAAATAAACTTTTAACACACAATCAATGGAATAATAAGTTTAAGCAAACATGTTTCTCATTGAATCGAATGATTGTATTTATTACAAAGATCAATTACAATGCATGCATGCACAAATCTCCCCCTCATCCCGAGCTCACTTGATTGTTTGTACAGAATGACTTGGTGAAGAAGAGCTGATAGAACAGTACAGAATACTGTTCTATTTATAGTACAGAATAAGCACCGAGCATCTTTGGCTGACGTCACCATTAAAGTGACATCTAACCTCCTAACAACCTACAACCACTGATGCAAACTACTGATTTACAATAAAACAATACAAAACATAACTAAACTACTAATTCTTCATTCCACTGTTATAGCTCCAGCAGTGCTTTGAGTCTTCAGCAGTACTTGAGATACATCAGTAGATTGAGCATCGGCACTTTAATCTTCAATAGTCTTTAGATCAGCAGCAGTTGTAATGATCAGTACTTTGGGTCATCAGATGTTAGGGCCACTGTCAAGGGGAAAGATCTGTTACAAAACAACTGCTTATTAAGGATCCACTGTTCTGAACCAGTTTTGGCTTTATCAACTATTCCTTTTTAGGGTTCAATCCCAACAATCTCCCCCTGGAAAAGATGATGCCAAAACTCTTCATTATTTCAGATCTTTATTGCCTCATCAAGAATTCCCTAACTTGCCCTTTGAATTGTAATTCAAAGTTCATGGAATCCTCATCATCCTCATCCGTGCACAGTGTAAGCTCAATGAGATCTTGTAAATCTTCTACACTCAGGCCAAGTGCATCTTCCCTTGATATATGCTTCACTTCACCACTGGACTTGAGCAATATCAATATGTGGGTCTTTTGTTCAGACTTCCACCTTAGTATCTTTGAGTTCAGTGGGTTTCTTGGGAGAGTTTTTATTTTTGTTGAGTTTGGAGATGGAGGTCTGCTCAGAACCTTTTTGGCTATATCTTGAAGCTTTGCTGAGTCAGTATCCTCTAGAACCATTCTTTTGATAGCCTCTTTAAAATACTCAGCTTCTTTTTCTTTATCTTCTGCATCAGTCTGTTTTTGCCTCTTTCTTTGGTTCAAAGCAATGATGGAGGTGTTAGATGATGTGAACAGTGGTTCAGAAGAGAGGGCCTGCTGCTTTGGCTTATCAGTGGTTTTGTAAACTGGTTTCTTTGGAGCAGTGGGGTCCTTTTTTCTTAGCTCTTCCAGCCTTTTGTAGGTCTGATCAATATTCTGCTTTGACCATCTTGCTATCTGCCTAGTTGTTCCATATTGTGCTGCAACCAACTCTTCTCTCTTCCTTTTGTACTCCAAGGTAAGATCAGCAATTTTCTTATTGTATTTGCTCCTGTTTGGTGCTGATCTTTTCATACCTAGATCATTTTTGATTCTTTCAATTCTTTTAAGTTCTGCCTTGAGAGCAATGCGTAGCCAGTCTTGGAATTGTTCAGCTTTGGCAGGGTAAAATTTTTCACTCATGATAAGTTCCAAGATATCTTTTCGCAGATCTATTTGTAAATCAGCATCTGGAGGCAGATTAGAGATCTCTTTACTCAGGTCTCTTGCATAGTCTTCTAATTTTTTAACTTTGATGAGCAAAAACTGTATTCGACTTGAGATGGCATTATCACCCTCCCCTTTGCATTCATATTTGGCTCTTATTTCAGCTTGTCTGGCTTTGAGTTTCAAGTATTCATCCATGTTGTTTGGATCTCTAAAGCCAACAAGAGAAGGGAATTTCCTTTTTGAAGGGTCATCCACTAGGTAGAACTGTTTCATTTCATCTTTTACTGCATGTAACTCTAGTGGATAACTGGCTGCTACTGGTAAAACATCAGCAGGATTATATCCTACCAATGTTGTTGGATCTTTGATTGGATTGGCCATTTTTGGAGGAATGAATGGTTGGAGTTTGATCACATTGTAAGGTGTGAATGATATTGGGGTTGGTGCTGGTATGTCATCATCATGCACCTGAAACTTTCTTTTTCTGGTATACACCTTTTTGGGAGAAGGTGATTTTGTCTGAATTTTTGGAGCAGAAAGAGTTATAGCTTGGGTAGGATTGTTTGAGGTGATGGGTGACTGACTAACAGCTGTTGAAACAACTGGTGTCTCAACCACTGTTGTCACTACAACTGTTGATGTATCAACTGTTCTCTTCTGCACTTTGGCAGGTGGTGTTTGTAGTGGAGATGTATTTTGTGGTCTGACAGTGGATTGAGTGGTGGATGGTAAAATGGCAAGGGCAGTGGTTGAAATAACATTTGTTGAAACCACTAAAGTATCAACAGCTGTTGATACAACAGGTGTCTCAACATCTGTTGGCTTTGTGGTTTGATGTGAGGAACTTTTAGGGATTTGAGGAGTAGGTTTAGTGGTTTTGGAAGGTGTGGTTTTGGGTTGGCTAACCTTTCTGGTAGTCGTTCTTCTTTTGGTGGTAGAAGTACCCTGCTCTTCCTTAGTCATCAAAACCTTTTTCTCCTTTTCAAATCTTTTCTCTCCCTTTCTTTTCATTCTCTCTTTTCTGTCTGCTTTTTGTTCAGCAAAGGCATTGAAAGTCACATCAACCTTTTTAGAACCATCTGGCCTTGGAATTTCTGCCACAGGTTTAAACTTTGGATCTGGTGGTAGATATAAACCTTCCTTTCCTTTCTTCCCTTTCTCCCCCTTTTTGGCATCATCAGGGTTTTCAACAAAAACAACTGTAGGAGGAGAAGTGCCAGGGTTTGAAGTAAATGAGCTTTTATGGCTTTTATATCAGCTTGAGTATCCTTATACCTAGCTTCCATCATGTTTCTGAATATTTGGAGCTGGATTTCATGCTGTTGATCAGCATATTGACTTTGTTGATGAAGCATAGGTTGAAATAAGTGCCATAGCTCAGTGGGAGATGGAGCAGATGTTGCAGCAGTGGATGAAGTCTTTTGAGATTGTAACAACTGTTGCAGCATATTTTTTATATCTGCCACAAATGTTTCAATCTTATCAACTCTCTCCGTCAATTCTCTATATTTTAAACCATCACCCAACTTAATGGGATCATCTGATATCCCACGAGCAGTAGTTGTATCAGCAGTTGACTTAGGGAAAGTTTCCCAAAAATCATCCACTGATGCCCCTTGTTCTTGGTACTGGGGACTTCTTTCCTCAGCAGTGGTTACCAGAGTAAACACACCAGTGGGTATTGGATACACACCAGTGGTCACCTTGGTTCCCAATGAAGAAATTGCCTTCAAGGGAGCCTGAGTGATGAAACAACTGGCCAGGTGTAAATCAGTGGATTCAACACCTGTAGTTGCTGCTCCACTTGAACTTACACCAAGAGTTACATGTAACTCATGGGGTGTAACCTCCTCAGCTGTTGATGGGTTAGCAAGGGTAGAGGAATCAGACTCAGTCACTTATTGAAGTATGTTCTCAGCGATTGGTTGTTGAGAAGAACTAATTTGTGTCTGATCCATATCCAATGCATTCAACAGGGGTATAATGGATGGTGGAATTTGTGCAGTGAGGATTGGGGTTGAAAGAGAATTTACCCCGGGAGCAGGGCTGTGGAAGATGGATTTAAGTGAATCCAGAGCTTCATAATTTGGTGTCCCTGTGGATACAACCTGATCCTTTTGTGAGGATGCAGGAGAAGTTTTAGGCTCAGGTTGAGATCTTTCTTCCAACTGCTGTGAGGAAGTAGCAGCAGTGGTTATTGGTGACTTTTGTGTTGTCACAGGAATAACTTCTGGGATCTCATCTTCCAGAAGAACCTTTTTGGATGGTTTGGGGGGCTTTTGGGATTTTTTCTTGATTGACTTTTTGGTGATTTTTGGTGTGGGTTTCACAGCAGTGGGTCTGCTGCCTTGATCACCAGGAGCAGTGGGCTCAACAGCAGCAACCTGAGGAGCAGAGGTTGTCTCAGCTAAATTCTACTCAGGTTCCTCTGTTTGTGTTTTAGAAGGTTTTGACAGCCTTGTAAAGGTTTCAGAAGATAGGCTACTTATTTGAAAAGGATTTCATTGGATAAGCACATATGCATTATCCTTTGGGATTTTCTTTTGTAAGTAAAAACTTAAAAACCTGGGAAACAGCAAAAATAGATTTTTCTTTTCTTTTATATTAGAAACATTTTTAACCATGGCATTGAAAATCTCTTGGGAGTACTTAAAATTTTCTTTTGCCATAATAGTATAGCCCAAGTATTGGATTTTCAATTGTATTTCACTAAAAGTTGTAGTTTTATTTGAAACACACATGAGAAGGGTATGGAATAAAAATCTCATGGGAGGTGGAAAACTTCCCTTTTGCAAAGTATCTTTTTTCATTTGTTCCTCATACCCTCTCTCAAGTAAATCAGTTTGGTATTCTTCCTTTGGGAAAGAATTTTTACCTGTGTGATCATTCATTTCAAAAATTTCAGAGATTGATTGTGGTGTGACTTCCACTTGAATTCCTCCTACTGTTGAAGTAACAGCCCAAGGCTTTTTGTCTTGAACTTCAGTTTTTGAAATTTTCCAAAAATCACGTAGGGTTTCAATGTAGATGGGTGCGTTGCACGTTAACAAAGTTTTGTACTTTGATGAGGAAAGAGCATCTATGACGGAGTGAAAATCAGTGTTTTTGCTTGATTTTTCAAGCGTACACAAATAATTATGAGGAGTTTTGAGTGGGAGAGCCATGGTGATTCGCGATTTGGAGAAGAAGAAAATGGATAGAAGAAGATGAAACCGTTTTTGAAAGGAATTTTGAATTCGATTCGACATTGAAAACCCTATTTGGGGTTTTGATCAAGGTATTATAAAGTGAAAGAGTGAATGCAGACGTGGCAGTGGTTCCAAAGATCTGACAGCTAAGTACTGTCCATGTGACAATCTCTGATGAATAATGGATGACAGTTGTTTAGGAAACCACTGATGATCAATATCAGTGGTTTACAGTGGTGAAAATGAAAACAGTGGCTGACTTTTAACTATCAATTGATAGCCATCAGTGGGTTAAAACACTGAGGTTTGACAACAGTGATTAACAATGAAAATGAAGGAACAGAGGTTGACTTTTAGCAGTGGATGATATCAACAGATCAGATGTTTGAACCAAAACAGTGGTTATGACAGACTTTTAAGGGTTAATGAAAAATTTCATTTTTAACTATTTTTAAGGATGGATTTTTGATTTTCTGAAAACATTTTAATGCTTTATTCATAGAAAAAACAGGATTTTGCCTGTTATTCCATGTTAAGCATGCCAATCCTAGAAATCAAGCTTTCAAAGCTAGATGTGTCTAATGCTTTGGTTAGCACATCTGCCAGCTGATCTTTAGTTGGAACATGGTGCAGAGAAATCAAACCTTATCCCTCACAAAATGATGTCTTATGTCAATGTGCTTGGTGGTTGAATGTGAAACTGGATTTTTGATGATATTTTCTGCTGCTTAACTGTCCAACATAAGTGGTGTTTTCAAAGCAGTGATACCAAAATCCAGCAACTGATTTTGAAGCCATAACAGTTGGGCTGTGCAGCTTGCAGCAGCAATATATTCTGCCTCAGCAATGGATGTTGAAACAGCTGCTTGCTTTTTGCTTTGCAAAGACACTAAGCAATTGCCTAGGAATTGGCACCCTCCTGATGTGGACTTCCTTGTTGTGTTACATCCAGCAAAGTCACTATCTGAGAAACCTGAAAGCTTGATATTTCCATTAGCTGGTTACCAGATACCAAGTGTGGGAGCACCTTTTAGGTATCTGAATATCCTTTTTACAGCAAAAAGATTTGACTTTCTAGGGGCTGATTGGGATCTTGCACAAACACATGTTGAAAACATGATATCTGGCCTAGATGCAGTTAGGTACAATAAAGACCCAATCATGCTTCTATACAAAGTTTGATCAACCAAATCATCCTTTTCATCAGACATGACTATTTTGTTGGTTGCTATGGGTGTACTACATGGCTTGCAATCATTCATCTCAAATTTGGTTAAAAGTTCTTTTGCGTATTTTCTTTGATGAATGAAAGTGCCATTTTGTAGTTGCTTTACTTGGAGACCAAGAAAGCACTGTAGTTCACCCATTGCACTCATCTCAAACTCAGCTGTCATGAGTTGTCTGAACTCTTCACACATTTTAGAACATGTGCTTCCAAAAATGATGTCATCCACATAAATCTGGACAATCATCAAATCTTTCCCTCTCCATTTTAAAAACAATGTTTTATCAATTTTACCTCTAGTGAAACCAATAGAGAGAAGAAAGGTGGAAAAAGTTTCATAGCAGGCTCTAGGTGCTTGTTTCAAGCCATACAAAGCTTTATTTAGCTTGTAGACATGATTTGGATAAAATGGATCCTCAAAGCCAGGAGGTTGACAAACATATACCTCTTCTTGAATCTTACCATAGAGGAAAGCACATTTGATATCCATTTGAAACACCTTTATGTTGTGGTTGACAGCAAAGGCCAAGAACAGTCTGATAGCTTCCAATCTTGCTACAGGGGCAAAAGTTTCATCGTAGTCAATACCCTCTTCCTGTCTGTAACCTCGAACCACAAGCCTAGCTTTATTCTTGACAACAATGCCCCTTTCATCAGTTTTATTTTTGAAGACCCACGTTGTGCCAATAGGACTTACATCTTCTAGCAATGGTACAAGCTCCCAAACTTGTTATCTTTTAAACTGTTGGAGCTCTTCATGCATAGCTTATACCCAACTGTTGTCTTTTAGTGCCTCTTGGTACTTGACAGGTTGATGAAGTGATAGAAAGCCAACAAAAAGACAGATGTTTTGGGATTGGCTTCTTGTGAGCACCCCTTCACTGGTGTTGCCAATGATTTGGTCAAGTGGATGAGACTTCAAGAATATTAGATCTTCTTTGTATGGAACAATGGCATTTAAGGGTGAGGGCTGCAGATGTGAATCATCTGAGCTAACCACTGATGGTGACCTTGATGATCCAACAGGGTCTTGAAATGGAGGTGGAGGAATAGGAGGAAGTGGTGTGGAAACATGTTGATTTTTATCCACTGTTTGAGGATTTTTATCAACAGTGTTTGATGATGTGGAAGCAGGGGTTAAAGGGCTACTTTGGTCAACAACTGTTGAGGTAGCAGTGGTTGAGCTTTGACAGCTGTTTTGAACATCTGCTGCTTTGGAAATGGATGTAAACTTCTATTGTGGAATGATGATTTCATATCCATTGTCTGATGGAGGAGGTTGAGATGGACCTGCACTGTTAGTCTTGACAGAAACATATTCCAAAGTAAATTTATCAAGATCAAATAACTCAGCAGAGTTTGCAGGGATTTTCATTGAAGAAAGTTCATTGAACTTTACATTCAAAGTCTCTTCCACTGTCTTAGTCCTAGTGTTAAACACTTTGTAGGCCTTAGAAGTGGTTGAGTATCCCAAAGGATAACCACAATCAACTTTCGCTGCAAATTTTGAAATGGAATCTTTTAAGTTTAAAATGAAGCATGGGAAGCCAAAGACTTTGAAGTATGAGATCAGTGGTTTGATTTTATACAGAATTTCATAGGCAGTCTTTTGATGCCTGTGGTTTATTAAAACTCTGTTCTGGACATAGCAGGCAGTGTTTACAGCCTCTGCCCAGAAAGTTAATGGCAAACCTGAATCTGCAAGCATGGTCCTGGCAGTCTCAATCAGTGTTTTGTTCTTTCTTTCAACAACCCCATTTTGTTCAGGTGTCCTTGGAATGTTGTACTGCCTTACAATTCCTTTTGACACACAAAACTCATCCAACTCCCTATTTTTAAATTATGTGCCATTGTCACTTCTAAATACTTTTACTGACAGGTCAAACTGCTTTTCAACCTGTTTGAGAAAGTCTTGCAATATGCCTGCAGTCTTATCTTTAGAATGTAAGAAATAAGTCCATGTAAACCTAGAATAGTCATCTACAATTACGAAACAATATCTTTTCTTTGTAAGACTCATGACTTTACTGGGCCAAACAGATCCATGTGCAGCATTTGCAAGCACTTGGTTGTTTTGGACTCTTCAATGGACTTAAAAAAGCTTTTATGTTGTTTTCCTTTTAAACAGGAAACACAATGCTCAGGACAGGTGAATAATTTTTGTGGAAGACCTCTTACAAGGCCCTGATTTGACAAATCAATGATTTTCTTGAGATTTGTGTGCCCCAATCTTCTGTGCCATAGTTCTGTCTCTTTGTTAGAGGCAGCTGAGAAAAGACAGGCATCAGTTCTGGGGCTCTCTTTTGACAGATCAACAACATAAACATTGCCACTCCTTTGAGCAACAAGTTGGGTTTTTCCTTTTTTTATTATTTCTTTAATCTTTTTAACCATTTCTAGTCCAACAATCCTACAGCATTCCTTAGTAAAAAATGATCCATAACCTTTATCACTCATTTGTGAAACACTAAGGAGGTTGAATTTTAGATTCTCTATCAGATTGACATTTTCAAACTTAACTTTGCCAGATTGTACTGTAGCAGAACCCATCACCTTCCCTTTACTATTATAACCAAAGGATATATCACCCCTCCATGAGTTTTGAATTCTTTGAGTAGGGCTCTACATCCAGTTATGTGCCTAGAGCCTTCACTATCTACATACCAAAAACTATTTAAGCATGCAGAAGCTCCCTGCACATCAAGTAAATAATTAGTTAAGGAGGGTATCCAAAGCCAATAAGGCTTTGGATGGGGTCTCAACAGTGTCTATGTTAAGTTTAGGAACATGGACAGTGGTTAGTTCAGGGGTTTGGATAGTTTTTGGAACACTTTTCTCTAACCACTGTTGGGGACCATTTCCTATCTGTTGTTGGTATCCAAAAGGATGCCTGTTCACTTTTGGTTTAGAAGGCTTTTTGTAAACCTCATAAACATGTGGGACCCTTGGGTATGGAGGTTGGCCTTAACCTCTTTGATATTGATTGGCAGGGGGTGCATCTCTTTGATATTGATATTGTTTTGTAACAGCTGTTTGGATAGGCACAAAAGATGGTTGTTTCTTGACTTGTGAACTTGATGAACTCATGAATGTTTTTGAAGTGTATTCTTCCTTTTTGACATCAAAGGTTTTAAGATACACACATTCCTGAGTGAGATGGTTTGTTTTACCACAGATGATGCAGCTTTTTGAAGGCACAATGGTACTTGTTTTGTTGATGTCATAAGCTTTTAAATGAAAACAATCTTTTGTCAAATGATTCTTCTTCTCACAAAAGTCACAAAACAAGTTTTTAATCTTTTCTTTTCTTCTTTTCAGACTCCTTTGCAACAGAGTTTTGAACCACTGTTGGGATGTCCTTAAGAGGAATGACCTTGGCCTTTGGAGCTTTGACACCATCCACAGTTGTGAAATCCATGGGTTTAAAATTTTCAAGGAGGTCACACTCATCAGACCATGTGGGTTTGAATTGGTACTTCTGAATCTCCTCAAAAGTTGTGGAGTGCACTGATCTTTCAACAGTGATTTTGTTTCCATTTTTATCAGTTATTTTAACTTCTTGACCATCCTTGTTGGTGGGTATGATTTCAAAAGTGGTTTGAACAGATTCATTTGCAGCAGTGTTTTCAACTTGGTCATGTTTTCTAAAACCTACACCAAATTTTACATTCCTTTTGATCTGTTTTTCAAGCATAACTTCATAACCTTTGCAGGATTCCACCTATTTTTCACATGTAATTTGGGTGGATTCCAACTCCTTTTTACAGGACTGATATTTATCTTTTATTGCCTGAAGTTGGTCCTTGGTTATGCTATGCTCATGTTTGAGGCTGCAAATCTCATTTTCTTTTTCAGACAATTTGATTTTCAATTCTTTTAAAGATTTTTCAAATTGTAATTCATCAATTAACATCTTATCTCTAAGGTTTTCATTCACCTCCTTGACATTTGCAAATGCTATGATGCATTTGTCTGTACAAAGGTTTTTAAGAACCTGGGGTGATACCTTAGTTGCAGCCATCATGGCACAATCACAGACATCTTGACTTTCTTTTGACTTCTTTTCATCACTTTCTTCTTCCTTCTTCTCATCTTCTTCAACAGACCAGGGGTCAGACAGTGGTTCTATCAGAGGTTCTGAATTTTCTCCCAACAGTTGTTCATTCATCACAATAGTAACCACTGCTTCAGCAATTGTATCCACTGTTTCTGCATTGGATTCTCCTTCTTCAGTCTCCAGCCCTTCTGAGATAGTCTCTAATGCTATAAAACAGAAATCATCACTAGAAACATCATTTTTAGCATATAGAGCAAAATTTTCATCTCCTAATTCATCAAGCAAGCTACTCCAATCAACAAAGCCTTGGGTAAAGAAGCTTTGCTGATCTATTTGAGCAGATGTTTGGGTAGCTTGTTGAGGTGCAACTTGTTGTACCTGAACCTGAGGAGCTGGGGCCTGGATATACTGTATTTGAGGAGTAGGGGTTTGGACAAAATGCACTGGAACAGGTGTTGCAGGGTGTGCATAGTGAGCAGTGTTTACATGAGTAGCAGGGGTACTTTGGTAATAATGCACAGTGTTTTGTGAACTCTGAGGTCTAGGACTAGGATGTGTTATGATTGGTCCACTGTTTTGTGACCTACACTCTCTAGCAAAGTGTCCTAACCTGTTACACTTGTAGCATTTTATCTTTGATTTATCCAACCCTACTTTCAAATTCCCATGTAACCCTGGAAATTTTCTCCCTGTTCTCTTATAGAATTTGCTGGTTCTAACACTCAGCAGTGCAAGTTGGTGTAAGATGTCCATTTCCTCCTGATCAGTAGGATCAAAATACTGGAGATCATTGAGTTCAAAGCATTGACTGTTAGGGTTCTGGTTTTCACTACTAGCTGTGAAAGCATAGTTAATTGAGTAAGAATCAGAGTTATCGAAAGCTCCTCCAGCAGTTATGTCAATATAATGATCATAACCCTGATCCTTACTACTACCAGAATCCTCTTGACCAAGAAGTGCTGTGCTACCAAATGTGTAGTCATCAGCAACCTTCTCTGACTCCTGTAACTTCTTTTTCTGGTTCAACTCTCTCTCATAGGTGAGGAGTCTACCATGAAGTTGAGTCAGTGTCAACTCTTTAAACCCAACTGAGTTTCTGGTTACAAAAGCAATTGTGTCCCATTTTTCAGGAAGTGACCTTAGAAACCTACTATTTAGAGTTGATTTAGAAAATTCAACATTAACAAGTTTCAGTTCACTTATGAGACAACTAAAACGTTCAAACTCCTGTGTTAATGATTCACCCTTAATATGACAAAAGGTTTCATACTGTTGATTCAAAACCTCCCTATTGTTTTCAATCACTTCTTCAGTACCACCAAACTGTTCCTTAAGTGCATCCCACAATTCCTTGGCACTGTTACAGTGTAACAGCCTAGCATAAATTTCATTTGGGAGTCCTGATGCAACTATGCTAAATGCTTTGGCATCCAGTTCAGTTTTTTGAAAATCCTGGTCGGAATAGTTTTCAATTTTCTTAGGTTCAAAAACTTTTGGATCCTCCGCACTCGGCACCATTGGAACGTGTGGTCCAAAGATAACCGACTTCCAGCACCCTGTATTTTGTTGAGCTAAGATGTGACCCATCCTACGCTGCCAGATGTTATATTCAGATCTGACCAACATAGGTGGTTTCAAAAGTGAGCCAGTGTTGTGAGTGTCTTGTGGTTGTGACGCCATTCTGGTTGTTTTACAGGCACTGAATAATCAACTTTGTACGTGATTATACCTTACTCTGTTTTCAACTAAAAACGAACAATCGAAAGTATCAACGAAATTGAGCTGAACTTTTACGTCAAAATGATTGTTAGATCAAATTTGACTGTCCTTGCTCTGATACCAATTGTTAGGATCTGAGTTTGCTAGATTGTGTTTGTTTAATAAGAATGAAGATGAAATAGAGATTAAATGCAGCAGAAATATGAAATAAACTTTAACACACAATCAGTGGAAGAATAAGTTTAAGCAAACATGTTTCTCATTGAACCAAATGATTATATTTATTACAAAGATCAATTACAATGCATGCATGCACAAATCTCCCCCTCAACCTGAGCTCACTTGATTGTTCGTATAGAATGACTTGGCGAAGAAGAACTGATAGAACAGTACAGAATACTGTTCTATTTATAGTACAGAACAACCACTGAGCATCTTCGGCTAACGTCACCATGAAAGTGACATCTAACCTCCTAACAACCTACAACCACTGATCTAAACAACCACTGATGCAAACTACTGATTTACAATAAAACAATACAAAACATAACTAAACTACTGATTCTTTATTCCACTGTTATAGCTCCAGCAGTGCTTTGAGTCTTCAGCAGTACTTGAGATACATCAGTAGATTGAGCATCAGCACTTTAATCTTCAACAGTCTTTAGATCAGCAGCAGTTGTAATGATCAGTACTTTAGGTCATCAGATGTTAGGGCCACTGTCAAGGGGAAATATCTGTTATAAAACAACTGCTTATTAAGGATCCACTATTCTGAACCAGTTTTGGCTTTATCAACTGTTCCTTTGTATGGTTCAATCCCAACACTTTGCTTAAGAATTCTAAAGGCTTCTTCTTGTTTTGGTCCCCATTCAAACTTAATGGATTTACAGGTTAACTTGGTTAAGGGAATGGCTATTCTAGAAAAAATCTTGGATAAACCTTCTATAATAACCGGCTAGTCCTAGGAAACTTCTTACTTCCGTTGGTGATTCAGGGACTTTCCATTTAGTAATAGCCTCAATCTTTGTGGAATCCACATGAATCCCTTCATGATTAACTAAATTTCCAAGAAATTGCACTTCTTCAAACCAAAATTCGCATTTAAAAAATTTTGCATAAAGCTTTTCTTTTCTCAGCAAATTTAAAAGTGTATGCAGATGCGCTGCATGTTCCACTTTACTCTTAGAGTAAATTAGAATATCGTCTATAAAGACAATTATGATTTTTTCCAAATATGGCTTACATATTCGGTTCATCATGTCCATAAACGCGGCTGGGGCATTGGTTAGACCAAATGGCATGACAGTAAATTCATAATGGCCATACCTTGTTCTGAAGGCGGTCTTAGGAATGTCCTCTTCCTGTACCTTTGTAGGATCGTTGTGCGACCTGAATGAGTCGTTCAGAAGAGCTTATATCCAAATCTAAGGCGGAATTTAGAGAAACGGACTTGTATACAGCTTGATTCAATTTAAATGTCTCTATTATTGATATAACAGCAATTTACAACCTGGAGACAGTTCGGCAGCACTTCGTTACCGAATCAGAAAAAGTTACAACTGAAGACCAAGACCTAGGTATTAATAGACTTGTAATTTCGCACGGAATAGCCACTGGTAATTTCGTGCGAAATTACCCACTTGTAATTTCGTGCGAAATTAGCTTTCCACACTCAAATCCTAATTTTCTCGTACAACGAGCCCTGATCTATCATTCTAAAAACAATACTTGATGCAAGACGAAGTCAACAGACATATTGCACTAACAGACTCCCCCTTGGATGTTGACGAAGTCTTTAGCGTCTAATCTTCAGCATGACACATCTTCAGTCTTGATCAGTCTTTTTGCTCTTTCCGAATTGTCTAACATTGTAAGCATCCAACTATCATTCTTCAAGTCTTCAGGCTCCCCCTTTCGATCAGCTTCCGTGCTTTTGGGATCGACACCTGGCTTTCCTGTTACAAACTCCCTCTTGCTTCGAGCTTGTCATCAGACTCCCCCTTAGATCTAGCTGTCGGGATCGTAGTCTGGAATCTTATCTGCAACACTCAAACATTTATAAGTAACAATGTTTTGAACATTCGATTACCCAGGAATTAAAAATCCTGACTCTTTTAGCAAATTTTTACAATCTAGAATCCAACTCCCTCACAGTTAATCATCCAAGTCCAAATTAATGACCTTAGAGATATCACAAACTGTTTTTGATTTTTAATTTTAAAAACTTCAAGTTTCAAATTAATGAACTTGTTTTATTTTCAGAAACACGATCAACATACTTAGATTTTGAAACTCAGCACTCAGGCATCGGTTGTCGAAAATAAAGCAGAATTCAAAATCTTTTTGCATTTTTCTGAAACATAAAGCAGTAAAGAAATATTTACAAACATATTTACAGACAATATTTTTGTTTGAGTTTGCGTCAGAGGATCATATCTGTTTATGACAAATCACTAGTACCATTGAGCTTTAAACACTTTCAGTTCTAAACGATTCACTTAGATTGTCAGTATACTGATCCATTTAAATTTTCACACAAAGTTCAACTGTTTCGAGATAAGAGATTAATGTTTTAGAGACTTAAACTTATTCGCGTGTCCCACCTCAGAATATACTCCCGTATCCAGATCCCAATATTCAGTCTTACAGGTGAGTATACCTAGATGATATCTGTAAAGGGTTAATTGCGAGGGCCGTGAGAGCTCAGGCAATTGCTTCCACAAAATCAGAGAGATGACGGCTTCGACTTTTGGTGTGTTCCCTTTAGAGAATTTTTTCTTAAACAACACATGATTAGCATTTTTCAATGTTTCATCATTTTTTTATGCTGAGGGTGGTGCTATATTTCAAGCAAGCGAAAAGTATTATACGGGGACTAGGCCATTGCTTCCTCAAAATCAGAAGTCCCGGGATAATACCCCAGATATCACTAAGCATAAAGACCTAGTATCTCAGAAAGAGGGGTCTTTCAAACAAGATTTCGGGGGTTACCCATATATCCGAGAGATGTTCCCCACGAAATAAGTAAGTATGATATTTAGGTTTATATCTCGAAAACAATCTACTAAGCGTGTAAAAACCTACTGGCATATCATCAGTGAGACTGTTTATCACATTTTAACTTTCCATTTCTTTAGCGTACCGTGATTGTCTACTGATGTACTATCATTTCCTCTTTTTACACAAAAAAACTCATTTTTGAATTTTATCATGTTTTTGGTTTTTTCAAATTTTCTAATGTTTTTGTATTTTCTGACAATAATACTCCCCCTAAAATTCAAAATCATTTTAAATAAAATTTGACAACCTGATACTGATAGCTTTGTCTCGCCATCCATTTTCTTCTTCTCATGCACTGATTTGCAGAAAATCTAACATACCCCCATGATTTACAACCCATTGATTTTTGACAGTTTGAAAACCGTTTTTCAGTCTTGTGAAAGTAATCATGTTTGTTCAGCCGTGAGGGTTTCGGCTTATTCAATCAACATATTTTTGAATTTATGAATATTTGACAAATTTAAAAACAAACATATTTTTTATTTTTCAAAATTTTGACAAAATAAAAACATATTTTTGGTTTTTAAAATTTTCAATATTTATGGTTTTTGAAATATTGTTTATTTATGTACAGAAATCAACAAACTCCCTGTTTCAACCAACACAGGGTTCAGCTGCCTCCTCCTTTCGTGCCAGGCTGCTCTAACACTTCTCTTCTTGACATTCAACTTTCTTCGGAAGCACCTGCACATACAAATTACTCAATTACTTGAACAATTTAGCCCAGGTCTGTTTGACCTTAGGCATTTCAACATAATATGCTTCATTTAACTTTGGAAAATCTTTGTCATTTTGAACAAAGACTTTTTCAACTTTAATTTCTTCTTTTTCATCATTTACCGAAGTCATTTGTTTCTTAGCACTCCAAGTTTTACCTTTAGGAGCACCTCGTTTATAAAAATGTGACTCTTTTTGAACATTTTGATTTTGAACAACAACTTTTGGTTTCCAAAACTGATTTGGTTTCGTTGCGTTAACAGTTGTTTTCCAACTTTGTGTTGTTCTTAATCTGGGTGTCTCAGATTTCCAGGTTTGTTGTGAGTCATCCTTTGACCTTTTCGGCTTCCATGTTTGCTTTGAATCAAACTTGGCTGACTTCTGATTTACAACATCAGATTTTTGTTTTTGAACATTATCAGACTTCTTTTTTGTTTCAACATCAACAGGTTTCAGATTTGGACACTTGCGTGCAAGATGTCCAGTTTGATCACATTTAAAACATGTTCTTTTGGACACAACTTTGACCTGTTGTTGTTTTTTCTGAGCATAAAACTCTTCATTAGACTTTAGTCTAAATTGAAGTTCTTTCTCTTCTTCTGAACTTGTTCCATGAACAAAATTCATTTTAGTCTGATAATTTTGCCTGTCATTTTTATTCCATCTTTGTTTCTTCTTATAACCCAATCCAACCTTCATGTTTTTCTTTTTGAAACCAGGTTTACTATAAGAAGTTTTATGACATTTTCCAGCAAATTTTGAAATCTCAGACTTTTCAATCTCCACCATTTTGAAAACTTTGTCAATTTTTTCTGAAATCACATTCTGAATCGGAAATACAATATCTAAGAATAATTTGTCCGATCCAATCATGGAATAAACCAATCCTTTTGAATCATCATTCAAATTTTTCTTAGATTTTGAGTTTTTCAGATATCCATCATGAAAATTACCTTCATTTTCATCCTGTGATTCAGATTTACCTGTATCAACTGACTCTTCTTTCAACACACTTTCAACGACCTTACCTACCACCTCTGAATCCCTAGAATCATCAGATTTGGAATAGGTTACGTCAATGTTATCTGGAAATTGATCTACCATGTTGAAAGCTTTTTCGACCTTTTCATCATCATAAAATGCAAACTTTTCCGGTGGTGGAACTTGATGAAACTCTGAGCCAATACCTTTCTTGTTTTGCTCAGAATCTTTACCATCCAGTTTTATGTTGAAAATTCTTTCAAGCACATATGACGATGCATGATAACTTTTCAATTTGTTGTTATCCTGTTCTAAATCAGCAATCTGACACTTTAGCTTAGCAACATCCTCAATGTAAGAGTTTACAACTTGTTGCTTTATTTCATACTGTCGCTTAAGCGTATTAGTTGTTTCAGAACAGTAATCCAATCTTGATTGAACAAATTTCATTTCACTTTTCACCTTTTCATATGACTCTTTTGTAATATGATATGCCAATTTTATTGAATCATATTCCTTTTTCATTTCTTGACACTCATTTTCTTTTTGAGAACATTCTTCTGTCATTTTCGAAACATTTTCTTTCAAAACTTCATTTTCTTTTTCTAATTTTTTACATTTTTCCGAAAGTTTTTCGTCTTTATCTATTAAAACTTTTTCATTTTCTAACATTTTTTTTGTATTTATTTTTAAAACCATTTTCAATTTTTGTGAACTCAAGATCTCTTGTTCTGAACTTTTCGTCTTTTTCAATACAAGCACTGCATGGTATCATGCATTTCCTGCACTGTTCAACAGTTAAGACTTCAGAATCAGAATTTACCTCAGTGATTGGCACCTTGATGTTTGCTTTTGTCTGCTTCTGATCAGCATCACTCCTTTTCTCATCACCAGAATCAACACCAACATCAGCAGCAACCTTTAAAATCTCATCCTTCACTTCAATCGAACTTTCAACCTTCTTCTCAGCTTCTTTAATCTGCTGTTTTTCAGTAACAGCTTCTTTTTCAACAAACTTTTCTTCTACCTTCACTACCTCAGCAATCTTCACATTTTCAATTTTTACAGCTTCGACTATCACATCTTCAGCAACCTTCTTCAAATCATTCACCATCTCATCAACATTCTTCTTCATTCTTTCTTCATCCCTCTTCCTCAAACTCGATGTCATGACATATATTATGTATTTTTCATGTCTTTTCGCATATGTGTTATCTTTTGATACATTTGTATAACATTCAACAGATCGAGGAATTATAAGAAGAACATCATCAAAAATTAAGTCCTTCTTGGGAACAACGGGTTCTCCATTTCTGTTGACATAGCACTCTCGTTTTTTATCCCATCTTTTATTAATCACTGCACTTTCATACTCTTCATGCATTTCATTAATTCTGTTGCTAGCAATATTTCTTTCTCTGTATGTCTTCTCACTCAGAATTTCTTCTCGAGTTTTCTCTTTAACTTCAGCAACAAAAACATAATGATTGCTCTTTGATGAACTTCTGCCATGAGTTGTAACTCGATTATCAACACGATCTTCTTCTGGAAGAATCTGACTCCAATCATATCCTTCGTCATCATGAATAACTGCACAAGCTCTTGATTTTTCTCTGGGATTATTTTCAATCATCTTCGGCTCTTCTTTGCTACGATGGTAGATTGCCTTTCGGTAATAATCATCGTTGAAAGGAAGTTCATTTCCACCAACTGTAGAATTGTTGCATTCTCTCTTGAAATGACATTTTTGTTTCACATTTGAAGCAGGTCACTTTGGACTTGTCAAATCCAAGCTTTGTTGATGGACCACCGATTGATTCTTTCCCAGTAATCTCCATATATCTTTGAGCTCTGCGGATGAAACTTGCCAAACACCAGCGAATGTCTATGAGTTCCATTTCTTCTGGATCAATCTGGTCGTAGTCTTCTTTGGTTAATTCAGAATTTCCAATTTTGCCAGCTACTAGACCTTCATACGATTCCAGAACAGATGCAAGGAAACTCATTTGCTGTTTAGCAGCATTGATGCTCATAGCCGGAGAATTTTTCAACTTGAGAGCAATGTTGCATAGTATCTCTTCTGTTTCTTCAGAATTAGCTTTTGAAAAAGATGAATAATAACCCGGATTGTAGCTTGATGAGCTTTTCTGTGGCTCTTTTGTCCTCTCACCACTGAATGCTGTCTTTGGTGATTCTCCAACTTTCACCAAAGGTAAATTACCTTTGTAATAGAGACCAACATTCTATTGATGTGAAGAACTGCTCATCTTGTTTTGCTTCTGTAACTCCAGCTCATGAGTTTCAATTTTTTCAATTAACATATCGAGAGAAATTGTTTCATACAAAGCATCATTTTTCAATATAAACACAAACGTTTGCCACTGATCAGCTCGTGGTAACGCTTCTATGATTTTGTCAATTATTTCTTCTCTCGTTTTCTCAATCTTAAATCTTTCAAGTTCAATTTTTAGATGACAAAAACGTTCAATCATTTGTCGAACTGATTCACCTTTCAAGCTATCAAACAAATCAAATTATTTCTTTAATAAAGCAATTTTATTTTTCTTGATTTGTTTACCCCCCTCAGCTTTAACCCGTAAGGCTTCCCAAACAGATTTTGATGACCCATCATGTTGTAGTAAAGCAAACATGCCATTTCTGATTGATGATTGGATTAAAGCAATCATTCTCTGTTCGGCTGCAAAATCGGATTTGTCTTCTTTGGATAAATTCTTGAGTGGAAGGTCTTCTCCTTTATCATTTTTTGGTCTTTCATATCCGAATTCTAGACAGAACCAACTTTCATGTGCGTAAGCTTTTGCCCAGTTAATGAAACGTTCTTTCCACCAAATGTAGTCCTCAATACTATCAAGCTTGGGTGGTTTTGAATGAGTTCCATAAAAAATTGTCATGATTAATGTTTTCATTGACTGCTTTTGTTATTGACTTTTGTGTAACAATTGATGTCTCAGATGACTCTGATGTAAAAGCATTGTAGAACGTGTTGTAGAATTCTTCAGCCATGATAAAAATTTCTTGAATTTCCTTCTTCAAGCGAAATAGCAACTGGTGCGAAATTACCTGCAATAGACCTGGAAACAAAATAACAACACAAACGAAATAAGATATTTCAAACGAAATACTAATTTCGCGTGAACAGACCAAACGAAATATGATTTCGTACGAAATTAACTTGGATTCAAACAAAATTAAGCTAATTTGGAACGAAATACTAATTTCGCATGAAATACTTCAAACGAAATCTGAATTCGTACGAAATTAACAACAATTTCAAACGAAATTATGCTGATGTCATCATGTCCGATCTGATTTTCAAGCGAAATTACTAATTTTACCAATCTTAGATCAAATTTAGGTCCAATTCTTTCAAGGATTCGTTAAAACACTGTTTCGCATGACATGTATGAATTTCAAACCATTTTATCCGTTAAAACTTGTTCAATTTAGAAAAGAAGATGTAGAAGTCAGAAAAATCGATGAAATCAAGCTGAACTCTTCCTCCTGATCTCTGATACCACTTGTAGGATCGTTGTGCGACCTGAATGAGTCGTTCAGAAGAGCTTATATCTGAATCTAAGGCGGAATTCAGAGCAACGGACTTGTATACAGCTTGATTCAATTTAAATGTCTCTATTATTGATATAACAACAATTTACAACCTGGAGACAGTTCGGCAGCACTTCGTTACCGAATCAGAAAAAGTTACAAATGAAGACCAAGACCTAGGTATTTATAGACTTGTAATTTCGCACGGAATTATCCACTGGTAATTTCGTGCGAAATTACCCACTTGTAATTTCGTGCGAAATAGCCTTTGGCTATTTCGTGCGAAATTAGCTTTCCACACTCAAATCCTAATTTTCTCGTACAACAAGCCCTGACCTATCATTCTAAAAACAATACTTGAAGCAAGACGAAGTCAACAGACATATTGCACTAACAACCTTTAATTGATGATATCCTGAGCGTAAATCGATCTTAGAAAAGAATCGAGCTCCTTGAAGTTGATCAAACAAATCATCGATTCTTAGTAATGGGTACTGATTTTTAATCGTGACTTTGTTCAATTCCCGGTAGTCAATGCACACACGCATTGACCCGTCTTTCTTCTTGACAAACAAGATTGGTGCTCCCCAAGGTGATGAACTTGGCTTTATGAATCCTTTCTCCAGAAGTTCGTCCAACTATTTCTTCAGTTCTTGCATTTCTACTGGTGCCAAACGGTAAGGTGCTTTGACAATTTGTGCGGTTCCTGGTAGCAGATGAATTCTGAATTCAACTTGTTTATCTGGCGGTAGTCCTGGTAATTCTTCTGGAAAAACATCTGAGAATTGAGATACTACGGGAATATTTTTCAATTCTTTTCCTTTAGTGTTAATGATTATGGAAATCATATACACTAATGATCTTTTTCTTGCACAACTTGCAGTTTTCATCACAGGGATGAATTTAGTGGATCGAGATGGCTTATTTACTTTAATTGTGATCTTTTCACCCTTTGGTGAACTTAATTGGATTGACTTTTGATCACATAGAATACTAGCTTTATTGGCTACTAACCAATCTATTCCTAATACAATATCAAATTTAGCCATATTCATTGGGTAAAGATTAGCAATAAACCTATGGTTTAAAATTTTTATTCTTGCTCCTTGCAAGATTTCATAAATCTTAATGGTTTCTCCATTCGCTATCTCTACTAGACATTCTTGTTGAAGTTTAGTTAATGGCTGGTTGAGAATTTTGCAAAATGAAGTATTAATAAAACTTTGGTTTGCGCCAGAGTCAAATAATACTTTAGCAAAAACATCATTAACTAAAAACGTACCGGCAATCACATCCGGAATCATCTTTGCTTCTTCGGCTGTCAGAACAAATGCCCTAGCATTCTTAGCAGTCCTATTGTTCAGGGCTATATCTAGTTTCGGACAGTTCAGCTTGATATGTCCCTTTTCTCCACAATTGAAGCATTCTCTGTTACTGGGTTTCTTCCTACAGTCTTCCTCCTTGTGTCCTGGTATCTTGCAGAAGTTACAGTAGGTGGAGCATCTTCCTGAATGCTTCTTCTTGCAAGCCTTACAATAGGGTGCAGAAATAGAACCTACATTCTTTCCACGGTTGGAATTTCCATAGTGGAATTCCTGGGTAAGTTTTTGAACTAGGTTCTTTGTCTGGTTCTCTTCTTGCATAAGTACTAATTCATCAGTCAAGGTATTTGCTAGTTCTACAGCTTCTTCTATAGTTTGCGGTCAAGCTGCCTTGACTACGTGTCTAATCTCACTAATTAATCCCCAGATGTAACGGGAGATTAATACTGGTTTTGGTGAAGCTAGGGTTGGCACTATTTTAGCATATTCGAAGAATATGGTAGTGTAACTTACAGTCTACTCCAGTCATTCTAAGGTTTAATAATTTATTGGCTATCTGTTCCTTTTCATTGGGAGAATAGAATTTCCTTTCAACCATATTCTTAAACTCGGTCCATTCCATATTGTAGACTCTATCACTTCCTCTAGACTGGAGAATAGTGTTCCACCATTCTAGAGCAGCATTCTTAAATAGATTGGAAGCAAACATGATTTTGTCTTCTTCTGCACACTTGCTTATTTTTAAGACTGCTTCAGTCTTTTCTATCCAGCGTAGAGTTGCAATGGCTCCTTCATTGCCCGAGAATTCTATTGGTTTATAGGACCAGAATTCTTTGTAAGAACAACCATAAGACATGGTTCTCCTTCTTTTTGGAATAGGCAATTGAAGTAACAGTCCATTGTTCACACTGTGACTGGGTTCGGTATGTGATCGCTTACTTCCACTATCACTTTTATTATTATTTTCCGATTCTCTAACGTTTTGGATGATATATGGCATAGCATCTCTAATTCCTTGGGTTACTATGTGTCGAATGATACTGTTATTTATCTGGTTATCATTATTCTGATTTTCCCGATTTGCGTCGTTGGCCATCTGGATTTTAAACAATTACCAAGTATTAATATCACAGAGTAATGTTTAATGCGAACAATCACACAGGAATATTGATCAAAATCGTCGTGCATTGCGACATTTACTCTATTTTAGATATTATGCATCTATTACAAACCACAACTGGAATTTAAAATACAATACTAGTATGCATTAGTAGCTATAGGGTTATCTAATTTAGTTGATATATATATATATATATATATATATATATAGGGAGCCGCTAAAATAAGAACCATCCCCAGTTGTAAGAACCGCGAGAGCCACTCTCCACCAATTAGATTTTACCACCTCAAAGGGTATATTGGTCATTTACTTAAAAGCTGTCAATCTATCTTATCTTGTTTGTCCTTTTAGTCTGATTCACCATAAATAACCACCCCCTCAAAAAAGTTGAATGCCCCATTTCTCTCTCTCCCAAAGCTCCGTTCACCGCCTCCTCCGCCCCTGTACCCCTTCCTTCTCCGGCCACAACTCCGTCGGAGCTAACAACATCTCCGGTAAACTCTCTCTATTTTGCTTCACCACCATCTGATCACTACAACCACCCTGCTACCCCCTCTTCCTCACCCCTCTCTCTACTCTCTCTCTCTCATCGTTTCACCGTCAAACTTTAGGGGGGTTTTCTCAGATCTGAACTGGTGCGGCGGCAATGGTGTATGGTAGGGTGTGGCGGTAGGGTTTAGGGCAGGAGAAAGACAAACGGGGGGGGGGGGGGGGTGTAGTGGTGGTCGATTGTGCGACTTGGGGTTTCAGTGGTGGAGAAAATGGGTTTTGCCACGTCTTTCGATCTGGACGCCTCCCCCGCCACCGCCACTGATACATCGTCAGAAGTTAAAGGTTTGGTATCGGGTGGAAACTTGATTTAGCTGAGTTAATGATTTTGTGTATGATTTGTTTTGATAGATATTGATGTTTGTTGTGGGTGAGAAATTGTTGATTTTTTTGTGGGTGAAAACTTTGATTTAGAGAGTGTTGTTTTGGATCTTTTGCAGCGACGGTGTTTGGAGGTGGTTGTTGCGTGAGCGGCGGCGGTGTGAACGGGGTTGGCGGTGAACGATGGTGAGGGGGTGGGTGAAGGGGGGTGGTCAATTTATTTGCAAAGCGGTGCCCGGTGGTGCCCCGTGGTGCCCGCGTCGTACCAGTGGTGCCCCGTGGTGCCGGTGGTCGATTGAAGTATGGTTTTGGTTTTGGGACGGTTATTTTTGGCCTGTGTGCTTGATTTTTCTGGTTGCCTATGTTCTGGGCTTTTTCTGGTGATTTTTTGGAGGGTTTTGGTGATTTTTCTGCTTGAATCTGATGGTTTTTTTATATGTTTGGGGGGTTTTGATTTATGTTCTATGAATCTGTGGGTTTTGATTCGATGGATGGGTGGCGATGATGCAAAAAAAAACCTAGATTTTGCTGACGATGGCGCGGCAAGGACGGCGGAGGGTAGGTTTTTTGAACCTGCAACCCCACTTTTTGCAGCCTCTTGTTTATCGGATAATCTGAGCCAAACCCCGTTTTTTTTTTTCGAGATATACTTTGTTTTGATGTTGTTGGTTTTTTTATTCCCCCCCCCCTAGTCGATGATGATAACAATATATCTGAGGCACCTCCCGAGTTTGCGATTTCTGGGTGCGTTCGTTTTTGCGTAAAAATGTTTTTGTAAAAAAAAGAAGTTAAACCGTCAACTTTTTTAACGTAAACCGTATACCTTTTAACGTAAAACGTGAAAAGTTATACGTAAAACGTAAATTTTTTTACGTAAAACGTCAAAATTTTAGCGTAAAACGTAAAAAGTTTTACGTAAAACGTAATACGTAAAAAGTTTTACGTAAAACGTAAAAACTTTAACGTAAAACGTAAAAATTCTAAAAAGTTTAACGTAAAAATTGTAAAAAACAGCGCGTTAAAAAAACGTGTAAAAAACGGCGCGTTAAAAAAACAACGTTAAAAAAACGGCGCGTAAGTTGTAAAACGTAAAAAAACAACGCTTAAAAAAACGGCGCGTAAGTTGTAAAAACGTAAAAAACGTTAACGTAAAAAACCGGCGCGTAAAACGTAAAAAAACGTTAACGTAAAAAACCGACCCGTAAAACATAAAAAAACGTTAACGTAAGAAACTGGCGCGTAAAACGTAAAAAACGTTAACGTAAAAACGGCGCGTTGAAAAAACGACGCATGAAAAAGCCGGGCGTAAAAACGTAAAAACGGGACGTAAAAAATGAGGCGTAAAAACGGCTTGTAAAATCGTGACGTAAAAAACGGCGCGGCAAAAGACGGTGCGTAAAACCGGCCATAAAAAACGGCACTTAAAAACCCGATCGCAAAAAACGGCGTGAAAAAACGTAGCGTAAAACGGGTCGTAAAAAACGCACGTAAATTTTTTTTATCAAATAATCTGATTTCAATATGTTTGTTTAATAAAAAAAATCTGATTTTAGAAAAAAAAAACATTTAATGCAATAGGGACAAAAATGTATTAAAAAACAATAAAACTAATAAGACAAAAAAAAACAAAATTTCTTAAATACCCTTTTTGATTAAATATTAAAGACATAATAAGACAAAAAATACTTAATATTATTTTTAAATACTTTTAATCTCATCCATCCATCTACTTGATCTAATGGCTAGAAAGTGGTTCTCGCGGTTTTTACAACTGGAGGTGGTTCTCATTTTAGCTGTCCCCTATATATATATATGATTACTACTACTACTAAGTGGGGATCTATTCAATATTGCATATTACGCTCGTCATACTTCCAGACGAGTCTCTCCCCTATTTGCCTTATCCGTTCACTTTCATCTAACAACTCCTCACCAAAGGTACGGAGTTCTTGCACATTCTCGGTGCTCATGGGTGGTGCGGGTGCTGCTATCGGGTCAGGGTATTGTGGCATTGGTTCTTCGTATGGGTACGGGTTCTCTAGGATCTCTCGAATATACTGGTCAGTATCCTTGTATGGATGTAGAGGGTCAAGGTTCGGATAGGGTGCTACTGGGGTTTGGTATGAGTTCTTCCTGCGGGTGGAATTATGGGTAATCTCTGTGGTCGTCAAACCATGGGTCATAAACCGGAGGATGGGGTTCTGAGACTCTAGGGATTTCGTTTGGGTCAAAAGCAGGTAAAGGAATCGGGTTTGCTGGTTCAACTTCTACTTCCATGGGTTGTGTTGGGAATAGCAGTAGTGGTTGTGGTGCTATGATCTGTTCTAAGTTCAGGTCTGCGGCTGTGGAAGCTAAGATATGAAAGTTGGCTAGTCTCCTATTGAGTATATCTTGAGTTTGGGTGTTCATCTCCCTATTCGCAGCTGCTAAAGCTCGCTGTTGCTGTAACTTTTTCATTCTCTTTCTACGCTCGTGAGCTCCCCAACTGAACCATCCTTTCTTTTTGGTAGGGAATGGCTCCTTGGATTGCGCTTTGAATATAAAGATCCCTTCTTCTGTGTCAGCTGAATACCCCGAGGGGGTAGGCTGGGAAGAAGTTCCTTCATCTATAGGAGAATTAGATAATTGACGATAGGCGTCCGATGGTCCTTGATCACTCATACTATAAACTAACAAATTGTCAAATAACAAAACAATAATACACGTATGCACACAGTCACATTGATTATTTCCTAACAGAATTGACAATTTCATTGTCAGCAGAACACTTATGTGGCTGAAATCAGTGGCTTAAGCTTTGATACCACTTTCTCTGTCACAACCCCTGGCCTCTATCTCCTGGGAACGGGCAGTCGCGAGCCAGTATCAGTGGTATCGGTGTTTATCAGTTTGGCAGCGGAATTTACGTCAGGACCGTAGGTAGGAAATATTTTATCAGAGTAAAATACCGCATTTTTATAATACCAAATACATGGGATAAACCCAAGTTTCCGATACAAACATGTTTATAGGGATAAACCCTAATTTATTGAATTAAAACATTGTCTTTATTTAGGTAACTATTATAGCCACATTTTCCAAGCCTTCAGTGCTGTCCAGCTGGCTTCTATTTGGCTCTCACATTTTGTTACCTGAAACGCGTTTTAAAAACATTTGTCAGTGGTAAATACTGGTGAGTGAATCCGAATTTAATCAAGACAGGTTTTATCATTTTACAGCATTGAGGACGATCTCGCAATTATATTTGTTTCCAATTCTTACTTTAATTACCACCCACGGCACTATCAATCCTGACTTGTGGCAATGTTACTACTCACAGTGTAGTAACAAATTTTGTATACAAAACCCCAACATACCGACGATAATTGTAGAATTATAAATACTCAATTCACTACTAATTAAAATGTAAATCCTTTTAGGTTTTGTAAAAACAGGTTTCACAAAAAGGAGATTACTCACCTTGCTATTTTAGATTTTTCCCTGTGGTTTCCTGGTTATAATCTATTAATTAAACAATGCACATGTGTTAGTATAATAACCCATTTTACATTAGTTATACCCTCCCCGAGATAGAACTCCAACGACTACGTCGGGCAGAACCTCGACAGCCGTTACGGAGCACTAGATCAATCGGGCAGCGTATCTAATACGTAACCGGGGGTTATAATACTTACAACGAGGCAGAGCTTCGCTAATTAGGGGGTATAATGCCCGGGTATTATGCCTATACTTCAGAAATTGAGAGAGAAGTCGAGAGAATGAACGAGTTGCAACTGAAGCCTGAACTCCAAATATATAGGGCCTGATTGGCCATTTGTCACGCCCCGCGTAAGCCGAAGACGAAGTCTTCGCGGCCCGCGACGTAGGGTATGTAGGGCCTAGCTTGGCTGACTCAAAGGGGTAGCCTCGACACGCGTGGTGACACGTGGCGGCAAGGGGTGCAAGTGGGTGGCTAGCTGTCGCGCCCCGCGACAGAGTCGCTTATAGCCTTCGCGGCCCGCGAGCGCCCCTAAGATTTTGATTTTAATTATTTTTTTATAAAAGTAAAGTATTTGGGGCTTATTATACGTATACGGGGTGTATTTTAGAATGTATAGGGGTGTTCTAAATATTTTAGGAGTGTCGGAAATATCTTAGGAGGGTTGTTATACATACTTAAATAATTTCACCTCTGTCCAAAGGTGTTTTGTCTTTGTTTAAGTAGAACTTTTAATTAACTTAGTCTACTAGTTTTATGTTAATAGTAGACATATCACAACTTTTGAAATAATGATTCTCACAACAATGATCCTTTATTAATCTTATGATTATACTGCCTTACATGAATACCTCATAACATTAATCACTATAACATTCTTTAAGTTAGTATCTCATCTAAATCATTCACTCTAATTTCAAAACCCAATACGAGTTTTGCTTCATAAAGAGTTTCAATAACATTTAGCTCTTCTCGGTTTTTTATTATTCCTCGAGATATGACATGACAATTCTGCTGCTCTCTCTAATAACCAAAATACAAAAGAAAATCAGAGCATGACAAGTGGGATAAGTCACACATAATGTCTCTTATGATAATCAATAACTCATTTAAATAAATATTATCACTGGAGTTATTCCAAATTCAGTTTTTTCCTAAGACTAATCTGTTTTTTTGTGGAATAACTAAAAGATCTCCTAAGATGCATGCATTAATTCTAAATTCTAACTACAAGGTCAAATGGCATTCGTGAATACATCATAATGTAGACCACCATGATCCATTAAATTAATGGCTTACACATGGAAATAAGTACACTTTTCTAGTGCATTACATCCTACCTTTTTCACTAGTACAATTTGATGCTTTAAGAATCAACTATAACACTTAGAAGTACCAAAGGAAAATGAGCGTGTTGATCAACAACATATGTACGAGAAAAGAAATACCTGAAACTAGAAAATAAGATGTTATTTACCTCACCACCACTAAAACCTAAAAAGATGATAGTTATAAGGTCCATAGACAAAATACAAATGTTACTTCTAGCTTTAAGTTCTCCAAGGAGAAGTCTCGCTGCAGAAACATAAATATGCCATTAGACTAGGGACAAGCACATCGAGACTATCCATAATTCAAAGGAACAACTGGCTAAGATGAGTAGTCTCATATATATAATGATATTTAAGTCTGCTAATATTAATATTCCAATTAACACGTGATAAGTTGATTCTAGTTCTATACATTTTCTTACTAGAAATCAACGAATGACTAACATGAGAGTTAGTGACAAATTTAAGGTTAAGACTATAAGAACCATAATAAACTATTGGGCTTTATGATACCTTATATATTCTGAAAATTACTCGGAATTAAGTGGCAATACTAAAGCTAAATTTTGATAGTGGTACGGTTTAGATGGCTATAACAGAGTCACTCTCACCTTAAACTCTGTTATTATTTGTTATCAATATCTGGATACAATTAGATGATACTATACACTTTCACAACTTTTTTCATCATGCAAATGCAAACTTAACAAAAGAAATTGAGACTTATATATTTCATCCACTCAAACCAAATTTCATGAGAAATCATGACCATGTTAATGAAGGATGACTTTTCAATTAATTTTATTCTTAGTGATTTTAAATCATGTGTATTTATACAACTTTCATAACTTTTTAGGCACTCACATGGTTTTTCAAATCCTACTAAAGCTAAATTTTGATAGTTGTATGGTTTACATGACTATAACAAAGTCACTATCATCTTAAACTATGTTATTATTTGTTATCAATATCTGGATACAACTAAATGATACTATACACTTTCACAACTTTTGTTATCATGCAAATGCAAACTTAACAAAAGAAATTGAGACTTATATATTTCATCCACTCAAACCAAATTTCATGAGAAATCATGACCAGGTTAATGAAAGACGACTTTTCAATTAATCTTGTTCTCAGTGATTTTAAATCATGTGTATTTATACAACTTTCATAGCTTTTTAGGCACTCACATGGTTTTTCACATCCTAGTTACACGGAGTGAGTTATGTAAGTATGGAATAACAAATAGGGTTGGTACTGGCTCATTGGCAAGGGAAAAACTTCTAGAAACATCTAAATTTAAAGCCTTTGGTTTCCAGTTCTTCAAATGACAGGATTAAAGAAATTCGTCGTTCTAAAGAAAAATGTTATATGGAAGTAATACACAAGATAATGAATGCATATTTGTTGGTTATTGAGATAGTATTTATAGGCACTGAAATAGCTTTAATGGCATTTACTATTTGTCTATCACAACGAGAAATGTCTTCGTTTTTTTCTATCACACATATAGTTGTTTTGTTGATTGCGAGTGCACATGTTTACTTGCGTTGTATGCTTACACTTAATGTTCTTTATTCTGTTTCTACTTCATATCTTGTCAGTCATTTGATATTGTAGGTATTCAGATGTTTAGTAGAGTCATATTAGGTTCCCCTATAAATAATGAGTAACATTAGAATGTTATGGTTCGTTTGGAATGGTTCGAATATCATTACGCCATAATTTTACATATAGAAAGTTTCGGTGTATTAGGATAGGGGAGTTAAAGCCTCTAGGCTTCTAAGACCAACCACAACATATCCTTGGAAGCCACAAACACAAATGTGACACACGGCGAACAATATCCCACATGGATGCGCGTTATGAAACTATGCCCATGGGATGCTTTCGGGGTTCTGGTTATTTTTCTTTAGGAGTTATATACATGTGCACTTTTATGAAAAAAAAAACTTATTAATAAATATATAGAGTATTTTTTATATTAATAGACACTTACAATATCAGTTAATAAAATGTAAGAAGTTACACAAATTAAGAATTTGTAAACTCTGTTAACTTATAATTATGTAAAATTTAGTTTTGTTGTGCAATATTTAAACGTAACTTATTAGTTTATTATATTTATTTATGTGATTTTAAAACTAAATGATTATTAAAATAAATAAACTAGTTACAAATTTATCGTTTTTGTGATTACGTACTTTACGGAACAACCACCCGATCATATCTATCTCCACTAGGCAATAATGTCTATATACCAATTCAAGAGGAAACCCAATGAATGTGGGAAAAACTCCTTGTAGAAATCAAACCCAGGAATCCAGAATCTAATAGTCCCTAAGCTTTATCTCACCCAAAATATCACTGAGCTATGAATTTTAATTGTTAATTGACAGTTTTATTAAACGTGTTTTAGCAGCTTTTAGGGTAGTTTAATAACTTCAAAGATTAAAGGGAAGATTATGAAATCGACTTGTGTGGTATATTACATATTTCAATAAAGCATCGAATCTTTTATCATATGTTCACTAAATTGTTTAATTATTAGTTGTTATATAAAATCAGTTTGCTTACTCTAAGATCTATACAAAGAAAAATTAAAGAATCGTTTATTTTAAAACACTTTTATTAACTAAGCTTGGTATAAATTGGTTCAACAGAATACATAATGGACTTCCAAGATTTTACATATGTAAAAGAGTAATTACACAGATGTTTCATGCGCCATGATCATATTACAAATTATAATTATAACTTATAAATTAGCAAAACAACTAGGCTTTAACAAGTTGTACGTTATGCTTGGATGGTGTAAACCGTTGTACCCTGTTGTTTTAGGGCTAAATTGCACTTTTCGTCCTTTATGTTTCAATGTTTCGACAAGCGTTGTCCTTTAACTTTAAAAATTACACTGTATGTCCTTTATGTTTGCAATCATTAACGGGCGGTGTCCTTTCAGCTAAACCCAGTTAACTTTTTTATGTTAAAACCCCTCACGTGTAACTTTGTAAAACTCCTTAACAGCAGAGACCATATGTGCAATATTCAAATTTTGTTTTAAATCAAACTACCCCGGCAAAACACCTAATTCTCCGGCCATCTTCTCCGGTCATCTTCTCAGGTGACCTAATTTTTCATCTTTCTCCGGCCATCTTCTCCGATGACCAAATTCTTCATCTAACACATCCAGTTCATCAAATTTTTCTAAAAATTTACCAAATATTAGTATCAATTAAACTTGATGACACATGCAGTTCATAACTGCCACTACTACCTGCCACCACGACTACAGTCGACGGCAGCCGCCATACAGCCACCACCACCGTCATCACTCAACAGCCACCGTCAATGCCACCCGTTTTTCCTCAGCATCACTCAAAAATTTACATGATAACTCTCATAAGACTTTCACAAACAGTTGGTGTGCAACATACCTGTTTGAAAAAATCAATGTAGTATATACTACAAAGAAGTCTTTTATGCCTTATCTTTATCCGGGTTGAGAAAAGTAGAGAGCTTGATAAAAAGTAGAGAGCTTGATGAAAAGAAGAGAGCTTGATGGAAGACCAATGACTTACCGGAGCCGCCTTTTTACCGACGTCGGGTCATCGGAGACATCACCACCACGGCTGCCATCATCGAGTCGTCAGAGAAATCACCTCTGCCGCCTCGGGTGTGGCCGGCCGTCATTCTCCTTCTCTGATCTATCTCTCACCTGCGTCTCTCTCACTCTCTCTCCTCTCTCTCTCTCTCTCTCTCTCTCTCTCTCTCGTTGGAGAAATCACATGCATCTCTGTTTTTTATAAGAAAGGGGTTGCAGGTGTGGGGTTTTACAAAGTTACACATATGGTCCCTGCTGTTAAGGAGTTTTACAAAGTTACACGTGAGGGGTTTCAACATAAAAAAGTTAACTGGGTTTAGCTGAAAGGACATCGCCTGTTAATGATTGCAAACATAAAGGACATACAATGTAATTTTTAAAGTTAAAGGACAGCGTCGGTCGAAACATTGAAACATAAAGGACGAAAAGTGCAATTTAGCCTTGTTTTAGGGTTGTATGGTTTTAAAGATGACGCGTGTCTTTGTTGATTTACCACGCATCTCCACGTATCCCACAAAAGCTGAGTTACCCATTTTCACAACTCGGTGGTGACACAGCGCCAATGGTGCTAAGTTAACTCAAGCGAACGATGATGGCAGTACTAGCGGCTTGGGTTCATATATGTTACCTGTAACTAGGGTTTCTACCATGTCTAGGGTTAACTCCATCGTCGATTGAGGTAAGATAAGATTGTTTTAATCACATAATTTTGACTATATACTTACTTTCCAATCCACCGTGTTATTCATCAGTAATTTTGACGAGAGGAGGAAGAAGAATAGTGTGAGGAAAGCGGAGATGGTAGTTTGGGGGAGCTGTATAAAGGATCAAAGAAGAAAATGCAGATTTGGAGAATTGTGCTTTTGATGATAAGGGTATGTTTGTTTGATCTGTTATTTTGGTTACAGTTTTGAAGTTATGGTTTATGAACTGTTGAATCTGATTTTCGCCTAATTGAGTAGGATTTGGTTAATTGAGTTTTGTTGACTAACAGTTAGTTAATTATCTCCCATTTTGTGATGATTTGAGCTTGAATTTACTGATTTGACTTTTGTTGATGAATAATCATCTTCGATTTTGATATAATTTGAGTAGCTGATTGGCTTTTGTTAGTGAACAATTAGCTACAGTTTTGCAATAACTTGAGCAGGAATTCACTAATTGACTCTTGTTTAATATATTTGACTTCAGTTTTGCCTAAATTTGAGCATGAGTTCACTAATTAACTTTTGATTAATGAACATTTATCTCCAATTTTGCCCTAAACTTTCATTGATGAACATTCGACGACGATAAGAAGAGCACAGGAGGTGACAACATTCGTTGGACATTTACCGCTAAGGATGGTAACTTATACCTCTATTTTGTTTTTTGGATTCATATAAACACATTTTATATGTTGTTTATGTTAATCTACGAGTTCTTTCTTAAATGCTTCTTTTTATTGTTTTCGTTTTATAAACACATTTTATATGTTGTTTGGATTCATATAAACAATTTCAGATCTGTGTTTTAGCGGCAGTTTAATGGTGGTTTTGCAATAACAATAAGTGGAATAACGATGATAGATACAAGTTGTGATTGTGTGTTGGTTAGACATAAATCGCTGGACCTCTGGCACATAATCGCGAATGATCTGAGACATATATTCTTTCTATTGTTTTTCATTAATCGACAACAAATAGTTCCAGGGTTGACTTTTGTGATAAAGTGTGACACCTGTGTCACTTCAATCGTCAAACAAATACCAAACTAATGAAATATTGTATTTTGTAGGTCCCGGTTTGACACCGAATCGATTGCGTAACGAACGTTCAACGTGCAGAATCCGTGAACGTGCGTGACCGAACACACAAGAACGTACAAATGACGTGATTCTATAGAATAATATGTCGTGTACAATAGCCAAGAATCACGTTGAGAACTTTCTCTCTCTAGTTTCTCTCTCTAAGCACCTAGATCTAAGTTCTCAAATGAACCAAAAGTCTTAACTCTAACACTCTAACTCCCTATTTATAGCCCTTGGAATTAATGAGATTTCTCATTAATTACCAAAGTGCCACCTTGCTACTTCTTACTAGATATTACAATAAAATGCTAGAATTCTTCTGTTTCTGCTACGGTTAAGATTGACGGAGGCGATAGACATATTGCACTAACAGACTCCCCCATGGATATTGCCGCAGTCAATCTGTAGTCAAACTCGTAGCGACTTTTCTCTCTCTCTCTCTGAGTCTTCTTGAAGCTTTATCATCTCTTCTGCAACATAGACTCCCTCTTTCTTGAACAGAATCCCGGTGGATCTGTCTTGAGCTTCAGCTCCCCCTTTCAGCAAACTCTTTCTTCAGGCTCCCCCTTTCGTCAAGCTTCCGTGCTTTGGGATCGACACCTGGCTTTCCGGTTACAAGCTCTTTCAGGATAGTTTCCTGGCTTCTTGAATCCACGCTTCCTCTTGCGTTGAGCTCGTCTTCAGACTCCCCCTTAGACTCAGCTGTCGGGATCGTAGTCTGGCCTTCACATGTTTACAAGTTCAGGATCAATTCCTGGCTCTATTCTGCATCTGCTCAGGATTTGAAACCTGGTTAACCTGCAAATCCTCTACCCATAACATAAGTTTCACAAATTTATAACACTTATATTTAAGAAACTTACTTGGTAGAAATCATTCTTTCATCAATAAAAATAGTTACATCAAGTTCAAGTGAATGACCTTGATTAACTAAACACACAATCTTTCAAAACATCTATATATAACATTCAAAGTTTTTCAACAAACTTTCCCAACCCTCTAGTTCATCATGTTTAGCACTTGGAATTTTGAAAATCAGCTTTCCAACATCAGTTGTCGAAAATCTTTTTGTATTTTTCAAAACTTTATGCTAAAACACACTAAAATCTTTTTGGATTTCGAGTTTAAAGAAATGCAGTAAAGAAATATATACAGACACTATTTTTGTGAGTTTGTGTAAGAGGATCATATCAGTTTTTGAGACCAATCACTAGCACCGTTGAGCTTTTAACACTTTAAGTTCTAAACAATTCACGTAGATTGACGATATGGTTGTCCTCTTAAACTCAAACTATAAACTTTCGAAATGCTTACCGATACGTTAATGTATATTATTTTTTGCACTAAATTCTTATGGACCCCACGATCTCAGCATATCCCCTCATCATGCAATACACTAACTCAAGTAATGCCTTTAAACTTTCATCAACTGTGATATGTGCGAAAATAATGCAGAATGTTTAAACATTAACAATCAGGTCGATACTTCCGTATACGCAGAGAAAGTCCAATGTTTAAACAAAATAAGAAAATAAAACAAGTTGAAGTTGTTTAGGCTTTAACCACCAGGTCGATACTCCCGTATACACAGAGGAGGTCCAAAGCATAAACGAAACACCAAAGAAAATAAAGCAGAACGTTTAGGCAATAACATCCAGGTCGATACTCACGTATACGCAGAGGATGTCCAATGCTTAAACAATATAAAGAAATCAAACAAGTTTAAATCTTTGCAAAATGAAATGCACAATCACAGCGATTTTTCAGCAAGTTGTGAAAGTTCACAGACTTAACCGGTTTTATGTCTTTCGACAATCAGCGATTACCAAGCAGGCACACAGTCAAGAAGGACAAAACTAAGTACTATGCTTTCAACCATGTTTTCCACTAGAACTAGGCTTTTTCATTTAAGTTTGTATCGTTATCGCAAAACTACTAGTCTAGCTGAGCCTATCGTCACATCTTTAGTGAGACCGTTTATCACATTTGACATTACATTTCTTTAGCATGTTGTGATAGTCCACTGATTTACTATCATTTCCTCTTATTCACAACAAAACTCATTTTTGCTTTTTCGATGTTTTTGACATTTTCTAATTTTTTTTAAAATTTTTCTCCCCCTAAAATCAAAATATGTTTCAATTTTGATTTTCAAGGAAAATTTGAAAACAAACTATACAAGAAACGTGACAAACTGATATCGAATCACTTCAATTCGCCATTCACTTGGCATAAACAATCAGAACTCCCCCTGACAACAAACTATTTTCCCATTTAGATTTCAAAACACTTAAGTTTGTTTTAATCAAAATGGTTTTTCCGGAAAATTAGTTTTGTTTGTCTTTTTACAAACTCGGGGTTTCATCACATTGTTTACCTTTATCCACTTATCGGAAAGATAAATCAAGTACAACTTAATGTCCTTGATTAGTCTTTTGTGATTCGAAATATCACAGTTACCAACCTGTGAATTTCTCAAGAAATATGCCGATTCCTGTTCCACACTTACCAACCTGAGAACTCCGGCAAGTCAGGTTTTTCATTTAAACAGACTCACCCAAGCCTGACGGTCCTTGGGTGATTTTGAATTCTTGTTTAACAATGATGGAAAATTTGCACCATCCATTGTTAGACCAGAATTCTCACTTTTTACCTCAACACATGGCTCTTCTGGTTTTACCATACCAGATTCATTGCCTGAATGTGGCTTGTCTGACTTTGATGAGCCAGATTCATCGCCGACATGTGGCTCCTTTGTTTCCGAAGAAACAGATTCATTGCCACAAACTTTCTTTTTCTTCTCTTTTGTCCTCAGATTTGTATCTGATGAATTCGTTTTGCTTGCCTTTTCAGTTGAAGAAAGCGATTCATCAGAACTTTTTCTCGGATTACCAGTTGTATCCGAGGACAAAATCCTCTCGAGATATTCTCTCGCCTTCTTTCTTTTCTTCCTCAGTTTGTCTTTCTGCCCTTGTGAAAGTTTTACTTTCTTTTCTTGAACTTTCTGTTCTTGAACTTTTGGTTCTTGAACTTTCTGTTCTTTGGGCTTGACATTGACTGGTTTCTTTCCCATTTTCTGAGATTCAGCCCTCGATCTTCCCTTTGATCTCATTGGGCAATCTCTTGCAATATGTCCTCTGATTTGGCATTCATAGCACCTTCTCGTTTCGATTCTCTGACTTTGGCAGTTAACAGCAATGTGTCCTTGATAGCCACAAGTATAACACACTCTGTTATCATACCTTTCACCACTTTCATACTTCACACCACTTTTATACCACACACTTAGATCATAGCATTGATTTGCCTTGTGGTACTCATGTCTCCTCTTGTATCCTTGATTTGGCATTTGAGCACTGTGGTCAAACCTGCACCACTGATTACCAACTTTTTGTGAGTTTTGATTTTTAAATTTTTGTGATTTTTGATAATGATTGGATGACTTATCTGATGAGCTTTTATTTTCATTTTTAAAATTTTTCGATTTTTTATCTTTTTGTTTCTGTTCCACATTCTTCTTTACAGGTTTTTGCGTTGAGCATTCACCTTTCTCAGTAGAATGTAAAACAGTATTTTTAAACATTTCATTTAATTTCAAAAATGTTTTTCTTTTTTCTTCCTTTTCTTTTTCATCATCAGATTTATCATCACAATCTTCAATTTTGACTTTGTCAAAATTTGTGACATTGTCACTTATTGGAACAGAATTGATCAGTTTTGGACAAACATATGAAGCAGAAGTCACAAAACTTTTCAATTTATTCTCTAAAACTTTGATTTTCTTTCTATCATTTTCAGCTTCTTTTTCAAGTCGAATAATTGTCTGACGATGGGAATTTATTACCTTTTGCTTTTCAATATTGTTCTTGCTAAAAATAGATCTCCCATCTTCAAGAATTTTTATTTGACTTTGAAAATCTTTTTCAATTTTTACTTTTTCATTTTCAAAACTTTTGATTTTATCTTGAAAAACAGAATTTTCATTTTCCAAAACTTTTATTCTATTATCAAAAACTGTTTCTCTATCTTTTAAAGCCTTATTTTCTAATTTTGCCCAAAACACTTTTTCATGTTCTAAAGTGTTTAGCTTATTCTCAAAATCTTTGTTTTCTAATGACAAACTCTCAACATTCTTCAAAAGTTTGTCATTTTCAGATTTTAGTTTTTCGCAGTTCAAGCGCAAATCCAAAATCTGTTCATCATTAGCTTTCTTCTCGTCTTTCAAAGCTTTGTTTTCCAATGTCAAATTCTCCACATCTTTCAAGAGATTGACATTTTCTGCTTCGGATTTTTCACATTTTGAGCACACAACTTCACTTTTTGAAGTTTCATCCTTCTTTGATTCTTCATTCTTTGTCATTCCTTCTTTAATCTTTTTGATTAATTCAAGAAATTCAACCAAACTCATATTTTCTGAGTTTCTTTCTATTTCATCTATTAACTCTTTCTTTTTCTTTTTCTCTTCTTCATCTCCCCACCATTTCTTCTGCCAATACTCTTCTTCTTCAACAATTTGTTGAATTATGGTTTCAAGATCGAGGGTTTTGTGGTCAATGGCAATGTTTCCCATGGGGTCGAGATAACATTCTCTGTCTGGATCCCATCTCTTCGCTCTTTTTGCTTCAAGATCGATACCAGATATTCTGATCATTCTGTTTTGAGCTTTCATCTTTCTGTTGATATACTTCTGTTCTTCAGTTCTGATATCTTTAAAAGGAACAGGTTCTGATTTTCCCATGATTTTATATCCTTGAATTACCTCTTTTAATACAATGTTTGAATATATGTGTATCCGACAATTCTGATTGCAAACAGAAACTCACGTGAACTTTGATTTAAATGAAATGGAACAAGTGATGTTTGAAACAAATTGTTGTGACGCGTTTTGTTATCCGGATGGTGAACCGGATGATAATACGCACGAGTGGGGATCCGCACGGGTGGGAATCCGGAGATGTTATACGCACGGGTGATGATGTTATCCGCGCGGACAAGTTGTCCGTGCGTGTGGCAAGTCAACAAGTCAACACGTATAACTGAAAGTAGTCCGTGCAGGTGAGAATGATGCTCTATGCACGGGTGGGCTATCCGTGCGTATGAAGTTGACCTTTTGACCACAATTAATAACCGACAAGTCCTGAAATCTTATCACATGCTCTTTACCTTGACATTTGAACAATCACGTGACAGCAATTAAACAATCTGCTGTAATGAAGATCACATGCAATACTAAAAGAAATCACATGATATGCTCTAAGTGACTTGTTTATCCGTGCAGTATTGTGACACGTATTACTATCCGTGCGTACAGGTCAACAAATAGTCAAAGTGGATAGTTGTGCGTGCGTGTGACTCAACCGCATGTATAGGTCAACAATCAGTCAACGCGGATGGTCATACGCACGTGTGGCAATCCGTGCGGTGAACATCAAGAACAACAGCAACAGTATTCATCGACTTTTCAAACACAAAAATTCGAATATCTTCCAAACGGCTTGGAATTTCGACCTGAAAATTTATAGAGTATTAGATCAGATAGTTTCGAACATCATATCAAAAAATGAGCGAATTTGAACGGTAAAAAGCCTGTCAATTTTGCAAAATTCAGAGAAAAACGTGAAAGGATGAAAAATATGAGAAATTCGAAAAATCTGAATGATTTTTCGCTCTGAATCTGCTGAAATTGAGTGCGTAATTGTATGTTTGATCTCGCAACCGAGCTCCCTGCTCTGATACCAATTGTAGGTCCCGGTTTGACACCGAATCGATTGCGTAACGAACGTTCAACGTGCGGAATCCGTGAACGTGCGTGACCGAACACACAAGAACGTACAAATGACGTGATTCTATAGAATAATATGTCGTGTACAATAGCCGAGAATCACGTTGAGAACTTTCTCTCTCTAGTTTCTCTCTCTAAGCACCTAGATCTAAGTTCTCAAATGAACCAAAAGTCTTAACTCTAACACTCTAACTCCCTATTTATAGCCCTTGGAATTAATGAGATTTCTCATTAATTACCAAAGTGCCACCTTGCTACTTCTTACTAGATATTACAATAAAATGCTAGAATTCTTTTGTTTCTGCTACGGTTAAGATTGACAGAGGCGATAGACATACTGCACCAACATATTTCATACTTGGGACTTGTATAAATATGTGTATCATTTGCACATATCAATTCTTGTTCGATTTCAAGCTCTAAATCGCTTTCTAGAAGGTTATACGCGCACCGATGCGTAAATATAACCAATTTAATGCAACAAACACTCCAGAACAGTGACATAGGCTTAACATACCTTAAATAACCTTTACATAACTTAGAAATAAGTTTTGAAGGCTTTGGTATGGCAAAATCAAGTTAATTCGCTTACAGGGACTAAATTTGACAAACTGCGAAAGTATGCCAATTTGAACTGTAACAGACATTCTGGAACATGACCATAAGTTAAACATACCATAAATATCCTTTACATAGCTTAGAAATAGGCTTTTAGGGGTTCGGTGTGCTAAAATAAACTTTTGGGTCATTCAGGGACTAAAAGCGTCAAAAAGTGCACAAGTTTGCATTTTCGCGCATAACTTACGTTCTGAATACATCCGGACATCCAAAAATTTATGTAAGCACTAAAATTTTTTATTTTAGTGTTTGGCATGAGAAAAATCCATTCGTCACGCAATTTGGATCGTTTTTCGCGCTTATGCGCATTCCGTCATAATTAAGCAAACATCGCGATCGTACGACCAAACGAACCAACATCCGGCATATTTTTGAGCATGTTTCATGTCCACAATGTTTAGGCATCATTTTAGGGCCTTAACGTTGGCTTAACGGGCCTTAAACGTGTCGGAAATGGCTTTAATGCATAACAGGGACCAAAACTGTCATTTCTGAAAGATTGCTTCTGATCAGAAGGGCCAGGCGGCCCGCGTAAACTCTTGGTGTCCCTTACGCGGCCCGTGTCAGTCTCCCAGATCAGTAAAACATGTTTTAACAGCTGTTTACAGCTGTTAACAACTAAAAACTCACCCACACTTGTCCCTTCCTGATCATGAGGGGCCAATTTTGGGTACCATAGTGTTGCAACAAGTGTAAGGATGAGATTGAAGCACGTTATTCGATAAACGATCTTAACGGTTCTAACATTCCTATAAATACCCATCAAGTTCACTTGCAAAACCCACTTGAATTCTGAGTTTGTTCTCTAAGTTGGGGTGTTTTATCACTTCATACCTGAGAATACTTGGAAGTTCAATCTTGCGGGGAACCTTTGTAAGTGTTCTTTCGTTCTTTTCATTCGTTTTAGCGTTAAAGTCAAACTGCGTTTGACTTTCTGCATTGACCAGTTTATGGTCAATGTGAAGTTCGTTTGAACTTCATAACGTGAGCGTAATCACGATGGTTATAGTCCCTAGTGACTATACCTACTGATTACCACGTTATCTAGGCTCAGTGACGAGTCGTAGTTTCGGCCAAAATGCGTATTCTTGCGTATTTTGTAACCAAACTACTCTTAGGTATCAAAACCATTTGTTTTGATACCAAACCTGTTTTCTAAACTTAGTTAAGCATGTTTTAACATGCTTAGCTCGTCACTTTTAGTTTAGTGCTTATATAGGGTTGTAAGGTAAGCGATCTAAACAATCGCTTATACTTTCGAACCCGACCCGTTTGGTCGATCATTAGGATCCGACCAAACACATTAGGTGACCATAGTATATAGGGAATAACCTTCCGAGGTTATACCTTATGGTCACGATGTTTAGTTAGTTGTATGATAGGTAGTTTATATGCCTTAGGTAAATTACCAAAATGCCCTTTGAACGGCAAAATTCATTTTAAGCATATGTAACATAACTTTTAACATCTAAACTGATTTGGCAACAATATTAGACATGTTAAGGCATATTCTACTTGTCATAGGACTAGTTAGGCTGTCCGAACGCCTTTTACGCGAACGACGCGTTAAAGTAGCATAAGCTACCTAAACGGGTCGTAATGGGTCGTAAGCACTTAGGTTAGGTTTCATTTTTGTATGTGGGCTTTGTTAAACCATATTACATGAGTTCCCCTACTCATTTGGTTTACGAGCCCTCATGCTACCCGATCCTCCGAATAGGTCTGTTTATTAATGTAGTTACCTATATTAGGTATCGTTTGATTCCGTGATCTTCTAGCATTGCTTGGTGGTTATCCTAGGACTATTGAGCAATCTCAAGTGAGTACATAGACCCCTCTTTTACTGTTTTCCAAACATTTTGGGGTGAAACACATGTGCCTACTTGTTACTTTCATGCTTTCCTGTTTTCACATCATATACTTGCTATGTTCATTAGTACATTTATAGTACATGATTTCATTACGTTTTTGCTATGTATGTCCTTTGTTGCATACTTAGTACATCGTTTTACACTACATTTTATGCTATGTATGTCCATTTTGTGCATACTTAGTACATTGTTTTTACATTACATTTTATGCTATGTATGTCCATTGTGTGCATACTTAGTACATTGTTTTACAATACATTTTATGCTATGTATGCCCATTGTGTGCATACTTAGTACATTTGTTATTCATCACATGCTTACATTTTGGTATGACATTTGGTTTGTTTAAATGGGACAATATACATTCATTAACACCGATCATGCCGCTCGGTAGTAGGTAGTGGTACCATAGGACTTGACAACTCCCATTCCTGAACCCTAGGTTTGTTTGGGTGGAAGGAATGACCGAATCCAAATACATTTCTAGGTGGACCTTAGACTTTGTGTTAGGGTTTATTCTACAGTCGCAAGGCTTGGATGTATGCATTTTACAATACCGCATAGATGTGTATATCAGTATAGCATGCATTTGTTCCACAAAACATAACTTTGATTTAAACCATGTTTTACTTCAATACCTTGTTTTTGTGCATTTTACATATGGTTTAGTTGATATATTTCACCTACCATACATGATATTTTGGATACACATTACATGATTTGCATTAGACATAAACATTTTGACATTAATATACACAATTCATGATTTACATTAGACATAAACATTTTGACATTGATATACACAATTCATGATTTACAATAGACATAGACATTAGACATGGGTTTCACACAAACATTTTGACATTTGATTATACATAAACATTTTACTTTGGTGGTTTGGTTTGAGTAAGTGGTTTAAGTAACGAGGCGTGTGTAATATGATACAAGCATGGTGGATACGCCGCTGGTACTTCCTATATATAAGTGCTTGTATGGTATTACATATCGTAGCGTTATTTGAATCATTTCGATTTAGACATATAACATTTTATACAAATAACATACTTTTCACAATACATTGTTTTACAAACAACTTATCTAATACAAACTCATTTTACTTGGTTATTTACTTAATCATGTATTATTCTTTTATACATATATATCATTTGGTTTATTTATCACTTTTCAAATGATTTACAAGACAAAGCAAATTACAAGGTTCATGACTAAACATTTTCTAAAACATAAGTCATGAATTCTATTTTCACAAAACCTATGTATCCCACATGCATTTTTATGCTGACGTACCTATTTTCACATGTGTTTCAGGATATGATGCATAGGATTTATCAAGATACACTTAGGCGGACTTGGGCCTTAGTGACAATAAAAGATGCAAGACTAGTTATTTATGTTATATTTCTTTGATTGTCAAGACATTGTAACTCTTCTAACCAATAAAACAATATTTCAATTTCCATGTGTTATGAAACAATGATTCTGTTACAACACTCCCCGACGTTTCCGCCACGTTTTGTTGTTTTACGTGGTCGGGGTGTGACATAAAGTGTATGTGATACCGAAGCCATCTGGGCTTAAATCTGTGTGCCTCAAAGCTTGCCCTCATTATCATACTTTATTTGACTATTTCTATAGAAAACTTAGGGATGTTCTCCAGGAGCTTTAGGAAGTCTTTAGTTGAAGACCGACAGAAACTAAGTCATGGAGGTTATTGAAGGAACTTGCAAGATCAGGGGATTTACTCTTTACGTGTTGTTAAAAAGTAGTAAATAAGACTATGAAATTGTTTAGTTAGTGTTTGGATGTGTGGTTTGAAAGATTTCAGCTAATCTTGAATAAGTAGAATTCAATATTTGGCTATAATATAAGAACCGCTTCTATTTTATGATTGGCTGTAACAACTTACCTTCTTTGAAATGTAATATTGTTTGGCTATAACAACTTTTAAGCGATTTCTTTGGTGGCTAAAGGGCCTTCAAAAATGAAGAAATATAGGACTTCTGATGTGTTACTGAAAATTCAAAAAAAATGGTTTCACATGTATGATTTAGCATAGTTACATTTAACATATTTTTACTATAAATAAACTTGATCAAATTCTATCCACTTCTTCAGGCTGACGGGTCTCCGATTACAGCCTCCTAGGTACTTGGTGTTGTCTATTCTCAGTACATTTTCTTCTATCGCCACTTAGGCTTTGAATGTAGTTTTTAAAAACGAACCTGTTGGTGCATATTTGTAAAAACAGCTTAGATTTGGTCTTTGGATATCTTGTAATTAGTTAAAACGATAAACGGTTAGCGGGTTTAGCTTTGTAATAGTTAGTTATAGAGTTTGGGCTAAACAAAACCCACATTGGGTGATGGGGGACGAAATGGGCCTAGCCCATGTAGGAAACCCTAGCCTAAAGCTGCAACCTTGTGTTATATAAACAAGGCTTTGCATTAGGGTTTCTGTTAATCAGCCAAAACAGTGTTAGAAAGGAATTTCGTGAGAGCATTAGGGCTTGGACGAAATTTGTGGTCTTGATTGATTGTAATTCTTGTAATTGATAATCAATAAAAATCAATTTTTAATTGGAATTCTGTTTCTACTCGTTTCTGTGCTATTCTGGTCTAGAGGATTCCGCACTCTAGATTGGATTGACAATTCTGTGACGATCCGTACGAACCAGGGGACCTACAATTGGTATGTTGGTCCCAGTTTTGGACTTAAAAACTTCTTTTCACGTAATGTGGCAAGTGATTTCAGTAAATGTGAAAAAGATGTGCGGAAATGGAAATCAAACTTTCAAGAAACAAGACCTACAGAATTATCAAGTTTATATCACTTTGAAACAAAATAGTTTACAAGGTGATTGTAAGATTATTATCTAATACAAATGAATCTTGAATTCTGTGGTGAGAGGGCAATGGAGTTTTGTAGTATGTATGAATGCTAAGCTTAACTCATTGTCTTCTGCTTGTGAGCCTTCTATTTATAGAAGGTTGGACACATGAATAAACAATTGTTTATTCATGCAATAAGTCCTGCAAAAAGTAGCCATTTGACATATTCATTGAATCCAACAGTCAAGTTGCCTTTGTAAACATGATATCCAATAATGTCAAGTTGCTTCAGTTATTGTGGCAGGATAGAGCTGATTTTTAGACAAGTGGGGTATTCATCAGAATTTCTGATAAACCAGTTCATCAGAAATTCTAGTGAACAAATCATCAGAAAATCTGATGATCAGAATCGTCAGAAACTGATGATATTTCATCAGAAATATCATCAGATCCATTAGAAATGACCTTCTCTGATAATCTTCTTCAGCTCTTGATCAACTTGTGATTCTTTGAAGTAGATGCTGTTCATTTCAGTTGTCATATCCGATCTTCTTCTTCTTGTTGTGATCTTCAGGACTGTTATCTTCTTCATAGATCCAGTTGAATCTGATTTTCTTCATTACTTACAAATAAAGTTTCCTAACAGTTTCCCCCTAAGTATTGTAAGAAAATGAACTATCTCATGAACAAAAAATTTCCAAACAGTTGGAAACATAACATTTGCAAAATTAAACCAGTTACTGATGTTTTGAAAAACAAATTACATAAAAGATGAAAATTCAAATAAATAAGTTCTTCAAGTCAGCTTCAATTTCTTGTGCACATTTCCTTTCTTTAACTGCTTCTTGTAGGAAATATACTTGTTGCAGATGTCATACATGTCTTTATACCATGTTCTTGCTTGGATCCATTCTTCAATCATTTGCTCAATTTCTTTCCTGTGTCCCTCCAAGTTCTTTCCTACCCTCTGAATCTGTTCTTGTCTCTTGTTCATACTTTTCATGATAAACTTCAGAGTTTGATTTGAGTACTTGCAGATATCAACACTTCTGAACAGAGCTTTGTTTCTATCAATATCTCTGAAGATGACACCATAGTTATAACTGTCAGTATTACTTGGTAGCATAATGATGTCTCCAGATCTTGCACCTTCCAATATTTCTGGGGGAACTTTTGTCTTTGGTGAACTGACATATACATTTTTGTTGTGCACATGTTCATAGTTGATACACAAATCAAAGTCTGAAAAAGCCATTCTTTCAAATAGCTGTATTCCAGCCTTTGATATGCCCGTTAATGCCCTTCTGACTTCTTGGGTGTTCTTCTTTTCCTTTTCATAATATTCCTTCATAAACAGAATGTCTAAAGGATGTAACTTGTCAGCAATTTCTTTGTCAGTCACTCTTTCTTCTTTCCCATTTGCTCTGAGAAGTGTGTATCTGTTCTGCACATGGGTTCCTCCAATATCATCAGTTGCAACTTTTACTTCATCCACTTTAAAGATTCTTTTTACAGGATTCTCATTCTTGTAGTGAATGCCGTTTGAACCTCTTTTTATCCTTTCTTCCCTTAAAGCCAGTCTGACAGGAGACAGTGATCTTGGTGGTTCATCTTCTTTTGTTAAATAATATTTCACCAGATTGTACTCAGGGAATATCATTACATCCCTGGCAATCTCTTTAACCATGAAAGACTTAGTTTCAGAGATTTTTCTTTTAACAATCTTTGATTTTCTTGAATCACCTTCTTGTTCCCACTCATTCATTGTTTGCAGATTCATAAATTTACTTATGGCAGAGTCATCAGACAACGTTGGCTTTGGGACAGATGTTAACAATTTCAAATTTGTAATAACTTGAGGTTTTGCAGTTGCTAACCTTTTCACCATTTCATCTCTTGGGACATTTGGAGGTGGACCCATCATTGTGGTTCCAGCTTTGGTGATTGGTGTGGCTAATGATTGTTGTGGGGTTGACTTTGGAGCTTGTTAATGTGAACTTTCAGCAGGAATTTCTTTTGTGATTTCCTTGGGATCCACTTTGGCCAATCTTGCAATGTTGAATTGATTTTTTTCACCAGTTGTTGCACCTCTTTCACCTGATTTGAGTTGCTGGCTATGCTTTTCTGAACTTTGGTAAATTCAGTTTGAGCTTTCATCTGTATTGCAGCCCATTCTTTTGGCAACTTCTCAAAGGCATCTATGATACTGTTGTTGCTTGCCCTTAGGATGGTGACTTCTTCCAAAACTCTGTTTGCACTGCTTGATTGTCTTGATTCCACATTACTTGCAACTTGTGTCTTGATCTTTTCTATTTCTATGAGAATCACCTGGATTTCTGATGCAGAGATGTTGGATTCTGGTGCCTTTTCTTTCATCTTTTGAAGAGACTTTAGAGCTTCAGTGTTTCTTTCAGTTTGTGTCTTTATCACCTGCACTGATTCTGATAAAGTCTTTAAGTCTGCCCTTTGACCTTGTATTTCTGACAGCAACATGTCAAGCTTTTCTTCTACTGGATTTCTTTTGCAGGCTTTGTAGACATTTTCCAGCATAGTTTCCAAATTTTCTTGATTCATGGATATTCCTGGGATATTTGGAACAACAGATGTTCCTTCTAACACACCAGCTGCAAACACATCTGTTGCTGTTTTGGAAATGATAGGGTCACTTTTGGCTTTACCAGATTTTGGTGCAACCTTAAGTGTGCCAGAATCATCTCCACCAGTAGTGAAAAACACATTTTCATCCAGGATTTCCTTATGTCCTTGAATCATATCAATATATGATTCTCCATAAGTTTTTTAGGTAAACAGATTACCTATTGCCAGATTTCCTTGATCAGTTCCCTGATCTCCATCTGTTGGGATCTTATCCTCTTCCTCATTTTCTGATTCAGAGTTGAGATTAATGGAACTTGTAACCTCTTCATCAACATCAGTTTTTCTGTATTCTAACTTGTAAGAAACATTAATTGAACTTTCTGATTTTGTTTCTTTTGCATGAGTATCAACTATAACAGTGTTTAAAAGAGATGTACCAGCAACCCGAAATTCATCATGATGTATAACTTCAGTGGCTTCATTTGCAGTACCATCAAAGTGAGTTTCTTCATCATGTTGTTCTTCAGTATCTTCATGAGTTCCTCAAGCAATGTGTGATTCTGCATAGTGTTCATGTTTTTTCTTTTGATAAATATCAAATTCATGATGAATTCCTCCTTCATGAATCTGTTAACTCTCAGCATGATCTGTCTTGTTTTCTGGTGAGTTAGGTATCTCCAGAACTCCTTCTCCTCCTGCAGCCTCCGTTTCTGATGGCCAAGACTTCTCAACTTCTTCTTCTTCTGGTGATGAAGAACAGTTCACAACTTCTTTGCTGGGCTCTTCTGTTGGAGAATCTGATTTGGTCAGAAGTTCTTCATGTTGTATCCTATACTGTGAGTCTGGTGCAATGAGGCATAGCATGCTTTCTAGTAACTCAGGGATATCTTTGTCAGATTCCTATCCAAGATTGGAACTCCAGGCCTTCATGGTATTTGAACTCCAGATATCTTCCAGAATTGGAATTTCCATGTTCCTTTCAACAAATGTTTCAGAAATAAAAATTGAGATTAACCTTGGATATGGCAGATGTGAGGTTATTCTCATTTCTGGTGAGGATTGATCTTTTGAGTAGGTTAAAAATTTCTGACCCATAATCAATTTTGAACCCAGTTATGAGTCCATACATGATTGTCAGAATAGCTTGACTGACTTGATCAGTTCCTCCTATCTTTGATGTGAGACATTTGTTTAGTACTTTCATCATTACTTGCCAGATAGCTGGCAATTCATTCCTTCTTATTGCTCCAATTTTGTTGATATCCTTTTTCTTGTAACCAAGCTTAATGATAAAGCTTATCAATTCTTCTCTGCTTGGTGATTCAATGTAACTTTCGAGAATTGGAATTTCAAACCATTCTTTTACCCTTGCAGGGGTTAATGTTACAAAAACATTTCCCCATACATGAGCAGAGACCTGATTCTCTTCATCTTCTTTAAAAGAGTGAACAAATTGCTGTAGTAACTTTTCTGGTACTTCTCTTCCTTTTGTTAGCGCTCCTGAGATTGGACATTTCATAAGATATTCTACCAGAAGTTGACATCTTACATCATATTCCGAATGCTATGTATTCATCAGCAGATTGTTTTCCTTCATTGGTTGAAATTCTGTGTTTTCAACAAAAGATACTTCATGTTGAACAATTGGGATGTTGAGATTTACTTCTGCCATTGTTGATCTTTGTGAATTAGGGTTTGGAATTTAGGGATTTTTAGATTTTGAGTGAGGAACAGGGGATGTTTTGGTTTGAAGTTTTTGTGAAGAAGGTGAGTGATATTTTGAATTTCTGCTAAGTGAGTTATATAGTGAGGGTTTCAGCAGAGAATTGTGGGTTTATGGGGTTGAGGGGATATGGAAAGTGCCATGTAATGGCGGTTAAAAGATCATTAATTGTCTTTATTACCGTTAGATCGTGTGATGTGAGTTTTGGTTCAGAATGTAACCGTTGGATCGTGGGTATCAAGACATTTAATGACGTTTGATCGTGTAATCGTGGTTATGCCATTTCAACTTGTACTTTCAATTTGTAGTTTCTTCAATCATTCCTTCACGAAAGTGTTAAACTGAATTTTGATTGGAGAAAGCTATCGGTTATATGACACCTTTTCATCTTTGTGGACCCCATTTTGTAAAGAGGTCCAATTAGCTTTCTTCATCCTCTTTCCCTTATCAGTCAAAGTTCTATTCTGATAATGTCATCAGAAATTCAGCATAAATTCTATTAAGTGTATATGTTCTCTTTTGTTGACCTTTTAGATGTGGTCAACAGAAGTCAACTTTCTTCAACAGAATTTCCCAATTGAAATTCCCCCTAAATTTGTGACCCTCTTCAACAGATTTTGAAGTTTCTCTTTTGATTGATTTAGAGGTGTACTTGTATTTTTTTTTTAAGATGAGAGGGAATGAGATAAGATCAGAAGACTCACATTTGATTTTCTGGTGGCATCCAGGTCTCTTGGCTTTTTCGGATATTTTCTAAAACTCTTTATCATTTTGAAGTTTGAATTACCAGATTTTGTCTCCTATCATCAGAAACTCAGAATTTTGTGTCAAATTTTTGATTTCTGATGATCATGTTTCTCATTTTCTTTACCCATTTCCCAAACCATAAGCCAGACAACAAAGCAATATAAGAAGCACACAATATAAACATATTAACATGCAAAATATCTACACAAACAAGGTTCAAACAAAGAAAAACCTAATCAAGATCTACCCCTTCTCCATGTTCCATCTCAAGGAGCAACAACAGGACAGTTATCAACCCAGAATTCTGATCGGTGGGCACGAGCATGCTGAGATTCATGTTTTGCTGAATCTCTTTTCTGCTCTTGGATAACTTGCAGGAACACCCCCAAAGCCTAGCTGGCTCGTGATTATCTTCATCAGAAAACGAGGATAAATCAAGAACGGCCTACCAGACCACATGTTACTTGCAAAATCTCTCATCAAATAATAAGAGAAGTTGTAAGGTGTTCCAAGTATAAGTGCTTGTATAGGCTCCATCAATCTAAGAGATACTTCATGATGATTTATGACCTTCTTTGAAAAACATGCACCCATTTGTGTGACCAGATATTGCCATGACTTAATGAAGCCATGTTTGTTGATTGCTCGTTGTGGGGTTTCCGTATGGTAACCCATTTGCTCCAAGGTTTCTTCTTTTTGTGCCCTTGTAAACATCAGGACTTCATTATCATCATTGAGTTGTAGAACCGTCCTGATGGCGGCTTCATTTAACAGAATTTTTTTATTTAGCTCCACACTCTCGATAGCCATCTGTCCTCTGTTCTCATACTCTGATAATGTTGCATTTTTCCTGAACATTTGAAGAATTTCTGGATGAACAATTATATTGGCAGTGAGGGCATACTTCAAGTTACTTCCCATGATCATTTTAAGCACAACTTGGCATCCTTTCCATTGAGGACCTTCCAGGTTGGTCCTCAATCTGAGATTGTGGTAAGGATGATAAATAAGTGGGAAGCATTCAGCTTTGATAGTAGACATTTTTGTGAGTGTAAGAAAGTATGAGGTGAAGAAGAAGATGAAGAATAATTTCAAGAGGGTTTTTTTTTTGTGTGTGTGAGGATGACAGATTCAGCACAAAGTGGAGATCATTTATAGAAAACTTAAAATTTTCCATAAATGGTATCTACCAACTTATAGATTTTGTTCACCACAATCTTTGTTATTTAATTACTTATCAGGAGACAAAAGGTATAACAGAGCTAAGCTTCTTCTTCACTTCTCCTGCATTAAATGATTTAGGCGACCATTTTCTGATAATATATCATGATTGCCTACCAATATGTCACTTCAATCTCCTTAATATTGATGGGGTGTAATTAATGAAGGAGAGAGAAAGTTTCATACCCATTAACGAGTTCCCAGAAATTTTCTGTTAAATGACGTTATCAGCACTAAACAAAACAAGTATTTCAGAAAAAAAAAACTAAAAAGAAATAATAACGCTAAATTAAAATCTATGAATATACTATCAAGAGATATGAATAAGGATGATGACATGCAAGAATTTGTTCTAATGATTAATGATGATTCTGAAAATCCACCATGTTTTTCTGATGAAACATCAGAATTTCTGATGATATATCAGATATTCTGATGATATATCAGATATTCTGATGAAATATCAGATTTTCTGATGATGCATCAGATTTTCTGATGATGCATCAGATTTTCTGGTGTTTTATCAGATATATGATTTTGATTATCACTAAAACAGTTTATCAAGCATTTTACTGGTGATAAGGTTATCTGAAAGACTTTTATCATAGAACTGACCACAACATAGCAGATTGTACTTTAAGCCTTCAACATAGGTAATTTTTCTATGGTCAAACATCCATACCTTATGCATCATATCCCATGATCCTCCCTTTTACTCCATTTCCAAACTTTACCATTTTACCCAGCTTTGAAACAAAGTTGCTGAGTAAGCTCCTGTCCCCAAGCATGTGCTTGGAGCTTCCTGAGTCGCAGTACCAGATCCGCTGCACATGATGGTCCTGAAATGGAATGATTAGAGGATTTTTGGTACCCAGGCTTGCTTGGGTACTCTTTCTGATGAGATTTTAAACAAATTATTTTCTTTTGTTGGCCTTTCATCAGAAATTCTGTTATATGCTGAGCCATAAACAGATTTTACATTTTTCTTTTGGAGATGGTGTTGAACAAGCTTCAGTATGTCAACACACATACAAGATTTATCAGAATTTTCTGATATTCTTTCTTGTGATGGAATGAGTGGATAATTTTGAAAAGATGAGTGAACTGCTTCTGGAGTCTTTAAAGATTCTTGTTTGCATTCACTTCCTTTTGGTTTAAAGTTGGGGTTTTCAAAAGAGTATTCAGAACAGGTTGACTTGCAAGATTCAGAATCAGATTTTGATGAAAATTTATTAGAAATCTGATGGGTTGCTTTTACAAAGACAGTGGGTTTACTTTCTCTTGTTTTTACATAACCTAAACCCTCTCCTTTGTTCTTTGGTGTGGACTCAATGAAGTTTATAAATTCTTTGGCTTGTTGAAAACCTCTTACATTGATCTCTTTATCATTGATTTTATTATAAAGATCTTTTCTTTCATTTTCATAGAACTCAATTTTAGCTCTTTGATCTGAACTTTCTTCTATAAGTAATTGGTTTTCAAGAATGATTTTATTTATGGTCCTTTCCAACTCACCAGATTTTTTAATATCTGATTGATGTTTATCTTGCAGATTTAGAAAATCTGACATGAGCTTGTTTAGCTTGTGTTCAAGATCAAGATTGTCTAAATTTAACTGTTGTTCTGAAGTTTCTGGTATGCCATCAGAAAGTGCCATGAGGCAGAAGTTAGCCATTTCTTCTTCTTCTTCATCAGAAGAATCATCAGATAGCCATGTATCTGTCCCTGCAATTAGACTGACTTGCTGCTGTTTCTTAGCTTCTTCCAGCTTCTTCTCATAATAAGCAACATCTTTCAGCTTCTTGGTCTTGCATTCTGATACATAGTGACCTCTTTGCTTGCACTTGTAGCACACAACTTCAGCCTTCCCCTTATCCTTAGATCTACCTTCCTCCTTAGATCTTCCATCCATCCTCCTTCTGTCACTTCTCTGGTATCTCTGGCCTCCTCCCCTCAACCTCTACTCAAATGTTTTGGTGAGCAGTGCTATTACTTCAGCAAAAGCTGAAAAATCTGATGATGTATCAGAAATTTCAAGATTTTGGATGTTTGATGGTTGTGGATCATTGGTAGGTGGTGTTCTTTGTGAGTTTGAGATTAGAGCTAAAGATCCCCCTCTTTGAATGGTTTCTTCAAATATTTCTTCCTTTCTGGGGATCAAGATGTTGTATAAGTCATGAAGACTCATATTTCCTAGTTCTAAGGTTGAGGACAAAGTCATGGTTAGATTTCTCCATTCTCTAGGTAAAGCATCTAGAAATTTTATTTTTCGTTCATCATTTGATTTTGTTATACCAAATTTCTATAGCTCATTCAAAAGTTTTGTAAATCTTTGATATGTATCATTTAATCTTTCATTGGGTAAACTTTTGAACCTCTCATATGAGGAAACATTGTTTGTTCTCTTGTTTCTTCTTATCCTTTCTCCTCCTTCACAAAGATTTTCCAACTGATCCCATATTTCCTTAGCTAATGCACATGCATCAACTTGTGAAAATATGTCATTGGGGATGGCCATTATTAAAAGTGACTTTGCCCTTTCATCCCCAGCCACCAGTTCCTTGTCTTCCGCACTCCAGTTTATTTCACTTTTGGGAGCACGGGAGGCAGGGATTGCTGGTGATTGGTCAGTTGCTGGAATAGCTGGTATTTCAGTCATTGGTATATGTGGACACCTTTCAATGGATTGAAACAGAGCCCAGTCATGACCATTTAGGAAATTGACCATCCTGATTTTCCATTGGGGGTATTCCTCTCTGACCAGAGTCGGAGGTTTAGACATAGAACCAATGTTAAAAGCATTATTCCAGGATTGAAAGCTGGCCATATTTAGAGAAAAGAAGATGAGCGATTGATCGTTTGAAAATAGTTTATTCAATCTGCTCTGATACCAATTGTTGGTCCCAGTTTTGGACTTAAAAACTTCTTTTCACGTAATATGGCAAGTGATTTCAGTAAATGTGAAAAAGATGTCCGGAAATGGAAATCAGACTTTCAAGAAACAAGACCTACAGAATTATCAAGTTTATATATCTTTGAAACAAAATAGTTTACAAGGTGATTGTAAGATTATTATCTAATACAAATGAATCTTGAATTCTGTGGGTGAGAGGGCAATGGAGTTTTGTAGTATGTATGAATGCTAAGCTTAACTCATTGTCTTCTGCTTGTGAGCCTTCTATTTATAGAAGGCTGGGCACATGAATAAACAATTGTTTATTCATGCAATAAGTCCTGCAAAAAGTAGCCATTTGACATATTCATTGAATCCAACAGTCAAGTTGCCTTTGTAATCATGATATCCAATAATGTCAAGTTGCTTCGGTTATTGTGGCAGGATAGAGCTGATTTTTAGACAAGTGAGGTATTCATCAGAATTTCTGATAAACCAGTTCATCAGAAATTCTGGTGAACAAATCATCAGAAAATCTGATGATTAAAATCGTCAGAAACTGATGATATTTCATCAGAAATATCATCAGATCCATCAGAAATGACCTTCTCTGATAATCTTCTTCAGTTCTTGATCAACTTGTGATTCGTTGAAGTAGATGCTGTTCATTTCAGTTGTCCTATCCGATCTTCTTCTTCTTGTTGTGATCTTCAGGACTGTTATCTTCTTCATAGATCCAGTTGAATCTGATTTTCTTCAATACTTACAAATAAAGTTTCCTAACATGGTATCAGAGCATTAGGCTCTTGAAGAAGCTCGGTTTAGAATTGTAGACTGCAGATTCGGGTGGAAGATTGGACAAATTTCGAAAGTCATTAAATCTGAAAATTAGGGTTTTGAAATTTCTTGAGTTCTGATAATTTTCTGCGATTTTGTTTGTGTTTGATCAGTTTGTGTGTTTGATTTTGCTGATTTGCAGGTTTTCGAAATAGTTCTGGTTGATTGGTTGAGGAATTTTGGCTAGAAAGACTTGAAGATTCGAAGAGTGTTCTTCGTGTTCTTCATATTTTCGAAAATTTTGGGCTGATTTGGTTGTTTAATTTTGCAGGAAACTGTTAGAAGAATCTGGAAAATCTTCAGAAATTTCAAACATATTGAATTTCCATATTTACCTGCAAATTTAACATCTACACTGGTTGACCAACGAATTTAAAATCCAAAGGAGACTTTGGTAACCGTATAATTTTCCTCAGCGAAATTATCACAGTGTTCGGCGACTTTACCAGTCGTCGTAATAGCGAAATTAAGCAGCGAATTTGGCAGCGATATTAACCAGCGAACTTGACAGGGAAATTGACCTTTCTGCGAACTAGACCATCGAAATTAACTCAACTGACTAGCGAAATTAACCTTGATCTGGCCAGCGAAATTAGTAGCATAATTAAAAGGGTGGAATTTTTCTAGGCAAGTGTTGATAAAATTTCACTGTTTCGCAAATAAAAAACGATCCATAGCTCATCTGACTAAACCGTCTACACCGTTGAATCCTTGCATTTTTAGGACAAAAAAAATGTCGAACATTGTTTTCGACATTATATATCAATGGATTCCTCTTTTCGAGACGATTCTAACGGAGTAATTTGGTAACCACTGTTTTCGGACACTCTATGTACGGTTTTACCAGTATGTTACGTCAAAATGTCGAACACGACGAATCTGAATGCACTTTTGAGAATGGAGCATGAGGTTGGCACCACAAACAAACCACCTAAGATGATGAAGGTGGAAAATTATCTGACATGGAAGGACAGGTTCCAATCCTTCATTGAATATCAGGACTCTCGCATGTGGATCCGTATTGTAGATGGATACACGTTACCAACACACGATTTTGAGGGCAGACCACGTGTCACAGCCTACGTGAACATGCAAGAGGCTGATAAGAAGATGTATGAGGTTGAAAATAGAGCCTTAGCAGCTATCAAGATGTCTTTACCTGATGGAATCAAACATACCTTCAAGAAGTACACCACTTCTAAGGAAATGTGGGATGCACTAGAAAAGAGGTATTAAGGAAATGAAGATGTCAAAAAGAATAAAGTGGATCTACTGAAGAAGCAATTTGCTGTCTTCAAGTGTATGATAAATGAGTCACTTGAAGATATCATCACGAGATACTATCATCTAATGTCAGAAATGGACAAATATGACATAGATTGCTATACTAACGTTGAGATCAATGACAAGCTGCTTGATGCTTTACCTGCAAAGTGGGATATCTATACTCTCATGATTAAAGGGGAGGCAGATTATAACACTAAGGAACTTGAAGAGGTTGTGGGGAAGCTGAGAGCATACGAGCTCAACATGAAGAAGAAGGAGACAGGATACGATCAGGTTCAAGATCCAGGGATTTACAATGGACTTCCATCTTCTTCGTCTCACAATGCTTCTAGCGATTCGGCTACTGCATTTCTATCATGTGAGAATGAGCAACTTACTGTGAATGAAGATGGTGATGTGTGTTTCGTAGCTGCTTCAGGAGGATCTACAGGTGCTTAGAGAACATCAACTACAAATCAGAGCAGCAATACTAAGTTTATGCCTATGAGTGTGAAGGCTGATGAAGAACATCTAGCATTGCTCGCCTCGTTCATTGCTTCTTACGAGAATTATATTCAGGGGAAGATATCTGATCCAGCTACTTTTGTTGAAGATTATGATCAGGTTGACCCTGATGACTTGGAGGAGATGGATCTACAGTGGCAGATGGCCATGATTTCCAGGAGAGTGAAGAGGTTTATGAATAGAACAGGAAGGAAGTTCGTGGGGAAGATGGTTGGTTTTGACAAGACCAAGGTTCGGTGCTTCAACTGTCAAAGTTATGGACACTTTGCTAGAGAGTGTCAAAGGCCAAAGACGGAGTCTTCAGGTCAAAGTTCAAACAACAGAAGTGCATCAAACAATTCTGGCTCAAAAGCTTTGATCTCTACAGCACGAGAAGGTTCATATGATTGGAGTGTTCATCTAGAAGAAAATGAGAATGCCACTCAGGCATTCATGGCAGAGATAGTGCCAGTTGATGATGCTGAAGCTACTGATGTGTGCGAGTGTGTATATAAGTTTAAGTATATTTTAAGCCCTTTTACACTTTTTAGTCAAGTTTTAAATTTATAAAACACGATATTTACTAACACTAAACACACATATGGGAAAGTGTACCCATCGTGAGCGTAGTATAGTGTTGGTAAGATACCGAGGTCGTCCAAGGACACAAGAGCTTTTAGTACCGGTTTATCCTCAAAGTCTAATCAAATCAAAAGTTAGAAAAAGGTTTTAAACTAGAAAAATAAAAACTAACTAAAATGCTGAAAAATAAAATAAAAGTAAAAACAGATAGACAAGATGAATCACTTGGCTCCGACTCGTGTTTAGTGTAACCTTTGATTATTTCCACACTTTTGCACTTTTTAAGAGATTATCTTAGTTATTGTAGTAGGCCCCTCTTTTGAAGGTGACATTACCCTCAACCCAGTAGTTTGATTCAGGAAGGATACAATCCTAAAGGGTCGGATTATTGAAAGATAATTAATTAAGTTATTAATGCATATTATGGTAGGCCCCTCTTTTGAAGGTGACGTTACCCTCGGCTAAGTAGTCTGAGTCAGCAGGAATGCAGTTTTAAGTAGCCGGATTAAAGTATTAATATTAGCTTACATATGAGGGGATCAAAGAGTTTGGACCCCCGCCATCCAATACCGGTGGGTATTGAAGGAGATCCTACTAAATTTGACCCAGGTCCTTGCAGGGATCTATACACTGAACAAGGCAAGACTCTTACCAAACCGTTCCCTTAACCCCCGACCAGGTAGCCAACATATCTCCATATAGACCGTGGAGATATGAAGGGTGAAAATCTTTTATTTTATATAGACAGTAAAATAATGCCAAGACACCACGGACAAACGATAAGGAAGAATCACCTTCAACATAAGAAACTAGTTATTAAAGTCATTAATACATAACCAAGTAAAAAAGTGCGAAAAGATTAAAAATAAAAAGAATTACACAAGACACTTGTCTTCACCAAGTGATGTAAGAGACTTAGGTAAACATGGCCTTTGATTGTCAAGAACTCTTACGATCAATCTTGGATCCCGAGACGACTCACACACTCTATGATGGACAATGGATGATGGTGGTGGATGATGGTGTTGTGATGGTGGTGGGTGGTGGGTGAAGTGTGAGAGAGGTGGTGTGCCAAGGGATGGTTTGCAAATGAGCCAAGCACCCCTATTTATAGGCTGAACAGAGGCTCGGGCACGTCCCCGTGTCCACCTTCCTTTTCTTTCTTCATTAACTGCAGTTTGTCTGCATTAGTTGACCACGCCCCCGTGTCCGCTGGGCACGCCCCCGTGTGCAGAAGCGTATCTGTACTATCAAGATTTCCTCAGATTCTGTGAATCTTAGAGTTGACCACGGCCCCGTGTCCGCTGGGCACGCCCCCCGTCGTGGGTGATAGAAGCTTCTACAGGTTTGTCTTTTCTGCTGACACTTGGGCACGCCCCCGTACTCATTGAGCACGGGGCGTGTTCAGCCTTTTGTTCTCTTGTTTTGCTTGGGAAGATGCTGTCGGGGAGGCCGGGCATGCCACGTTTATCCCTTTTCTTGTAGTTATATTAGATTTAGCTACATTTTTGCTTCTTTTGTTCATTTAAGCTCATTTAATACTGAAAATACAAAAGGAAGACAAAACCACACTTTTTCCAACATTAGTACTAAAAAAGGGTTAGTTTTATGCCACAATTGGTGTAATTTATATGTTGCATTTTGCACACATCAAATATCCCCACACTTGAATCTTTGCTTGTCCTCAAGCAAAACTCTTTATAATGTGGCTTTACACTCCCAAATGGAACGGGTAGAAGAGAAGGTTTTTGGGCTTGTCATAGAGTGTCGGGATTTCCAAGATTCTTTATTAAGTTTTATTTTATTTATTTACAATCCTATTCGTCATGATTTATTTAAAACATTACATAAGATAAATTACTTATTAGGGCATAACATGCCTTTTTAAAATTCCATTTATATACAAGTTCACATACCTCACGGGGGATCACTCAACACTCGGCCGAAGATGTATTTTAGTGAATCACTCGAGAGCGGCATGGAACTTACTCCTACCATAGGCTTGCCAAGCAATCAATCCTCCTCATTTTTAACTATATACCTTTGTAAATATCAAGAGGACTTTTGGGTGTAGGGTTAGGCTTGGGTTAAAGGTAGGTGGTTGGGTTAGTGGTTAGTAAAAGGGCGAAAGGCGTAAAAAGCATCGGTTTTCGTTAGACTTTTTATTTTTGAAGTTTTTATTTTGATGAAGCCATTATTCAAACAAAGTTATTTTTGATAAACTTGTTTGTTTATTTTTTTTTCTTTTGCTTCATCATCATCATCATCATCATCATTTTTTTTTGAAAGTCATGAGAAAAACCGAGCTTGTTACTAAAACAAAGGGTTAAAAATAAAAAGGGTTTTATTGGGTGAAAGTGTGTGTGTTTTGGGTTATGAAATGAAAAGGTTTAAGCTCAAAGGGGTTAACTAGGGGGATTTTGGGTAGGTGGTAAAAAAAAATGGTGTAGAAATAAAAAGGGTTAGTCCTAATGCCTCCGTCATTTACTTACTCGGGTTTAAGTTGGTAACGACCGGGAATGTATCACGACGCTATCAGTTTCAAATTTGTAAAAATATAACCTTTTTTTAGAACTTGAAATTCCCAAATTAAACCTAGACAAGTAGAAAAAATGAAAAACTTTTGAAAAAAATTGGGGTGATTAGCGATTCCAATAGAGTTTTGTGTAAGGCTTGTATTTAGGACTTGCAAGATTCAAGGTTTAAGCATCCCCCCCCCCCCCCCACACTTAAATTACACATTGTCCTCAATGTGTCCCAAAAATAAGTTTTTAGGTTGATTGAATGTGTAAAAAGGTGTGAAAAAGAAAAAATTTGTGTTACTGGGCGTCTGGACACGGCCCCGAGTCGAATAGACACGACCCCGTGGTCAGAGTGCCAGTAACAATTACTTACAGAAGGTGGACACGAGGGTGTGTTGGCTGGACACGACCCTGTGTCTGGCAAAAGTCTGCAGAATTAAACAAACAGCAGGTCTGGGGAAGTGGGCACGGGGGCGTGTCGGTTGGACACGACCCCGTGTAGACAATCTGCAAAGGTGAAAAACAGGTTTCTGGCTTCGGTTTTCCTGTCCCGGCTTTAGTAGTACTAATATTTAGCACTCTAAGCCTCGTATGTACCTGTTTTATCATTAAACACTACACCAAACCATAGCAAACATCCTAAATTACCATCGTTCAACATCCATATCACAAAGTTAAAAAGAAAAACAAATGCAGAAAATAAAAGAGTTAAAGGAAAGTAAATTGTTCAACACATGGCACGCAGGCCGGAAATTGTTCAAGATAAAAGAGGGTTAACCTGTGGGATCACCAACCAGCTGTTCCTAACTCCGCTCCTCCCGCCTAGTCCATGTCCTCATCCTCATCATCATCACCTCCTCCTCCGTGCCCCGCTATGTACTCCCGGATGTTCCCAATGTCATCCTGAATGTCGGATATATTTCTCTCGATTGCTCCGACCCAGTTGTACGTGTTGCTGGCTAGGTTGTAGGTGTTCCTGGTGTACATGAGGTCTTCCTGCATTAAATCATGTAAACTTTGGAAGTTAGGAAAACCACCTCCTTGTGAGGAGGATTGGCCCGGATCACCGTGGGGCTGGTATTGGAGTTGAGGAGGGTGTTGGAACTATGGAACATAAAGGACGAGTGCCTCTTGCGGGTTCCATGCATGCCCTTGGACTCGTTGGAAGCTAACCGACCCGTCTTCGGCTTCATAGATCAAGTTCATGGAGCGGCAAATGTGTATGTCCACTCTTCCCGACTATGGGCTTTTTCGGAAAGACCTGGGCATGTTCACGAAGTGCTTGAAGAGATGGTATACCCACCCCCCGAAGAAGATAAGGGTTGGTGGAAAAGCAAGCCGGTTCCAATGCATGTTTCGGAGCAGGAGGTATGGAACATCAAGGTTTCTACGGGTGTGAATGCAATGAAGGACCACCAGATCTCTCAACCCTACGATGCCACTGCTATCATGCCTTTGACTAAGAGAGTAGGTGAGGACCCGGTGAATGTAGCGGTAAAGAGGGTCCCTCAACCTAGTGCTCTTAGTGTGCTTGGGTTGTAGTGCCCTTCTCCTATTTGAGCCCAAGCGGCTTGGCGTTCGTTTTCTGATAATTCTCGTAACCCTCTGGTGTTTTCTTCATTACCTGCATCTTCCTCCGCATACAACCCAACTATCGACCCAAACTGTGCCATCGAAATAGAGTACGTAGTCCCTCCACATCTGAATTCTATCCCATCATTATCAAATGGGTCGCACCTTGAATTGAACACGAAGGTGCTATAGAATTCCAGAGTATATTCGGGAACCGAGTGAAGGCGAGTAGTAAGAGCGACTCTCAGAGGCCCGGTGACTAGGTTGTTGAAGCGGTCCCATTGGCTCACCAATCCGAAAAGATCCGTGCACACTTGTCTTGGGTATTCCTCTGGTCTGGTTTGAAGCACATCATATCTTGCCTTAGCATCGAGCTCATTTGCATTGAACCTTGTGAATTTCTTCGACATCTTGACGTTGTTAGAAGTAGAGGAGACGTCGAAATCTTGCAGAAAAATCGCCTGAACCAGAGCGTTTTTGGGGAAACGGGGCGTGTGGAAATGAAGAAACTGTTTTAAAAAAGGGTTTTATCCCGACAGTTGCGCGGACACGGCCTCGTGCTGAGCAAAAAAAAAAATTTTTAAGTGCTCGTGTGAGTGCCCTTGTTTCCCAAAAACTTGGTTAGAAGACTTACCGATTTAGATGTCAGCCCGTTTGTTCGTAACTTACCAGGTATGATGTTGATGCTTTTATGCTTCGGCCGTTTGAAGCGAGATTTCTTCCTCTTCATCCTCAATGAATCCTTGATAGAGCTTCAGCCGTTGGCCATTGACTTTGAACGGAATCCCATTCCGAGATTTAATTTCTACTGCACCGTGTGGGAAAATATGGGTGATGGAAAAAGGTCCTGACCACCTAGACTTTAATTTACCAGGAAACAATCGAAGTCGTGAATTAAACAATAGAACCTGATCTCCTACTCGAAATTAATTAGGCTTAATATGTTTGTCGTGTAAAGTTTTCATTCTTTCCTTATAAATTTCAGAGTTTGAGTATGCATAATTCCTTAACTCGTCTAATTCATTTAATTAACAAAATCGATTTTTACCGGCAAATTCTAAATTGAGGTTTACATTTTTAATTGCCCAGTAGGCCTTGTGAGCAATTTCTACTGGCAAATGACAGCTTTTTCCATAGACGAGCTTATATGGGGTTGTACCTATTGTTGTTTTATAAGCAGTTCGAAAAGCCCATAAAGCATCATCTAATTTTTCGGCCCATTCCTTTTTATTTAACCCTACGGTTTTTTCGAGTATTCGTTTTAAACCTCTATTAGTCACTTCGGCTTGTCCATTTGTTTGAGGGTGATATGCCGTTGAGACCCGATGATAGACCCCATATCTTGTTAAGATTTTTTCAAGTTGATGGTTACAAAAATGGGTACCTCTATCACTTATTAATGCTTTAGGTGTACCAAAACGAGAGAATAATTTTTTCAGAAATCTTACCACAACTCTTCCATCATTTGTTGGAAGTGCCTCGGCCTCGGCCCATTTAGACAAGTAATCTACTGCCACAAGTATATATTTGTGTTCCTTTTGACGGTGGGAAAGGTCCCATAAAGTCGAGTCCCCACACATCAAAAATTTCACAAACAAGAATGCCATTTTGGGGCATTTCGTTTTTGAAAGAAATATTACCTGACCTTTGGCAAGCATCACATGTCTTGACAAGACTTTGGGCGTCTTTGTAAATGGTTGGCCAATAAAACCCTGAATCAAATACCTTTCGTGCGGTACTAGCAGCACCATGATGTCCTCCGTATGGACCATCATGACAATGGCGGAGAATTCTTCGTGCTTCGCTACCAAGAACACATCGTCGGATGAGTTGGTCGGCACACATTTTGAAAAGATAAGAATCTTCCCAAAAATAATGTTTTACATCAGCAAAGAATTTCTTTCTTTGATGATGTGGCCAACCTTTTGCGACTATACCGCTAGCTAGGTAGTTAGCATAGTCGGCATACCATGGCTCTTGTCTGTATCCCACCATTTCTAGGGACTCCGTTGGAAATTTTTCGTTGATTTGCTCGTCCCTGGTTGCCTCCAAAGCTGGGTTTTCTAAGCGTGAAAGATGATTTGCTGCGATGTTTTCTGCTCCTCTTTTGTCTTTGATTTCAATATCAAATTCTTGGAGGAGTAAAATCCACCGAATCAAACGCGGTTTTGCGTCCTGCTTTTTGAAGAGATATCGAATGGCTGCATGATCTGTATAGACTATTGTTTTAGAAAGAACAAGATAAGAATGAAATTTATCAAAAGCAAATACCACAGCTAGTAACTCTTTTTCAGTTGTTGTGTAATTTTCTTGTGCATCGTTAAGTGTTTTACTAGCATAATAAATTGGGTGAAAATGCTTTTCTTTTCTTTGTCCCAAGACAGCTCCAACTACAAAGTCACTTGCATCACACATGATTTCGAAAGGAAATTTCCAGTCAGGCGCTATCATGATAGGTGCATTGACCAGCATTTCCCTTAGGGTTAGAAATGCTTGATTGCAATCCTTGTCAAAGATGAAAGGGGCGTCTTTTTCAAGTAATTTTGTTAGAGGCCTTGAGATTTTAGAAAAGTCTTTGATAAACCGCCTATAAAATCCGGCATGCCCTAGGAAACTTCTGATAGCTCTAACGGAGGATGGGGGTGGTAATCGAGAAATAGTGTCTATTTTGGCTCGATCAACCTCCATTCCTTCGCTCGAGATTTTATGACCCAGTACTATTCCCTCCGTTACCATGAAATGGCATTTTTCCTAGTTAAGGGCGAGGTTAGTTTCCTCACATCGGGATAACATTCGCTCAAGGTTATCGAGGCATTGGTCGTATGAATCCCAAAAGATAGAAAAGTCGTCCATGAAGACTTCCATTGTCTTTTCTATCATGTCATGGAAGATGGCTACCATGCAACGTTGAAAGGTTGCGAGGGCATTACATAGACCGAATGGCATGCGTCGATAAGCAAAAGTTCCATAGGGACATGTGAAGGTTTTCTTTTCTTGGTCTTCGGGTGCTATCGAGATTTGAAAGTAACCTGAAAAACCATCCAAGAAACAGTAAAATTTATGACCGGATAATCTTTCTAACATTTGATCAATGAAGGGCAAAGGAAAGTGATATTTCCTTATTGCTTCATTTAATCGTCTATAATCTATACATACTCTCCATCCTGTGACGGTTCTCGTTGGTATTAATTCATTCTTTTCGTTAGTTATTACCGTCATACCTCCTTTCTTTTGAACTACTTGAACGGGACTTACCCAAGGACTATCGGAGATAGGATAGATAAGTCCGGAGTCAAGTAATTTGATGACTTCGTTTTTAACCACTTCTTGAACATTTGGATTTATTCGACGTTGTGGTTGTATTACCGATTTGTAGTCATCATTCATTAAAATTTTGTGTGTGCACATGGAAGGACTTATTCCTTTAATGTCTACAAGCTTCCAAGCGATCACATTTTTGTGTTTTTTCAAAAGTTTAATTAATTTTTCTTTTTCTAAACTACCTAATTTAGACGAAATAATTACAGGTGATTTACAATCTTTGTCTAGAAAATCATATTCCAAACCTTTTGGAAGTTCTTTGAGCTCAAGCGGTGGGTCTTTAGGAGACTCCTTATTTGGTTGCTCATTTTGATCAAGAACTTTAAATGTTTGTTCTATGGCGATCTCTTCTTCAACAAAGTGGTCAATCTTTTCACTTGTATCGGGTGGTTCATCTTCGTCTTCAATTAGTGGGTCATTATTGCCGAATGGATATTTCATTGATCGCTCAAGATCGACACTCTTTTTAAATGCCCCTAATTGAATAGATAGATTGTTGTACTACTGGTTTTTCAAAGCTTCGTGGGTTTTTACAAAAGGTCGTCCCAACACTAGAGGAGCATCATCGAGGATGACAAAGTCGGTTGGGATTACCATTTGATTTGTTTGAACCAAGACATCCTCAACTATGCCAATTGATTTTATTACTTTCCGATTGGATAGAAAAATGGGTATTTGAAGTGGAGAAAAATCACTAATACTTAATTTTTCGAAAATGTAGTTGGGCATTATGTTAACACAAAGATCTTTATCAATTGTGACATTACTAATAAACGAATTTTGAAAAAAACATGAAACCAGTGTAATGTTGATTTCAAATGGATCTTCTTTTATTAGCGAGGTTTGATCATTAGTTAACTTGATGCTTACCGTTTCGTCAATTTTAGTGTTAGTGTTTAACTCTTTTAAAAACTTAGCATGAGTGGGTACTAAACAATGGTTTTCAAAAGAAGGTGACAAGAGATTAATTTCTTCAAAATTAGACTCTTCTTGAATTTTAACATTAACGGACTCACCTTTTTCGTTGTTTAACTCATGTGTCGGTTTTTCACTTATTTGTTCTTCCATTTTTACACTTTCAACTATCTCTTCTTTATTACAAGTTAATTCTTCTCTTGTGCGGGACTCCTCTTCCCTTGCGCGAGATTCTTTTATGCAACGTTTGATAGTTTAAATGTGTTCTAATATCCTATCGGTCACTTCAGTGATAGAGTAAGGATCGGGATTTTCAAAGCTTGAATCCGGTTGTTCGATCCTTTGTTCCTCATAATACTCATTGGAAGTAGATGGTTCACACCATTGTTCTTCATTGTAAGTATATGATGGATAAGGGTCGTAATATTGTTCTTCATAATACTCATATGAGATGGGTTGTTCACGCCATGGTTCCTCATAATAAGCATACGAAGGTGGTGGCTCATATCTTGGTTCCTCAAAGTATGAGTATGAAGGCTCATACCTTGGTTCATCAAAATATGAGTATGAGGGAGAAGGTTCATACCTTTGGTCTTCATAGGATGTGTATGAAGTTGATGGCTCGTACCTGGGCTCCTCATAGTAGGTGTATGAAGTGGATGGTTGAAAATTAGTCACAATATTGTACCGAGTGAGTGTTACCGCAATTGGTGCAATAGTCTTCCCTATAATAATCCTCCTCATAGGTGTAGTTGTAGCCTCCTGAGTATTGATCCATAAGAATCACTCAGCAGACCACAACAGAGTCTCGAGACCAGAAAACAAAAATAAAGACGGAAACAGAGGCTGGGCACGGCCCCGTGTTCAGTGGACACGGCCCTGTGTTCCGGATCTGTATCTAGGCGTTTGAATTAAAGTTACTGGTTTCGTTGAGCACGGGTGCGTGTTCAGTGAGCACAGCCCCGTGTTCAGGCTCTGTATCTGGGTGTTTTATGAAAAATATGCAGCACGGCCCCGTGTTCAGTGAGCACGGCCCCGTGTTCAGTGAGCACGGCCCGTGTTCAGGTTACTGTAAATGCAAAACTAAACTAAAATACAGAAAAAAATGTGCGAGCGTTTTGAAAAGGTTTTGAAAAACTGATTAGGCCGCCGATTTTAAGCATTCTTAAAATCCTTGTGTCCCCGGCAACGGCGCCAAAAACTTGATGTGTGCGAGTGTGTAGATAAGTTTAAGTATATTTTAAGCCCTTTTACACTTTTTAGTCAAGTTTTAAATTTATAAAACACGATATTTACTAACACTAAACACACATATGGGCAAGTGCACCCATCGTGAGCGTAGTATAGTGTTGGTAAGATACCGAGGTCGTCCAAGGACACAAGAGCTTTTAGTACCAGTTTATCCTCAACGTCTAAAGATAAGATGAATCACTTGGCTCTGACTCGTGTTTAGTGTAACCTTTGATTATTTCCGCACTTTTGCACTTTTTAAGAGATTATCTTAGTTATTGTAGTAGGCCCCTCTTTTGAAGGTGACGTTACCCTCAACCCAGTAGTTTGAGTCAGCAAGGATACAATCCTAAAGGGTCGGATTATTTAAAGATAATTAATTAAGTTATTAATGCCTATTATGGTTGGCCCCTCTTTTGAAGGTGACGTTACCCTCGGCTAAGTAGTCCGAGTCAGCAGGGATACAGTCCTAAGTAGCCGGATTAAAGTATTAATAGTAGCTTACATATGAGGGGATCAAAGAGTTTGGACCCCCGCCATCCAATACCGGTGGGTATTGAAGGAGATCCTACTAAATTTGACCCAGGTCCTTGCAGGATCTATACACTGAACAAGGCAAGACTCTTACCAAACCGTTCCCTTAACCCCCGACCAGGTAGCCAACATATCTCCATATAGACCGTGGAGATATGAATGGTGAAAATCTTTTATTTTATATAGACAGTAAAATAATGCCAAGACACCACGGACAAACGATAAGGAAGAATCACCTTCAACATAAGAAACTAGTTATTAAAGTCATTAATACATAACAAAGTAAAAAGTGAGAAAAGATTAAAAATAAAAAGTATTACACTAGACACTTGTCTTCACCAAGTGATGTAAGAGACTTAGGCAAACATGGCCTTTGATTGTCAAGAACTCTTATGATCAATCTTGGATCCCGAGACGACTCACACACTCTATGATGGACAATGGATGATGGTGGTGGATGATGGTGTTGTGATGGTGGTGGGTGGTGGGTGAAGTGTGAGAGAGGTGGTGTGCCAAGGGATGGTTTGAAAATGAGCCAAGCACCCCTATTTATAGGCTGAACAGAGGCTTGGGCACGGCCCCGTGTCCACCTTCCTTCTCTTTCTTCATTAACTGCAGTTTGTCTACATTAGTTGACCACGCCCCCGTGTCCGCTGGGCACTCCCCCGTGTGCAGAAGCGTATCTGTCTATCAAGATTTCCTCAGATTCTGTGAATCTTAGAGTTGACCACGGCCCCGTGTCCGCTGGGCACCCCCCCGTGGTGGGTGATAGAAGCTTCTACAGGTTTGTCTTTTCTGCTGACACTTGGGCACGCCCCCGTGCTCATTGAGCACGGGGCGTGTTCAGCCTTCTGTTCTCTTGTTTTGCTTGGGAAGATGCTGTCGGGGAGGCCGGGCATGCCACGTTTATCCCTTTTCTTGTAGTTATGTTAGATTTAGCTGCCTTTTTGCTTCTTTTGTTCATTTGAGCTCTTTTAATCCTGAAAATACATAAGGAATACAAAAACACACTTTTTCCAACATTAGTACTAAAAAGGGGTTAGTTTTATGCCACAATTGATGTAATTTGTATGTTACATTTTGCACACATCACTACTATGGAAGATGCTGAAGCAAAAATGGATGCTGATGTGGAGAAAGAGAGTGAAGCTGAAGGAGATAAGGCTGATCAGACAACTGAGGCTGAAGAGGAAAAGTCTAACTATGAAAAGGAAGCTAAAGAGAAGGAAGCTAAATATAAAAGAATGGAAGCTCAGCTTGCGGCTCTCATGGCCAACCTAGACAAACAAACTGGAGAAGTAAGTTCTAAACCTGTTTGTTTAAAATGTCGTGAATTACAGGGTGAGGTTGACAGGTTGTCAACACAAAACCAAAGTCTGGTAAGCGAGATGTCTAATATAAAAGAATCAAACTTTTTTGCTAAAAGAAACTAATCTTTATATTTGAAGATGATAAAAGGTTATGAAAGTGAAATTGAAGCTTTAACCTGCAAACTAAACGAAAAACTTCAAGTCATAGACTTAGCTCATGACATGATGAATGAGAAAACAAAAGAGATTTCTGAAAAATGCAAAGAGTTGTCAGATGCACAACTCAAAATTGTTGAACTTGAAAATAAATTATGTCAATTCAGAGATTCGTCATTTGTAATGAAACACATGATGGGTGGGTTAAAGAAGAGTAATGACAAGACTAGTGTGGGATTCAAGGGCTTTAATGAATTCCCACCTCCTCTTAGTCATGACTATTCATTCCTGCCTGATGAAGATGAGCTAACAGACTTTATGTCAACTGCACCAAGTAGTTTCGCATCAAGTCAAAGTTAGGGGTCTGAGAGTGATGATGCTAAGAAGAACAATAACAGGGAACCTTTGAAAAAGAAAAATCCAACTCCTAAGAGTAAAAATCAAACTTTTGTTAAAAAGGTTAATTTTGTTCAAGGTAGTGATATGAAAAACGAAACCACTGTTATTGAAAACGAATCAAATGTAGAGTTTGCAAAAAATAAGAACATTGAAAAATATGTATCTAAGCAAACTGGACAAGATCCTTCCAAGGCATCATCATCATCTGATGAGGGATCTAGCTCAAAGACTCCAGCTAAGAAGCCTTCAAAAAAGAGATCGTGCTTCAGGTGTCACACAAAGGGACATGTAGCTAGTTGTTGTCATAATAAAAAGACTGAAGCACAAGTGAGTGAGAAACAGAGAGGGAAATCACCTGAGAAGAAAGGTGATAATGAGGAGAAAGTTGCAAATTCTCCAAAGAAATCTGCTCCTAAGCAACCAGAGAATGTTGCTGTTGGTGTAGATAAGGCTGATAAAGGAACTCCACAAGTTCCTCGTTTTCAAAGAAATCAACCAAGATTTCATCCTGAATCTAAATCAGGCAGATATGAGAGACCTAGAAGCAGTTCACCTAGAATGAACAATTTTAATGGTAATTCAAATAATTTCAGAAGTCAAGGTCAATATCAAAATCGATACCAAAATAATGGTGGTCGAACTTTTTATAATAATGGCTTTAGAAATTACAACAATCAAGCTTCTTGGAATCAAAACTCAAGATATCAAAACCAAAATTTTCAAAGGTCAAATAATCCAAACACATATAGGAACCCTCAGGACCATAGACCTAGTGGAAATCAAAATCAAATTCCATCAATAGGTCTGAGATCCAAGACTTCTGTTAGGATTAATGGATATTGGATGGATGTTCCAGTAGTTGGTGAATTTGGACGACCCAACACCATTAAGGCTTGGGTCCCCCAATCTAACTAATTTCATGGTTGGTGAGTGCAGGAGCTGCTAAGGAGGATTATCAACTTATGGTATGTTGATAGTGGCTGCTCTAGGCACATGACGGGGGATGCGAGATTGTTGACTAAGTTTGAAAATTATGATGATGGACATGTGAACTTTGCTGGTGCGAAAGGTGGTAGAATTACAGGTAGAGGAAAAGTGACCAATGGGAAGATCACACTGGACAAAGTGAACTATGTTGAGCAGCTTAAGCACAATCTCATGAGTGTGTCACAAGTCTACGACAAAGGTCACTCGGTCCATTTTACCAAGACTGAAGCATTAGTGTTGAAGCCAGGTTTGGTGATTCCGGACGATTGGATAGTGATGAGAGCGCCAAGAAGGAATGACACTTATGTCATGGACATGGGTGCTAAGGATCTGACTGCTGTGGTGGCGTGTTTACTATCAAAAGCATCTGAAGCTGAATCGATGTTGTGGCACAGACGCATGCCCCATATTCACTATCGCAAAATGAACTATATTATTAAAAATGAGCTAGTGAAAGGGGTTCCAATGCAGAGGTTTCACGTGGAAGAGAAATATCTTCCATGTCAAAAGGGAAAACAACATAAGAAACCTCACAAATCAAAATCAATAAATTCCATAGATGCCCCTTATGAATTACTTCACATGGATTTATTCGGTCCAGTGAACGTGAGGAGCTGGTGCGTGTGAAGTGTTATATATATTAGGTGTATATGTTAAGCCCTTTTTAACACTTATTTTAGCCAAGTTTTAAATTTATAAAACACGATATTTCACTAACACTAAACACACATATGGGCAAGTGCACCCATCGTTGAGTGTAGTATAGTGTTGGTAAGATACCGAGGTCGTCCAAGGACACAAGAGCTTTTAGTACCGGTTTATCCTCAACGTCTAACCCAAAACAAAAGTTTAGAAAAATGTTTTAAACTAAGAAAAATAAACTAACTAAAATGCTGAAAAGAAAAATAAAAATAAAAACAGATAGACAAGATGAATCACTTGGTTCCGACTCGTATCTAGTATAACCTTTGATTATTTCTGCACTTTTGCACATAATTAAGAGATTATCTTAGTTATTGTAGTAGGCCCCTCTTTTGAAGGCGACGTTACCCTCACCCCAGTAGTTTGAGTCAGCAGTGATACAATCCTAAAAGGGTGGATTATTGGAAGATAATGAATTAAGTTATTAATGCAGTATTGTGGTAGGCCCCGCTTTTGGCGGTGACGTTACCCTCGGCTAAGTAGTCTGAGTCAGCAGGGATACAGTCCTAAATAGCCGGGTTATAGTATTAATAGTAGTTAACTTATGAGGGGATCAAAGAGTTTGGACCCCCGCCATCCAATACCGTGAAGTATTGAAGGAGGTCCTACTAAATTTGACCCAGGTCCATTGCAGGACCTCTAAACGCTGAACAATGGCAAGACCTTTACCAAACCGTTCCCTTAACCCCCTACCAGGTAGCCAACATACCTCCATATAGACCGTGGAGATATGAATGGTGAAAATCCTTTATTTTATATAGACAGTAAAATAATGCCAAGACACCACGGACAAACGATAAGGAAAGATCACCTTCAACATAAGTAACTAGTTATTAAAGTCATTAATACAAAACCAAATAAAAAGTGCAAAAGATTAGAAATAAAAAGTATTATACTAGACACTTTGTCTTCACCAAGTGATGTAAGAGACTTAGGCAAACATGGCCTTGATTGTCAAGAACTCTTACGATCAATCTTGGATCCCGAGACGACCCACACACTCTATGATGGACAATGGATGATGGTGGTGGATGATGGTGTTGTGATGGTGGTGGGTGGTGGATGAAGTGTGAGAGAGGTGGTGTGCCAAGGGATGAGTTGCAATGAAACCAAGCACTCCTATTTATAGGCTAAACAGAAGCCTGGGCACGGCCCCGTGTTCGCTGGGCACGGCCCCGTGCCCGTCTGACACTCTCTCTCTTCATTAATTGTAATTCGCAATTACAATTAATGCGCCTGCAGTACTTTCGGCACGCCCCCCGTGTCCGCTGAGCACGGCCCGTGGTGGGCAATAGAAGCTTCTATAGATTTGTCTTTTCTGCTGCTTCTTGGGCACGGCCCCGTGCTGGCTGAGCACGGGGAGTGTTCAGCCTTCTGTTTTCTCTATTTTGCTTTGGAAGGTGCCGTTGAGGGTTCGGGCAGTCCACTAATGTTCCTTTTCTTGTATTTATGTTGGATTTAGCTGTCTTTTTGCTTCTTTTGCGTTTTTGAGCTCATTTAATCCTGAAAATACAAAAGGAAGACAAAAACACTCTTTTTCCAATATTAGTACTAAAAAAAGGGTTAGTTTTATGCCTCATTTGATGTAATTTATATGTTGCATTTTACACACATCAAATACCCCCACACTTGAACTTTTGCTTGTCCTCAAGCAAAACTCTTTAATATGTGGCTTACACTCCCAAATGGAATAGGTAGAAGAGAAGGTTTTGGGCTTGTCATAGAGTGTCGGGATTTCCAAGATCTTTTTAGGTTTTATTTTTATTTATTTACACTCCTATTCGTAATGATTTATTTAGAACTGTTCATAAAAGAAATTACTTATTTGGGCATAACATGCCTTTTTAAAATTCTATTTATATACAAGTTCACATACCTCGCGGGGAAATCACTCACACTCGGCCGAAGGTGTATTTTTAGTGAATCACTCGAGAGCGGCACGGAACTTATTCCTACCATAGGCTTGCCAAGAAATCAATCCTCCTCCTTTTTAACTTTTATACCTTTGTAGATATCAAGAGGACTTTGTGGGTTAAGGGTTGGCTAGGGTTAAAGGTAGGTGGTTGGGTTAGTGGTTAGTAGAAAAAGGGCTAAAAGCGTAACAAGTGTCGGTTTTCGTATTTTTGCAGCTTTTTATTTTTGATGAAGCTTTTATTCAAACAAAGTTATTTTTGATTACTTTGTTTGTTTATTTTCTTTTTTTTTGCTTCAAAAATTATTTTTTTTTATTTATTTTTTTTTTTTACGAAGAACCGAACTTGTTACTAAAATAAAAGGTTAAAAAATGAAAAAGGTTTTTGGTGGGTGAAAAGGGTTTTTTGTTTGGGTGATGAAACGAAAAGGTTTAGGCTCAAAGGGGCTAACTAGGGGGGTTTTTGGGTAGGTGGTAAAAGAAAAAGAAAAATAATGGTGTAGAAATGAAAAAGGTTAGTCCTAATGCCTCCATCATTTACTTACTCGGGTTTAAGTTGATAAGGACCGGGAATGTATTGTCATGGCAAGTTCTAGAGTCGTAAGAACCAAGCGGCTATTCACACAAGAAACGAAAAATGAGCATTTAGTCAAATGATATGAAATTGTGTGCTCAATAAAGGCTCAAAACTCACTTTTGTGGGAATGGGTTTTTATGTGATCAAGTATATATAATCAAATTTTAAATAAGTTTGTCATGCCTTTTCATAATTTTCTTATGTTGGTTCTTTTTATCACTACGCTATCGGTTGTAAATTTGTAAAAATATAACCTTTTTGAGAACTTGAATTTCCCGAGTTAAACCTAGACAAGTAAAAAAAAAATGAAATTTTTGAAAAAAATTTTTGGGGTGATTAGCGGTTCCGATAGAGTTTTGTGTAAGGCTTGTATTTAGGACTTGCAAAATTCAAGGTTTTAGCATCCCCCCCACACTTAAATTACACATTGTCCTCAATGTGTCCCAAAAATAAATTTTTAGGTTGATTAGATGTGTAAAATTGTGTTTAGAAAGCAAAAATTTGTGTTACTGGGCACTGAACACGGCCCCGTGTTGAGTGGGCACGACCCCGTGTTCAGGTGCCAGTAACAAGAACTTACAGAAGGTAGACACGGCCCCGTGTCCACTGAACACGGCCACGTGTCTGGCAAAATTCTGCCGAACAGAAGCCGAACAGCAGGTCAGGGAGGTGAGCACGGGGGCGTGTTGGCTGGACACGTCCCCGTGTAGACAGTCTGAAAGCCTGAAAAACAGGTTTCCTCCTCTGGTTTTTCCATCCTAGCCTTATAAGTGCTGAGGCTTAACACCCTAAGCCTTGGTTTGTACCTGTTTCATCACTTAATACCACACCAAGTAATACAAACATCCTACATTACCAAAGTTAATTGTTCCAAGCATAAAGTAAGAAAAATAAAATGCAGAAAATAGTTAGGAAAAGTAAATTGTCTAACACTTGGCACGCAGGCCATCAATTGTTCAAGATTGCAAAGGGTTAACCTGGGGAGTCATCAATCAACCGCTTCCTCCTATGCTCCTCCCGCCTACTCCATGGCATCATCATCATCATCATCGTCACCCCCTCCATGGCGTGCAATGTGGTCTCGTATGTATCCGACGTCGTCTTGTATCTCGGATATGTTTCTCTCGATAGCTCCGACCCGTGGTAGGTGTTGCTCGCCATGTTATAGGTGTTCCGAGTACACATGAGGTTTTCCTGCAACAAATCATGCAAACTTTGAAAATTAGGAAAACTGCCTCCCGAGGAGGATGATTGGCCCGGATCACCGTGGGGTGGGTATTGGTACTGATGATGTTGCGGAGCTGGGAGGACAAGTGCTTCTTGCGGGTTCCATGCATGACCTTGCATCCTTTGAAAGGTTACCGTCCCGTCTTCTGCCTCATAAACCAGGTTCATCGAGCGGCATATGTGAATATCCACCGTACCCGACCATGGGCTCTTCTCAAATGACCTCGGAATGTGGGCGAAGTGCCTGAAGAGACGGTACACCCACCCCCCGAAGAAAATAGGAGTTGGTGCACTAGCAAGGCGGTTGTGATGCATGTTTCGGAGCATGAGGAACGGAACATCGAGCGGCCTGCGGTTGTGAATGCAATGGAGGACAAGCAAATCTCTTAACCCAACGACGCCACCACTGTCATGCCTTTGGCTAAGAGAGTAGCCGAGGAGCCTATGAATGTATCTGTAAAGCGGATCCCTCAGCTTGGTACTCTTAGTGCTGCTTGGATTGTAGAACCCTTCCCCAATCTGAGCCCACATGGCTTGGCGCTCGTTGTCTTCGATCTCTCTCAACCCCCCGGTATTGTCTTCGTCTCCCGCATCCTCCTCCGCATACAACCCGATAATCGACCCGAATTGTGCCATGGAGATCGAATACCTCGTTCCGCCACACCTGAATGACACCCCTTCATTATCGAACGGGTCGCACCTTGAATTGAATGCAAAGGTGCTGTAGAATTCCAAGGTGCATTCATGAACAGAACGGAGTCGGGTTGTTAGTGCGACTCTGAGTGGTCCCGTGACAATGTTGTTGAAACGGTCAATTTGATTCACCATGGTTAGTAGTTCGGTGCACGCCTGCCTCGGGTATTCTTCCGGCCTTGTTTGAAGAAGCTCGTATCGAGCTCTTGCATCTAGCTCATTGGCGTTGAATCTGGTAAACTTCCTAGCCATCTGCAAGAATACACCAAAAGTTAGCATGAAACAGAAATATTTTTGGACAAAACTGCAAACAGCGGGCTGGACACGACCCCGTGTCCAGCGGACACGGCCCCGTGTTCAGGGGTCTGTTACTCAAAAATCCCATTTTTCGACCCGGTTTCGAAAACTTGAAAATTTTTGAACCAATAGGTGCGGTTTCCCCCGAAAATGAAACCCTAAGTGCCGTTTTTCCCAAAATAACCCGTTTACCCTATCAATTTTATCTTTTTCGGTTCAAGAACAAGGGTTTTGGGTTTTTGTAAGAAATCGGGTGAATCTATGAACAATACAAGTGTATTTACTTCCCTTAACACTAATCTAACTAAATGCAAACAGATTTAGGCAAAAATTTTAGGTTCGATCCGGAAGAACATCAAGAACCCTAGATATTTCCCCAAATTTGTGGTGTATTAACTACATGCAAGTAACTAATCTAACTACTAAGAGTGACAGAATCATACCTTGATGTTGTTAGATTGGTAAGAGACGTTGGAATTTCGCGAAAAGTCGCCTGGAACCAGAGCTTTTGTGGGGAAACGGGGCGTGTGGAATGAATAAACTGTTTTGAAAAGGAGTTTAATCCCGTCTGCAGCGCGAACACGGCCCCGTGTTCAGCGAACACGGCCTCGTGCCGAGCTTTTTTTTTTTTTTTTTTTTTCGTGCGCGTGTGAGTGCCCCTTTTTCCATAAGCTATGGTTTTGAAAACTTACCGCTTGATTTTGCCGCCTCAATCGTTCGTAACTTACCAGGCATGATGTTTTTATTCTTCCACGGTTTGAAGCGAGATCTCTTCTTCCTCATCCTCAATAAATCCTTGATAGAGTTTCAGCCGTTGGCCATTGACTTTAAATGGTGGCCCATTTCGAGGTTTAATTTCTACTGCACCGTGTGGAAAAACATGGGTGATGGAAAAAGGTCCTGACCACCTAGACTTTAATTTGCCAGGAAACAATCGAAGTCGTGAATTAAACAAAAGAACTAAATCTCCTACCCGAAATTCATTAGGTTTAATATGTTTGTCATGCCAATTTTTCATTCTTTCCTTATAAATTTCAGAGTTTGAGTATGCATAATTCCTAAGCTCGTCTAATTCATTTATTTGACAAAATCGATTTTTACCAGCAAATTCTAGATCTAAGTTTACATTTTTTATTGCCCAGTAGGCTTTGTGTGCGATTTCTACTGGCAAGTGACAACTTTTTCCATAGACTAGCTTATATGGGGTTGTACCTATCGTTGTTTTATAAGCAGTTCGAAAAGCCCATAGAGCATCATCTAATTTATCAGCCCATTCCTTTCTATTTAACCCTACGGTTTTTTCGAGTATTCGTTTTAACCCTCTATTGGTCACTTCGGCTTGTCCGTTTGTTTGAGGGTGATAAGCTGTCGAAACCCGGTGATAGACCCCATATCTTGTTAAAAAATTTTCAAGTTGATGATTACAAAAATGGGTACCTCTATCACTTATTAAAGCTTTAGGTGTGCCAAAACGAGAGAATAATTTTTTCAGAAATCTTACCACTACTCTTCCATCATTTGTTGGAAGTGCTTCGGCCTCGGCCCATTTAGACAGGTAATCTACTGCCACAAGTATGTATTTGTTTCCTTTCGATGGTGGGAAAGGTCCCATAAAGTCGAGTCCCCACACATCAAAAATTTCACAAACAAGAATGCCATTTTGTGGCATTTCGTTTTTGGAAGAAATATTACCTGTTCTTTGGCAAGCATCACATGTCTTTACAAGATCTTGGGCATCTTTGTAAATGGTTGGCCAATAAAATCCTTAATCAAATACCTTTCGTGCGGTACTGGCTGCACCATGATGTCCTCCGTATGGACCTTCATGACAATGGCGGAGAATTCTTCGTGCTTCACTACCATGTACGCATCGTCTGACGAGTTGGTCGGCACACATTTTGAAAAGATATGGATCTTCCCAAAAGTAGTGTTTCACATTGGCAAAGAATTTTTTTCTTTGATGATGTGGCCAACCTTTTGTGACTATCCCGCTAGCTAGGTAGTTAGCGAAGTCGGCGTACCATGGTTCTTCCTTAAATTCCACCATTTCCAGGGATTCTGTTGGAAATTTTTCGTTGATTTGATCGTCCCTGGTTGCCTCCAAAGCTGGGTCTTCTAAGCGTGAAAGATGATCTGCTGCGGTATTTTCTACTCCTCTTTTGTCTTTGATTTCAATGTCAAATTCTTGGAGGAGTAGAATCCACCTAATCAAACGTGGTTTTGCGTCTTGCTTCTTAAAGAGATATCGTATGGCTGCATGGTCTGTATAGACTATAGTTTTAGAAAGAACGAGATATGAACGAAATTTATCAAAAGCAAATACCACAGCTAGTAATTCTTTTTCAGTTGTTGTGTAATTTTCTTGTGCATCGTTAAGTGTTTTACTAGCATAATATATAGGGTGGAAATGCTTTTCTTTTCTTTGTCCCAAGACAGCTCCAACTGCAAAGTCACTAGCATCACACATGATTTCGAAAGGAAACTTCCAATCGGGTGCTATCATGATAGGTGCATTGACTAGCATTTCCTTTAGGGTTAGAAATGCTTGATTGCAATCCTTGTCAAAGATGAAAGGAGCATCTTTTTCAAGTAATTTTGTTAGGGGCCTTGAGATTTTTGAAAAGTCTTTGATAAACCGCCTATAGAATCCGGCATGCCCTAGGAAACTTCTAATAGCTCTTACGGAGGATGGAGGAGGTAATCTAGAAATGGTATCTATTTTGGCTCGATCCACCTCCATTCCTTCGCTTGAGATTTTGTGACCGAGTACTATTCCCTCCGTTACCATGAAATGGCATTTTTCCCAATTAAGGGCGAGGTTAGTTTCCTCACATCGGGATAGCATTCGTTCAAGGTTATCGAGGCATTGGTCGTATGAATCCCCAAAGATAGAAAAGTCGTCCATGAAGACTTCCATTGTCTTTTCTATCATGTCATGGAAAATGGCTACCATGCAACGTTGGAATGTTGCGGGGGCATTACATAGACCGAACGGCATGCGTCGATAAGCAAAAGTTCCATAGGGACATGTGAAAGTTGTCTTTTCTTGGTCTTCGGGTGCTATCGGGATTTGAAAGTAACCTGAAAAACCATCCAAGAAACAGTAAAATTTATGACCGGACAATCTTTCTAACATTTGATCAATGAAGGGTAAAGGAAAATGATCCTTTCTTGTTGCTTCATTTAATCGTCTATAATCTATACATACTCTCCATCCTGTGACGGTTCTTGTTGGTATTAATTCATTCTTTTCGTTAGTAATTACCGTCATACCTCCTTTCTTTGGAACTACTTGGACGGGACTCACCCAAGGACTATCGGAAATAGGATAGATAAGTCCGGCGTCAAGTAATTTGATGACTTCGTTTTTAACCACTTCTTGAACATTTGGATTTACGCGACGTTGTGGTTGTATGACTGATTTATAGTCATCATTCATCAAAATTTTGTGTGTGCACATAGAAGGACTAATTCCCTTTATGTCAACAAGTTTCCAAGCTATTGCATTTTTGTGTTTTTTCAAAAGACTAATTAGTTTTTCTTTTTCTATGTTAGCTAAGTTAGACGAAATAATTACAGGTAACTTACCATCTTTGTCCAGAAAAGCATATTCCAAACCTTTTGGGAGTTCTTTGAGCTCAAGTGGTGGGTCTTTAGGAGACTCCTTATTTGGTTGCTCACTTCGATCAAGAACTTTAAAAGTTTGTTCTATGGCGACCTCTTCTTCAACAAAGTGGTCAATCTCTTCACTTGTATCGGGTGGTTCATCTTCATCTTCAATTAGGGGGTCATTATTGCCGAATGGATATTTCATTGATCGTTCGAGATCGACACTTCTTTTAAATGCCCCTAATTGAAGAGGTAGATTATTGAACTTCCGGTTTTTCAAAGCTTCGTAAGTTTTTACAAATGGTCGTCCCAACACAAGAGGAGCGTCATCGAGGATGACAAAGTCGGTTGGGATTACTATTTGATTTGTTTGAACCAAGACATCTTCAACTATACCGATTGATTTTATTACTTTCCGATTGGATAGAAAAATGGGTATTTGAAGTGGAGAAAAATCACTAATACTTAATTTTTTGAAAATGTAGTTGGGCATTATGTTAACACAAAGATCTTTATCGATTGTGACATTACTAATAAACGAATTTTGAAAGAAACATGGAACCGGCGTGATGTTAATTTCAAACGGGTCTTCTTTTATTAGCGAAGTTTGATCATTAGTTAACTTAACACTTACTGTTTCGTCAATTTTTGTGTTAGTGTTTAACTCTTTTAAAAACTTAGCATGAGTGGGTACTAAACAATGATTTTCGAAAGAAGGTGTCAAGAGGTTAATTTCTTCAAAATTAGACTCTTCTTGAATTTTAACGTTGTCGGACTCACCTACTTCGTTGTTTAACTCATGTGTTGGTTTTTCACTTATTTGTTCTTCCATTTTTTTAGTTATCTCTTCCTTTTTTAATTCTTCTCTTGCGCGGGACTCCTCTTCCCTTGCGCGAGCTTCTTTTATACATCGATCGATAACTCTAATGTGTTCTAATATCCTATCGGTCACTTCGGTTATAGAAAAAGAATCATTATTTTCTAAGCTTGAATCCGGTTGTTCGATCCTTTGTTCCTCATAATACCCATATGAAGTTGATGGTTCACACCATGGTTCTTCATTGTAAGCATATGATGGATAAGGTTCGTAATTTTGTTCTTCATAATACTCATACGAGGTGGGTTGTTCATGCCAAGGTTCCTCATAATAAGCATATGAAGGTGGTGGCTCATATCTTGGTTCCTCAAAATATGAGTAAGAAGGCTCATACCTTGGTTCATCAAAATACGAGTATGAGGGAGGAGGTTCATACCTTTGGTCTTCATAGGATGTGTATGAAGTTGATGGTTCGTACCTGGGTTCCTCATAGTAAGTGTATGAATTGGATGGTTGATATGAGTGATTATTTTGAATCGATCGTGTATTACGACAATTAGTGCAATAATTACCCCGACAATCATCCTCATCATAGGTGTAGTTGTAACCTCCTGAGTATTGATCCATAAGAATCACTCAGCAGACCACAACCGAGTCTCGAGATCAGAAAACAAAAATAAAAACGGAAACAGAGGCTGGACACGGCCCCGTGTTGAGTGGACACGACCCCGTGTTCAGAATCTGTATCTGGGCGTTTTAATTAAATTGACTGATCTAGTTGAGCACGGGGCGTGTTCAGTGAGCACGGCCCGTGTTCAAGCTACTGTAACTGGGCGTTTATGAAAAATCTGCAGCACGGCCCCGTGTGCAGGACACTGTAAATGCAAAACTTAAACTAAATGCAGAAAAATGTGCGCGCGATTTTAAAAAGGGTTTTTGAAAAACTGATTAGGCCGTCGATTTTAAACTTTCTCAAAATCCTTGTGTCCCCGACAGCGGCGCCAAAAACTTGATGCGTGTGAAGTGTTATATATATTAGGTGTATATGTTAAGCCCTTTTTAACACTTATTTTAGCCAAGTTTTAAATTTATAAAACACGATATTTCACTAACACTAAACACACATATGGGCAAGTGCACCCATCGTTGAGTGTAGTATAGTGTTGGTAAGATACCGAGGTCGTCCAAGGACACAAGAGCTTTTAGTACCGGTTTATCCTCAACGTCTAACCCAAAACAAAAGTTTAGAAAAATGTTTTAAACTAAGAAAAATAAACTAACTAAAATGCTGAAAAGAAAAATAAAAATAAAAACAGATAGACAAGATGAATCACTTGGTTCCGACTCGTATCTAGTATAACCTTTGATTATTTCTGCACTTTTGCACATAATTAAGAGATTATCTTAGTTATTGTAGTAGGCCCCTCTTTTGAAGGCGACGTTACCCTCACCCCAGTAGTTTGAGTCAGCAGGGATACAATCCTAAAAGGGTGGATTATTGGAAGATAATGAATTAAGTTATTAATGCAGTATTGTGGTAGGCCCCGCTTTTGGCGGTGACGTTACCCTCGGCTAAGTAGTCTGAGTCAGCAGGGATACAGTCCTAAATAGCCGGGTTATAGTATTAATAGTAGTTAACTTATGAGGGGATCAAAGAGTTTGGACCCCCGCCATCCAATACCGTGAAGTATTGAAGGAGGTCCTACTAAATTTGACCCAGGTCCATTGCAGGACCTCTAAACGCTGAACAATGGCAAGACCTTTACCAAACCGTTCCCTTAACCCCCTACCAGGTAGCCAACATACCTCCATATAGACCGTGGAGATATGAATGGTGAAAATCCTTTATTTTATATAGACAGTAAAATAATGCCAAGACACCACGGACAAACGATAAGGAAAGATCACCTTCAACATAAGTAACTAGTTATTAAAGTCATTAATACAAAACCAAATAAAAAGTGCAAAAGATTAGAAATAAAAAGTATTATACTAGACACTTTGTCTTCACCAAGTGATGTAAGAGACTTAGGCAAACATGGCCTTGATTGTCAAGAACTCTTACGATCAATCTTGGATCCCGAGACGACCCACACACTCTATGATGGACAATGGATGATGGTGGTGGATGATGGTGTTGTGATGGTGGTGGGTGGTGGATGAAGTGTGAGAGAGGTGGTGTGCCAAGGGATGAGTTGCAATGAAACCAAGCACTCCTATTTATAGGCTAAACAGAAGCCTGGGCACGGCCCCGTGTTCGCTGGGCACGGCCCCGTGCCCGTCTGACACTCTCTCTCTTCATTAATTGTAATTCGCAATTACAATTAATGCGCCTGCAGTACTTTCGGCACGCCCCCCGTGTCCGCTGAGCACGGCCCGTGGTGGGCAATAGAAGCTTCTATAGATTTGTCTTTTCTGCTGCTTCTTGGGCACGGCCCCGTGCTGGCTGAGCACGGGGCGTGTTCAGCCTTCTGTTTTCTCTATTTTGCTTTGGAAGGTGCCGTTGAGGGTTCGGGCAGTCCACTAATGTTCCTTTTCTTGTATTTATGTTGGATTTAGCTGTCTTTTTGCTTCTTTTGCGTTTTTGAGCTCATTTAATCCTGAAAATACAAAAGGAAGACAAAAACACTCTTTTTCCAATATTAGTACTAAAAAAAGGGTTAGTTTTATGCCTCATTTGATGTAATTTATATGTTGCATTTTACACACATCAGGAGCATAGGTGGAAAATACTATTGTCTTGTTGTCACAGATGATTACTCACGATATTCATGGGTTTTCTTTTTAGGTACAAAGGATGGGACAACGGAGATGCTGATAGATCTTTTTACAAAATTGGAAAACGTCCATGAAGCAAGGATCAAGAGGATAAGGAGTGATAATGGCACGGAGTTCAAGAATCGGATTCTGGATCTCTACTGTCTTCGCAAGGGAATAGAACATCAATATTCTGCTCCTTATACACCTCAACAGAATGGAGTAGCTGAGAGGAAAAACAGGACGTTGATTGAAGCCGCTAGGACAATGCTTTCAGATTCCAAGCTTCCAGTTCTTTTCTGGGGAGAAGCTGTGAATATAGCTTGCTACGTCCTAAACAAAGTTTTAACCGTTAAACGTTTTAACAAAACTTGTCATGAACTTATGTTTAACGAGAAACCAAACTTAACATGCCTTGAACCATTTGGATTACCCTGCACCATTGTGCGAAACAAAGATAAACAAAAATTCGGTGAGGTGGCTGACGAAGGCTACTTTCTAGGTTACGTACCTGGCACACCTAATAAAAGGGTTTTTAATCTAAAAACTGGTAAAATTGAGGTTGTTTACAATGTTGAAATTACTACATACAAACCTCAACAATCAACGAGTGGTCCAGCTATATTATATGATTATGAAAGTGTTTTTAAATCATTTAATATTCCTGAGTTTTCCAATGCGGATGATTCTCAGTTGATTCAGACAGTGATTAGTGAAGATGATGAAGGCGAGTTCATGCCTAGATCAAATGTTGATATGACAGATGCTCCGAAAACTTCCCAAGGTGCTGCTAATCCTGATTCAAGCGATAGTGACTCTGAACCCATTCAGGGGGGGGGGATTTCATTAATCTGTTTGTGAATCAGAATATTCAAGGGGAGGTTGGATCAAACCTGGGTGACAATCTAGAAGTTGATGCTATTGCTACTACACGAGCAAATAGAGATCATCCAGTTGACATGATACTTGGAGATCCTACTGCAGGTGTTCAGACGAGAAGAAGCATAGCAACGAATTCTAGATTATTTGTTTCGATTGAGAAGACTGGGATTGTGAACGAGTGCTTGTATAGTTTCTTTATTTCCCAAGAGGAGCCAAAGAACATTCATATGGCTCTAAAAGACAATTCATGGGTTGAAGCTATGCAAGAGGAATTGGCCCAGTTTGCTAAGTTGAAGGTTTGATAGTTAGTTGACCTTCCTAAAGGTGAAAAAGAAATAGGCAGTAAGTGGGTGTTTAAGTGCAAGAAAGATGATCGAGGGATAGTAACGCGAAACAAGGCTCGATTGGTGGTTAAAGGTTTCAATCAGCAAGAAAGGATTGATTACAATGAAGTGTTTGCACCAGTGGCAAGGTTGGAAGCGATTCGTTTGTACCTAGCCTTTGCATCATTCAAGGGCTTCATAGTTTACCAACTAGATGTGAAAAGTGCATTTATTTACGGGAAAGTACAAGAAGTGGTGTATGTCTCACAACCAGATGGGTTCATTGATCCAGATTATCCAGATCGTGTGTACAAGCTTGATAAGGCTTTGTATGGATTACATCAAGCTCCCAGGGCGTGGTACGAGACACTATCAACACATCTGATCAAGAATGGTTTTGAAAGAGGTCAGATTGACAGTACACTATTCATCAAACGAAAGAAAGAAGATTTTCTGCTGGTACAGGTATACGTGGATGACATCATCTTTGGGTCATCAGATGAAAACATGTGTAAAGAGTTCGAGCAGGTGATGAAGAGCAAGTTTGAAATGAGCGCTATGGGTGAGCTGTCTTACTTTTTGGGGTTACATCAGAAGGAGGATGGGATGTTTATTCATCAAACAAAGTATGTGTATGACTTTTTGTCTCGATTCAAAATGGAGGATTGCTCTACTTTCAACACACCCATTTGTGAAAATCACAATCTTGGCCCAGATCATGAAAGTACTGAAGATGTTGATCCAACTCAATACAGGGCGATGATTGGTTCTCTAATGTACTTGACTGCTTCAAGACCCGACATTATGTTTGCCGTATGTCTGTGTGCCAGATATCAGGCTAATCCAAAAGAGTCACACATGAAAGCAGTGAAGCGGGATTCTTCGTTACTTGAAGGGGAAACCTAAACTTGGTTTGTGGTATCCAGCTGATAGTGATTTGAAGTTTGTTGCTTACACTCACTCAGACTTTGGAGGATGCAAGTCAAACAGAAAGTCTACAACAGGTGGTTGTCAATTCTTAGGAGGCAGGATTGTGTCTTGGCAATGCAAGAAGCAATCTTGTGTGTCTACCTCTACGTGTGAAGCTGAATATATTGTTGCGGGTAGCTGCTGCTCTCATGTTCTCTGGATACAACAGCAGATGCGCGATTACGGTTTGGATTTCACTCGTACTCTTATTATGATTGACAATAATGCCACGATTTCTATAACAAATAATCCCATGAAACACAGTCGCACAAAACATATTGACATTCGTCATCATTTTATACGGGATTGTGCTGAAAAGAAACTAATTGAACTTCATCGAGTCGACACACTAGATAACCTGGCAGATCTTTATACTAAAGCTTTTGACAGGGCTCGCTTTGAACATTTAGTCGAACTCAACGGGATGAGGAAACCTGAATAATTGGTTTTTCATAAGAATTTTGTAAATATTTTACTATTTTTCTTAAAAATCAAAAATTAAAAAATAGAAAACCACAAAATTCAAAAACATTGAAAAATGAAAAATATAAAAAAAATAAAAAAATAGAAAATAAAAAATGAGTTATCACTGTGTGAAAAAAAAAATGATAGTACATCAGCAAGTTAGACAGTCACACTGAAACTAAATTAAATTGCTTAAGTGTGATAGCAGCTTCATCATATGATGTACCAGTAGGCAAAAAGCATGAAATAATCAACTTACCAATGTGATATAAACCTAAACGAACTGTGTGAGTGGGGAACACATCAGTGGTGTATGGTTTAATGACCTTAAATCTTGCGTTGATAGATTGCCAAAATCTGAGGTTTTGGGTCTTTATACTGTTATTTCATCCGGGGATATCAGGGTTGTCCTTCTGCTGCATCCAGATACATGCTGACCTAGGCACAACCAGGATATCTTAAAAGAGCTAAAAATGCCAAAACCTAGAAAATGAAGAAGCTCTCCTAGAGAGTCATTCAAATGTGCAAAATGCATAAATCGTACCAAAAATGGTATTTGTCTTAGCCCTCGTTAGATATTTTGGTCTCTTTGCTATACGGAAGTACTGACCTGATCACCAATTATCTAAACGTTGAAAAACAAAACGGATGAATTCAGTATACTCACCTACTACGATGAATCATTGTGCATACCTTGATCGCGGGGGTGCATCCTGAAGTGGGACACACTAGTATATCAGAATAAAATTACCTTAACGTATCATACAGTAATGGTACTTGAAATGTTCATGCATTTTGTTTAAGTGGACAAACATACTGGTAATTGTCTTGGACTGCTTTTCATGAAAAATTAAATAAAGAATTATCTAATAGTGTGAAAACAATTTGATTGTGCTGATATGATCTTCTTACCGGTTCTCACAAAAACATAGTGTTTATTGCTTTTGTTATTTACTTGCTTTCAGAAAATATAAAAATTCAAAAATAGTGTATTTTTCTGTTAAAATTCTTAATGTACGGAAAACTGTTATTCTTGGAGAAATTGTTACCGATAGGGGGAGACGGTGTTAGAAAGTGAGTTCAAAATTTTAAATCATACAGGGTCTTGTGTGTTAAACAAAAGTTTTGTGTGTTGATGATGAATTGGAATTGCTTAATCTGTGATATAGTTTAACTATCTTTTGAATAATAATAATTTATTTAACATTGTTGAAAAATTCTTATGGTTTCTCGAGATGTTTGTTTTATAGTATACATGTTGAAGCAGTGTGTTGCTGAGAAGTTAAAGTGATGAGTTGCTGTGAAGAGATGAGAGTTTGATTGGATGCATGGTAGAACCTCCTTTCTACATTGCAAACAAGATTGAAGAGTTTGGAGATTGCTTTGCAAATGCTAAACTGGAGTTTACTCAAGTGCTAACGTTTTTGAAGATTTGGTGATTGGATGCATCAGCTTAGGGGAAGTCTCTTGCTGATAGAAGTTGTTAAAGCTGAAGCTATCCAAAGACCAAAGTCAGTGCAAGATTACATGAAGAATGCAAGATGACTGAAGACAAAGTGATTTTATGAAGCTATTGTCAAGGGGGAGTTTGTTGGTGCATATTTGTGACAACAGCTTAGATTTGGTCTTTGGATATCTTGTAATTAGTTAAAACGATAAACGGTTAGCGGGTTTAGCTTTGTAATAGTTACTTATAGAGTTTGGACTAAACAAAACCCACATTGGGTGATGGGGGACGAAATGGGCCTAGCCCATGTAGGAAACCCTAGCCTAAAGTTGCAACCTTGTGTTATATAAACAAGGCTTTGCATTAGGGTTTAGGTTAATCAGCCAAAACAGTGTTAGAGAGGAATTTCGTGAGAGCATTAGGGCTTGGACGAAATTTGTGGTCTTGATTGATTGTAATTCTTGTAATTGATAATCAATAAAGATCAGGTTTTAATTGGAATTCTGTTTCTACTCGTTTCTGTGCTATTCAGGTCTAGAGGATTCCACACTCTAGATTGGATTGACAATTCTGTGATGATCCGTACGAACCAGGGGACCTACAGAACCCATGTTTTCGCTACAACGCACAGGGGGTTATTTCACTTTAAGCTGCTATTTTACGATGTTGTCTTCTTTGATTTCTTATCTGCCTAACAGACCAATTTCGTTTTTCATCATTGTTTTTTTATGAATTTGTAGCATATTCGTTGTTCTGCATATCATTTGTTTCCTTTCTGCAAAAACCCCATCCATAAAACACAAAAAACCATGCATAATTTCTTTTTGACTTCTGAATTCTGAACCCTATGTCGATTTTATAGCTAATTACTTTGTAGGTTTAAGGAACATTGTTTGTTGTTATGCTTGCAGAGAACTTGGAAACCAAGGATTGAAAGGCTGGTTAGTGATAAAATTGTTATTTGCTAGCTCTTAGTGTGCCAGATATCACATTACATGGGTAAGATATTCTTTTGGTACTTTCATATTTCATTCTTATTCATAAGGTGTTGTATTTGATTCTTACTCATTAACTTAGCGAAAACAGAGTTTTAAGTTGTCTCATTTCAATCTACTATGTAATTTGAATCATTAGAGTTTGGTTTTTAGGATCTCAACTTACATATTTAAAATATTAAAGTCATTTCTTGCATATTAATTGATAGTCACAGAAGTACACAAAGGAAAAGGTTTTATGCCCTAAAGAGAATATCCTAAAAGCTTAAGCTTCTAGGTAATATATATTGAATTTTAATTTACACTTTGTTTATAAACTCTACAAGTCATATTTACATGAGATTCTATTATGTATAGGTCGAGGATTTTCAAGGCTCTAAGGTACTAAAGAATCATAGCCGCATTAATTATTGATTAATTTATATAATAGTTGATATTTAGAGTTATATACAAGTTTATAAAAGTGCTGGTCAAAAGGTGAATAGAAAGTTCTAAAGTGTATTTTTCTTGTTGGTAGTTGGGATCTGATCTGTATGTTTTTTTTTAAATCACTTGGCATAGCTAATGGTGTTTAATGGTAATTTCAGGTAAATAACCCTCAAGAGAATGTTAGATATGGGACGAGCCTCGATGTGTTAATATGTATGGCTAGACCAGTTGGACTTAACGAAGATGAGATAACCGATTGTTTCAAAAAGATACATTAGCATAGGTTTGGCGCATTAGGTTTAGTCTTTAAGTATAGAAAAAAGTGTTACCATTGTAGTTTTTGTGAAGTTTTGTAATAGCAATTAGTTTTTAAATGTGTTGTTTTCCGTTTGTTGTAAAATTGCCGTCCTTTGTACCAAACCACGTCGCAATGCGGCGGGTAGTAAATCTAGTTTAGTTAATTTTAGAAACATATATGGTACGTTTGGTACTCACTATACCACTCATAAGACTGTTGGGTGGGGGACTTGGGTTGGGGGTTTTGCTTGACACGTGGCGATTGTGGGCTCCACCAGATGACCCCAAAAAAAGTGGGGGTGTGAAAGCGGCGTGAGTTAGTGGCGTTGGTGGTCCATGTTGGTTTTTTATATATATTTTTTTTACATACTTGACATTTATAAAATAAAACACAAACTTATATTAATTTTTAAAAAACAAAGTTACATAACATCCTAAAATTTAAAAAAAACAACTTATTAAATCCTAAAAATTTTAAAAAAAATAGTTAATAATTCCTTAAAAAAATACAGAGTTCGATAAATGTTAAAGTGAGGAACGCACTTAAATTCTGGATTCCGATCGTGCCTCCGTTCGATTTTCGCGATCTCCATTCAATCGTTGTGGCTCAGGTCCCCCACAGGGACACGGTCAAAACAAACTTTAAACCGATCTAGCTTCGGTTTTAGTTCATGCCACTTGTGTTGGCAGGCGTTTAAATTGTGACGAGCGTTCCCAACGTGTTATTGGTATTGCTAGAACGCTTGTACCCAATACGCGGTTTGACCGCGTTGTAACGTACGTTGTACATCGACGATCGATGTGACAAGTGCGATCTCCACCTCCTCCTCTGTCCAATGCACCATGTTCGGTTTTTTGATGTTGGTTTGGTTGAAAAAGATTTGTTGTTTGGTATGAGATAAAGTTGAAGAAGATTTGTAAAAATTTGTAGGTAAAAAATGAAGGTGTGGGGGTATTTATAGGTAAAAATTTGAACTTTTTTTTAAAGTTTTTTTAAGTTTTGATTTTTTACATTGAAACCGCCATGCCCAATGGCTATGGCTAACAGCTACCCCAAACGGTACAATTTCAACAACCAATCCTAGCTAGCCAGCTCACACCACCCCCTGCCCAACGCCGGGTTTCAAAGCCACGCTAGCGGGGCAACGTCGTGGCCAACGCTGGCAAGGTGTGGGTTAGTCAGCGTTGCCTGGCTGTAACACCTCGTAAGATTGCGACCAATATAATAAAGACACGTGTCATGGACCTTAAACGTGTAAGGAATTATTTCCGAGGGACTAAAATTGTCAAACAATGTAAATATGTTAGTAAAAGGATCCAAAGTGTCAACATGTCATTCTTGTGCCTCTGATTGACCTCATACGCCGTTCGTATTCTTTAATGAATAATTTGTCGGACATTAGAAGTCGTTTGTATTTAAAATAAGGATCTTGCGGAACTTAGGGGTTAAAAGTGTTAACATGTTAAAAGATACCTCTGAGTAACCTTTTAACAATCCCAAAAACATTGTAATAATCATATATTGTACTCTCAAGAATAACGGATATTAATTTTGTGGAGTTTCGATGAATACAAGACTTTTCGGGTGATCGTACAACTAACCGGGAGCTTAACGGAGTTAGTTTATGACCCAAAGTCCCTAAAAGTTACCTATAAGGGTCCTAAATGCAATAAATGAAAGTTATTTTAGTTAAAAAGTGTTAGTGCAGTTGTCTGTCGACTTCATCTTAGTTCGAGTCTCAGATTGTGAAAGAGTCTGAAGAATGCATCTTATATCGAGTCTCAGATACGTTGTAGTTCGGAAGAAGGATGATGTCATCATTATTGATGATGACATCATATAATGACATCATCTATAACATCACGTGAAGATATCATGCACAAATGAAAATAGATTACATGTTTGCTAGAAGACAAAATAGTTTAAATATATTTGTTGATTTCGCTCATGTAGACACGTGAAAGAGATTTCGCCCGAAATCACTAAGTGTTGATTTCGCTCCTAATGGTCTGATGTCATTACGGGCGGAATCAGAGGCCTATATATAGGTCCTCATGAGCGAAATCATTAAGCTAGTTCTTGTATTCCATGCCGAAGCTCTGCCGGTGTGAAGATCGATTGTAATCAGACGTCTAATCAATACAATCAGTGAATTAAGTGAAGATCAAGCTGTTACTAAGTCTATTTCTTGTTTTCCGCACCTGAAATAGATCAAAACTTCTCTAAACGACTCATTCGGGTCAGTCGAACGATCCTACAATTGGTATCAGAGCCAGTTGGAGAAGTTTTGCAGATTACAGCCTTAATTCATTGAGATTTCTATCTTCTACACCTTCTTTCATTAGTTCAGGAAGATTTAACGGTCAAAACCGGTTCAAATTTTCACAAATTGTATAAAAGTGACTATTAACAAACCCTAGAAAGTTTCATAGCTAAAATCAGACTAAAAATGGACCAAAATGGACTCCGAGCTGATTTCGCTCGTAATGGATATTTCTGATTTCGCTCTTGGAATACAAAATTTCTGATTTCGCTCCTGATAACTTTCTGATTTCGCTCCTGATAACTTTTTGATTTCGCTCCTGAGATATATAGTCTGATTCCGCTCCAAAACTTTAAAGTGTGAACTGTTTGAAAGTGCATCGTGTATTGTGAAATATTTTACGAGGTTGTCAGTTTGCATGTGAAAGTTTTTAAAGGATATCAGTTGGTTACAGGAGTGCATTGTTCAAGATTGTATGTGATTGCATGTGACTGTTGATCTTTCTAGATTTTGTCGGCCACGAGATATAGAAGACAATTCACGTGAACTACTGAAGCCCACTACAGATTTTTCGGCCCAATCAGTGAAGTATTGTTAGCATATGTGTAGTTGGTGAAACTAATTGGCCCAATCACTAATCATTTGCTAAAAGTTGTTGTCGGCTGCATGTGATATACATTTAAGGCTCATGTGACATTGAGTTTAGCGGCACAATCTCATTTTATATTACATCAACTTTTGTCAGGCTTTTGCATGTGATTCTGATGAAGTAATCGGCCCAATCAGGTTTCATACACATTTGAAGTTGTTAGCAATTTGAATTTAGTTTGTAAAGTGATAATTCCGATTGAGAGGGTATCTTGTTTTGTGTTGGTATTTTGTTTGAGAGGTGATCTAGTTTAAATTTGATATTTCTCTTAACGGGATTGTCTTGAAAAACGTGTTTCCGAATCATGGATACTAATTTCTTTAATATGGATAGTGAAACAATTAGTAGAATAAATGTATTAATGAAAGAGTTTGATTCGTTTTCAGGTTGTCCAGGAGAAAGTACAAAGAGTATAATTGAGAGGTATAGCCATCTTGTTCGCTCAATGTCAAAGAAGGGTATTCAGAAAAGTCCAAATGAATGGGTTGAAAGATTGGCCAATGCCATACCTCAACAAGAGTGGGGTACATATCTTTTGGATTTAAAAAGAACTGGAGAATACTCTAGATTGACAATTTGTCAATTCATTAAGAAACTTGAAGAACAGATGGAGAGAAATGCTGAGAAGAAGAAAAGTCAAAGTGGAAAATCAATATTAAAGAAGAGCAAGAGTAAAGGTGTCCAAGTGGGAGAGGAACAGACTGAAGAGATTTCAGTGATGAAGGATGAAAAGAAATCTGTTGATAAACAAATTCTTGAAATGAAAGAAAATTGTGAGAGGTTGAAATCAGAAAATGACAAACTGTTAAGTAATTTGAACAGTTTGACATTGGAAAACAAATTTTTGAAAGAAAAGGAAAAAGATTTTGAAAACAAAAAGAAATCTTCAGAAGATGAAGATTTTTGGATAAAATTAGAGAACAAAAATCTGAAAGCAAATGAAACAAAATTTCAAGAACAGGTAAAAGTTTTGGAAAATGAAAAATCTGTTCTTGAAAACATTAAAATTGAAAACGAAAAAACAATCAAGTCTCATCTTGAACGAATATCTCAGCTTGAAAATGAAGCTGAGAATTCAAGGAACAAAATTGATGAGCTTGAAAAGAAATTGAAAGGTTTTGTGACTTTATCTGTGTTCCCCTATCCAAAACCGATCAATTCCGTTCCAATAAGAGACAATGTCACAAACTTTGACAAAGTCAAAGTTGAAGATTGTGATGATAAAACTGATGATGAAAATGAAGAGTTTTATTCAGCAGATGAGTCTGAGTCAGAATCTGATGCTGAAAATGAGAAAAAGAAAATATTTTTGAAATTAAAAGAAAAATTTCAAGAAACTGTTCTGCAATCGACTGAAAAGGGTGAATGCTCTACGCAAAAACCTTTGAAGAAGAAAGTGGAACAGAAACAAAAAATTAAAAATTCAGAAAATCTTCAAAACAAGAATAAAAGCTCATCAGTTCAATCATCCAATCGCAATCAAAAACCACAAAAATTGAAAAATCAAAACTCAAAAACAGTTGGTAATGAGTGGTGCAGATTTGACCACAGTGCTTCAAAGCCAAATCCAGCTTTTAGGAGGAGAAATGATTATCACCAAGCCAAACAATGCTATGATCTGAATGTTTGGACTGGAAGTGGTGATTGGTACGATAACAGAATGTGTTACAGATGTGGTGTTAGAGGACACATTGTTGTTAACTGCCAGAATTGGAATTTTGAAACACGAAGATGCTATAATTTCCTTATCAGAGGACATATTGCCAGAGATTGCCCAATGAGATCAAAGGGAAGATCGAGGGCTGAATCTCAGAAAATGGCAATGAAGAAACCAGTCAATGTCAAGCCTAAAGAACAGAAAGTTCAAGAATCTAAAGTTCAAGAACAGAAAGTTCAAGAAAAGAAAGTTAAGCTTTCTCAAGGGCAGAAAGACAGACTGAGGAAAAAGAGGAAGAAAGCGAGAGAATATCTTGAAAGGATTTTGTCCTCGGATACAACTAGTAAAACAGATAAAAGTTCTGATAAATCGTCTTGCTCGCCAAAGAATGATAAATCAAGCAAAACGCATTCATCAGATACAAATCTGAGGACGAAAGAGGAAAAAAAGAAGAAGAAAGTAAGAGGCAATGAATTTGTTTCTTCGGAAACAAAGGAGCCACATGTCGGTGATGAATCTGGCTCATCAAAGTCAGACAAGCCACATTCAGGCAATGATTCTGGTATGGTAAAACCAGAAGAGCCTTGTGTTGAGGTAAAAAGTGGAGATTCCGGTTTGACAATGAATGATGAAAATTTTCCATCATTGTCAAATGGAATTTCAAAAGCACCCAAGGACCGTCAGGCTTGGGTGAAACTCTTTAAATAGAAAAACCTGACTTGCCGGAGTTCCCAGATTGGTAAGCGTGGAACATGAATCGGCATATTTCTTGAGAAATTCACGAAAGTGATTTCGATTTAAAAGTGGTAAATCAGGGACATTAAATTGTACTTGATTTTCTACAAGTGATGTTTGTGGATTGATCTTACAAATGTTAAATTTTTACAAGTGGTTAAAGAAAACAAGGTGATGAAAGATCCCCAAGTTTGAGAAATGACTCACTAATTTTCCGGAAAAACCATTTTGGTTAAAACAAACTTAAGTGTTTTGAAATCACTATGGGAAAATGTTTTGGTGTCAGGGGGAGTTCTGATTGTTCAAGCCAAGCGAATGGAGAATTGAAGTGATTCTCATCATGTTGTCACATTTCTTGTACAGCTTGTTTTCAAATTTTCCCAGAAAATCAAAATTGAGACATATTTTGATTTTAGGGGGAGTAAAAATTTTAAAAAATTAAAAAATTTGAAAATGCCAAAAACATTGAAAATGAAAAAAATGAGTTTTGTTGTCAAAAAGAGGAAATGATAGTAGATCAGTTGGACTGTCACAGCATGCTAAAGAAATGGAAAGATAAAATGTGATAGCGATCTCACTAAAGATGTGACGATAGGCTCAGCTAGACTAGTAGATTTGCGATAACGATACAAACCTAAATGAAAAAGCCTAGTTCTAGTGGGAAACATGGTCAAAAGCATAGTACTTAGTTTTGTCCTTCTTGATTGTGTGCCTACTCAGTAATCGCTGATTGTCAAAAGACATAAAACTGGTTAAGTTTGTGAACTTTCACAACTTTGCTGAAAAGTCGCTGTGATTGTGCATTTCATTTTGCAAAGATTTAAACTTGTTTTATTTCTTTATTTTGTTTAAGCATCGGACATCCTCTGCGTATACGTGAGTATCGACCTGGATGTTGTTGCCTAAACGTTCTGCTTTATTTTCTTTGGTGTTCCGTTTAAGCTTAGGACCTCCTCTGCGTATACGGGAGTATCGACCTGGTGGTTAAAGCCTAAACAATTTCAATTTATTTTTATTTTCTTATTTTGTTTAAACATTGGACTTTCTATGCGTATACGGAAGTATCGACCTGATTGTTAATGTTTAAACATTCTGCTTTGTTTTCGCACAAATCACAGTTTGATAAAAGTTTAAAGGCATTACTTGAGTCAGTGTATTGCATGATGAGGGGATATGCTGAGATCGTGGGGTCCATAAGAATTTAGTGCTATCTAAATATACTTTAACATATCGGTAAGCATTTCGAAAGTTTTTAGATTGAGTTTAAGTGGACAACAATATCGTCAATCAACGTGAATCGTTTAGAACTTAAAATGTTTAAAGCTTAACGGTGCTAGTGATTGGTCACATAAACTGATATGATCCTCTTACACAAGCTCACAAAAATAGTGTCTGTAAATATTACTTTATTGCATTTCTTTTCAGTCAAAAATCCAAAAAGATTTTTAGTGTGTTTTAGCATAAATTTTGAAAAATTCAAAAAGATTTTCGACAACTGATGTTGATGAGCTGATTTTCAAAATTCCAAGTGCTAAACAAGATGAACTGGTTTGGGAGTATGTGTTCTGAATTGAAAAATTTTGATTTAAGAAAGAAATTAAGTTTAGTTAATCAGGGTCATTAATTTGAACTTGATGTAACTATTTCCAGTAAGTTTTTCTTATTGTTTTAAGTAAAAACTTATGTTTTTGATGAGAAAATGTGTGCAGGATATAAACTGAACAGAATTAAAGCCAGGATGTGATCTCAAGGTTATAACTAATTCCAGACGGCGATCCCAGCATGATGAAAGGGGGAGTTTGACGAGGTTAGAGCCAAAGAGAAGATCCTGGTACATGCTATGAAAGAAAAGAGATCGATCAAGATTGAAGAGTCGTTATGATGAAGACTCTCACTAAAGATTCCGTCAACATTCAAGGGGGAGTCTGTTAGTGCAGTTTTCTGTCGACTTCATCTTAGTTCGAGTCTCAGATTGTGAAAGAGTCTGAAGACTGGATCTTATATCGAGTCTCAGATACGTTGCAGTTCAGAAGAAGGATGATGTCATCATTATTGATGATGACATCATATAATGACATCATCTATAACATCACGTGAAGATATCATGCACAAATGAAAATAGATTACATGTTTGCTAGAAGACAAAATAGTTTAAATATATTTGTTGATTTCGCTCCTGTAGATACGTGAAAGAGATTTCTCCCGAAATCACTAAGTGTTGATTTCGCTCCTAATGGTCTGATGTCATTACGGGCGGAATCAGAGGCCTATATATAGGTCCTCATGAGCGAAATCATTAAGCTAGTTCTTGTATTCCATGCCGAAGCTCTGCCGGTGTGAAGATCGATTGTAATCAGATGTCTAATCAATACAATCAGTGAATTAAGTGAAGATCAAGCTGTTACTAAGTCTATTTCTTATTTTCCGCACCTGAAATAGATCAAAACTTCTCTAAACGACTCATTCGGGTCAGTCGAACGATCCTACAAAAAGGGACCAGGGACCGAAACTGCAATTAACGAAAGTTGGAATCCGGTCATAAGGGAGTGTCGCGGCCCGCGTAGACTATCCCTGAGTCTTACGCGGCCCGCATGGAAGTGCCAGATGCAGAAAGATAAGGACAGCTGCATGTTTAACCAGTTCCACCGCCTTTGCATGCTAGATTTCGATACCAAGGACTGTGCCAACAGATTTTCATGCATTAGGGACACCTGGAGTCATCAGTGATCATTGTAGGGGCATGTGGATTAATCTTGGAGCTCTAGAAATCCTATATAAGGGCTCTTGTTCTTCACTTGTCATTTGCACACTTGAAGTTTATTCACAACTCACTCCTTGGAGCCTCCAGGAACTCAAGGAAGTTTTCTAAAGCTCCATACTCGTGCCAAGTAACCTAGTAAGTGTTCTTAGCCTCTTAAGTTCAAGTTTTATTAGTCTAATGACCAAAAGTCAAAGCCATCATAATTAAGCTTTGACTCAGTGATTAATCACTAATGGTCCAGCCATTATTCGATTTGAAAGTGGCTATGAGTTGGTAATTATGTAGGTAATAAACCCTTAAAAGGGCACCTACTGATTCTCACTCTAACTTGGTCAATTGTCGGGTCAAACTTAATATTAAAAAGTCAACAGAAGCCATTTTTGCAAATAAATTCATAACTGATAATGTAGAAGTTATGGAACATGTTTAAACACTAAAATAACTTGGTAAATAATATAAAAACATGTTTAGGCATGTTCAACCCGACAATTCTGAGTTTAGGCTCGGTTCGCAACCGAAAGTCGCAAAAGTAGACTTTTGCTTTGACTTTCAGTTCTGACCCGATTTAGCTTGTTTTAGATATGCCTTAGGGTTCCTTTAAGACAATATTATAGGTTAGTATAACCCTATGAGGTTATACAACTTGGTTCCATAGAAATCCTAGTTCATTGCATGTTTCCGTTAAATGCTTAAATGTTGACCATTATGCCCTTTTTATATAGAAACGAGATTTTTGAAAATGTGAGAGGACAAAAACCTTTATTACTGATTTATAAACATGTCCTCAAAATTTGACATCAGTTTGTGGTCTAAATTAGGAGATATGCTCGATATCGTAAATGAAAGCCTTTTTATTAATTAAACGACATTTTCAACATAAATCCTATCTAAACCCAAATTTTGACACCAAACTTTCTACCCACTGTTATTATATAATATTTAGAGATTTTTGGAAATTTTTTTTAAATTTTAAACTGATCATAACATAGGGTTCTTGCATTGACTCGGTAATTGACGGTTATACCCTTTTTAATAATAAAATGAGTTTTACACATCCTTTACATATCAAACCTTTTGCTACTGATTTTATATATTAAATAAGTTATTTAAACAATAAAGGCTGATCAAAATCTCAGAATTCCTTATTCAACCCGAATATCGTCAAATACCGACTTTTATGCGATTTAGGCGCATAATATGGTTTAAAACTATATTTGGCATCTAAAGCTTGTTACCTACTGATTTTATGGATAAATTTTTATATTTTAACAATAAGTAAAAGTTTTGAACTCAGATTTCCAAATTTACCCTTAAAGCATATGTTAAATGACCAAAATGCCCCATCGGTACATAGTTTGGTCATAAAAGATAAATTTCACATATGTATGGTATCTTACTGATATAACCCACTAAAATAAATATTTTTACTGATTATTTCAGACCATAAATTCATAATACTATTTAACCTCTTTTATAAGCTTTAAAATGACCAAAATACCCTTACGGGGATTAATTTGGTTTTAAATTCGTTTTGAGCATAATGGAAGGTATCCTACTGATATCACAACATATTTTGAGCATATTAACTTGTGAAGCCTGTTCATGACTCATTTGGTTACCTGTTATGCATTTTTCACGTTCGGTACGGTTTATGTAACTAGTTTGCATAAATTAACCGAAACGGGTCAAACCTTATCATTTTTACCTCAAAATCCAGAATGTGTTTAGTTTACCCATATTATACAAGTCTTCATACTTGTCGGGTCTAAGACACATTTGAATACGATCTCCGTTTAATCTTGCGTTTTGAACCGTATACCCTTCTTTAAAACTAACCGGTCTAAGTTATAGCTTAAATAAGACCCGTTAGGAATCTAATAGGTTATTAAAAACCTTCGTTCCAGATTAGGAGCCCGGTAAAAGCTATCTGTACTTGCTGATTGATATACGGCTGGGATAAAATTATATTTTTGCTCAGGTAAATACTTTTAACTTATTTTCCCTTATACGGGCTTGGGGTACGGTATTTAATAATACCGCTTGGTCGGGTATTGAATTTTTAATCGAATAATGGTTAAATCATTGAGATAACCCGTTTAATCTGTTTTATTTGTTTTAAGCCTTTGGGGGGTTAATGACCATGTCCTGGATATCCTCGGCTCATTCATTGAAATGGCCACGGCTTAAGCACGGGGTGTAGGCATACACCCTCCGGTGCGTATGTAAAAAGATATACTCGCTCGTTGAGAATAACTCGCTGTGGGTTTATATTATGTGGTGTGTCTATTAATCTTTAACCCGGTACTTCTAACTCGGGCTACTGAATGTATGACAAACATATAATTCTTTTACAATATTATTTTCAAATAATTATCCCAAGTTAATAAAGAATATATATGCCTTGTGCATTTAAACCCATTTTTATAAATACTTTTCAAAAGAGCCAGTTAATTGTATTTACCAGTGTAAACTGACGTATTTTCAAAAGGTTAAGTGCAGGTACTACCCGTAACCGACTGGCTAGTCCTTGTATCAAATAAAGAGTCTTGCAAGCTCGTGATGCTTAAATCTGTTGAACAATATTTCTTTATTTTAGATCCGCCTGTGGATCCACTTTAAAATCCATTTGTAATATTTTATGTTACTTTGAATCGGTTTGTAATAATATTACTTTAAACTTCCGTTGTGCATTAAACTATGATTAATTGACCATGATGATATCAACTACGTCACGATACTCCCCACCGGGCCCACCGGTAATACGTGGAAATATCGGGGCGTGACCCTGGCATCCCCCACCCTATAAAACACCCCATTCCCCACAGTCAAAGTAACATGCCGAAATGTTGAAGAGCAAAGTTAGGCTGAAGATCCAGGATAAACATCCAGGCCAAATTGTTTGACTGCAATTATTCATGAATGTAAACTTTACGAGTTTAAATTATGCCTGCAAATGTCTAGGAACTTTATATATAAGAACTAGTTTATAGACTGCGTATTACACGAGTTTACACAATATAAATGATTTAGGTATATAATCTTTAAAAAAACTTTATATTACTAACGACTTATGTTAATTAGTAACAAAACTTTATATACACGAATTTCTATTACCATATAATGGTTCTGATGCGTGTGAAGTGTCGTATAGTTTTTAATGTATATTTTAAGCCCTTTAACACTTTTTAGCCAAGTTTTAAATTTATGAAACACGATATTTACTAACACTAAACACACATATGGGCAACTGCACCCATCGTGAGCGTAGTATAGTGTTGGTAAGATACCGAGTTCGTCCAAGGACACAAGAGCTTTTAATACCGGTTTATCCTCAACGTCTAATCAAATCAAAAGTTAGAAAAAGGTTTTAAACTAAAAAAAGAATAAAACTAACTAAAATACCGAAAAATAAAATAAAATAAAAACAGATAGACAAGATGAATCACTTGGATCCGACTCGTGTTTAGTGTAACCTTTGATTATTTCCGCACTTTTGCACTTTTTAAGAGATTATCTTAGTTATTGTAGTAGGGCCCTCTTCTGAAGGTGACGTTATGCTCAACCCAGTAGTTTGAGTCAGCAAGGATACAATCCTAAAGGGTTGGATTATTGAAAGATAATTAATTAAGTTATTAATGCATATTGTGGAAGGCCCCTCTTCTGGAGGTGACGTTACCCTCGGCTAAGTAGTCTGAGTCAGCAGGGATACAGTCCTAAGTAGCCGGGTTAAAGTTTTAATAGTAGTTTACATATGAGGGGGTCAAGGAGTTCGGACCCCCGCCATCCAATACCAGTGGGAATTGAAGGAGGTCTTACTAAAGTTGACCCAGTTCCTTGCAGGATCTATACACTGAACAAGGCAAGACTCTTACCAAACCGTTCCCTTAACCCCCGACCAGGTATCCAACATACCTCCATATAGACCGTGGAGATATGAATGGTGAAAATCTTTTATTTTATATAGACAGTAAAATAATGCCAAGACACCACGGACAAACGATAAGGAAGACTCACTTTCAACATAAGAAACTAGTTATTAAAGTCATTAATACATAACCAAATAAAAAGTGCAAAAAGATTAAAAATAAAAAGTATTACACTAGACACTTGTCTTCACCAAGTGATGTAAGAGACTTAGGCAAAGATGGCCTTTAATTGTCAAGAACTCTTACGATCAATCTTGGATCCCGAGACTACTCACACACTCTATGATGGATGATGGATGATGGTGGTGGATGTGGGTTGTGATGGTGGTGGTGGGTGGGTGAAGTGTGAGAGAGGTGGTTTGCCGAGGGATGGTTTGCAAATGAGCCAAGCACCCCTATTTATAGTATGCACAGAAGCCCGGACACGGCCCCGTGTCCACCCATCTTCTCTTTCTTCATTAATTGCAGTTTGTCTGCATTAGTTGACCACGCCCCCGTGTCCGCTGGGCACGACCCCGTGTGCAGAAGCGTATCTGTACTATCAAGATTTCCCTAGATTCTGCGAATCTTAGTGTTAACCACGGCCTCGTGTCCGCTGGGCACGCCCGTGGTGGGTGATAGAAGCTTCTACAGCTTTGTCTTTTCTTTAGTCACTTGGGCACGCCCCCGTGCTCATTGAGCACGGGGCGTGTTCAGCCTTCTGTTCTCCTGTTTTGCTTGGGAAGATGCTGTCGGGGGGTCGGGCATGCCCCGTTTATTCCTTTTCTTGTATTTATGTTAGATTTAGCTGCCTTTTTGCTTCTTTTGTTCATTTGAGCTCATTTAATCCTGAAATTACAAAAGGAAGACAAAAACACACTTTTTCCAACATTAGTACTAAAAAAGGGTTAGTTTTATGAAACATTTGATGTAATTTATATGTTGCATTTGGCGCACATCAAATACCCCCACACTTGAATCTTTGATTGTCCTCAAGCAAAACTCTTTATAATGTGGCTTTACACTCCCAAATGGAATGGGTAGAAGAGAAGGTTTTGGGCTTGTCATAGAGTGTCGGGATTTCTAAGATTCTTTATTAAGTTTTATTTTTATTTATTTACAGTCCTATTCGTCATGATTTATTTAAGACATTACATAAGATAAATTACTTATTAGGGCATAACATGCCTTTTTAAAATTCCATTTATATACAAGTTCACATACCTTACGGGGGGTCACTCAACACTCGGCCGAAGGTGTATTTTTGTGAAAACTCTCGAGAGCGGCATGGAACTTATTCCTACCATAAGCTTGCCAAGTAATCAATCCTCCTCCTTTTTAACTAAAAACCTTTGTAAATATCAAGAGGACTTTTTGGGGAAGGGTTAGGCTTGGGTTAAAGGCAGGTGGTTGGGTTAGTGGTTAGTAGAAAAGGGCGAAAGGCGTAAAAAGCTTCGGTTTTCGTAAGACTTTTGTTTTCATGACTTTTTATTTCAATGAAGCAATTCTTCAAACAAAGTTCTTTTTGATGAACTTGGTTGTTATTTCTTTTGGCTTCATTGTCATCATCATTCTTCTTCTTTTTTTCTTTTTTTTTTTTAACAAAAGAAAGTCATAAGAAAAACCGAGCTTTGTTACTAAAATAAAGGGTTTAAAATGAAAAGGGGTTTTAGTAGGTAAAAGGATGTTTGATTTGGGTTAAGAAATGAAAAGGTTTAGGCTCAAAGGGGTTAACTAGGGGGATTTCGGGTAGGTGGTAAAAAAAAAACGTGTAGAAAAAAAAAAGTTAGTCCTAATGCCTCCATCATTTACTTACTCGGGTTTAAGTTGGTAACGACCGGGAATGTATCGTCATGGCAAGTTCTAGAGTCGTAAGAACCAAGCGGCTATTCACACAAGAAATGAAAAATGAGCATTTAGTTTAAAGATGTGTATTTGTATGCTCAATAAAGGCTCAAAACTCACTTTTTGTGGGAATGGGTTTATATGTGATCAAGTATATATAATCAAATTTTAACTAGATTTGTCATGCCGTTTCATAATTTTCTTATGTTGGTTCTTTTTATCATGACGCTATCATTTGTAAATTTGTAAAAATATCACCTTTTTAGAATTTGAAATTCCCAAATTAAACCTAGACAAGTAAAAAATTTGGGGTGTCTAGCGGTTCCAATAGAGTTTTGTGTAAGGCTTGTAATTAGGACTTGCAAACTTCAAGGTTTTAGCATCCCCCCCACACTTAAATTACACATTGTCCTCAATGTGTCCCAAAAATAAGTTTTTAGGTTGATTGAATGTGTAAAAAGATGTGAAAAAGCAAAATTTTATGTTACTGGGCGTCTGGACACGGCCCCGTGTTGGGTGAACACGGCCCCGTGGTCAGAATGCCAGTAACAAGAACTTACAGAAGGTGGACACGGGGGCGTGTCGGCTGGGCATGACCCCGTGTCTGGTAAAACTCTGCAGAGTTTTGACAAACAGCAGGTCTTGGGTAATGGGCACGGGGGCGTGTTGGCTGGACACGACCCCGTGTAGACAATCTGCAAAGGTGTAAAACAGGTTTCTGGCTTCGGTTTTGTTGTCCCGGCTTGAGTAGCACTAATGTTTAGTACTCTAAGCCTTGTATGTACCTGTTTTATCAATAAACACTACACCAAACCATAGCAAACATCCTAAATTACCATCGTTCAAACATCCTTACCACAAAGTTAAAATAAAGAAAATGCAGAAAAGTAAAAAGTGTTAGAGGAAAGTAAATTGTTCAACACACGGCATGCAGGCCGGAAATTGTTCATGAGAAAAGGGGGTTAACCTATTAGACCTCCAACCAGCTGCTCCTACCTCCACTCCTTCCGCCTAGTCCATGTCCTCGTCTTCATCATCATCTCCTCCTCCGTGCCCCGCCATGTACTCCCGGATGTTCCCAATGTCATCCTGTATGTCGGATATGTTTCTCTCTATTGCTCCGACCCGGGTGTACATGTTGCTGGCCATATTGTAGGTGTTCCTGGTGCACATGAGGTTTTCCTGCAATAAATCATGTAAACTTTGGAAGTTAGGAAAACCGCCACCTTGAGAGGAGGATTGGCCCGGATCACCCTTGGGCTGGTAATGGTATTGAGGAGGAGGTTGGAAGTGTGGTGCGTGGAGGACGAGTGCTTTTTGCGGGTTCCATGCATGCCCCTGGACTCTTTGGAAGCTGATCGTCCTGTCTTCTGCTTCATAAATCAGTTTCATGGAGCGACAAATGGTCATGTCCACTCTTCCCGACCATGGGCTCTTTTGGAAAGACCTGGGCATGTTCACGAAATGCTTGAAGAGACGGTATATCCACCCCCCAAAGAATATAGGGGTCGGTGGAGTAGCGAGCTGGTTCCAATGCATGTTTCGGAGCAGGAGGTATGGAACAACAAGGTTGGTGCGGGTATGAATGCAATGAAGGACTAGTAGATCCCTTAAACCTACAACACCGCTGCTATCGTGCCTCTGACTAAGAGAGTAAGTGAGGACCCTGTGAATGTAGTGGTAAATAGGGTCCCTCAACTTAGTGCTCTTAGTGCTGCTGGGATTGTAGATGTCTTCTCCTATTTGAACCCAAGTAGCTTGGCGGTCACTTTCCTTGATCTCGTGGAGACCGCCGGTGTTTTCTTCATCCCCCGCATCTTCCTCCGCATACAACCCAACTATTGACCCAAACTATGCTATCGAGATTGAGTACTTAGTTCCTCCACACCGGAATTCTACCCCATCATTATCGAATGGATCGGCTCTTGTTTTGAAAGCAAATGTGCTGTAGAATTCCAGGTTATATTCATGGACTGAACGAAGTCGAGTGCAGTGAGCGGCTCTCAGTGGGCCGGTGACTAGGTTGTTAAATCGGTCAAGCTGGTTCACTGCTCCTAGAAGATCCATACATACTGTTCGTGGGTATTCCTCCGGCCTGGTTCGAAGCACGTCGTATCTTGCTCTAGCATCCAACTCATTTGCATTCAACCGCGTGAATTTCTTGGACATCTGAAAGGAAACACCAAACAATTAGCATGAAACAGTGAAATTTTCGGAGAAAACATGAAAACAGTCGGCTGAACACGGCCCCGTGTTCAGCGGACACGCCCCGAGTTGGTCTGAAATTGGCTGGACACGTCCCCGTGCTCAGCGGGCACGACCCCGTGTCCAGACGTCTGTTTCCCAAAAATCCCATTTTTCGACCCGATCCCGAAAACTTGAAAATTTTTGGTCCGGTAGGGGCGGTTTTCCCCGAAAATGAAACCCTAAGTGCCGTTTTTCCCAAAACAAACCGTTTACCCCTTCAATTTTATCTTTTTCGGTTCAAAAACAAGGGTTTGGGGTTTTTGTGAGAAATCGGGCAAATCTACAAATAATACAAGTTGATTTACTTCCTAAAACACGTATCTATACTAATGCTAACAGATCTAAGCAAAAATTTGAGGTTCGATCCGGATGAAGTTCAAGAACCCTAGATTTTTCCCCAAATTTTGGTGTTTTAACTACATGCAAATGCTTAATCTAACTACTAAAGATGATAGAATCATACCTTGATGTTGTTAGAAGTAGAGGAGACGTCAGAATCTTGCAGAAAAATCGCCTGAACCAGAGAGTTTTCGGGGAAACGGGTCGTGTGGAATGAAGAAACTGTTATGAAAAAGGGGTTTTATCCCGAGAGTTGCGCGGACACGACCCCGTGTCCAGTGGACACGGTCCCGTGGGCGGGCAGTTTAAAATTTTTTTTTTAGTGCTCGTGTGAGTGCCCTGTTTCCCAAAAACTTGGTTAGAAGACTTACCGATTTAGATGTCAACCCGCTTGTTCGTAACTTACCAGGTATAATGTTGATGCCTTCATTCTTCGATCGTTTGAAACGAGATTTCTTCCTCCTCATCCTCAATGAATCCTTGATAGAGCTTCAGCCGTTGGCCATTGACTTTGAATGGATTTCCATTTCGAGATTTAATTTCTACTGCACCGTGTGGGAAAATATGGGTGATGGAAAAAGGTCCTGACCACCTAGACTTTAATTTACCAGGAAATAGCCGAAGTCGTGAATTAAACAATAGAACTTGATCTCCTACTCGAAATTCATTAGGTTTAATGTGTTTATCATGCAAATTTTTCATTCTTTCCTTATAAATTTCGGAGTTAGAGTATGCATAATTCCTAAGTTCGTTTAATTCATTTAATTGACAAAATCGGTTTTTACCGGTAAATTCTAAATCTAAATTTACATTTTTAATTGCCCAGTAGGCCTTGTGTGCAATTTCTACTGGCAAATGACAACCTTTTCCATAGACGAGCTTATCTTGTAGTTTTATAAGCAGTTCGAAAAGCCCAAAAAGCATCATCTAATTTATCGGCCCATTCCTTCTTATTTAACCCTGCGGTTTTTTCGAGTATTCGTTTTAAACCTCTATTAGTCACTTCGGCTTGTCCATTTGTTTGAGGGTGATATGCCGTTGAGACCCGATGATAGACCCCATATCTTGTTAAAAAAAATTCAAGTTGATGGTTACAAAAGTGGGTACCTCTATCACTGATTAAAGCTTTTTGGTGTTCCAAAACGAGAGAATAATCTTTTTCAGAAATCTTACCATGACTCTTCCATCGTTTGTTGGAAGTGCCTCGGCCTCGGCCCATTTAGACAAGTAATCTACTGCCACAAGTATATATTTGTTTCCTTTTGACGGTGGGAAAGGTCCCATAAATTCGAGTCCCCACACATTAAAAATTTCACAAACAAGAATGCCATTTTGTGGCATTTCGTTTTTGGAAGAAATATTACCTGTTCTTTTGCAAGCATCACATGTCTTGACAAAACTTTGGGCGTCTTTGTAAATGGTTGGCCAATAAAATCCTGAATCAAATACCTTTCGTGCGGTACTAGTGGCACCATGATGTCCTCCGTATGGACTTCATGACAATGGCGGAGAATTCTTCTTGCTTCACTACCATGTACGCATCGTCGGATGAGCTGATCGGCACACATTTTGAAAAGATAAGGATCTTCCCAAAAATAATGCTTCACATCGGCAAAGAATTTTTTTCTTTGATGATGTGGCCATCCTTTGGCGACTATACCGCTAGCTAAGTAGTTAGCATAGTCGGCGTACCATGGTTCTTCTCTGTATTCCACCATTTCCAAGGACTCCGTTGGAAATTTTTCATTGATTTGTTCATCCCTGGTTGGCTCCAAAGCTCGGTCTTCTAGGCGCGAAAGATGATCTGTTGCGGTGTTTTCTGCTCCTCTTTTGTCTTTGATTTCAATATCAAATTCTTGGAGGAGTAGAATCCACCGAATCAAACGCGGTTTAGCATCCTGTTTCTTGAAGAGATATCGAATGGCTGCATGATCTGTATAGACTATTGTTTTAGAAAGAACAAGGTAAGAATGAAATTTATCAAAAGCAAATACCACAGCTAGTAACTCTTTTTCTGTTGTTGTGTAATTTTCTTGTGCATCGTTAAGTGTTTTACTAGCATAATAAATTGGGTGAAAATGCTTTTCTTTTCTTTGTCCCAAGACTGCTCCAACTGCAAAGTCACTTGCATCACACATGATTTCGAAAAGTAATTTCCAATCAGGCGCTATCATGATAGGTGCATTGACTAGCATTTCCTTGAGTTCTAGAAATGCTTGATTGCAATCCTTGTCAAAGATGAAAGGGGCATCTTTTTCAAGTAATTTTTTTAGAGATCTTGAGATTTTAGAAAAGTCTTTGATAAATCGCCTATAGAATCCGGCATGTCCTAAGAAACTTCTGATAGCTCTAACGGAGGATGGGGTGGTAATCGAGAAATAGTGTCTATCTTTGCTCGATCAACCTCCATTCCTTCGCTTGAGATTTTATGACCGAGTTCCCTCCGTTACAATGAAATGGCTTTTTTTTCCAATTAAGGGCGAGGTTGGTTTCCTCACATTGGGATAGCATTCGTTCAAGGTTATCGAGGCATTGGTCGTATGAATCTCCAAAGATAGAAAAGTCGTCCATGAAGACTTCCGTTGTCTTTTCTATCATGTCATGGAAGATGGCCACCATGCAACGTTGAAAGGTTGCGGGGGCATTACATAGACCAAAGGGCATGCGTCGATAAGCAAAAGTTCCATAGGGACAAGTGAAAGTTGTCTTTTCTTGGTCTTCGGGTGCTATCGGGATTTGAAAGTAACCTGAAAAACCATCCAAGAAACAATAAAATTTATGACCGGATAATCTTTCTAACATTTGATCAATGAAGGGCAAAGGAAAGTGATCTTTCCTTGTTGCTTCATTTAATCGACGATAATCTATACATACCCTTCATCCTGTGACGGTTCTCGTTGGTATTAATTCATTCTTTTCGTTAGTAATTACCGTCATAACTCCTTTCTTTGGAACTACTTGGACGGGACTTACCCAAGGACTATCGGAGATAGGATAAATAAGTCCGGCGTCAAGTAATTTGATGACTTTGTTTTTAACCACTTCTTGGACATTTGGATTTACTCTACGTTGTGGTTGTATTACCGATTTGTAGTCATCGTTCATTAAAATTTTGTGCGCGCACATGGAAGGTGATTGACCATCTTTGTCCACAAGCTTCCAAGCGATCGCATTTTTGTGTTTTTTCAAAAGTGTAATTAATTTTTCTTTTTCTAAACTAGATAATTTAGATGAAATAATTACATGTGATTTACCATCTTTGTCGAGAAAAGCATATTCCAAACCTTTTGGAAGTTCTTTGAGCTCAAGAGGAGGGTCTTTCGGAGACTCCTTATTTGGTTGCTCATTTCGATCAAGAACTACAAAAGTTTGTTCTATGGCGACCTCTTCTTCAACAAAGTGGTCAGTTTCTTCTTTTGTATCGGGTGGTTCATCTTCATCTTCAATTAGGGGGTCATTATTGCCGAATGGATATCTCATTGAACACTAAAGATCGACACACTTTTTAAATGCCCCTAATTGAATAGATAGATTGTTGCGCTTCCGGGTTTTCAAAGCTTCGTGAGTTTTTACAAAAGGTCGTCCCAACACTAGAGGAGCGTCATCAAGGATGACAAAGTCGGTTGGGATTACCATTTGATTTGTTTGAACCAAGACATCCTCAACTACACCGATTGATTTTATTATTTTCCGATTGGATAGAAAAATGGGTATTTGAAGTGGAGAAAAGTCACCAATACTTAATTTTTCGAAAATGTAGTTTGGCATTATGTTAACACAAAGATCTTTATCAATTGTGATATTACTAATAAATGAATTTTGAAAAAAAAACATGAAACCGGTGTAATGTTAATTTCAAATGGATCTTCTTTTATTAGCGAAGTTTGATCATTAGTTAACTTAACGCTTACCGTTTCCTCAATTTTAGTGTTAGTGTTTAACTCTTTTAAAAACTTAGCATGAGTGGGAACTAAACAATGATTTTTGAAAGAAGGTGACAAGAGATTAATTTCTTCAAAATTAGACTCTTCTTGAATTTTAACGTTATCGGACTCACCTTTTTCGTTGTTTAACTCATGTGTTGGTTTTTCAATTATTTTTTCTTCCATTTTTATTTTTTCAACTATCTCTTTTTTATTTAATTCTTCTCTTGGCAGGACTCCTCTTCCCTTGCGCGAAATTCTAATATGCAACGTTCGATAGTTTTAATTTTTTCTATTATCCTATCGGCTATGTCGGTGATAGAGTAGGGATCGGGATCCTCAAAGCTCGAATCTGGTTGTTCGATCCTTTGTTCCTCATAATACTCATAGGAAGTAGATGGTTCACACCATTGTCCTTCATTGTAAGTATATGATGGATATGGGTCGTAATTTTGTTCTTCATAATACTCATACGAGGTGGGTTGTTCACGCCATGGTTCCTCATAATAAGCATATGAAGGTGGTTGCTCATATTGTGGTTCCTCAAAGTATGAGTATGAAGGCTCAAACCTTGGTTCATCAAAATATGAGTATGAGGGAGAAGGTTCATACCTTTGGTCTTCATAGGATGTGTATGAAGTTGATGGCTCGTACCTGGGCTCCTCATAGTAGGTGTATGAAGTGGATGGTTGAAAAAAGTCAAAATATTTAACCGAGTGCGGGTTACCATAATTAGTGCAATAGTCTTCCCTATAATCATTCTCCTCATAGGTGTAGTTGTAGCCTCCTGAGTATTGATCCATGAGAATCACTCAGCAGACCACAACAAAGTCTCGAGACCAGAAAACAAAAATAAAAACGGAAACAGAGGCTGGACACGGCCCCGTGTTCAGTGAGCACGGCCCGTGTTCAGATTCTGTATCTGGGCGTTTTAATTAAAGTTACTGATTTGAGCACGGGGCGTGTTCAGTGAGCACGTCCCTGTGTTCAGGCTACTGTAAATGCAAAATCTAACTAAAATGCAGAAAAAGAATGCGCGCGTTTTAAAAAGGTTTTGAAAAACTGATTAGGCCGTCGATTTTAAGCTTTCTTAAAATCCTTGTGTCCCCGGCAACGGCGCCAAAAACTTGATGCGTGTGAAGTGTCATATAGTTTTTAATGTATATTTTAAGCCCTTTAACACTTTTTAGCCAAGTTTTAAATTTATAAAAAACGATATTTACTAACACTAAACACACATATGGGCAAGTGCACCCATCGTGAGCGTAGTATAGTGTTGGTAAGATACGGAGGTCGTCCAAAGACACAAGAGCTTTTAATACCGGTTTATCCTCAACGTCTAATCAAATCAAAAGTTAGAAAAAAGTTTTAAACTAAAAAATAATAAAACTAACTAAAATGCTGAAAAATAAAATAAAATAAAAACAGATAGACAAGATGAATCACTTGGATCCGACTCGTGCTTAGTGTAACCTTTGATTATTTCCGCACTTTTGCACTTTTTAAGAGATTATCTTAGTTATTGTAGTAGGCCCCTCTTCTGAAGGTGACGTTACCCTCAACCCAGTAGTTTGAGTCAGCAATGATAAAATCCTAAAGGGTTGGATTATTGAAAGATAGTTAATTAAGTTATTAATGCATATTATGGTAGGCCCCTCTTCTGGAGGTGACGTTACCCTCGGCTAAGTAGTTTGAGTCAGCAGGGATACAGTCCTAAGTAGCCGGGTTAAAGTTTTAATAGTAGTTTACATATGAGGGGGTCAAGGAGTTCGGACCCCTGCCATCCAATACCAGTGGGTATTGAAGGAGGTCTTACTAAAGTTGACCCAGGTCCTTGCAAGATCTATACACTGAACAAGGCAAGACTCTTACCAAACCGTTCCCTTAACCTCGACCAGGTAGCCAACATACCTCCATATAGACCGTGGAGATATGAATGGTGAAAATATTTTATTTTATATAGACAGTAAAATAATGCCAAGACACCACGGACAAACGATAAGGAAGACTCACCTTCAACATAAGAAACTAGTTATTAAAGTCATTAATACATAAACAAATAAAAAGTGCGAAAAGATTAAAAATAAAAAGTATTACACTAGACACTTGTCTTCACCAAGTGATGTAAGTGACTTAGGCAAACATGGCCTTTGATTGTCAAGAACTCTTACGATCAATCTTGGATCCCGAGACTACTCACACACTCTATGATGGATGATGGATGATTGTGGTGGATGTGGGTTGTGATGGTGGTGGTGGGTGGGTGAAGTGTGAGAGAGGTGGTTTGCAAATGAGCCAAGCACCCCTATTTATAGTCTGCACAGAAGCCCGGACACGGCCCCGTGTCCATTGGGCATGGCCCCGTGTCCACCCATCTTCTCTTTCTTCATTAATTGCAGTTTGTCTGCATTAGTTGACCACGCCCCCGTGTCCACTGGGCATGACCCCGTGTGCAAAAGCGTATCTGTACTATCAAGATTTCCCTAGATTATGCGAATCTTAGAGTTGACCATGGCCCCGTGTCCGCTGGGCACGCTCCCGTGGTGGGTGATAGAAGCTTCTACAACTTTGTTTTTTCTACAGTCACTTGGGCACGCCCCCGTGCTCATTGAGCACGGGGCGTGTTCAGCCTTCTGTTCTCTTGTTTTGCTTGGGAAGATGCTGTCGGGGGGTCGTGCCACGTTTATTCCTTTTCTTGTATTTATGTTAGATTTAGCTGCCTTTTTGCTTCTTTTGTTCATTTGAGCTCATTTAATCCTGAAAATACAAAAGGAAGAAAAAAACACACTTTTTCCAACATTAGTACTAAAAAAATGTTAGTTTTATGCCACATTTGATGTAATTTATATGTTGTATTTTGCACACATCAGTTCACACAACTAACTTGAATTTATCACAAAAAATGGCCCATCTTAATTAGTAACACTGAAAATTCCATAATAGTCGTGTATTACAAAGGTTGAATACTGAAAAACATATAATAAACAAATTGATATATTATTAATATGAATGAAATTATGTATTACATTACATATAACAATGTATAAATAATAATTTTTATCATTGTGTATCTTTTAAATATAACTTTTATTTAAAATGAATCTCTAAGATCTCAATTTTGTTTACAAAATTCATTGATTAGAGGAGAAAATGTCATGTGACATTAGAAGTATTATTTTATTAGTAATAGATTCACGTGGTATTAAGAAAGTGAGGACGGTACAAGACACGCCATTTGCTTAGACCATCTTATCCGTTGATACCCTAAGATCAATGACTCAAAATAATACAGTGACAATTATGTAATTTAAAGGTTTCTACGATTGAAAAAACAGTTAGAAAAAATGTATTATGGTTTTTTCCCATATACTACTCCCATTTAATTTTCAAACGACTATAACTTTTTCATACAATTATATATAAAAAAATTTACACCGTATTAATGAGCATGTCATTCTCTTTAATTTGAGTATGCTATTACTATAGTGTTCTTAATTTTTAATAATTTAATTTTACAAACTACAAAGCTACGTGATTATAGTCAATGAATACCTAAATCATGTACCATATATGCAAGCGCTAGCAAATTCTCAATGTAACACTATAAATTCTCAATGTAACACTATATCTATAATCACATAGCAAAATTAATAATGAATATCTAAATTACTGTAACACCTCGAAAACGGGTTTGGTAATCAAACCACATTAATACTAAAAGACGGGTAAAGTACCGTTAGCGGTAAAAATTAACCCGGTGAATATTAGGATTTTAAATAAATAAACTTAATATTAAATAAAAGTTGAATAAAGGCTTTTGAGCAAATAAATTTTATAAAATGCCCGAGTTAACGGGACTTAAAATAAACTTGGTCATAAATTTCCCCGAACCTACTAAGTTAACTAGGAATGTTTAACCTAGTTAATAAGTGGGAATATTGTTAGAAATAAGTAGGTTATGGCCTACTTAATAACTAACTAAACATGAGGGGCCAAAGTGGGTTAACTTGAAAGTTAACTAAATAAATAGCAAACAAAACAAAACACACACACATTGTGTGTTCGTGAACGACCAGGAAGCTCCCATGGAGCCAAAAACCCTAACTTCCATAAAACCATCAAATTGAAGGCTTAAACGAAGCTCAAATTCACAATTAAACGTGAATTAATGATCACCCAAGCTAGGGGATCATAAGGTATGTAAATTTTTTATGATTTGTGAAGTTGTGAAATTTGAAGAAACATCATAATCGCGAATTATGTATGAATTATTGAAGTTATGGCTTAATTGTGATGTATAATTGCTAAGGAACAAAATCATAAGTGAAAATTATACATATATCGTCGTGAATTGAATGATTAGATGATTTACCACACTAGGATAAGTGGGTTTTAATCATATGATGAAATTGATGACATAATTATGTTTAGAATCATCATAAATGATAGTAATAAGGAAATACTTGAACAAATTGTGTGTTTGAGTATATAATCATATTTACTATGAAATGGGTTTTGTATGATAAAATGAAAATGATGATAGATTCATGTTAAAATGATGTTTGATATCATCATGTGTTAAGAATGATTGATATAGTGATAATTCAATGAGTTATGATTTCGATAACTTGATTGAATAAGTAGTTAAAAAGGTAGCATAAGAATGATGCTTACCGGATGTTTGACAAAGTACTTAAACAAGTAGTTGAGCTACATCGTGTAAATACTTATGTCAATAGGCAATTTGACTTTAAAAGTCAAACTGACCAATGATAGGATCGAATGATAAATTCGACATAAAATCGTAGGATGGAATAGTCGTGAATGATTATGACTAATCTAACCATCTTACAAATTACAATGATAGTTTGACGCTTAACAAGCTAGGTGGAAGCTTGTGAAGGAAGCGGGTTAAACAAATCGAGTGGGAAGGAAAAGTATAATTCGGATGCAAGGTAAGTATAGCTTACACCCTTCTTAAATTGTAGAATATTCTCTTATCGTATTAATTACGAATAAGATAAATACGCAAGAAATATGATGTTCCGACATGTAGTCGTACGGAACGAAATAAGTGAAGATGATAAGAAACCATGTTAATGGTTAAAAAGAAAATAATATGATTATTTGGTCATACAATGACAAATATACAAGGAGATTTGAATGGTTACTTTATAAGGTAAACCCAAAATAAATAATAAGGGTAAAACGGTAATTCGATCACGCATTGACAATAACCGTTAGTTGTTGAAAAGACACTTTATGGCGTAAGCCATAATGGGTCAAAAGAGTCAAGAAATGGTTTATAAGTAAAATGACCGTACAGTGTCAACCAGAGCGAGTCAGGTATATGAGATGGTAATAAATTTCATCTCGCAAAGATAAACGGTCACTTAGACCAAACGGGTCAAAAGGTGAAGATATCACCCTTTGACAATACCGACTAACGATTATTTGTCGAGTTATATGCTTACAGGAATAGATATCTAATGGATATTAGCATCGCTATTAATTAGCGGTTATTAAAGCAAGGTATTAAAATAGGTCAATACATTGATGCGAGCTAGGTATGCTTAATAGATTAACTACTCATTTAGAACTTAAGGTTCAATGAGAGATAAATGAAGTCAAAATTTGACATCTGGTTACCTTAATAGGTAAACCCGATAATTCAAATAATAGTCATTGTGTTTTAAGAAATATAATGATTTCGAAACAAAATTATAGTTACAATATGGGATTTTGGTCAAACATATCATTAAAAAGTCCTTCATCGTAAAAGAAGGGTTAAAGATGACCAAAATGCCTTTGTAAGCTAAATCGAGCAAACGACCCATAAAGGTTGTTTGAAAACGATTTTTATGATCAAGTAAATACTTAGAATAAGTATAAAAATCGAAAGGTATGAACCTTTGGGTCAAATGACTCTAAATGAGTCTTTGCCGTAAAATGATAATCCGAGGGATAAAACTCGGAATAAATAGCATACCACATTGAATCCACCACGAATATAGTTGTGGTGGAAGATCATTTGATAAGAAATGTGGAAATATGATACTAGAAACGAATGAAAGTGATTTATGCTTAAAAGTACTTAAATACCCTTAACAGGTCAAAATAAGTATATAAGCAAAAACGGGTTAAATATGCATATAAACCCGTGATTTGAACCTAATATAATAGAAAATAGTTATAACATAAAATTCATGATCATTGGAATGCAACAAATAAGTTTATTTGATAAAATCATGAACGGGTCAAAAGTTTAGTAAAAATATATTAAGCCGAAGGCTTAAAAATCTCAAATTTTGTTAATCCGGATGTCTGATTTTAACTCCATATGATGGAGAATTAAATTACGATCACGTAGGAAGAAACGTGACTTAAATCGGATCAATAACGAATGAGTTATGTTCGTTTTCGTAAGATTAATATTTGCTGGAAAAATGCAGGTCTGGGAACCAAACTTTCTATCGAAATTAGGGCGTCGCGCCACGTGACAGCAAACCATGAAGGCTGTCGCGCAACGCGACCTTGCTCGTCGTCAGCAAGGGCAGAAGCCCACCTTGTCGCGCCCCGCGATGATCACAATTGACAGCAATATTGTTGCTGTGTGTTATTTTGAGTCTTAAGGGCTTGGTAAAAACATTATAATAGTATCATAAATAACTCATTTCATGTTTAATGAAATGTAGGTTGCCTTAAGGTGCCGGAAGACGATCAAGCTCGACAAAGAACCGAACACGATCAAGAATTCAAGCTTCCGCTAAATGTTTCGTTGTCATGTTTTTAACGGCGAATATATTTACAAAATGTTGAAATGTTTTATTTCTTAAAATGTTTTAACAAACTCGTATTTTCAAGTGTATGTTTAATTGTAAATATACTATTATAGTTGAAATATATATGAAAATCGTATAATTTAAGTATGGATCTTACAATTACGTACCAGATACTCAATGTATACTTAAATCTAGAATCACGTACCATGTGTGCAAAAAAGTAACAAAATACCAATGTAATAATCACGTGTCATGTATGCAAAGTAGTAACACGTGTTCAATTTAACACTACATCTATAATCGGGTAACGACTTATATCATAGATCTAATCACGTAATATCATAAAATCCATTAAGTTATCATTATATTGAATGTATAATCACGTAATAAGTATAGCTTTAGTAAAAAAAAGATACAATCAAAAAAGCTATAATAATTACTAATCGCGTAATAAGCATAACTTTACTAAAAAATATATAAACGAAAAAACTATAATAACATAATTACGTACGGATACATAATCACGTGACATTACACTTTATACATATGGTACGTGATTATACATGTAGTGTCACATTGAGCATTTGTTTTCGTTTGCACATATGGTACGTAATTACGTACCAGAGCATAATCACGTAACGTTACATAAATCATGTAATTTTATATCTTGTAAAATAAAATATTTAAAAATTAAGAAAACTATAGCAATAGGCTTCTCAAATTAAAGAGAATAAAATGTTTGTTAATATGTTGTAATTTTTTAGAAATGATTATCGTATGAAAAGGTATAGCCCTTTAAAAATCGAGAGTGAAGTAGGTTCAAAAGATAAATCACCATAATACATTTTCCTCAAATTGAAAAGAACACTTGTCAAGCTTTGATTGTTGCGTACACTTTGTATGAAAAAAATCCTCTTGTACGTGCTCTGATGCCTTCAGAAAGTAAATCAATCTATGAATAATTCTATATAACTAGAAATATTACCCGCCGCAATGCGGCGGGTGGCATGTTATATATATTATATGTAGCCGAAGACATATGGTTTTTTCTACCATCCACATCATGTAACCTACCTAGAGCTATGTTATACAAAAGTTTCTCCGATGGGTATGTTGCGTAGCTAAGTTATATACAAAAGTTTGTCAAGTGGTTATGTTGGCGAGTTATATTACTAACAGTCAGCCTATTAGTCGAATAACTCGAACCAAAAGTTATATTACTAACAGTCAACCTGTTGATTTTATTTTTAAAGTCCCCAAGTCAAAAATATATCAAACAACCAAAAGATCAAAATTAAGTGTGACTACATAATGTTTATTCTGTACATTGTTTTTATTAAACTCTTTTCCACAGCCCAAATAGACAAACCTAGAGGAATGTACACGACTAATACATAAGGTACATGTAAGTATTTCATAGCTATTCTTCAAGAAAAAAAAAAGTATTTCATAGCTATCACAATTTGTTAACTATATCCTTTTTTTATGCAATCCCAAAACTTCAACCGAAACCGGGTATTTAAAAAACCCGGTTTATGCACCTCTACTTTTGCCTATTTTTCTTGTACACGCTAAGCAATATGTCACGCTTGGGCTGGAGTGCTGGGGTCGAAACTCAGTCTACAAATGTTTTTCATCCGATTAATTGGATCTTATGTCTTATGACTACTTAGCATTTACTATTTACACATATAGTGTTTATAATTTATGGTAATATACTTAACTAAATATAGTAACATGTAAAAAAATATAAAGATCGATTAAGTCGGCATATTGTATGTCACGTGCATTTTCGACTAAAGTTTTGTGACGAAAGGGTGTGGTTGTTGGGTTTGTATTAGTTCCCTCACTTAGTTATTTATAACTAATAATAATTTGTTTATAAATATTATATCAAACTTCAGAGATTAAATGTATATAAGAAGAAGTTTAACTTATTCTCCAACGCATCACCACAGCCACAATCACCATTATCAGTCCCGAGTTCTACACTTCTATCGCCACCATCGCCGTCTCCGTGTCAAAAGTCGATTTGCCTGAATCTCGGATCTGAAACTCGTGTAGATCATCATCGTCGTCTCCGTCAGGCCTACACATATGTTGCACCACCACCACAAAACCGCCTAGGCGCCTCTCTCCTCTCTCTCCCGTCTCCGACAGTGGACGGCCGCTGTTTTTACCGCTGGAAGTATCATGGTTGCAGTGGTGGTGTTTACAAACTGACAAATTTACAAAACTAACCAAGTTGTACACTATGTCCAAGAGCGTAAATCAAAGAAGCTTTGTGGACATATTGAAATGCTCTAATATATTTTAGTCCATTACCTGATTGGGAGAGAATGCTTAGATGGGTGGGGGAGTGGATACATGTATAAACCATAACCATATAATCTTTTTTTTTTTTTTTTTTTGAAAAACACCCATAGCTTGTAGTACAACTAAGCAAAGCTGAATGTTGTTGCTTATTTATAGTGGGTAATAACAAAAGCAAATGTAAATAGCATTATTTATTATTTTTTTATTATTTTTTTGCTTTACTAGTTTAATAATTAACAGTTATAAGATTATAATATTATCGATTTTTTTATAATTAATTTACGTTCTCAACCTTAAACTTTAATAGATTTAACATATGACACCTGAACTCTAATAGTTTTTTTATAAAAGATTTACATATAACTCTCTGAACTTTAATAGATTTATCATACAGAAGTTTAACAATAATTCTTATTTTGATAAACAATTTACGTTTTGACCCCCGGACTTTAATAGAGTTATCATACGGTCCTTGAAGTTTAATAAAGTTATTTTTTAACAAATATTTGTTCTTTTATCTGTTTTATTTTATTATTCATTTAACATATTATTAATTTAGCTTATTATAATTAAAATTAGCTTTTAACTCTAGATATATTTACTTAATCATGTTACTTGCTTAGTTTTACTATTGTTTAGATTAAAACTTACATGGTCTATATTAAACCTTTAATACACCATGTAACAAATATAATTATTTTTTATTTACCTTATTATAGTTAAAGCTAACTTTTAACTCTAAACATGTTCAATTAACCATGTTAATTACTTATTTTTACCATCATTTAGATCAAAGTCTACATCATCTATGATAACTCATCAATATATCATATATCATGAAATAAGTACATGCTCGCCAGCAACCTCCAACGACACCGCCGCAAAGCACGGACACGAATTCTAGTTCACAAAATTTCATGAAGATTGACTATTTCACACCAAAAATTTGTTTCCAAACATTTTGAAATATATTTTATAAATCAAGACCATTATTAACCATTCTGGTTAACCAATGATTAAATCACAAATTTTGTAAGAGCCAGGTTCCTGTTTAACAACGTCATTCAAAACATTGTTAACAATGTCATTCAACTTCTTTAGTAGATCTTAAATGCCATTCAACTCCTCGTGTTTTCTTCTTCACCTAGAGCTCCAACTCCAAACACAGAGAGCTATCATTTTTCTTTTTTATTTGACATGTCAAATACCAACTTTCTTTTTTTTTTTTTTGGGAAAAATTACAGTCTTTATCCTTTATCTTGATATCATTTTTCTAGGCGGTGTGTTTTTCAACAAATTTTTGACAAGTTTTGCACTTTTTCGGGAAATATCCTTGCACGGTACCTCCTTTAGTTAGCATAACCCAGTTAATTTTTAAATCAAGTCACACAAGGACAGTTTAGTCATTTCATCTATGTATTTGATAGATTTTAATAAATAAAACAAGGGATATTGGCCTCTAGTAATCCCTACTAGACGTCGTTAGTCCCACCTTTTTTATTCCCCCTGACAATTCCATCTTTCAACTATGTTTCCTCCATTGGTCCTCCGTTAAAAAAACTTAACGGAGTTAAGTTTTTTTCCGAATTACACACTGACGTTTTAGGGATTTTGATCAGAACGAGAATACGACTCTATTGATGTAAAACTTATCTCGAAACGCTGCTCCAGACAATTTGATTTTTGTTAATTGGAACTTTAAACACCCGAATTGAAGCACCTTTTCGTCATTTGGAGCACAATTTCAAGGCAAGTTTTATATCATTCGACTTGTATCCTCGTTCTGATCAAAAGCCCTAAAACGCCAGTTTGTAATTGGGAAATAAAACATAACTTCGTTAAGTTTTATTAACTAAGGACCAATGGAGGAAAAATAGTTGAAAGATAGGACTGTTAGGGGGAATAAAAAACGTAAGACTGTCAATAGCCAATGACGTCTAGTAGGGATTGTTAGAGGCCAATATCACTAAATGATGCCACTTAATCACTTATAACTTTATTGTATATTCTCTATTCTTAAACATATATACTTATCAAATATAATGTTATCCATGATTATTCGTGAGAAAATTTCACTTTTTGTTCTTTATGTTTGTACTGAATTTTGAAACGTGCCCTTTAAAAGTTTTAGTTTCAATTTATGTCCAAAAGACACATGTTTTATATCACTTTATGTCCTTTACACCAAACTGAGTTAATTTACTCAGTTAGGTTTATTTAATGCAAGGGTACAATTGTCATTTGAGGCTTTTACTTTATTCATCGCCCCTATTTAACTCCTGTATGCATCTTCTTCCTCAATTAGTTTAGGGTTTCATAAGCTCTCTTATCATCTGCATCTTCTTCCTCTGGTTTTCTTTCAAGGTGTCGATAATGGTGTTTTGTGGGTGTGGAAAGGAAGCAGCGATTCGAATATCAAAAACCTCCAAAAATCCAGGCCGTAAGTTCTATGGATGCCACGACAAGGTAAGTGTTCAAAAATTTGGGTTTTTTATGTACTGAACTTGCAAGAACAATGATCGATTAGTATTATTCATAATTTCAATAAACGAAACTCAAAACCCTAAAAATTACCGTAGAAGGCATCGACTACAGATTGGGATAAATGTTGTCGGATCATGAATTGTCTTCCATTATTGTCTGAATTAGGGTTCATCGTCGAATTAATTTGCAGAAATTAGGAGGATGATTGAGATCGATGAGTGAAATTAGAAGGATAATTATGCGTTGTGAAGAATATAAAGGGACACAGTTGCAATCAAAATTCAAATGACAATTATACCCTTGCATTAAATAAACCTAACTGAGTAAATTAACTCAGTTTGGTGTAAAGGACATAAAGTGATATAAAACATGTGTTTTTTGGACATAAATTGAAACTAAAACTTTTAAATGGCACGTTTCAAAATTCAGTGCAAACATAAAGGACAAAAAGTGAAATTTTCTCATTATTCGTGATGGAAAATGCTAAATCATATAAATTGTGAGATAGCGGCTGTAGCGGAGTGGAAGGAGGTTGTGGTGGTAAAGAGGGAGAGGGTGAGTTTGTGTAGAGAGAAGGATAGAGGTGATATATAATATATTTTTTCTCTTTTAAGATGATTTTTAAACAATAAGATAAAAAGACAACTATGCCATCATGTGCCTTGCACATGATCCGATTTAACAGAAAAAAAATATCCGAGTTAGGGCTAAAGGACATACCGTGTAAGATTCTGAAACAATAAGTACAAAACTCGTTAATTTTAAAATAAAGGACATTGCCTGAAATTAGGACAAAACTTGCAATTCACTCTAAATATATGCACTACAAGTCGCCGCTATTGCCTTTTTCTAGCTTTGGCGACGAAGCAGTAGTAGCGACAGCTTTAGCGACGACAAGTCGCCGCTTTTGGCTTTTTCTAGCTTTAGCGACGACTTTTGCTATCTCTATCGACGATTTTTGTCGCCGCTAAAACTGAATTTTCTTGTAGTAACACATAATTTGGTTTATATCAAGTGTGGACCGGGCTGCTATTCAACCAAGGTTTGAATCTAATCTATGGAACTGTGAGCATGCATGTTTTTTTTGGCCATGTGCAAATTGAACCATCTTTATGGCAATCCACATGTATGATCGTGTAAAGGCAAACCATCCGACGTTGGTGTATATATCCTCTCTACATGTTTTCCTTCACTACAAAGCTTTGCATGTACAATACCCACCCACTTCCCTCAATAAAGTTACTTGCCAATATGAATGACAGGTAGATGTCTAACACACTCGAATTAGGTGGCATCGACTCAAATATCTACAGATCTTGACTCGGGTGGTTCGTTAGAATTTATTTAACATCTCATTTGTTCAACTTTCGCATTTCCAACATGCAAGTTGCTAGTGATTTATAAAAGCGAAGAGAAACATATACCAATGTTTATGTCATGTTGATTATGAAATGAAAACAAACATGTTCCTTTGTATATGGAGGTATTACGATACTCAATATCAAATATGGGTTAGGATCAAATACAAAGTCTCCTAAAAATAAGAATTCGTAAGAACGGTATCAAACGGACCACGATTAACCTCATTCAAGCGACATTGGAGCCGTCTCATCGAACTCTTCGTTGTGAGATTTTAGGTTTTTGTTTTTAGATGTTTAGCTTGTAGATTTTAGACTTTTTGTTTACATCATTGTGACTTTTTATTTGTCATTGTGTGTTTTCCATATTTGCGTCATTGTGGCATTTTTCTTCGACATTGTGTTAAATTTTTCGGCATTGTGTTATATTTTGCTCGACATTGTGTTATATTTGTGTCTTTGTACGCTTCTTATTTTTAGGAGTCTTTGTAGAATAACTTTACCCTGTCAAATATAACCAACTACTAACTCGGTATATGTAAACTGCTCTAAACCTCCTCTCATGTTAAAGGTGCAAAACAACGTGAGTTGGAACTGAGAGCATCAAGCCGTGTGGAAGATTGATAACACTTGGTCAGATATCAACAAACTGAACAACAATCAGAGGTAGTGAAGTGTGAGAGTCTATTCTAGCACCATATCTCATATGAAATGCCGGTCAATTTCAAAGTGTTTCCTATATTAATAAAACACCAGATGGATTGTAATATATAAAAACATACACCTTTGTATATGAAAAAAAAATGCAAAGTAAATCTAGATGACTTATATCATACTGGAATACACGCCACATATCATACAAGTAGGGATGAAAAAAGAAAATCTCCGATACGTCAACTTTTCCAGGTTCCTCCCGAGTGTTGTAACGAAATTGTTAGACAACAGCAAGCTTTGCAGTATCTAAATAGGAGTCTTTCCAACTTTCTGTGAGGCTCTAATCTTCTACATCGCATTTTGTATGTCTTTCGGAATATGGACGCTCTCGGGGTCTTGCTTCCTTAACGTTTGAAAAATGTTGCATGGCTCCATGTTTTGAGTTGTCAGCTGCTCCACCAACTTGTATTCGTTGGGAAAAAGTCTTTGCACAAACATGTGGCCCTCTAGATGCTCAACAGATTCGTGGTTATGTTTTGGTTCCATCACGTCTAACCTCCAAATGTCCTGTGTTGCGTCCACAGTGCTATTAGTACAAACGGGCAACCGGTTTTTTTGCTTTCGCTTTTTCTCATCATTGTTGTAGTACGGTGCTCACCATCATGGTCGTGTTCAAGCCATACCTTCCTGACCATTTCGCCCACTTTCTTTGATCGTCGGGTCACAACGACGTAACCTTTTTTTGTGCCCAAACCTTCAGTTTTTTTAGAGACATGAAAAGCGAAACAACGTATATTTATTAATTTTAATTCATAACATTTAACTAAAAATATATGTATATCATTGTCTCATGTAACAAAATGAATGTGATACCTTGTTAGTTTCAAATGGATTGCCCGGGTTAGGGGGTTGCTCATCATGATACAGTTGTGCATTCGAAGGTTCATCAGTGTATCCTCCGCCATCTGGATAGTCTTGTTGCACGTGCAAAGATGGTTCAGCAACGTATCCTCCACCATCTAGATAGTCTTGACACCCGTATCCGTAATCCGGATACCCTTGTTATGCAAGATAAGATGGTTCATCAACAGAGGGATGCTCGTCTAATTCTAGCAACAGTCTGTTTGGATCAAAATGAACACCGGACACAACAACCTCCTCATTGTTAGAATCTGGAATGCCAAACTCCTCCTAAAACAACGGTATGATAGATATTTGATAATCAAAAAAAGAAAGTTAAGTTAATAAGTGTTACCAGATTGGTTTCAGGCACCCATGACTCGTTAGAATATTGCCCAAAGAGGTAGTTGACGTCCCAATACGACATAACTCTCGAATGGTTTGGCAATCAAAACTTTTGAAGCCGACAAATGAACAACGGTTGAATAATGAAGATGAAACCTCTGCGTGCCATTACTTGTAAAGTGTATTTGAAAAGTATACAAGATGTATAGACCAATACACGTCGCATACCTTTAATAATGTGCTAGACAATATCGTATCACAATCGCATCAGTCTGATATTCGTCACATATAGGGCTATACGTGACGCATATACTGACACGTACAAGACCCATATAAGGCCATATAATCCTTGTACGTGTTAGTATATACGCCACGAACAGTCCTATCAGTGGCGGAACTAGCCCAAAAAGTTAGGGGTATCCTAATTTTAGGATCAGGGGTATCCTTTATATAACAAAAACGGAGTTGAGGGGTATTTTTACACTACGAAAATAGAGTAAAGGGGTATTTTAACACTACGGAGACGGGGTTGAGGGGTAGCATGTGCTACCCCTATTAATACTCTATGTCCGCCACTGAGTCCTATACATTGTGTATATATGACCAACATGACATGTGTACCAGGTTGTCTGGTATGAGAGTCAACAAAAACCCTATACGACGTGTATAGGTTTGTACACGTCGTATATTAGGGTGTGTGAATATGTAGTCCCTTTATTAATTAGAGTAAGAATATAATATAATTAAAACTAAATATCATAAATCGAGCTTACTAATGTAAGTTCGTGCCACTATGATTTAGATGCTTGTTTTGTTTTTTGTTTTTTTTTCCTGAAGTAAGAGATTATTAAATGCATTATACAATATACTAAATCAAGATCATGCCTGTACATTCAAAGTCAAATATTGGGGCGAAAAGTATCTGGAATAAAATAAAGTAGTAGTGAAATCGAATCATACAACATTACAACTCATGCACACTTATAACTACATCCATAGTAACTAAAAGCTTCTGGAATATGTACTTTTTTTATATATTCATATAAATAAAGTGTAAAAGAAAAATAAGAACTTGCCCAGAAATTAAAATACCAACAGCTGACCTCTTACCTCTAGTTTATGTATTTTGTTTACGATAAACCTAATGAAAAAAAAAAAGAAAAAAAAAAACCTTTTCATCGAAATAGAAGAAATGAAGAATTATATAAAAAAAACCATATTTGGATATAATTGTTAAGTAATTGAAGAGGATGAGAATTATATACAAAAAACCATATTTGGATATAATTTTTAGGTAATTGAAGAGGATGATAAAGTTTATACAACCGAAATAACTTTTATTTTTGAAAGGCAAATTTTATACAACCGAAACAACTAGAAAAAGAATATACATTAACTAAAATAGCTATAATATATTAATTTGTTTTTGAGTTAATTACTGTTTTCATCCCTGTGTTTGTCAAAAATCACTATTTCAGTCCATTAGTTTAAAAATTACGATTTCAGTCCTTGTGGTTTCACTTTCATAACCATTTCAGTCCCTGTGGTTTCACTTTCGTAACCATTTCAATCCATTATTCTGTTAAGTACAGGGACTGAAATGGTTACAAGTTGGACTGAAATGGTTACGAAAGTAAAACCAAAGGTACTGAAATCGCAATTTTTAAACTAATGGACTGAAATAGTGATTTTTAATAAACCACATGGACAAAAACAGTAATTAACTCTTTGTTTTTTTAATGGCTAAATAATTGCACACCATCAAGAGAAAAGGTTTATGTTGCACTAGAAGGGAATATCCGAATATTAGCTGCCTACTCAATCCAAGAAAATAATTGTATATCTTATTGGTAAGAACTTTTCTATACAAAATGTATTAGACATGATTACTGCTAAGGGCAAACAAAAGGTGTAAGTGCAAGCAACAAAGTTTTTTTTTAAATGACTATCTTATGTTTGGTCATCGCACTTCTTAAATTTGAGAGTCTTATTGGTTTACTCTAGTTAGACTATGTTGTCTTAACCGAGCCTACGTTGGTTTCAGAGTTTGGCTTGAGAGTTCTCCCGGGAAACCATACCGTCTACTGTCACTTGACAGTCGTTGTGCCACCACAAGAGCAGAACTCTCTGATGTAACACACCGTGGAACAAAAATCCAGGTGGGCTCGAGATTCGATCTGACTCGTACAAGGCCTAACTCAAATCATTCATTGTCTTAATCAGGGGCGCAGCTATTAAGGGGCCGGGGGGGGGACGCCCGACCCCCCCGAACTTTTCACTCAGTAGTGTAATATATGTGGTTTTCGTATAGAAATTTTTGGGTATATACGTTTTCGACCCCATGGTTCTATAGAAATTTTTTGGTATATACGTTTTCGACCCCCCGTCTGAAATCTCAAGCTTTGCCACTGGTCTTAATCCACCAAAAGTAACACAAGTGAGGATCGAACTTGGGTGTCTACTAAAGAAACCAAACATCCTAACACTAGGCCACAAATAGAATAAGAATTACATTACTTATTTTGTATCATTTACAAAAGAATATTAGTAATTTTGTATCTACATTATGTTTTTTAAATAGAACTGTTTTATTTACGAAATTAATGACATGTATTTTACTAACACTAACAGTACGTAATAATTTTAATTTTGTAACATACGAAATATGAATATAATATGAAAGTATAAATATCAATTCAAATAAAAGATAAAATTATCAATTTATATTTATATACTATTAATTTCTAACTTAGTGGTGCATTGATGTTTGTACTTTGTGCTTTGAAAGCATTTTATGGCTCTTTAGATGTACTATATGCTTCTCTTGTTGTGTATTTGATAGGGTTTTATAAACATTATTTTCAAACTATAAATAAGCAACACTTTCGTGTTTCATGCTGTTGTAATATATGCATTGGGTTACATTGAGTTCAAACAGATACGTCGGAACGCGTGTTTTCATATGGTTAACGCATCACATAACGTATAAATTAATCCATTCGATGTTTGCGATGTACCCGCGCCGCAACACGCACGGATGTTATTGCTAGTTAGGATCAAATAGCAACTGTGATTTTGTAGGAATGGTTTTTAAATTTGCAAAATTGAGATTAGTTTTGAGAGAAAAAAATTGTAAAATAACATAGCATGAATACCTAACATTTGTTTTGTTGTGTTTCTCTCTCCACATAAAAGACACGTGCCAATTTCTCCACCATTTTAAAACGAACATGATTTTTTCATACGGGATTTATTTTAAATCACCATAACAATAAACATTTTTTTATCTTTAATATAAGTATAATATTGCTATATAAAAATAAAATAAAAAATATGTTTTTATTGGGTTTTATATACATTGTGTTAAAGGTTCTTTTCATTGTGTTTTTCAACTAGGTTTTAGTTATTACGTTTTTTACTAGGTATCTACGCATTGTGTTATTATCATAACCTATAAAATAATATTATTTTGGTTTATGTCGATTGTGTTTTTAATATCAGAACCTATAGCACAACACAAAGAAGATTTGCGTACACAAAGAAGATTTGCGTTTTCTATACATTGTGTTATTCATTCTGTTTATTGTGTTTTTCTCAATTTGGTGACTTTTTTATATATTATGTTATAAGTTCTAATCATTGTGTTTAATCTGTTATCTATAGTGTTTTAGTCTGTTGTCTATTGTGTTTTTGTAATGTTGTCCATGGTGTTTTAGTCTTATGTCCATTTATTTTATTTGTTGTTTATTGTTTTTAGTCTGTTATTTATTATGTTTTAATATGTTGTATGTTGTGTTTTTTATTTGTTGTCAATTATGTTTTTAGTTTACTTTTCATTGCATGTAACTTACTTGTGCATGTGAGAAGTATGTGTATATTGTTTTTTTTCTCTTGACGAAACTACTCTCCCCAATCGATTCCTCTTTAGATATTTGTCAATTTATGATAGTTTCTCACTTTTCTCATTTGTTTTAGCCTTGGTAAAATAACATAATCCTATCAAATAATACATAGGTGAATTTAATTAAAATACTATTCAAATAAAAGATATAATTATCAAATGTTACATAAGATGAATTTGATGTTTTCTTCATTAATTTTCATTCAAATAAAGATATAATTATCAAATGTTACATAAGGTAAATTTGATGTTTTCTTCATTTATTTTTCATTCAAATAAAGATATAATTATCAAATGTTACAGAAGGTGAATTTGATGTTTTCTTCATTTATTTTTCATTCAAATAAAAGATATAATTGTCAAATGTTACATAAGGTGAATATGATGTTTTCTTCATTTATTTTTCATATAAAAATTGATAAATAGGCATTTTTTTTCAAACGTATTTCAATACTAGTAGAAGTAATGGACAATTTTACGGTGGAAATTATACAAAAAATTAAATATTCACGTAGAATATACTATGCTCCAATGTTCATTGAATGTGGTAAAGCCTTTTTAATTTCCTATTTAATTAACATGGTGTGTTATTCTTTGTCGTTCAAAAAAAAAAAATTAACATGGTGTGTTTCTTATATCGTAATAAAATAATAATAGTAAGGAATCTTGTATAATTTTATTAAAATATTTGAGTCGGTGATTATTCTTTCTTTTGTCTACTTTTACTTTAATAATTTATTTTCCGGTGACAATGGTTACTTTATTTACTATCAAGCCTCAAGCGTACATAGCAACCCTAATTTGTTTTAGCGATAATTTAAAAAATATTTCGGTTCCATAATATGAAGGGAAAATGGAAATCCTTTATTAATTCGATGACGATATACTTGTTTGATGACCATTGTATACAATTGCATACGATCGCTTACGAGTTCTGTATAGTTGTCAACACAACTAAGAGCCCTAGATCACCCATGGACTCCTTAGAAACGCCTTTATATATATATATATATATATATATAGAGTAAGGATAGTGTAAAATGGGCCTAAAGTGTGAGAACTGTATTATAACACTATATATAATACTATATAACACCATATAAACACCGTATAACAATATGTAAGACCATATAACATTATGTAACACTATATATCATTATATAAGTGTTATATAATGATATATATATCATTATATTTGTTATATAATGATATATAGTGTTACATAGTGTTATATGGTATTATATGGTGTTACATATTGTTATACGGTGTATATATGGTGTTATATAGTATTATATATAGTGTTATAATACACTTCTCACACTTTGAGCACTTTTTACAGGATCCTCTACCTATATATATATATATATAGGGTGGTTCATTTGAGAAGAAAATTATTGAAAGAAGACAAAGAAGAAAGGACATATTGGTAAAATACTAATTCATTTATAACTCATCTCATTAATTTTTCTCTCTTTAATTAATTAGTTAACTAATCATTAATTATCCTACATATAATCTACAAAACCTACACATATCAAAATTTTCCTACATATACCCTACACATTATAGAATTTTATCACACACACCTCGAAATTTATCCTACACACATCGAAATATATCCTACACAACTTGTAATTTATCTTACACACCTAGTAATTTATTCTACACTTTAAATTAAGTTGTTTTTAAATTTGAAAAACAAGTACATATTTTGAAAAAGAGTTACAAATTTAATTTACTTGGTTATTAAAGTGGAAGAATACAAATTAATGTTCTATGTAAGTTTACCAATATACCCTTATATTAAAATTAAATGCAAATATTAAATGAAGTAAAATGATGCATTCTTATTGGTTGAAACTTCTTCTTTTTTCTTCTTATAAAAAATTTCTTCTCATTTGAACCCTCCATAGGGGAAGGTTCATTTGAGAAGAAATTTAATGTGAGAAGAAAAAGAAAAAAGGGCATATTAGTAAAATACTATTTCATTTATAACTCATATCATTAATTATGAACTCTTTAATTAATTAGTAAACTAATCATTAATTATCCTACATATAATCTACAAAACCTACACATATCAAAATTTTCCTACATATACCCTACACATTATAGAATTTTTTCCTACACAGTCGAAATTTATCCTACACACCTCGAAAATATATCCTACACAACTCGTAATTTATCCTACACAACTAGTACTTTATTCTACACTTTAAATTAACTTGTTTTTTTTTTAATTTGGAAAAAGTATATATTTTGAAAAAGAGTTACAAATATAAAATTAATTAGTTATTAAAGGGGAAGAATACAAATTAATGATTTTTGTAAGTTTACCAATATACCCTTATATTAAAATTAAATGCAAATATTAAATGAAGTAAAATGAAGCATTCTTATTGGTTGAAACTTCTTCTTTTTTCTTCTTAAAAAAAATTCTTCTCATTTGAACCATTCACTATATAGTGGAGAGTTCAAATGAGAAGAATTTTTGTAAGAAGAAGAAAGAAGAAGTTTCAACCAATAAGAATGCTTAAATTTACTTATTTAATATTTGCATTTAATTTTAATATAAGGGTATATTGGTAAACTTTACATAGATCATTAAATTGTAATATTCTCCTTTGATAACTAACTTAAATTTGTAACTCTTTTTCAAAATATATAGTTTTTCAAATTAAAAACAACTTAATTTAAAGTGTAAAATAAATTAAAAGGTGGTGTGTAAGATAAATTACGAGTTGTGTATGATATATTTCAAGGTGTGTAGGATAAATTTCGACGTGTGTAGGATAAAATTCTATAATGTGTAGGGTATATGTAGGAAAATTTTGATATGTGTAGGTTTTGTAGATTATATGTAGGATAATTAATGATTAGTTGACTAATTAATTAAAGTGAGAAAAATTAATGAGATAAGTTATAAATGAATTAGTATTTTACCAATATGTCCTTTCTTCTTTCAGTAATTTTCTTCTCAAATGAACCTCCCCCTCTATATATATATATATATATATATATATATATATATATATATATATATATAGGCTCAAACTATCTACACACCTTATATGCTTATTTGCACACCCATTGTCTCGTACAGGCCTCGTATAGAGGCTTCTACGAGGCGTATAAGTTTACATCAAAATCAGTGACTGACTGACTGGTGTCACATCTGATCTGGCTGGTCCTATACACCTCGTATACCCTATACACCGCGTATAGACGTATACGAGGCGTATAGGACCCTCCGTACAGGTCTCATATATGACCCCCCCCCCCCCCCGCGTATAAGTCTCATATATGACCCCTTTCCTGTATATGACGTATAAGTCTATACAGGGCGTATATAAGGGTTCTTTTTTACAAACATTTTATACAATATTAATCGTTTTAGCAAAGTTAAATCAAAATAAGTATTTTTGTAAATAAATTACAAATATTTTTATACAATATTAATCATTTTTATATGATGCTACACCTATCGTATCGTTTAGGAGTAGTATAGGTATCGTATTGGCCTCGTATAAGCCTATAAGTGCATTATCGTATCGTATAATGTATACTATAGTATAGGTCCCATATATATTGTATAGGTCTATGGGTGTAGTATCGTATCATATAGGGTAGTATAAGTCTCGTATATGTATAGTATAGTATAGTATAGTATAGTATAGTATAGTATAGTATAGTATAGTATAGTATTCTATCATATAGTATAGTGGTAGTATAGGTCCCGTGTTATCCTCGTATAAGCATATAGGTGTAATATCATGTCATATTGTATCGTATATGATACGATATTATATTACATCTATAGTATAGTATAGTATAGTATAGTATTGTATAGTATAGTATAGTATAGTACAGTATTCTATCATATAGTATAGTGGTAGTATAGGTCCCGTGTTATCCTCGTATAAGCATATAGGTGTAATATCATGTCATATTGTATCGTATATGATACGATATTATATTACATCTATAGGCATATATGAGAACTATACTACACCTATAGCCCTATATAGATCTATACTACACCCATGGCCTATACAAGCATTATACGAGACTTATACTACACCTATAGCTCTATAGGGGACCTATACTACACATGTAGGAATATACTTGACCTATGCTACACTCATAGGCCTATACGGGACCTATACTACATCTATACGATACTATAGTGTACTGTACTACACATATACGATACTATACAATACAATACAATACAATACAATATATGATATTATATTACACCTATAGGCTTATACGAGACTTATATACTACATTATACGATACTACATCCATAGCCTATACGGGAGGACCTATACGAGACTTATACTATACGATATGATACTTAACATTTTTTTTAAATGTACTTATTATATTATTATAAAATTTTCTAAAACAATAAATATTATATAAAAGTGTTTGTAAAAAAAACCTTATATAGACCTAGTATAGGCCTATACGATGGGCAAAAGACCATTTTACCCCTGGTTTGGGTTGCGTACAACCCCCAAACCAAGGGTAAAATGGTATTTTTTGCCTATACGACTCATATAGGCCTATACGAGGCATACATGATATGACATAATCAGAGATTCTCTTGGAAATTGATAAAGGTTATACGCCCCGTGTAGGCCTATACGAGGCCTATACGAGTGTGTGAATAGATACTTGGATGTGTGAATATGTAGACCCTATATATATAATTCATATTGTCTACGTACACCTTTATGTTCACGTTGTCCTACACTTCTAGTCCTCTACAATCAACCTACACAACATCTTTGTCTAATACTTCAAATTTTAACCCATTTCCACTAATTTAATCATTTGCTTAGTTGGAGTATAAACTATAAAGTAGCCCATGAGAATATAACACAACTAAACTAGTTTTCAAGGTTTAAACGACATGTGAAAATCTTAATTAATCTGATCATGATTGAATGTATATGGAATCACAAAACAAGCCAACTACACAAAAGTCTATTTGTGATGACCACAACATGCATGGTCAATGACCAGGCTGTGGTGATCTAAAATTTGCACTTTGTCTACAGGTTTTCATCTTGTACAACAAAATGAATCCCAGTTTAGTTCCAACACTAACGAATATTAAGCCACTTTTAAGTGAGGGTTTTTACCACTTGTTCTTCTATAATTCGAAGGGTTTCCCGGGAAAGACCACATTTGTGTTCTTAAGCTCTCAAAGATCGTTTGTGAAATGGAATACTAACTATTTAGGTATATATGCATGTAAATTCAAGGATAAATCAATACAAGGTTTATTCATTAAAGTAGACAGTGATGATGCTTTTACAATTCATGGTAGCACTAAGCCACTAACTTTAGATTTAAACTATTTTTAGTCAAGATCTGAAGTTTTCCTCAAAGTTTGAACTAGCATTGGGTTACGGTCATTTATATTATTTAATGAAGCTATTATTCCTTATATAAATAAGCAAACGTTTTGTGCATAACTACTTGTAACTTATGCTTTAAGAGTTTTTAAAAAAAACTTGATTTTTTAATTTTAACCCAAAGCTTTTTACCTTTTGCAATTTTAACCCTACATAATTTGTTTTTTTAACTTTAACCCAAACTTTTCATTACTTTTAACGCAAAGGTTTTTACCTTTTGCAATTTTAACCCTACATAATTTGTTTTTTTTTAAACTTTAACCCAAAACTTTTCATTATTTGCAATTTAACTTCACAACTTTTGTCACTTATACTTTTCATCTTTGACAAATTTTCGGTTTACGTATAGTTCTTAATTTTTCGAGTTAATACGACGCAACGTACAAGTGTGGTTCAACTTTTTTATGTTTTGTTTCAAATTTTGCAAGTTAATACGACGCAACGTACATGTGTGGTTCAACGTTTTTACCTCTATTTTTTTATGTTTGACAGGTTTGTCGCAATATGCAGATCCAAGGTCGAGTCAGTGTTGGTGGTCAATAACGGTTGTGTGACATTAGTACTATTTGACACCGTTTTACGCCCCGCCGCAACGCGGCGTGTGCTCTGGGGGTTTTCCAAAGAAAAAATAGTTATGCATATGGTTGTCGTAACCTTGGCTTTGGGGGTTTCCAAAAAAAATTGATTTTTTTTTTTACTTTTCAGCCAAAAGTATTTCATAAATTACTTTTAACCCAAAACTAATTGTTTTTTTTACTTTTAACCAAAAACTTTTTATCTTTTGCAATCTATTCTCACAATTTTTTTTACTTTCAACTTTGGTCATTTATAGTTTGAATTTTCCGCAAATTTTTCGCTTTATGCTTGGTTCTAAATTTTGTGACTTAACATATCGCAACGTGCGTCTTTGGTTTAACTTTTTTACGTTTCGTTCTAAATTTTGCGAGTTAACATGATGCAACGTGCGTGTGTGGGTGAACGTTTTTATATTGTCTATTTTTCCCCGTTTGACAGGTTTAACATAACGTGCGGGTCCTAGATCGACTTAGTCATAACTAAAGAATCCCCGCCGCATTGCGGCGGTTCTCAATTCTAGTTAGCTAAAAACTACAACGGGTTTTTCCTAGATTTATTGGGTCTCCTTCTGAATTAGTGTGTAGGAATTATTACTTAGTGAAGGTGGATATGATCGGGTGGTTTCAGGGGCGGGCCCACGTTGATGGGCGGGTGGGCGGGCGCACTCCTTGAAAAAAAAAAAGATTTAGTGTATTTTTTAAGCAAAAAACCTGACCGCACCCCTTAAAAAATTTCAGCCGCACCCCTTGAATTTTCTGATGTAGAGTGGCAGAGAGAAAGTGGGAATGGTTTCATTGATTTTTTTTTCCGGTATTGTATAGTTGCAGAGCCATTTGGGAAGTAGAAGATGAAATGAGGAAGATGATAGCTAAAGCTTAAGATTCTACCCACTAAAAAGCACTGAAAAATCTTTTTTGTCAATGATCTCTAGATCAAGTGGTAGAGGGCTTGCATTTCTCTTGAGAGATGCAGGTTCGACTCCCACTTGGTGCAGAGTGAGGCACTGGTGGGCAATGATAGGAGACCCAGGGAAACCTGGGTTGGATCCTTGAGCCAAACGGGTTTTACCGGTAATTTCACCGTCGTGCCTACGGACGGGTGGGTTACCGGGTTTTTCAGGAATTGGTGATGGACTCGGGTTACTCTGGGAGTACTCCATCTGTCTAGTGAGTGCCCCGAGAATGCTCAGGATTGAGTTTGTTGACCGTTAAAAAAACACTGAAAAGCTTTCTTTCATGTCATGTCATAAAAAGATAAAAAAAAAACTAAAATAATAATAAAGAAGTAACTTTAAGTCAGTCAACTGAATATTTAATTAATATGTTTTACAATTGTTGATTTATTTAATTTAATTAATCTTGTTAGATAAACAACCAGAAATTAACCCAGAGAATACTTGAGGAAACAATGAATATCAACGATTGAATGATTTGAATCTTATTGAATCAGAAAATGAATTACAAGAAAGAAAGAAATTACAAAAGGAATTGAAATCTAAGAAGTCCCTACAACTATTACAAACCATCTATTTATACTAAAAGCCCCAAATTCAGTTACAACAGACCGTTGTAAGAATTTTCACAAACACCCCCTGTTCTTACAAGAATGTAAGAATCAGTCCTTGAAGACCAACTACTGTCCTCACCTTACCAACTGATTTACAGCCACTGACATACCCTAACCACTGCTTACTATCCACTGCTTATTACAACAACAGTTGTCTTACAGTTGTTCATCATCAGTGATTACCATCAGCTGTTTAATCTATATCAGCGGTTTAACACAAACAGTGTTTATAAGGACTTCATTAGTTGTTTGCCTCTTTAGTATACAAACAGAGGTTAGCCTTATTCATTTAACACTCATCAGTGTTTATAGTTAAACTAAAATGTTACTTCCTTTCAACAATCTCCACCTAAGTAACAATTTAGTTTAACCTAAACTTAATGAGTTAAAGCAAAAAATAAACTTTGCACCTGGCAAAGCCTTGGTCATCACATCTGCTGGATTAACATTAGTTCCAACCCACTTGACCAACACTTCATTTGAAGTTACCACATCTCTGATCCAAAACATCTTCACATTGATGTGTTTTGTTCTTTCATGAAATACACTGTTTTTTGACAACTGAACAACCCTTCATTATCACAGTTGACTTCCACACCATCCAATCTGATCCTCAGATCAGCAACTAAACCCTTTAACCATAAGGACTCTTTTACCCCTTCAGTTAAAGCAATGAACTCTGCCTCAGTTGTGGATAGTGCCACCACATGCTGCAACTGAGACTTCCAGCTCACCACATTCCCCAAAACTGAGAACACATAACCTGTTATTGATCTCCCATTATCTTTGTCTTTAGCAAAATCAGCATCAACATAACCACAGATCATGTTCCCCTTCTTTTCAGCATGGTCTCCAAACTTTAAACAAAGTTTCTTTGTGCCAGCCAAATACCTGAGAATCCACTTCACTGCTGCCCAATGATTTTTACCAGGATTAGCCATATACCTGCTCACCACACTAACAACATATGCAATATCAGGTCTTGTGCAGACCATGATATACATCAGACTTCCAACAGTGTTTGCATATGGGACCTTGCTCATATATACTTTATTATCATCTGTTTGAGGACAATCTTTCTTTGACAAAGTGAAATGAGCTGCAAGAGGAGTTGTAACAGGCTTACACTCTCCAATTCCATAATTCTTTAACACTTTCTCAATATAAGAAGATTGAGACAGTGTTAACACTTTTTTTGCCCTGTCCCTATGGATTTCCATACCAAGTATCTTCCTAGCTTCTCCCAAATCCTTCATTTCAAACTCTCTCATCAGCAGTTGTTTGGTTTCTTCTATTTGGCCTTTGCTTTCACAGGCTATCAACATATCATCAACATACAAGAGTAAATAGACAAATTTACCCATGTCATACTCTCTGTGATACACACAACTATCATAAGGACTCCTGCTGAAACTACTACCCACTATGTATTCATCAAACCTTTTGTACCACTGCTTAGGAGACTGTTTAAGTCCATATAAGGACCTCTTCAGTAAACATGCCTTATCTTCTTGGCCTTTAACTTCATACCCCTTTGGTTGTGCCATATATATCTGTTCCTCTAAATTACCATGCAAAAATGCAGTTTTCACATCCATTTGTTCCAATTCCAGATCTAATGATGCAACCAAGGACAGAATAACCCTAATTGAGATATGTTTGACTACAGGAGAAAAGATCTCATTGTAATCAATACCTGCCTTTTGAGTAAATCCTTTTGCCACCAATCTTTCTTTATATCTCGGATCTTCTCCTGGTTTAACACCTTCTTTAATCTTGTAGATCCACTTGCAAGATACCAACTTCTGGCCTTTAGGCTTATTTACTAACTCCCATGTACCACTCTTGTACAAGGAATCCATCTCCTCATCCATTGCATGACACCACTTTTGACTATCTTCTGAATTGACAGCTTCCTCAAACGTCAGTGGTTCATAGATACTTTCATTCTCTGCTGCTACAAAGGCAACTGCAGAAATATCTTCTTGATATCTGTACCTCAGTGGTTTCACAACTCTCCTTTTTGACCTGTCTCTCACCAAAATGTAATCTTCCAAATTTGGTGCACTTTGACTTTGTTCATCCTGACTTGAACCAGGACCATCACTTTAACTTGATTCATCCTGAGTTGTACCAGACCTTTCTACATTCGCCTTTGGTCTGTTTAACACTGGCTCCACCTCAAACTGAAGTTCATCTTTCTTGGACACACTTTTGTTCATTGACTCCATGATATCTTTGTATAGAACATTCTCTCTGCACTGAACATTTCTACTCACAATCACCTTTGGATTTTGCAACCTCCAAAGTCTGTATCCTTTTACACCTTCAGTATACCCCAGCATTACACATTTTTTGAGATCTTGGATCCAACTTGTCATCACTGACATGAGAATACACCAAAGACCCAAAAACTTTCAAATCCTCATACTCAGGCTTATCACCAGACCACATCTCCATAGGTTTCTTCATCTGAATTGCAGATGAAGGACATCTATTGATCAAGTAAGCTGCAGTGGATACAGCTTCACCCCAGAACTTCTTTGGCATCCCTGAAGTAGCTAACATGCACCTCACTCTTTCCAATAAAGTTCTATTCATCCTTTCAGCCAAACCATTCTGTTGAGGAGTACCAGGAATGGTTAAGTGTCTGGCAATACCATTTGCTTTGCAAAATTGATCAAACTCATGATTACAAAACTCCAGCCCATTATCTGTTCTGAGTTTCTTCACTTTCCTCTCAGTTTGATTCTCCACCAATACTTTCCATTCTTGAAACTTCTTGAAAGTATCACTCTTGTGTTTAAGCACATAAACCCACACTCTTCTTGAGTAATCATCTATAATGGACAAGAAGTATCTACCACCCCCCAAAGTTTCTGTTCTTGCTGGTCCCCACAGATCAGAGTGAACATAGTCTAAGAATCCCTTAGAGCTATGTTTTCCTTTGCTGAACTTCACTCTTTTCTGTTTGCCCAAAACACAGCTTTCACAAAAGCTTATATCACAGTTCTTTAAATCACCAAGAACTCGTTGTTTGGACAATTCAATTAGACCTTGTTGACTTATATGACCAAGTCTTTTATGCCACTTCAGGGCTTCATCATTACCTTCTTCACTTGCCATAGCAGCCACTCCATCAACAACTTTACAATCCAACATGTAAATGTTGTTCTTGATTCTAGTACCACTGAGTACCACCATAGATCCTTTTATGACTCTGGCCTTTCCATCTCTAAGACTAACATGATATCCCATCTTCTCTAACATACCAAGAGATAACAAACTTCTTTTAAGGTCAGGGATGTACCTCACATCTTTGAGATCAAAGGTAATACCAGATTCTGTCTTCATTGTGACTGTACCAATGCCAAGAATCTGACAAGGCCTGTCATCACCAAGCTTTACAGACCCCATGTCTATCATTTTCAATTCTTTGAAGGCTTCTTTTAGAGGTGTCATGTGAAAAGAACACCCTGAATCCATTACCCACTTCTCTTGGTTACATTCACTTGTGACCATAAGCACATCAGCACTGTCATAACCTCCTTCTGACTGATCATCAGAATCTACATGACTGCTCCGCCCCTTTGAGTAATTGCTACTTTGCCCTTTTGGATAACTGCCTTCACCTTTTCTTTTCTTGAATTCTGGACAGTCTTTCTTGAAGTGTTTTTTTGAATTACAAACAAAACATCTCCTCTTGAATCTTGACTTGGATTTTGACCTGGAACTTCTGCTTCGACTGCTGTAATTCCTTTGATCTGACCTTCCTCTCACAAACAAACCATCTCCACCTTCTTCTTTAGAATCTGACCTCTTCTTCAATTCTTTTGAATTCAAGGCAGACAAAACATCTTCCATAGATAGAGAATCTCTACCATACATCAATGTATCTACAAAGTGCTCATATGATGATGGTAAAGAAGTGAGAAATATTATAGCCTGATCTTCATCATCCAACACCACCTCTATATTTTCAAGATCCAAGATCAACTTGTTGAATTCATCTGTATGATCTTCAAGACTCTTTCCAGATGACATGTGAAAGGTATACAATCTCTTCTTCAAGTACAGCCGATTTGCCAAAGATTTAGTCATATACAATGACTCCAACTTTGCCCAAATCCCCGCAGCAGATGTCTCCTTTGAAACTTCACGAAGAACTCGATCACCAAGACTTAATATGATTGCACTATGAGCCTTCTCGAGCATATCCTTCTTCTCTTTATCAGTTAAGCCTTCAGGAAGTTTATCTTCTCCTTTCAGCGCATCTACCACACCATTATGAACCAGAAGAGCCCTCATTTTCACACGCCATAGACTGAAATCATTCCTCCCATCGAATTTCTCCAATTCAAACTTCGTTGACACCATCTTTGATCTCTGATTGCGGAATTGAACGTTAATTTCTTCGAATCGAGCCACCAATGGCTCTGATACCACTTGTTAGATAAACAACCAGAAATTAACCCAGAGAATACTTGAGGAAACAATGAATATCAACGATTGAATGATTTGAATCTTATTGAATCAGAAAATGAATTACAAGAAAGAAAGAAATTACAAAAGGAATTGAAATCTAAGAAGTCCCTACAACTATTACAAACCATCTATTTATACTAAAAGCCCCAAATTCAGTTACAACAGACCGTTGTAAGAATTTTCACAAACACCCCCTGTTCTTACAAGAATGTAAGAATCAGTCCTTGAAGACCAACTACGGTCCTCACCTTACCAACTGATTTACAGCCACTGACATACCCTAACCACTGCTTACTATCCACTGCTTATCACAACAACAGTTGTCTTACAGTTGTTCATCATCAGTGATTACCATCAGCTGTTTAATCTATATCAGCGGTTTAACACAAACAGTGTTTATAAGGACTTCATCAGTTGTTTGCCTCTTTAGTATACAAACAGAGGTTTGCCTTATTCATTTAACACTCATCAGTGTTTATAGTTAAACTAAAATGTTACTTCCTTTCAACAAATTAATCTTATTTGGTTTATTTTCTTGTTGATTTAAATATTATTAGTTCTAGTAAAAGATTATCACACAATAATAAATATTATCTCTACTAATTTAGTCCATCATAATTTAATTTATTTTGGAATTCTTTTATTGCTATTATAATAAAATAACTGTATTAAATTTGTTGGATATAATATTTTTACAAGTATTGATGTGAACCGATAATAGTAGTAAAGAGGGAAAGAAGAAGTTTGAAGCAATTTTCGTAATAACTATATTAACCAACTTCGCATAATGACCCACCTCTTTCTAAGTTAACGGAGAACGTTATCATCTAGTGATAGGCAACTAACGGTTACAAATTTATTAATTTGTGTGTTCTTTGTGAACTATCTGAACCCGATCCAACCCGAATAAAACCAAAAAATTTTTAATACTTAGTGGTAGACAACCGACGACTACAAATTTTCGTCCCTCATGGAAAAAATTTCTGGGTCCGCCACTGGGTGGTTTCACTAATGACACAATGACACTCTAGTGGTCCGTTGTGATTCAAATTTGCGGTTAAAAAAAGCTAAAAGATATCAAGAATTCGATCAAAATTCATCGCTTTAATACCTTAATTCACTTCACATTGACAATTTTACATGTTCTTCTCTATTTAATTTCCTGTTTATTTACTTAATTAAGTTGTTTATAGTTGGACAATTGCATATTGACTTTCTCACATTTGCCTTTATTCAAAGCATATTAACTTTTCTGGGGATGGTTATCACTTGCAAAAATTCCATCACTCACAACATCCAATCAAGTTCCGTCATGTCATCAACCATTATTCCATCACTCACAACCTTTTTAGTAACAATGGTCATCACTCACAACACCCAACAATAAACCCTCACACCCCCTCACATCCTTTCATCCATCACTCGTTGATTTTATCACGCAGAACCTTTCATCACTTGTTGAATATGTTGGTTGCGGTGGAAAACTTCAACCTTCCACGCGTGATTATTGCCCCATCACGGAGAAAATGCCACCACCCCCAGTCCCCTTAGTCTAACTATCGATATATTAAGAAAAATAACGAAATCATCCATTTTCTATGAGACCATGAACATGTGAGAACTATCTCACACCAATATTCATCGCTTACACAACACAATTGCACATCAACTTTTCACGTGCCATCTTGTATGCTTGATTATAGTATGCAGAAACACAACCGAAATACATTCAAAGAATTGGCCCGATTGGTAACTGTTCGACCGGAGCAAATGGGTGGATAGGTTGTACTCAAGCACATGAGGAGGCGAGCATGGACTGGATTCGAGCTTATGGGTTTTGGTTCAAGTTAATTAATTAGTCAAATAATTAGAGATAAAACATTATATTTGGTTCATTATACCTGTTATTTTATTTAATTAGGTAATAGTATTCTACTCCAATTGTAACCGAGTTATGGTGACTATATAATCCTGAGCAGGCTTGTGATTAGGGTTATGAGACTTTATTCAGTTTTGAGAGTTTTTTATTAATAAGGTTGGAGAGCTTATTCCAAATCGTGTGTTTGTTGTTTTACTGTTTTTTATTATGCAATCAGAACTTGACTATGCGAAGAATATGTAAGGAACTCCTTTATGGCTCACATTTCATCAAGAACCACTTATTCACATATGTCATGATATGCTAGCTACTTGTACTTTGATTAGCGTATAGTCATATTTCATGGATGTAACATCTACAGGATGCCTTGCCTAATATACGTGAGTTTGAGTAACGGAGAACCTACAACTCACGTGACTTCATTTTTTCTTTTCGGAATCTAGTCATTTTCAAATTTACCTTTAAAAACATAGAAAGATCATTGTAACCCTATTAATCCAATATCTCATTATAAGTAGAAATTGTATAAGATAATAAATCTCCAAATTTTTATCAAGACTACAAAACCTTTATGTAACAGCTAACGGATTTCAAATTTTAAAATACTTTATATCCTAATACACAATCACAAAATATCTTTAAGATGAAAGTCAAAACACTCCATTATGTAACCATGGTGATCCCCCACCAATAAGAACTATTTTTCAGATACCATTCTTCCTATCACAATATTAACTAGGTTTTACCACCCGCACGATGTGACGGGGGACTAATCTGTTGTAAGAACTGCATCAATGTATACCAATAGTTGCTGTTCAAGCAAAACAAAGGAAATTGCTACAAAATTGCCTCTGCATTATGCATGTACGCACATGTGCTTTTATAGTGATCAACATTGAACCTTTTTAAAGCATACATAATATAAGTTTGTGTACGTGCAGTGTACCTACCAAATAACAAAGGTCTGCCTACATATGAAGTGGTGCTCATACTGTAAAAAAATGGGAGCTTCAAAGTGACATCTTACTCGCTTTAAGAAGTTTGAAAGAGCATGCTCAAAACAAAAGTACCTAATATAGTGGGGTCTTACCTGAATTAAACATAACGATGACTACAGTGCGGATGGGTCGCCTTTTCTCTATGGACAAACATAAAAGAAAAAAATGTTGAAAATAACCTTACGAATAAACTTGGCAAGTAATGCAGTAAAGAAAAAAATGTTTCGTGCAAAAGAAAAAAATGATGTGAATTTAGTTATGACAAAAAAAACTTATTAAGGCAAGCACCCTAACTAAACAAATAACATGCCAATTAAAAATATCAAATTTTAGCCTTAAATTCAATCATGTCTACATGCACTGCAATATATATCCAACAGCGGAAAAAAAAGTAAAAGGGTACACATGCATTTTGCCAGAGGTTCTAAAAAAACCTAGTACTAACGAAAATAGAATAAACTGACACATGTAAAGCAAATACTATCATACGACATAAACGTAGTCACTAAGTAGTCGATTTCTCTTAACAAATTCAACCCAAATGAAGAAGAGACAACCAAAACCAATGGCATAACAATCCCACCATCTTCTGTTGCATAATGGAAACAGATCTAACAAAGATCATGTTAATTTCAGTTCCATTTTTCTGATGAATGACATGTTACTGCAAGACTGAGTTATCCAGCATCTTTAAGATTATACGATTCAGTGGACCCTTTTAAATGATTTGGAATAAATTTAATCGGCATTTCTTCTTCAATATGAACAATTCTTATGGTGAAGTTCAAGTAAGCCTCAACTAAAATAGTGGCTATATTCTTATTCAACTGATGACTAAAAACAACACAAATGAAATAAAAGGAGAGCAAATCAAGAAGCACATAGTCAGGTAAGTAAAGTCGCAAGTCGAACAAAAAAAATACCGGTGTTGATGGGAAATATGAACACCGATGGTAGTAGAGGTCGTGAGGTGATCTTGATGCAAAGTAACGGTAGTGTAAACAAAAAAAAATAATTGGAAGGGATGTTAAAGGAGAAAATGCCATGTGACATTAGAAGTATTCTTTTATTAGTAGTAGATGATGATCATTTTGTTACTATTTATTCATAATAGTTAAAAACAGTAGTGTGACAAAAAAAAATAATAAATGTTGTAAATAAAGAAATATTTAGAGAGTTATGAATTACTTTTACATTATCTTATTCAATGTCTTATATGGTTTTATTTAAAACATCTTTTTACAAAACTTATTAGCTAAGTTCGTGTAACACACGAGTAAGTATACACATATATGAGAATATATTGTTGGTAAGAACAGGAAAATATCTATTGGATAACTATACCGTATTACTAGTAGGGTGCCCGCGCGATGCGGCGGGGGCGACACTTTGCATTGCGGCACTTATTTCTGGTAGTTTTCTTATTCGTATAATATTTTTATTATTGTGGTGGATATATGTTATAAGCGTTACACATGTCTAGAATTTTAATTATCAAGTAATTCAAGAAACCATTGGTGTAATAAAGTAACACACGAATAAGAAAAAATAATCTTAAACATAATTAAAAGTTATATAAAGTAGCACACAAACAAGGAAAGATAAGTCTTAAACATAAATGTTAAAAACTAAAAGCTCAAATGTCAAGTATTTGCATCACGAGGTTAAAAATTTAGTAATCATATGGCTTAAACGTCTCAAGGATCTCATCCATATTGTCACGCCACCATTTCTCATCATCGAGATCAACGTCCTCTGGAATTTCTTGTATCTCTTCCTGTTTGATTGTTACATCTTTTGGAGGATGAGTTTTTCTTCTTTGATCTCCTCTTTTACTGATACATCAGTAGTAGCTGCTGGAGCAGTTTGGGGAACTGAAAGAAATGTTAAGTATTTTAGTTACATATGTTTTATCATGTAATTATTAGTTATAAGATATGATAGATAGGTAGATACCTGACACATCTTCCATTTTGCTCTCTGTCTTATCCATAACAAATTCTTAATCAATCTGCAAGAGAAAAATAAATAAGTGAGTAAAAGAGACCAAAGTGTGTAAAATAATAACATCATCTATACTATATTTAGAATGTAATTGCGTAAACCACCAAATGCATAAAAATCATCACATTCTCACTCATAAGTATTTCATTCGTCACGTAACACCTCTCGATAGACAACATTTGAGGTGTATACCCCGTCTCGTCTGAAGTCTTTGGCAGGATGTACTAATACCTTTGTATTAGCACGTGATATCCCTCTTAATAAAGCGACATAAAGTTGTCCATGCGAAAATACTGAATCCGGAAGATAAACACCAACATGCGGAATTGTTTGACCTTGAGCTTTGTTGATTGTCATGTAAAGGCTAAGTCGAATGGGGAATTGTTTTCTTTTTAGCTTGAACGGGAACATGTCGTCTTCAGAAAGACATAAAGGGATTCTTGGCAAAAATACTCTTTTTCCGGCATGTTGCCCGACAGCTATCTCTGCATCAATAACATTGCGCTGGAAGCCTTTACATATCAATTTTGTGCCATTACACAAACCATATGATGGATCGATATTCCGCAATAATATTATAGGGCAGCCAATTTTTAAACGAAGTCTATGAGGCGGCAAACCACTAACAGTTAGTGAGTTTAAGAACTCGACCGAATAGAAGTTAAGAACTCGACCGGGTAGAAGTTGTGGCGATCGTCTTCCACTTCGACTTCATCGAACCTATAGTAAACCTTTTCATTTATGTTAAAATAATCACTCAATATGTCAGTTTTATATTTTACATATGTTATTTTTGTCAGTTTTTATTACTAAAACGCACTCGTGATCTTAATGAAAACTTTACACACAGTGTTGAAAGGCGTATCGGCGGAACTACTGGCTAAGTTGATGCCGGAACATGCTTGGAAGCAATATCCCTCGCTCGGACTTTAGGTTGTAACACCGTTGTTGATGTACTGTAACTTTTGCTCTACATGAATCATTACTTCGAATTTGTAAATTTGATTGTCTTCCACATGTTTTGTGTACAGTGTTGAAAGGCGTATCTCCAGAACTACTGGCTAAGCTGATGCCAGAACATGCTTGGAAGCAATATCCCTCGCTCGGACTTTAGGTTGTAACACAGTTGTTGATGTACTGTAACTTTTGCTCTACAGGAATCATTACTTCGAATTTGTAAATTTGATTGTGTTCCACATGTTTTGTGTATTCTGTACTCAATTAAGCACATTTTTAAACATTCGATCAGTGCCCAACATTTTTAATTGAACCATGTGCTGAGTCTAACATTACACATTATGTGGCTATTTCTATTTACACATTATGTACAAAAAAAAGATAATTTGTTGTTATTTTAGACATTCGATCAGTGTCCAACATTTTTAATTGAACCATGTGCTGAGTCTAACATTACACATTATGTAGCTATTTCTATTTACACATTATGTACGAAAAAGAATATTTGTTGTTATTTTCTTAACTCACTTGTACATTAAAGCATTATCTACTTGTACCTTTTAATCCGTGCGTCGATATTGAACAAGACAACTACCGAAACGTCGACAAAAATGTGTAGGTCGTCATGCTATCTTTATATTTTTTTTAAACATTATAGTTTATAAGATATGTCAAGAATAAGTAAAAAAAATATATAAGTTTGTTATGGAGGGGTGAATTCTAACTAATTATCTATAATTTTGTTAAAATCTTAGGAATTTAAGTGTAATAAGTTTAGGGGCTAAAAATAAATGGAGTTTAAAAGACCAAACTACCCTCATTTTAGGGGTATTTCTATAAATAAAGGGGGAGAAAAATTCTTATTTTTTGGGTATCTTAAAATGGCCCTCCCTCATACATTATAATATAGTATAGATAATGCATGAGAGAAGGGTATTTTAAGATACCCAAAAAATAATAACTTTTCCCCCTTTAATTTATAGATAGACCCCTAAAATGAGGGTAATATGGTCTTTTAAACACCATTTATTTTTTAGCCCTTAAACTTATTACACTTAAATCACTAAGTTATAACAAAATTACAGATAATTAGTTCCACTTTTCCCTCTCCATAACAAACTTATAATTCTTTTACGTATTCTACCCATATCTTATAAACAATAAAGTTTTTAAAAAAATCAAAAAGTACCGTGACGACCTACTCATTTTTGTTGACGTTTCGATAGTTGTCTTGGTCAGTATTGACGTGTGGATTAAAAGGTACAAGTGGATGATGCCTTGGTGTACAAGTAATTAAAGCCCAATGTACTTAGTCATTATCCCATAATATTTAATAGTTACAAAATGTCAAGTGATTAAATACCGTCAATTTAATCATCTCATCTACATTACATTTTAATCTCTAATCTTTAACAAAATTATAGATAATTAGTTAGTAGTTACACTTATCCACTTATAAAAAAACTACTGCCCCCCCTCCCCCCCGCGACGATTTTTAAACGGTCATAATCATTTGGTATGTTATTTTATTCTCTTTAATTTGATTATAATATTGGTATAGTTTTTTAATTAAAAAATTGATATGTTACGTGATTAACAATGTCTAAGGGTGAGTAATAACTGAATTGTTAACCAAAACCGAACCAAAATCAATCCAAAACTGAATTAACTGAAAGCTAATTAACCGAAACCCGAGTTAACCAAAAACGGTTATCGATTTTTTGTACCCTCATTTAACCAAAAATAATTGAACCGAACCATTCATATTTTCATATATTTCTAGTTTTTATAAATCCAGTTCATATATTTCATATTTATACCCTTATTTTATGTATTTATACCTCCATTTCAAGTACCTATGCATCTATTTCGTGTAATTATACCTAAATTTCATAAATTTCTAATTAAAAGTTTTAACCCAAGTTTGGTATTGACTATTAACCGAAATTAAGTAAATCAAACCAAAAACCGTCAATCTAACTGATTAAACCAAACCGATTAACTGAAAACAGATTGGTTAATAAAGTAGACTAATCGATGACCTCGATTTCATTTGAGGATAATAATCTAATCAACCGAACGATGCACACAATGGCAATGTCTGTGTTTCCCGCTGCATCGCGCGTGCATCTATCGGTTAATAACCAAAACCAATTATTGGTGAGCAATAACTAAATCGTTAACCTAAACCAAATTGAAAACAGACGAAACCGAACCGAAATCAACCAAAAACCGGTTATCAAATTTTTTGTACTCTTGTTTAGCCTAAATTAGCTGAACCGAACCGAATCATTCATATTTTCACATATTTCTAGCTTTTAAATCTCCAATTCATATACTTCATGTTTTATATCTCCATTTAATATATTTATACTTTCAATTCATGTATTTATACCTCAATTTCATATATTTCTAAGCAAAAGTTTTAGCCAATGTTTGGTTTTTGCAATTAACTAAAATTAAATGAATCAAACCAAAAACCTGTCAATCTAACCAATAAACAGAAGTGATTAACCGAAAAGCAATTGGTTAATAAAGTAGACTAATCGATTACTTTGGTTTCGGCTTCGATTGAGGATAATAACATAACCGGCCGAACCATAGACACCACAATGAAATGGATTACCCGATTACTTCGCTTTTGATGATATCACAATGATGTTACGATAAATATTATATGAATAAGAAAACTACTAGAAATGAATACAACAATGCAAATTGTCACTCCCGCCGCATCGCGCGGGTACCCTGCTAGTATGATAATACACGAGATATCGTATGATTTCTTAGTTTCTTACATGGTTGTGCTCAGAAGCCTCGTGAATATTATTGTTTTTATGTAGCGGTGCACAGGGAGAGAATGGGGTGATTTAACTTGGCATTTATGTTTCAAAATCATGAATTTTAATAGAATAAACTAAATAACTATAAACTTGATTAGGATTTAGAATTTTTGTTCATGATTACTTTTTACTCTAAGTTAAACTTAAGATAATTATCACTAAATGGTCATTAAGGTTTATGTTTATTTTATTTAGATTACTTAATGTCAACATTTATTAAAGTTTCATAACAGCAAAACAACACTAAATAAAAAAAATAAAAAAAACATAAGTGAGTTTATAGGTAGAAAAAAAGAAGTATTGTATTCCCAAATAATAAACATGTCTATTGGATCATATCAGCTCTGGGCTCTGGGCCTTCAGCTTGTGTTTATAATCTTTCATTTCTAGACTCTGTTTGGGCCTTTGTCAAACTTTTACTGTAATCCATTATTGGGTAGAGAAAAATGTCCGGATAGTCCCTGTGGTTTACTCTATTTTCACCTTTAGTCTATAACTTTTTAAAATTACACATATAGTCCTCAACTTTTGCAATTTTGTTCCCGAATACTCATTGACGTGGATGAAGGTTAGTTTTTAATGTTAAGTAGGTGTGAAATGACTATAATGCCCTTACTGGTTAAAAAAAAGTGAGCCCACCTTTATCCTATCCTACCCCACCCCCACTCCTTTTTTTTTTTTTTTTTTTTTTTTTTTCCTGCAAGAATCAAATCACCATCACTTCATCTTCCCCATCCTCCACCACCCTTCATCACCATCCCCATATTTCACCACCACCACCATCCAAAACAACTCGCAAATCAACATAAAAAATTACGTGTAATTGTTTTCTGAAATCAATTGGGTATATGTACATTTATAGTCAAATTGCATGAAAGTGATATGTTGCCCGATATTAATTTAGATTTTATAGTCTTAGAAGTTCTATATTAGATCTATGAAAATGTAAATAGCTATTTACGTTTAAATATTAACTAACTACGAATATGAAGGGTAAAGTTATCCTACATATTCTTTTAAATTTAAGAAATGTACAAAGATACAATAGATCGCAAAATATAACACCATGTTGAGCAAAATGTAACACAATGCCGAGAAATATAACATAATGTCGAGGAAAAAAGACAAAGTCACAAAAAAAACCACAATGACGCAAATACAGAAAATACATAATGCTAAATAAAAAGTCACAATGATAAAAACAAAAATTTTAAAATATATAAGCTATAAATCCAAAAGTGAAAACCTAAAATCTCACATCGTAGAGTTCGATGAGGCGACTCCAATGCCGTATTAATGAAGTCAATCGGAGTCCGTTTGATACGTTTCTTACTACTTTTTATTTTTAGGAGACTTTGTATTTGATCATAACTCCCAATATGAAAGGCATTATTGAAGTATGAAACTGATATTTATCGCATACTAATTACATCGAGTGTATATATTTACGTACAGTTAAGGATGTCAAAAGAACCTGAATGTGATGGAAAAACCTGAAATAATCGAGTATAAACAACCATTTACGTTTAAATAAATTAACTACTAATATGAATGACATTATTGAAGTATGAAACTAATATTTACTGCATATTAATTAAATCAAGTGCATTTATCTATGTACAAATAGGGATATCAAAAGAACCTATAATAAACTAATGAGTAAACTTTCATTTTGGTCTTTGTGGTTTGGCCAGTTTTGCCACTTTAGTCCAAATCTCAAACTTATTACATCTGGGTCCCTGTGGTTTGCATTTTGTTGCCATTTTAGTCAAAAACTCAAAATGTCTGTATTTTGACCGATTTACTGACCTTTTTTTGTCCTGTTGTGGAGGGGTAGTTTGGGCATTAAATTTTCATTAATGTATTTCAATAATTAAAAAAACCACATAATATTAAAAAACCCCTTAATTCATTAAAAATGCATCTTTTTACAACCAGACATACAAGAAACCCAGAAGATTCATCAAAGATGCAAAATTCACAATACAATCCCATCATTTTACTGAAAATCAGTAAACCCTATAACAAGATTCATCAAAGATGCAAAATTCACAATACAAGAAATGCAAGCATTGACTTTAACAATACCAGTAAACGCTTCGAACAAGATTCATCAAATATGCAAAATATACAATCAGACAATCAAGTAATGCCACTAAAAATCTTCAATCTCCAGATAACATTCAACACAATCAACAACAGCAGCATCAATCTCTACAAACACCACAACAATTCACACCAAATCAATCCTTCAAAAACACAATCAAACCTCCCAAATCCACACAAACAAAACCAAAACCCTAAAAAAACAATCACCAGATTCAATTCCAAAAACCATACCAAATAAATCTTACTCCCTTCACTCCCCAATCTGAGCAATTCCTTAGCATATTCCAACGCCTCCATCAACGGTGATGGCTATGTGCAGGGGTTAGATTTAGGGAAAATTGGAGGTACAGAGAAAGGAGGTAGAAGAAGTCCCAGCTCTGCAACCCTGATCCGCAACCCATAACAACACCACCGGTCATCACCGTCACCGGTAACCAGCTCTGCAACCCGGGGGAATTTTCAGGTGACGGAGTGAATTTCGAGTTCTGTTTTGAGTTTCATCTGCACCTCCGACATCATCTTCATCGCTAACCACTACCATCCATCCTTTTCTGCTCACGTGAACTCCGATGACCTCCATCATCTTTTCCGCCGCAAACAGAGAAATGAAGATGATGATGGTGTGCAATTTCATTGGTCTGATTTCGAACGAGAACGAGAATGATGGAGGGTTTATGTTGCGGCGGTGGTGTAGAGAGAGAGAGAGAGAGAGAAAGAGAGAGAGGTTGGTGATGGTGGCGGTGGTGAGAAGGGGGAGGAGGTGGCGGTGGTGGTGGTGCATGTGGCGGCAGAGTGGTGGTGGTGGTGGCGGCGGGCTGCAGATCCGGTGGTGGGGGTGGTGATGGTGTGGTGGTGGTAGTTCAGAGAGAGAGAGATGATGATGAACTGTTGAAGATGAAGGGTTATTTGATTTTCTATATATAATTGAGTTATAATAATATATTAATGGTTTTAGGGTATTATATATATATATATATAATTGAGTTATAATAATTTCAAAATGACTAAAATACCCCTGAGGGTAAAGACAAAATATCATGGTCATTAGTGGGGAATCTGACCAATATTGAAATTTGGACCAAAATGGCAACAAAATGCAAACCACAGGGACCCAGATGTAATAAGTTTGAGATTTGGACTAAAGTGGCAAAACTGGCCAAACCACAGGGACCAAAATGGCAGTTTACTCTAAACTAATATTAATTAAATAGTACGCGATGTGTAGAAGCTGTCCGAGGAGCTGTTTGCGGTGGCATGGGGCGATGGGGTCGATCGCTGGGGCTGGGAACTTGATGGCTCAGGTACCTTCTCGGTTAAAAGCCTTAAGTGTACGTTACAAGTTGCAAGATTTTCGGACTTGGGGAACGATTTCATATGGAATAACTGGAACCCGATAAAGGTCAATTTTTTGGCATGGAGAGTCTCGTTAGATCGGCTGCCGACACTTGCAGCTTTAGCACATAGAAATGTAATTACAGGTCAGATTACTTGCAAATTGTGTGGTCAGTATGATGAAGACGTGGAACATCTGTTTGTGAGTTGTGAGATGGCACAACGGGTTTGGAACTTTGTATCTCAATGGTGTAAGATTTCAAGTATCAATGCTTTTAGGGTGAAGGATCTGTTGGGTTGGCATAAACATGTTCGAGGTACGGAAAAATGGAGGAAGTTGGTATATGCATTATTGTAAGTATCGATTTGGATAATATGGAGATGCAGAAATGATTTGGTCTTTAATGGCAAACAGGTGAATTTGGATCATATGACGTCGGAGATTAAGCACCTTAGCTTCTTATGGGTTGGCAATCGTTCATCTTTGAAGGAGATATCGTGGGAAGAGTGGTGTAATTTTAATGTGTCAAGGAAGTGTTTATAGTATAGTTTTTGAATTGGTGTATGTAATGGTGTGGGCTAACTTGTTGTTAACCCTTTGATAAATAAAATGAATTTTGTTGGCCGTTCAAAAAAAATTACGACAATTCAAAGTCTTATATATTCGCCCGTGCAATAAAAATTCATGAGCAAAACCTATAATTGTGTGAAGATACACGAAAGAAACGTGATACATAAGAGTCGCACTCATACAACATAAATTTTAGTCCGCCTTGATGGATTAAAGTTAGATGTTCTCATACAATGGATTAAGAATTTTATATTGTTAAAGAGTACAATGTGTATTGTATGTGCTCATGATCACATCCTATGTTTTAATTTTAGACTGTTAGATTTTAATTTTTTTTTGTTGTTTCCACACCACTCTTACAATGAAATTTATAATTTTTAGGTGATTTCCTTTTATTGGAATACAACCCCATGATAGAAAGAAAGGTAAACTGTGAAAAGGGTTCCTGGGGTTTGGTCAATTTTGTCACTGTTGATGCAACAAATACTAGACCGATGATAGTAGCTAGGCTGGTTAGGCAAAAGGCTTGGAGGGTTTCAGTTTGCCTAACGCAGGTCGTGGGGTCCCCCCACGTTTGCAAGACGTGGAGAGAGGTTCACTAGTTATATTTTGTTGTTTGTTCAAGATCCTCAACTGAAGGGTATTCAGCTTTGGATGCAAGAGCAGTAGAAATATGTGTGTTGAATGTGAAGAAAGGAGACTTGCATGAAACAAGTGCTCAAGAAAGAAGACCAGAGATCCCAAGGGAATCAGGGCTGATCGGAATGTCTTTCAGCACTAAATGAAGTGTCATTTTATAGAGGAAGGTATCGCTCAAAGAGGAAACCTTGGACTAGTGAACCATGCTTGCAGTGGGAGACTTACCCATTTGGGGGTTGAACGGTTTAGACCTGTGGATAAAAGTTTGTTCTCTGTGCACATGTTCTCTTTTACGGCTGTGAGGGAGCTGATCAAGCAATCAGTGAAGTGATGGTTTACTGTTCGCATCCTTTTTTTACTGTTCACCTGAGTTCGCGGGTTTTGAACCCTTTAATCCTTTAACCTTCCAAGCGTTTGTGTGCCTAAGTCATTTTATTTGGTCTTGAGCTACCCCCGTCATCAGCCCCCCAAGTCAGAGGTTTTTGGGAAATGAGCTCAAATACTTCTGACTTTTACACATTTATTTGTATTGCTTAAAGGCTTCAAGGCTTGAAGGCTTGAAGGGTTCGTTACAGTTGAGTTTTTTGAAATTTGAATTTTGACAAGACGTTTGATGTGACTTACGACGGTTTTTGCAGAGGGCAGTTTAATTAACTGTCGTGTAATCATAACTCCTGTCAGCCTTATTTTTTCACTTTTTATCCAGATAATCACAAACTTTCTTCTTTTTCTCTCAAGTTTCCTTCCATATCTTCCCTTCCCTTTGTCCAGGTTAGTTCTTTAATTCCGTTTTTTCTTTCTTTCAATCATAACTTATGGGTGCTCGTAAGGATTTAGCCGTAAGTTATTCTCGTTTAACCCAAGAGGAGGTTGAAATGTTTTGTATGGAATGGGGGATTGGGATGAAGTTTAAACCAGTTGCTCCGGGGATGGATGTTTCGATCGATCGGTGTCCGGCCGGTTCGATTGTTCTTTACTGTCGACACTTTGAATTTTCTAATCTTCGTCATCCGTTTTCTCTCTTCGTTTTGAATGTGTTAGAGTATTATCGTGTATCTTTTGGTCAGATACACCCGTAGGGTTTGGCTAGGGTTTTACATTTTGAGGTTTTGTGTCGAGCGTGTGGTTATGATCCTACTTTGTTTTCGTTTCGCTGTTTCTTTCGGTTGGCTAAGAACGGTGATTGGTTTACATTTGAGACGTCTAAAGCCGATATTTGCTTGGTTTCGTCTATGGTCACCACACTTGGTGCCTGGAAGGATCGGTTTTTCTGGGTCTCTGTAACGCCCTGAAATTCGGTGATTTGTTGTAGTATAAATTTTGGGTATAGAGTGCGTTTCTATTTTGTAATGTAAATAAATTAAACATTATGGATTTACTTTGAGAACCTATTAATTCTCAAGGGACTAGAGTGTGAAATCTTGTTATCTAATAACTTTAGTATTGTTTTAGAAATATGGATGAGAATCGGAGGGCCATTGTGTAAGTAGAGAAATTAACGACATTTGTGACTGTATCACAACTTTAATGAGAATTGAGGGGACTTTACGTAATTTTCAATCAATATCTCCTACATATAAAAAGATAGAGGAAAAACCCTACCATCGTTTTTCTTTCGCCGACTACACCCCATCTTTGGTTTCCTTTGTTGCACGCTAGAACGACAAAAGCTACCGATGGCTATGTCCCCTAACTGTTTAGTTGACTTATGTGGGCAGAAGTAGTCCTCACAGCTTAACAGTCCTTGGGGCAGAGGAAGTCCCCTAACCGTATCTATCTGTCTTGGTGGGAAGACCCCTCACAGTTTAGAGGTCCTTGTGGGCGAAAAGGGTCCTTTTTCCTTACTTTGTGTTTGGCTTTAAAGGTCGAGGAGACCCATTGTTATGTGCTTGACCCATTTGAACGGATGTTTGAATTTATCTTAAAGAATGTTTTAAAGAAGTTGATGTTTATTTAAGACGATGTGATGAAAACGTTTTACAACTATTTTATTGTATTACAATATTAAAAACTTGAATTCACTCAGCCTAGCTGACTTTTGCATGCATGTTAGATTGATTTCAGGTTAGCTGGATGAACGATGACCTCTTGGATCTTGCATGAAGCTACCCGACATTTGAAGATGGCATTTCTAGTTGAAGACGCTTGTTTATGAACTCAATTACTATACATTAAATTTTGTATTTAAATTTAGATGTTTCACGTCTTTTGAAAATTTGATTTAAATGTTTTCCGCTGCGTATTCTTTGAAGTTTAAAAAAAATAAAAGATTTAAGTTTTATACTATTTTTGAAATGATGACCCAACTATGAGACACCCGGATTTTGGGGTCTTACAGTCTCGGATGAGATTATTCCGTTCAAAATGGTTTGGGGGCAACCCGATGCCATTCTTAACGAAGCTGAACCTTCTGCTTCTGAGATAAACATCCGATTCCTTGAAATTATCAGGGAATGTCCCTCGAGGGTTCGTCCTTTTCCCGAGAAACTGTTGGTGTTACTAGGTATTAGTAAATTGTGGGATAAACCTAATCGAGGCCCGGTTCTTATGAGGGATGGACAGGGTATGTTTTTGCACATTTGTTTTTTCTCTTTTTGTTTGCCTTTTATGATTCCTTAGGTGTGTTTGTTAATTTTTTGCAGTCATGTCTGCTTTGGAATTTATTAAGAGTGATGATACATCAGATGTTGCATTTGGGGTTGTTCAGGCTACTCCTTATGAAAATGTTGTGGTTAAGGGGTCTGAACAGAGGTTCGAGGGTTCGGGTTACGTCGGTGTGCCTGATGTGAAGGGTTTTAAGAAGGTTGTTGTTCCTAAGATTGTTCGTCGTTCGAATCGGCGTTTGAATATTTCTGGTCCACCATCTACTCCTGAACATGTGGACTTGAGTGATGACATTGGTGTTTCTGTGGATCACGGTCCGGATGAAGGTGTTGACAAGGAGAAGGAGTTGGTTGTTACTGGGAAGAAGTCTGTTGGGAAAGGGGTTCTTGTGGCAGGTTCATCTGGTAAAAGCATTAGTGGTTTTGAAGGTCTTGACGTCCATCAAGTTTATGTACCTGATTGGGGTGTGAAATTGGGTGATAGTTTCAAAGATGCTGCTGTTTGTGAGGATGTGTTGAGCCACATCGCTCCTCCCTTGGTTCATGGTACTATTGCCGAGATGGATGATGATGTGATGCTGTCTCGTTTGATATTGACTACCTGCAATCTTGCTGCCGTCCTTCCTCAATGAGTTGCCCGTTTCCGTAAGAGGATGCATAAGACAAGATGAAGGCTACTATGAGCACTTTGAAGAAAGAGAATGAAGGTTTGGTGAAGAAGCAGGAAACTTTAGCTAAGAGGGTTGAGGAGCTAACCCAAAAACATGAGGTGGAGGTTGGTGAGCTGAAAAAGCAGGTGGAAGCCTTGGAGGCTTCAAGGTTTCAACTCACTGATGACAACAAATGGTTGATTGAACACGGGTTTCAACAGGTTGTCACTTACCTCCTACATTCGGCTGAATTTAATAGTGTTTTGGGTGGTGTGTATGGTAAGCTTTTGGTGCATGGGAAGCATCAAGGTTATGTTGCCGGTTATAAAGCTTGCCAGTCTGGTGTTCCTTAAGAGAAGTCTTCCCTTTACCAGCCCGAAGCCCTCAAGGTTTTTCAAGATTCGGTCCGAGAGATGGAGCACTTGACCTATCCCTATGTTGGTGAGGTCTCGAAGTGTTTTGGCAAGCCTATATCTGTTTTGCAGGATTTGAAGCCGCGTGGGCTTGATAAGGCTGTAAGCAAAGAAGTACTTCAATCTTTGTCCAAGAAACGCTCTTGCTCGGGAGACAGTGAGGAAACCCTTTCTTGTGCTGATGAGGGCTCGAAGGACCCAAGCCTTGAAGCCTCGGGGACGGTAGGTGGGGAAGGTAAGAAGAAGAAGAAGAAGAAGAAGAAGAAGAAGAAGAAAGCTAAGAAAGCGAAGGGTGATGAAGCTGGTGCATCAAAGCCTGTGGTCAGTGATGCAAAGTGAAAACTTTTAAGGCTTATTCGTAGCTTTCTTAGCATTCCGTTGGTCAATGTTATCTAATAACTTTAAACACTTTTAGGTTTTGCAGAAACCCTTAAGGTTTCTGTTTTGTGGTTGTGGTTGGCCTTAATGGCTTGTTTGAACAATATCTATGTTTACAAACCGTTAAGGTTTGTTTTAACTTGTCTAGATATTTGGAAGCTTTTAAAGCTTTTTATGCTATTAACTTTTTACTACCTGCCTTGTGTTGTGGTTTTTTAGATGTATTTTATCTTTTGTAAAGCGGCTTTGTGGGATGTTTGTAGCTTAAAGCCTTCGAGGGTTCCAGTTGCTACTTTACTTTTTGTGACTTGATGCTTTGGTTTGTATTTCTGAGTTTGGGTTGTATGCAACCTTTTGCTATTGTTATGTTGCCCCTTCCATTATTCTTTTTGTTTATGGTACTGTCTTTATGTTTTTTATACCTTAAAGGGTTCAGTGCTGCAGTCACTTAGCCTTGGTATTTTTAACAAGAAGACATGGCACCTATCCTATCTATTATTTTTCTTTGTTTGATTTTGGTTCGTAAGCCTGTTAATAATGGTTTGCTTTTTTGGAACTTTTACAGGGCTTAAGGAACATTTGGTGTAGGCTGTTCGGACCCGTCTATGAGACAACTTTGTTTTTGATAATTTTACAAGTCTCATGGAGTTGTATTGATTTAGGAACTCACCCCTTATATAGGTTCATTCAACCCTTGAACCTATTGAGCGATATGGCCTGGGAGCTCATCCCCTCACATGACCCTTGCCATGGAGTTTTTTGCTAGGTTCTCAACCTGATTTTAGGATAGAAAGACAATTTTGATAAAACATCTTCATTCATTCAAGAGGTACTGTTTTACAAAAGGGCAGCATGAAACAATTTTTGAAATACACTCTTGAAATATAATTCTTGAAATACAAACTAAACTTTCCTTGGTAAGATGTGGAACCTTTTGAGGGTCTTGCCATTCCAATGTCTTGGAAGCTTTTTACCTTCAGCGTCAGCCAATTTGTAGGACCCGCCCTTGTGGGCTTCGAGAATCGTGTATGGTCCTTCCCATTTGGGGCCAAGTTTTCCTTGATTCTCTTTTTTGCTAGCCTCAATTGTTTCTAAGTACAAGGTATCCTGGTTTGAAGTGTTCATGCTTGACTCTTTTGCTGTAATAAGCTTCCATTTTTTGTTTATACTTGGCTTCCTGGATGGCAGCTTGATCCCGTGTTTCCTCGAGGAGTTGCAAGTTCAACATGGTCTCGTTGTTGTTTGCTTCGGGATCCATGTTGAGTGTTTGTTGAGTCACAACTCCTATTTCGGTTGGGATCACAGCTTCTGACTAGAACACCAGGTTGTAAGGTGTTCTTTTGTGGCTTGTTTTTTCTGTCGTTCGTATAGCCCATATAACGTTTGGCTACTCTTCAAGCCAATTGCTTTCATGCCTTCCCAACCGGGTCTTGATTCCTTCGACAATGCTCCGATTTGTTCTTTCAACTTGTCCGTTGGATTGTGGGTATGCAACTGAGTTGAATACCTGGGTCATTCTGAATTCTTTGCACCAAGCGTTGAAAGGTTTTTCAGCAAATTGCTTCCCAATATCCGTGACCAAGATTCCTGGCAACCCAAATCGGCAAATGATGTTTTCCCAAACAAAGTCAATGACTTGTTTGCCCGTGATCTTTGCAAGTGGTTTTTCCTCGGGCCACTTGGTAAAGTAATTTATGGCCACCAATAGAAATTTTACCCCTCCTTTGGCCGGTGGGAATGGACCAACAATATCCATGCCCCATTTGTGAAATGGCCAAGCTGAAGATATCGGGACAAGATCGTGTTTGGGTTTCTTGGGAACCAGTGCATGTAATTGACAAGCTTCACATTTTCTTAATTGTTCTGTGGTGTCTCGGTGCATGGAAGGCCAGAAGTATCCGAGATTCATTAGTTTAGCAACCACCGTTCTTGCTCCAAAATGAGCTCCACATATCACCTCATGAACCTCTTTGACCAAGTACTGGCTTTGTTCAGGGCCAACACACCTCAGTCGAGGTGCAAGGTAACCCTTTTGTAGAGGATCTCACCTTGCAACACATACTGTCTTGACTTGATTTTAACCCATTCAGCATCTGTTTGGTCACCAGGTAACTCACCATTTTTGAGGAATTTCTTGATAGGAGTCATCCAATTGGGACCTTCCTTGGTGATTACATCTTGAACCTCCAACTCTTGAATTGATGGTGTTTTCAACACTTCCACCAATACCTTTTTTTGTAAGATGGGCAAAGGTGAGGGAGGCAAGTTTGCTCAAGGCGTCTGCTTTTTTATTTTGAGATCTCGATATTTGCTTGATGGTACATGTCTGGAACGTGTTCATCAATTCCTTGGACTTTTCTTTGTATTTCTTCATATTGGGCTCATTTGCAACATAACTGTCATTGACTTGGCTTGACACGAGCAACGAGTCTGTGAAGACTTGAAGCTTCTGAACCTTCATTTCCTTGGCTATTCTCAACCCAGCTATCAGTGCTTCATACTCAACTTCGTTGTTTGTGGTCTGGAATTCAAGTCGAAGAGCATATGTAAACTCTAGACCTTCGGGGTTGATTAGAATGAGCCCAGCTCCTGACCCTTCAACGCTTGAAGCTCCATCGGTAAAGAGCTTCCAGGATTCGGGGTCAGAAGGTTCAGCAACAGTTGTGTTAACTTCCGTGACGGCTGGCTTTGGGACTTCCACAATGAAGTCGGCCAAGACTTGGGCTTTGATGGCCTTTCTTGGAACATATGTGATTTTGTGTTCACCCAATTCCACGGCCCATTTGGCCAGCCGTCCTGAATTTTCTGGCTTTTCAAGCACACTCTTGATGGGTTGGTCGGGGACCACTTGTATAGGGTGTGCTTGGAAATACCTTCGAAGCCTCCTAGTCGTTTGGACTAGGGCTAAGGCAAGCTTCTCCAGAGGAGGGTATTTGATTTCTGCCAATTTTAAAGTTTTGCTGAAAAAAATACACGGGTACCTGAACTTTGTCTCGTTCAATGGTTAGGACCACACTTATTGCTTCTTCAGCAACCGAGAGGTAGACAGAAATTAGCTCCCCTGTTTCCGGGGCCGCGATATCGGGAAGTGAAGCCAGGTGTAGCTTCATCTGGTTGAAGGCTTGTTCTGCTTCTTCAGTCCACTTGAAATATTTTTTGTTGGAGCACCCTTTAAGCTTTTTAAAGAAAGGTAAAGATCTTTCTGCCAGTTTTGAGGTAAAACGCTTCAGGGCTGCAAGCTTTCCATTCAGACTTTCTACTTCTTTTTTGCTTCGTGGGGGCCTGGTTTCCAGAACAGCCTTGACTTTGTTTGGGTTGGCTTTGATACTTTGTTTTCCCACAATGTGCCCCAGAAACTTTCCTTCTTCGAACTCAAATGAACATTTTTCGGGGTTGAGTTTCATGTTAACCTTCCTTAGGTTTTGGAAAGTTTCTTGTATGTCATCAAGCATTTGGTATTCTGTTTTGATTTTGATTACCAAATCGTCAACATATGCTTCCATGTTTTTGCCAATTTGACTAGCGAAAGCTTTGTCAACTAAGCGTTGGTAAGTTGCACCCGCGTTCTTAAGGCCAAAGGGCATCTTCTGCTAACAAAAGATACCTTTGTCCGTGTGAAAGGCTGTCTTTTCTTCATCCTCTTCTTTCATAAGGATTTGATGGTAACCCTTGTAGGCATCAAGGAAACACTTGAAAGGGTAACCTGTGAGAGAGTCAACCTTGAGGTCAATCTCCGGCAAAGGGTAGCAATCTTTTGGGCAAGCCTTGTTCAAATCCTTAAAGTCGATGCACATTCTCCAAGAGTTGTCGGGTTTTCGAACCATGACTGGGTTTGCAACCCAGGACTGGTACTTAACTTCTCGGAGAATTCCAGGTAAGACAAGTTTTTCTACTTCTTGGCATGCTGCCAAGCTTCTTTCAGGGGCCAGACTTCGTTTCTTTTGGACGACGGGCTTGACATCGGGTGGTATCTTCAACTCATGCTCAGCAATGCTTCGAGGGATACCCGTCATGTCTTCCGGGCACCAAGCAAAGACATCATTTTAATGTACCAACAGTTTTTCAAGGTATGAGAGAGTTTCTTGTGAAAGGCTTGGATTAACCCTTATCCTTTGTTCAGGATATTTTGGGTTTATGATCAGCCCCTGCTTGTCGTCTTCATTTTTTGAACTTTCCCCTTTAACCATGTAAGCTTCTTGGGTGGGTTGAAGGGTTGCAATCCCTCTTTTGGTAGGAAACTTTACCGTGCCATGGCTAACTGAAACAGCCATGTAGAATGCACATTGACCTGGCCTTCCTATGATGACATCATAGTTGGAATGTATATTGATAACCACAAAAGTGAGGGGTTGAATTCTTTCCATTTTACCTTCGCTGAAACGAACATCAAGGGTTAGTTGCCCTAAAGGCTTGAGGGGTATGTCTGCAATACCTTTGATAGAGGTTCCCGACGGTTGAAGCTTCGAGCGTTCCTCATTGCTCAAACGGTTGAAGAACTTTTCAAACATGATTTCAGTTGCTGCACCAGTGTCTATGTAAGCCCTGCTCGTGTGAACTGTTCCCACTGCTGCCTCAACCACAAAAGGGTTTGAGAGTGGGCCTTTTTCAGTTGGTGGGAAGCAGACATACTGAAGCTCCCAAGCTTCCAACCGTTGTCGTTTGTGGGGAACCTTTCCATCGAAATTCACCATGTTAACCTCCTTGCCCTTTCCTTCGGCTATCTTGTCCCTCACTCCCTTTACTAGGTGGGCAAGCTCTTTGGACTTGACGGCCTCTTCAATCCTTTTTTTGAGTTGAAAGCAATCGTTAGTATGGTGACCCTTCTCTTCATGAAATTCACAGAATTGGTTGGAATTTTCATTCCTTTTGCTTTTGGGGAGAGGCCTAGGAGGTCGAAAGCTTTGTTTCACTTCCTCTGTAGCAAGGATCTCTTATGGAGTTTTTGTAAGAGCTGTGAAGTTTATGGTCTTTTCCCTGCTTGGAGGGTTCCGACCTTCGGACCTTCATTGCTCTGAACCCCTTTGACGTCTGTCATAGGGATGAAAATTTCCTTTCTTTCTAGCTGGGTTGTTGCCTCGCCAGTTGGATCCCCTTTTTCTCTGCTCCTTTATATCTACAGCCTCTTCTCCTCTGATATGGGCTTCAGCCCTTTCGAGAGCTTCTTCCAAGGTCTTCGGTAGGGATTTGTTGAAATCTCTTGTAAGGTATTTGGAGGTAATGGCGTTCATAAAACCGGCCATTCTCATTTTTTCATCCGCCCCCACATAGGTCAGACCTTCTTTCTTATACTTTTCTATGAACTCTCGAAGGCTTTCGTCATCCCTTTGTTTTATCTGAAAAATCACCGTGGCATCCTTGACGTACCGCCTCTGTTGTGAGAAATTGGCTAGAAACCCTTTGCTCAGATCATCGAAGCTTCGAACACTTCTGGCTGGTAAATCGTTGAAGCATATTCTGGCTGATCCTATGAGGGTCTGTATAAACATGAGGCAGCATTCAGCGTTTGATCATTTCTCAATCCAAGCAGCACCAGTGAAGATCTGAAGGTGATCCTCAGGATCTTCGGTTCCGTCATACGTCTTGATATGGGATGGCATCAAGATTTTTGTTTGGAAATCATAATCGGCAATTTGCTGTGAGAAACATGACAAATTGCTCGGTTTATATGGCTTGGCCAGATCTTCTTCCACCCTTGTACTCGTGTTGTTGTTATTCCCTTGTGTGGCCAGTACTTGATTAATAAAATGCTGCCAAGGAAAGCTGGCCATCATTTGAGGCATAAGGTTGAAGCCTTGAAGGATTCCAGGTGCAGCTGAATAGTTTACCCCCAAAGAAGCGCTCATCGCGGCACTTCGTGCCAATGGGAGTATAGACAATGCTTGTTCCCATGTAGATGTGGATGGGGGTGGAAGGCTTGCAACATGAGATTGTAGTAGCTGATCCAGAGTTAGCTCATGTCCCAACGGGGCGCCAGTTGCGGCTGGTTGGGAAGAAAAGAGGGGAAACGTCGTTGGATCTAGCCTTGTGTATATGTACGGATTAGGATTTGGAGGTGGATGGCTGGGACCGGCCTCACTCCTGGACATGGTTGGTTGTGAGCTCGTAAAAGGAAGAACTGGAGGTCCAGGAGACAATGATGGCTCGGGCTCGTCATAGTCCAAACGAATCCTTACCCCCTTGTCTCTTTCTCTACTCACGTATTGGTTAAGGAGGGACCTTAACTCTAGGAAGTTATTGGCGACCCCTTCAGGGGTAAGATCAACACGTGAGGGGGTGTTAGAGGCACCGACGTTAGGGGATGGAACTCCTGAACGAGACGGTGTCGGTGTTTGGAAAGTGAGAAACTCGGGGTATGTTACTCTAGTAGGAGTGCTTCCCGGTGTTGAGAAGGACGTTGGTATTGCCACATGAGTTTGGCTAGTGTTAGGTGTAGAGGTTGGTTTACCTCTCCCGGAGATTCACTTTCCGACATGATAATTTTGAGAAAATGGAGCTACACTACTAGGTCTTTTGGAGAAAATAAGTGGCGTAGCCCCACGATGGGCGCCAACTTGTTGATGCAACAAATACTAGACCGATGATAGTAGCTAGGCTGGTTAGGCAAAAGGCTTGAAGGGTTCTGGTTTGCCTAACGCAGGTCATGGGGTCCCCCCACGTTTGCAAGACGTGGAGAGAGGTTCACTAGTTATATTTTGTTGTTTGTTCAAGATCCTCAACTGAAGGGTATTCAGCTTCGGATGCAAGAGCAGTAGAAATGTGTGTGTTGAATGTGAAGAAAGGAGACTTGCATGAAACAAGTGCTCAAGAAACAAGACCAGAGATCCCAAGGGAATCAGGGCTGATCGGAATGTCTTTCAGCACTAAATGAAGTGTCATTTTATAGAGGAAGGTATCGCTCAAAGAGGAAACCTTGGACTAGTAAACCATGCTTGCAGTGGGAGACTTACCCATTTTGGGGTTGAACGGTTTAGACCTGCGGATAAAAGGTTGTTCTCTGTGCACATGTTCTCTTTTACGGCTGTGAGGGAGCTGATCAAGCAATCAGTGAAGTGATGGTTTACTGTTCCCATCCTTTTTACTGTTCACCTGAGTTCGCGGGTTTTGAACCCTTTAATCCTTTAACCTTCCAAGCGTTTATGTGCCTAAATCATTTTATTTGGTCTTGAGCTACCCCCGTCATCAGTCACTTTAGTCTAAAACTAAAACCTTTTGAATCTGGGTCCCCGTGGTTTCAATTTTGGAGTCATTTTCATCTAAAAGCAATATCTGGTCAAATTTTTTAGTTAACGTCCAGTTTTTTTCCTTCCTTTTAGTGAAGGGCAAAATTGTCGGATTTTTTTTTAATTTGTTGTAATAATTCGTTAAAATAAAATTTTGCCCTTCATTAAAAGGAAGGAAAAAATAGAAAAATTGAATGTTAACTGAAGAATTTTACCAGATTTTGATATTGGATAAAAATAGCAACAAAATTGAAACCACAGGGACCCAGATTCAAAAGGTTTTAGTTTTAGACTAAAGTGACTGATGACGGGGGTAGCTCAAGACCAAATAAAATGATTTAGGCACATAAACGCTTGGAAGGTTAAATGATTAAAGGGTTCAAAACCCGCGAACTCAGGTGAACAGTAAAAAGGATGGGAACAGTTTACTCTAGAAAGAAAGAAATAAGAGTAAACTGCCATTTTGGTCCCTGAGGTTTGGTCCCTTTTGTCATTTTAGTCCAAATCTCAAACCTTTTAAATCTGAGTCCCTGTGGTTTCACTTTTATTGTCATTTTAGTCCAAAAATCAAATTACCTCTTATTTGACTTTTAAAAGCTGGCTATTTTGTCTTTATCTTCAGGGGTAAAATTGTCTATCTCATTTTATTATAACATATTAATAATTAAATTAATGAGTAATTAATTCATTTACCCTGCCTAATAAATTTACACAGCAGAACTTCATCTTCCCCAACCCTCATAACAGTACTTATCGGTGGACATACAATTCGAACCCACTTCTCAAATTCTCTCTATTTAATCAAACCCCACTTCATTCACCCCCCCCCCCCCTCTCTCTCTCTCTCTCCCTCTCTCTCTCTCTCTCTCTCTCTCTCTCCTCCCCCACACTTCAAGATCTTGACATCAAGAACCAATCTTTATGACCAATTCTTTTTGTACCAGATTCTTGGTCACTAATAGTTAATAATCCTTGGTTGTATTGATCAATGATAGTGTTGTGGTGTTTGTTTTCTTTGTAAGTAGCTTCTGGGTGTCAGTGGATTTGGGTTTTTTAGGGTTACAGTTAGGGTTTTCAAGAATTTGATCAGTAAAGTTGTGATTTTTGAGCTTTATTGCTGAATACATTTCTAGGTATTGTTGTTTGGTGATTCTTGGTTGTGGTAGGTGGGTTAAATGTGGGAAATTTTCTTTGTTTCTTGTTGAAATATATACTTTTTCTTGTTGAATTATCTTTTTTCTTTGTGGGTTTTGCTTGTTTTGATCTGGGTTTGTTTCAAGAAACAAGATGCAGCAAGATCGGCGAAAAAATGTGTGAACTTGATTAACTTTTTGTGTAATTTGTTTGATTTTTTGAATTGAGTTTTGATTATTATTGAATTTACAGTTGGTTGTTTGCTTCTGTATGTGTTTTAGATGTTGTTATTGCTTGTGGATCAAATCTTTATATATTCTGTTTTTTTAAGGTTTTTAAGATTAAAAATGTATCTTGTTTCAGAATTTAGATAATGCATGTTTTATTGTTATTTATTATGATTTTTGTAAATTTAAAGCTGTTTTTTGGTTATTGGTTAATTACTTAATTTAATATTTTTAATTGTAATATGAGGATTCTAAGCTTGCAATGAACATTGTGCAGAGTCCAAAAGAGGTGGAGTTTTTCGCCGAATACGGTGAATCAAACCGATACAAAATCCTCGAAATAATAGGAAAAGAAGTTATGGAGTCGTTTGTGCAGTCGTTGACACACAAATGGGCGAAAAGGTTGAAATAAAGAAGATAACAAACACTTGGGGAAGATGAAGTTATGAGGGTTGGGGAAGATGAAGTTCTGCTGTGTAAATTTATTAAGGAGGAGGGTAAATGAATTAATTACTCATTAATTTAATTATTAATATGTTTTAATAAAATGAGATGGACAATTTTGCCCCTGAAGATAAAGACAAAATAGTCCGCTTTTAAAAGTCAAATAAGAGGTAATTTGATTTTTGAACTAAAACAGCAATAAAAGTGAAACCACAAATACCCAGATTTAGAAGAATTGATATTTGAACTATGATGGTAAAAGTAACCATACCTCAAGGATCAAAATGGCAGTTTACTCGATAAATAAAGAAAGGGAAGTGATACTCCATCTACCAGGATGTCCCACCCATTTAAGTGAAGTGATGGGTATATTATTTGTTACATTAAGATTTGAATTTCAAATTGCAATCATGGTGTCTGAGATGGGAACTCCAATCGTTGACAAATTTTGAACTAAAAGAAAATTGCTTCTCATCATTCCATTATCCCCTCTCATCCCTCCCTACAAATCCAAACAACAAACTTGATTTCAATATAACTTCAAGATTGGAAAAACGCTGAGAATTAGATCATAGAGCTCTTAGTCTCTCATGTTGCTGCTGAGTGACTTGTCACATGAGGGAAGGGAGGGACCCACCACTAGAATCGAAACTAAATGTAACATGCTTCAATCGCGAGAATACGAACAATGAATGTATATAATATAATAAAAACGAAGACAATACCTTAAAACAGCATGTCATCGATTACAAAGCAACAAACGAAAGGTGATGAAGAACGAAGAGAGCATGTGAAAAACAAGTCTTTGGTTCAGTACTTAATGGTTCAAACTGTTTGTTTCACGAGCAGATGTCTGTATAGTTTAGACATTTGCCTCTGAATGGTTAAGATTTATACAGAGTCTGAATGGTTAAGACCTCTAATCTGAATTGGTCAGACATTTCCCTCTGCACGTTTAAACATTATACAGGCACTTAATGGTTCAGACCTCTTACCGGTTCAGCACTTAATAATTCAGATGTTGCCAAACATCCCCTAAAAGTATAAAGTAATTTTATATAAACATAACATAAATTTTAACGGTTATCCATTATTTTTGAGTTCGAGCTCAGCTCGGGAGTAAAACCCAAAGCTTGAGCCTAAACGAGCCTTGTATTTCAGGCTCGAGCTTGGGCTCGATAACGAAACGAGCTCTATTTCAGGCTCCAGCTCGTTAAAGCTCGGCTCGTTCGAGCTTTTAACCGAGCCGATAACGAGTAGCTCTCAAGCCTCTGGACTTGTTTACACCCCTATTAACAAACCACATAAACGATACATGTGATTTAATCTTAAAAAAATGAGGTTTTTTATTTCTTGAATCATAGTTAATTGAATGAATTTAATGCATCTTAACAAATAAACACAATAACATGTGTAAAACTTAGGCATACAAAAACATTTTTTTAAATGTGGAAACATATTATTCTTGAAGTTCATGGATTTGCTTTAATTCATAGGTTTAAAGACAAAAAACAAAATACAAACGGATATTAAAATGCAAGCACCATAAATAATATAATGCTTTGTCCTCTTTACATGAATAAAGACTTTTATGGTCATTAAATAATGTACACACAACTTATAATATTATAGTTATTGATTACTTAACAACAACTTATTCTAATATTTTATGTTAAGTGGGATATGGAGCCCTCGATCCTATTATTCAAATGTTTAAATCATATATTCTCCAGCCTCCAACCCTTTGTCTTATTCCTTACAAAAACTTTTACACCCTTAGGGCAACTTTACTTTTAAAAAAGAAATATTGCTTAATGAAAATAATAACACTAATGTTATTTTAACTTCTAGTTTGATAAATAAATTCGGAAAATATCTAAAAGATATGGCGCCTTTAATTGCATTTAGTGTAGACAAACTGATTTTCATCCATTCATCCGTTGGTTCAAACCAAAATTACAATAAAAATAAATGTTATAAAATAACTAGGGTCGTTTAGTTCATAGAATCCTTTAGAATTAAGATGAAACAAGAATCAATTCCATTGAAATTTAATATTTGGTTGACATATGATAGAATTGTAATTTGAATATATTTCACCATCGTTGATATGTAAGAATCCTTTACAACCTTATGGAATTTCTACTTTTCAATGTAATGTTAATTAGTTACCAACAATACCCTATATTTCATTATCTTCATCCTCTAATTCATCTAATCCATTAATAAATTAACCAACCAAACACAATACATTGGAATTAATTCTAGTTCCATCAATTTCTAATTCCTTTTGCTATTCCAATCCTTTCAAAAAAAATCTGCAAATAAAACGGCCCCTTAATCTCTTTGACATTTATATCCTAAGTAGTGGTTTCATGCAGATGGCCTCTTGGTCTAGACGTTAGTGACACCATGTGTTTATTGCACTAGATACGTTACTACTACTGCCATTACTACTGTGAATAATTTTCTTGATGTCTTTCTCACCAAACAAGGTAGAGTAGACTACACATTACTACTATTGCCATTAATACTGGGAGCAATTTTCTTGTGACACCATTTGTTGTTTGCGCATTTCTATAGCATCCCTCATAGACTTAAGTTTAAAGATCTTAACTAAATAACGTATTTTAGGTTTTAATCCTCCCATAAAAAGCCTAGAAGTATATTCATCAGTCAATTTAACCTTGTTCAGTAATGAATCAAATTCTTTAATATAATCTTAAATTGAACTTGTTTGGTTGAGATTCTTTAACTCTTCCATTGGATCTTCTGTTAATCTTTCTGAGAATCTGTTAATGACTGATCTGATGTACTCATCCCATGTAATATCTTTCACATCTTTATATTGACTATCAAAATAACCTTGTTGCCATTCCAAAAATTGCCCCTTCCAAATTGATTACCGCATAGTGCACATGCACATTTTCTAGGGTTTTGTCAACTACAAAGAAATGATTGCAGCATATGATCTAACCTTCTACTTATTCGTCATTGAATTTTGGAAAATCCAATCAGCCAGTGCGTACCAATCTTTGTTCTTGATGATCCTATTTCTCTCACTTAATCAATCAAACTTGCTGTTGATTTCATTCATTTGAGTCACCAACACTATTAATCCACTTTGAAGTAATCTAATTGCTTCTGAATTCTGTTCAAGCATCATCTGGTGATTTTTGATGGATCTTGCATTATCTTGAGTGGCTCTCTATAATCTCTCCACTTCTTGATGTATAGCACTTGTTGTCGGAAAGAAGATAATAGATAGTATAGGGGGCTAATATGTAACTTGGTGTTCTATATAAACACCATTCTTTGTAACCCTATTTTTTGACACAATACAATTCAATACAATTCAAACCCCAAATCTGTTCATTCTCTATACCAAACAACATGGTATCAGAGCAGTGTTTTTTATTCTAGAACCTTTGCTCATCATCTACAATCAACCCCAGCCAATCCAACCTCAAACCAGAACCAAAACCCGATAATCAAATCAAAATCAAAATCAGATTCTGAAAATCGTACCTGTCAAATCCGTATCAAAACAACAACAGTAGGAGTCGTCGTCACCAGAACCCTAAAATCCCCATAAATCCGCTGCCGCCGCCGCGTTCATCTGAGTCAGCAAACCCTAAAATTTGTCGCCGCCCTGTTCATCTGTGCCGACATCATCAACCATTTATAAATCCACCGTTGTTTACCTCCTTTGTGTGGTTTGGTGTAGATTGTTTGTTTCTTGAATGAGATCATTTTGCTGTTGTTCAAGTGGCTACTGAAATGCTCAAAATTGATGACAATTTTGTAAACCCTTCCCTTGGCTATAGAAAAAGAAAGAGATACCAGTGATTGTGTGACCGGATCTGTAAGGGGTTATAGAAAGAGAAAAGTGCCTCAAGAAACCGTAAACTTTCTTGATAAGTCCGCTGCATATAAAGTCAATTTCGCTACACATTATAACATTCCAAAGTTTTGTCTCTGAGCGGATTTGCTTTTTGGGCAAACTTAAATCTTGAACGCGAGTTTAAGTTACCGGTGTATTTAATAAATTCGCCGGTAAAGTACCTTCGCTCCTAGCGACGATATTCCGAACTAAAATCTTGAACGCGAGTTCAAGTATCCAGCGAAATTGATAAATTCGCCGGTTTAGTTGGTTACTTAATAGCAGTGCCGGGAAAACGTTAAAAAAAGGAAAAAATGGCAATCAATCATGTAAAAAACAATTCTTAGATATTTGATTCTGGTGCCACTGACACCATGACGTTTGAACCATTAGACATACGGTCAATGACCCAACCTCAAAAATCTCAAATACATACAGCAAACAACGGAACGATGCAAGTGAAATGTCACACCCCAACCGATGGCGGAAACATCGGGATGAAACGGAGTGTGTATAGATTGCTAGAGACTTCATAACACTATGTGACAATATTTAATTAAATTCAAATTTCATTGCAAGTGCTAAATTGTCATACAACATTTAAAATATAAATAATAACATTGTTCAAATTTCAACATAACATCAAAAGATAAATAAATTAAAGGTGTGTATCTAGTCCACCCTACACTTGTTTCATCATTCATCCATACTTCATAAATCAACCTGCAACATGTATTAAAATAGAGTTTCAATGCAAAAGCAAAGGCGAGTATACACGTTTAACTACATAGCATAATAGAATAAAAACTCAAGTCCAACATGATTCATAATATGTGATTACTAGTATGCAATTTTGGCGTACAATATGATCAAACCCGAGAATACAACGCATAAAAGAGCCTAATCCCAAAAGTTTAGCGGGGTGGTAATGTTTAACTTAACAATACCCAAAAGTATAACGGGCGGGGCGTTAATCCTATAGCGCTATAATTGTTAAGGTGGGCGAGCAAAGTTAATGAGCATATAACGTTCCAAAGCGTTCACATAGCATACGAGAATAACAAGTAAATCACAATAGTTTCATGTTTAATCATGGATAGAGTAAGTTTAATTGAGTTTAAAAGTCGTTTGCATAATTATACATGTTGCATCCCAAAGTGTAAAGGGGAAAAAGGGATCGAGTATACTCACGGTGGTTGCAAGCTTTCCTACTTGAAATCCCGCGAGTGAGTTGGTGGATGGATTAGTTTGGAGCACCTAGTCCTTCTACACGAGGAAACATAGGTGTGTGAGTTTGGCGTTTAACGGAAGATTATAAATTTGGAGTTTAACATAACATATGATATTGAAAATAATCATCTTTAACTTTATAACCCTTGTATGACACTATGTAACCAATATGGTTAGAATGTTTTTATGGGTAGTGCACCCATTAGAATCATACTTCGAGTTTTAGGTCTTAGATGATATTCTACTACTTTAACATGTAAACACAAGTTTAACATTAAAGGTTCGAATGAGTGTATATATATATTTAGGTTAAGTATTATATGTTATTTAGTCCAATAAGTCAAGTAGGAGGTAGAAGATTAAATCTTCATTTAGGCACCTCTAGTATCATGGATGTCATGTATGGGGTAGGAAGAACAAGCTTCCATTTAGGAACCCCTTGAACGTTCACCACTTCACTTGATGTAAAAACAACCAAGGAGGGTCAAGAACTATGATTAATACAAGTACGTAAATGAATTAAGCTAAGAGAAATCATCAAATCATGTGAGGATTTTATGTTGGACAACCCAAGTTGTTCCATAATCACTCTACATCAAGACCTAAGCTTGAACATGACTTGTGGGTGAAATACCCTAAATAAAACAGAAAGTATTTGAGGTTTATCCTCTGATTTTACATGTCTCAATCATGTTATTATACCTAAATAACCATAGGAAAGGTTGTAGGCATTGTTACATAAGTTTGAGATGTGTTAGACACAAGAATGATAAGTTTTTGAATAACATCAAACAAAACAGAAAGTTTAGGTCCTTTTTAGGGCAATTCCAAGTCCGATTTCTCCATGGAGAAACCAAAGAATCAAACCCAAGGACATAACCAAGCAATAGGAAGAAGAACCAAGTGATTTGGTTGAGAAATGAGCAAGTTACACTCACTTTTGTAGTAGTGTATGAATCTGTCCAAAAACTCAGATTTGCTGCAGATCTAGAGTGAATTTGTGAAGTGTAATGAGTTATGAAAGTGTAAAATGGGTTGGAGAAGATGTGTATTTATAATGGAAGAGGTTAGAGGTGATTGGAGGAGATTAGAGGTGGATTAAAGGTGATTGGAGGGTGTTTAGACTTGGGATTTCGTGCACAAAATGAAAGAAACACAAGTTCTGTCGAAACAAGGTGCTCGCGTAGCGCTAGCAACCAGGCTCTACCCGTCGCGCTAAGCTAGCACATGGGTTCTGAAATTAAGTTTGATATTTTGACATTTAGGCCCCAGTAGTTTATAATTAAGGGTTTTTAAGAGTTTTAGGGGCTGTTCTTGTCATATAAGCGTAGTTTAAGAGCAAGAAAAGTATGAGTATCATAAACCAAGTATAATTGAGCATACAAATGTCAAAATCAAGTATCGTTTACGTTCAAAACACGTTTTATGCATAAGTTAGCTTAATTACAAGTTTAGCACATAGTTTCCAAGAATAACGATTAAACATCAATTGATTCACAAAATCGAACATACGAGCATATATAGAGTGTGTATAACATATTTGTAACAAAATACGAGTTTCGTTAATGATCCAAATCTCGGTTTTACAATGATTACAATGGAAGAACGATTACAAGAATACAAAGTTTCCAAAAATAGAAATACGAACAAAACTTTCTATAAATGGAAAGTACAAAAGAGCCGGGCGTTACATGAAAGGAGGAGGAGTAATTGAAATTTCACCAACTATGAAATTGTCAAATTGCCTCTATGTTCCGTCCTTATCACACAAATTACTGTCAATCAGCCATATTACCAAAGAATTAAATTGCACGGTACTAATGCACCCTACTTTCTGCCTCCTACAGGATATCAGGACGGGTGTGATTATTGGACGTGGTACTGAGCGTCACGGATTGTACTACGTGGATGAAGTGACTCAACAGGGTACTGTAATGTTGGCACATGGAACCGAAAACCGGGAAGCCTGGCTATGGCATAGACGTTTGGGACATCCATCCCATGGCTATTCGCACCTTTTGTTTCCAAAACTCTTCCCATCGAATGGAAAAATAGATTGTGAAACCTGTCTTCGTGCTAAAAGCCATCGACAACCGTTTAAACCTAGCAATACGAAAGTTGCTTCACCTTTTTCACTAATCCATTATGATGTATGGGGTCCTGCTCCTGTAATGGGGGGGGGGGGGGCAGGGTCTTCGGTACTTTATACTATTCGTGGATGATTGCACTCGCATGACATGGGTATATTTTTTGAAAAACAAAGCCGAAGTTTACGAAAAATTTATCACGTTTTATGCTATGATTCATACTCAATTCCAAACCCAAATCCAAATCCTTCGATCCGACAATGGGGGAGAATTTGTCAATACGTCCATGAAACAGTTCTTTAAAACCAAAGGATTAGTTCATCAAACCTCTTGTTCTCATACCCCCGAACAAAACGGTGTTTCCGAACGGAAAAACCGTATTATTCTTGAAATGACTCGAGCCCTTTTGATCGAATCTCAGGTTCCAAAATCTTTCTAGCCGGAGGCAGTTGCAACCTCTGTGTATCTCCTGAATCGGCTCCCCACAAAAGCTCTTAAATTTAAGACTCCCTTAGATTGTCTGTCTAAGTCTGCCAGTATTCCCCATCCTCTTACACTTGAACCTCGAATTTTCGGGTGTACCGCATTTGTTCACATACCCAAAGTCAACCGAAACAAGCTCGGCCCATGTGCTGAGAAATGTGTGTTTGTCGGCTATGGGATCGACCAAATAGGTTATCGGTGTTATAATCCAAAAACTCGTCAAATGTTCACCACAATGAACGTTGACTTTCTTGAAACAAAATACTTTTATGACACCCAACTCAGTGGTCAGGGGGAGAACGAATGTATAGACCCTCTGAGTTGGCTAACCCAACTTCCCTCGTCTGAAGAAGTAACAACAGAACTTCCTCACAGTACTGCGAGTCCTTCAAACACAGACACACAATCTGGGGAGCACAGTACCACTGAAGAAAGTCCATCCAACGTGATGCCTGAGGTAAGAAATACTGAGAACCCTGAATGTTCTACGTCTTATAACTATGAGACAACAGGGGAACACATAGAACCGAAAACTACAGAACATGTTGATCCAGTTGTTGAACAGGTTGATCCAGTTGTTGAACATGTTGAACCAGTTGCAGCAGAGACTACCAGAAGATACTCTCTTCCACCTAGAGCCAATAGAGGGGTTCCTCCAAAACGGTACTCCCCAGAGAGGGAAACTAGAAATTCAAGGTATCCTGTAGCTAATATGGTCGACGGGAACTTATCTAACAGTGTGAAAGCATTTGCTACTTCACTATACACTGAACAAATACCTAATTCCGTAAAGGAAGCTCAAGGTATGAAGAACTGGGAAGAAGCAATGGAAGTGGAGATGCGTGCTCTTATGAAAAACAATACATGGGAGAAGTGCATTCTTCCTAAAGGAAAGAAAACAGTTGGATGCCGGTGGGTGTATTCGATTAAATATAAACCAGATGGTTCCATTGGAAGATACAAAGCCCGGCTTGTAGCCAAAGGGTACACTCAGATGTATGGGATCGATTACTCTGAGACATTTTCTCCGGTTGCAAAAATGGATACCATAAGAGTCCTCTTTTCCGTGGCAGCTAATAAGGATTGGCCCCTTCATCAATTTGATGTTACAAATGCATTTCTTCATGGAGACCTAACTGATGAAGTTTACATGGAAGCACCTCCAGGTTTTCAGGGGGTTTTAAAGATGGGGAAGTTTGTAGATTGAAGAAATCTCTATACGGGCTAAAACAGTCTCCTCAGGCATGGTTTGGAAAGTTCACCTTGGCCATGAAAGAATACGGGTATCGCCAAAGTAACGCTGATCATACCTTGTTCCTCAAAAGAAGGAACGGCCTCGTAACTTGCTTGATCATATATGTGGACGACATGATTATCACCGGAGATGATGTAGAAGAAATAGCCCAGCTGAAAAGGAATTTATTTTCAAAGTTTGAAATGAAAGACCTTGGGAATCTCAAGTATTTCCTTGGAATAGAAGTTCTCAGGTCTAAACGGGGGATTTTCATCTGCCAAAAGAAGTATGTTCTTGATCTCCTGGCGGAAACTGGGTTGATTGATTGTAAACCAGCAGATACGCCAATGGTGGTGAACCACAATCTTCACATGGAACTCGATGGAAAGCTCGCAGACAAAGAAAGATATCAACGGCTCGTGGGCAAGTTAATTTATCTCTCCCATACTCGCTCTGATATAGCGTACGCTGTTGGAGTGGTAAGTAAGTTTATGCACCAACCACAAGTTGCCCACATGGAAGCTGCTCAGAGAATTCTAAGGTATCTCAAGGGAACCGCGGGCCATGGAGTGTTGTTCAAAACAAATGGGCATTTAACTGTTGAGCTCTACACTGACGCAGACTGGGCAGGAGATAAGGGAAACCGAAGGTCTACATCAGGGTACTTCTCCTTGCTTGGCGGAAACCTTGTTACCTGGAGAAGTAAGAAACAGAAGGTGGTTGCTCTGTCAAGTGCAGAAGCAGAGTTCAGAGGCATAGCTTGAGGGTTAAGCGAAGTTCTTTGGATCAGAAAGCTTCTAGAAGATATTGGTTTCTCCCAAAGGGTACCCAGTAAAATTATGTGCGACAATACAGCTGCAATACAAATCTCAGAAAACCCAGTTCAACATGATCGAACGAAACATGTAGAGGTTGATCGGCATTTCATCAAGGAAAAACTGCAGGAAAGGATCATAGAGCTCCCGTATGTAGCATCAAAAGATCAACTCGCAGATATCCTCACAAAGGAAGTCAACGGAAACACGTTTAATAGCTGTTTGAGCAAGTTGAGTATTGGTAACCCCACTACTCAACTTGAGGGGGAGTGTCGGAAAGAAGATAATAGATAGTATAGGTGGCTAATATGTAACTTGGTGTTCTATATAAACACCATTCTTTGTAACCCTATTTTTTGACACAATACAATTCAATACAATTCAAACCCAAAATCTGTTCATTCTCTATACCAAACAACACTTGTTGTCATCTTAACGGAACTGATCGAATAATGATTAATTCCTAAATTGATATGAAATTGATCAAAAGAATGATCAATTCCTGTACTAATTTGATACCGAAGTGAAATTAATAGAAAGAATGATCAACTTCAATGCATTTGAAATGAAAGAAAGTTGATTGATCGAAATTGAGTGCGGAATTTTATGAATTAGGTTTCAAAATCAAAAGCGTCCAGAGGATTGAACGACTCTTATACCAATGTTACGAGTGGAATTAAACAAGAATCGTGAAAGTACGGAAAGCTCAGTTCATTATCGTGGTAAACTGTTACAACCGATTAACAACGACTTATAACAACCAATTCAACTAACCAAACACACAAACACCCTTGAAGTGTACAACATTTACAAAATAACCTTTCTACTTATTACCTATTCTAAAAATATATGTGACACTAAGATTATTGTTTGTAGGATTTGATAAGAAATTTAAATTTTAATGATCTTTATTGAGAAGGCATGGAACATCTTCAATCCTTGTGCCCTAGAAAAATCCATAGGTGAGGTGGAGGTGATTGAGTGTGTGTGTGTGTGTGGGGGGGGGGGGGGGGGGGTTAGAAGGGGTGTTTGACATCACAGATGTGTATGAGCATGGAGTGTGAGTTATGGAGGACAAAGAACGGAGGAAAATGGAATGTGAGTTATGGAGGACAAACAAAGGAGGAAAATGGAAGGGATTGAAAAGAGAAAAAATGAGATGAAGAAGAGATGTTGAATTTGTTAGAAAGTAGGTTGGAGATGGTCTTATAACATGAGTTGTTTTGATTTAATATTCAGATTTTGGTTTACATTCCAACTCTTAAACTTCAAGTATGCTTTTTTTTATTTTAATTAACAAATTAATTAAATTAAGTATGTATATATACTAGTGAAATTTTCCCTCATGATGCTGCAGGAATCAATATATTTATCATAAAACTTAAAAAAAGTTTACTATTATATTGTATCTAAGCAAATAGAAGTTATAAACATAAAGCTGTGATTTACAAAGTTACGTTAGGTTATGGTAGTGAAAAATTACCAAAAAAATACCGAAACTGACTTGTACCGAAATCAGAACCCCTAATAATGAGTACCCGTATCGATGTTGTTTGGGCGATATCTACTTGGTTTAATTCGTAGAAAACCACATGCGTATTACAAAATAGGGATGGGCAAATGGTACCGGGTACCGATACCGAATTTACATAACCGGGAACATTTTCGGTACCGATTCGGTACCGACTTTTAGCATTTTCGGTACCAGTTCAGTATTGGTTTTTACACTCAAATACCGGTACCCGCTTTTGGGGATTTTCGGTACTGGTTTGGTATCGGTAGGTACCGAGCCCATCCCTATTACAAAATAAAAAGTTTTACTTAAAATGGCATAGTTACACAAAACTTGTCTCACATAACCCAAATAATAAAGTCATGATGTGCCTAAAAAGATATTGACGTGTGTTTTACATCGATCGACAACCATAAAACTGAATATCAATACCGGTTCTAATAATACCGATATTGTTTTATGTGCATCGGTTCAATTCGTTATGGTACTAATACGTGATATAGTTTACAACACGGAAACATACTTTTATTTAATACAAGTGTGTTTTCAAAAAAAAAATTATATCAAATTGTTCATAAAAAAAGTAAGGATTAGGATATAATATGAAGTTTTTTTGATTAGGAAGACTTGGAAGTAATCTTGACCATCAATTGATTTAATCAAGGGCTAAGATTAAATGAGTGAAATTGAAGAGAAAAAAAAGAGGCGCGTGGGTTTGTGTAAGTGCATTCTAGTCAATCCAGGATAATAGTTTCTATCTCCTCCAATCCCCCCCCCCCCCATTTTTTAAACGTTAATAATTTTTTCATACGAAATTATTTTTTTATAAAAATTGCACAAAAAAGCGAGCTTTTTTATCTTTAAAACCAGTATACTATTACTATATTTTCGAAAAAAAAAATTCGAAAACCCAGTTGCGTAAAACGAATGTACAAAAAAAACGTAAAAAATGACTTATTTTCTAAAACGCAATGCACAAAAAACACAAAAAAAAATGTCTTATTTCTAAAACGCAATGGCTAGAAAGCACAAATAAATGTCTTATTTCTAAAATGCAATGGCCTAAAAGCACAAAAGAAGGTGTTCTGTCTAAAACGCAATTGACTGAAAACACATAAAAATGTGTTTTTTTAAAACGCAATGTACTAAAAACACTTCAAAATGTGTTTTTCTAAAACACAATAGACCAAAAAACACATAAAATGTTTTTTTTTTCTAAAACGCAATAGCCTAAAAACACAAAAGAAAGTGTTTTTTTCTAAAACACAATGGACTGAAAACACAAACACAAAAAAATGTCTTATTTCTAAAATGCAATGGCCTAAAAGCACAAAAGAATGTATTCTTTCTAAAACACAATAGATTGAAAACACATAAAAATGTGTTTTACCTAAAACACAATGGACGAAAAACACTTCAAAATGTGTTTTTCTAAAACGCAATGACCAGAAAACACATAAAAATGTCTTATTTCTAAAACGCAATTGCCTAAAAACACAAAAAAATGTTTTTTTCTAAAACGCATTGGACTGAAAACACATAAAAATGTGTTTTACCTAAAACGCAATGGACTAAAAACACATCAAAATGTGTTTTTCTAAAACGCAATGGACCACAAAACATATAAAAATGTTTTTTTTTCTAAAACGCAATGGCCTAAAAACACAAAAGAAAGTGTTCTCTCTAAAACGCAATGGACTAAAAACAGTTCAAAATGTGTTTTTCTAAAACGCATTGAACCATGGTATGTTTTGTCAGTGAATTGTCTGAACCAGAAAGTAGGAGATCAAAAACTGTATACGAATTTTTCTTTTCGAATTGAGGCAATTTCTAGAGAATTAAATTTTCGACCCCAGCCAGGGGCTCTGCCCCTTGGACCCCGCCAGGGGCTGCCGCCCCTTGGACCCTGCTCCCAGGGGCGCTGCCGCCCCTTGGACCCTGCTCCCAGGGGCGCTGCCCCCGGACCTCCGCCAAGATTACTTTGTAAAACGCAATGACTCAATTCAAAAACCTAGATCGTAAAAATGCAATTCAAAATTTTTTTACATAGATCAAAGACGATTTATTCAGATTTCTTCATCGATTGACGAAATTTGAATGTTAGAAACACTTATCAACGATCGAATCAAACGAATCGAGTGATTCGCTTCAAAATCACAGGAAAAAAATGTGATATTGTATGAATTAAACTGGGTTTCTTTAAAAAAGTTGAAGAACACGTTGATTGGGTGTTTGAATCATTGATTGGTGACGAAAATCGCACTATAATGTAGTGATTATTGAGATAGAAAGTGAAGAAAATGTTGAAGATGGTGGGTTTTGAAGTTACAGAGAGAAGAAGAAGGGAGAAGATTGAATAGAATTGACTAAAATACCCTTACTCCTTATTTTAAATTTTGTCACATGTTATAATTCCTTTGTTTTATATCCTTATTAGCCAAAATTGTTGAGAAAAAAAGTAAACCCAAGTGCGTATTTAATTTCTTTTTTAGTTAACAAATGCAATTATTTGAGAAGAATAAAATTAACCAATAAATGAAACATTATTAAAAAGTTAAGTACCTATATTATTTATAGTATAAGTGGTGAAATTAAAATATATAAAAGCAAGTAACAAATTTGCAATGGTTAGGTTAATGGACATTCCAAATTGTTATACACGTAAATGTATGCAATTATAATTATACTATAGGGATGCCTATATAGATTTAATAGTTAAGCAATGGATTAATGGACATTTAAAATCACGTACGCACGTACTGAGTATTTAAAATCACGTAATGGACTAATGGTATTCAAAATCCTGTAATTCTTTTTAAGAAAACTATAGCAATATGTTGTTCGAATTAAAGAGAATTAAATGCTCCGTATGGTTTAATATTTAAAAAAAAATATTAACGTTTGAAAAAGTCATAGTCGTTTGAAAATCAAGGGAGAAATTATTCAAGTGAGAAATCATGAAATTAGTTTTCAAGCCAACCATACTTGTCTTCCTCTTCTAATCGCGTGTGCTTTGTACGTAAAATTAGTACATACATGATCCAATCACTATGTATTATAATATAGTATAGATAAATATTATTATTATTATTATTATTATTATTATTATTATTATCCATAGAACTTAAAAAAATATACCTTCAACATATAGATGGAGTGAAAGTTTAATTATTATTATTTTTTTGTATAAACCATATAACTTAAAAGAAAATACCTTCAACATATAGATGGAGTTAACGTTTAAAAAAAAACATATAGATGGAGTGAATGTTAAAAAAAAAATTTTGAAAAATGGAAAAATATGACGGAAATATGGCGTCATGAGAAGGTCACTGACATCATACCTGGAATGTGAATTCAAGAAGGTGTCGTTTTATAGCGTGACCCTGTCCATGTTTTCTCCTTTTTCACTTTTAACAAACCACTTGTCTACCCATATATTTTTTATTTATTAGTTTTAAATATAAACAACTGTTTTTAAATTGTTTGGAGAACAAAATCTTTATTTAAAAATACGATTTACTTAGTTTATTTTAAGTTATACTAAACAAACACGGTTAAAAATGTCACTTATTCTTTGTTTTAGCATAATCAAATCAAGTAACACCAAACGGCAATCATAAAACCAAGATTGCTATCAATTTAAGTCATTACTGTTTTTATATAAAATGATGAACTACAATATCTTTGCATCGTTTTGCTCCATATCATATGCAGTTTTAGCATGCATATTATTGAAGAACATGTATATCGCTATGATATTTGTTATGGTTATTGTTTTTATTAATTCATTGTTATTTTATAATTACCTAATGAATGGCAACATCGTTTTATATGAAAACATATATGTTGGTATTAGAAATATTATAACAAGGCAATAAAAACAATATCTGAAGGGGTATTGTCTCAAATCCTGCGTCGACATGCGCAATGCCAAGCATTGCGCGCGCACATAGAACCATACCTAAATCAGGAAATCTGGCACTTTTGGTAGATCAGCGCAAGCCATGCGGCACAAGCCTCATCCGCGCGGGTATATGCATGCCAGCAAGGCACAATACAACCAGTACAAACGTCAGAGCATGGGACCAATAGGCGCATGCCATGCTGTGTCCAACAATGCCTCATGATGAACAATCGTGCATGAGACATGAAGTACAAGAGGACAGTGACGTGTCACCAATCATGTAACGTTTCGCATTTTGGAACTTTCCTTATTTAGAAATTTTGTCTGTATTTCTATTTTTGGAAACTTGTAATCTCTTTGTATTCGTATTTTGTTTCCAACTTTGCAATCCGAGACTTTGATTATAATAAAATTCGTTCTTTATACATATTTGTTATACATGCAATCGGTCGTTTAAATAAGTGTTTGATACACATTATACGTGCAAATACTTATATATGCATTCACGATACTCGAATTATAGTTGCGTACATTTTACATACTTGAAACCGTGCTAAAAATGGAAGTTATTGCATAAAAAAATAAGAATATCAAAGTTCATGGGCCAAAGTGTAAGAAAATCAAAGTGGCTGGACAAGGGTAGCACCGCGCTACGCCAGGCCCTTCCCCACTTCTGGTCGCGCGACGCCAAAGGCTTCAATCCGCAGAAGCTGGTTTCTTGGCTGCGGGTTAGCCAACTTTTTAACACATTTTTCTTCCCCAATCACCTTTAATCTTCATTAAACACTAAACCCTAACCAACCACTATATAAACAAGCTTCCTACAACCCATTTTCACTTTCCAAACTCATCTACACTCTTAAATCACTCCAAAATCAGTTGCAAACTTCAGAAAAGGCAGATTGTTCTAAGTATGAAAGTGAGCACTTTTCTCACTTTTTATCATCTTTTCTTCATCTCTTCTTCCTCTACAAAGCTTGGAACACCTCTAGGAGTGTTTCCACAGGTTTACCATGGTAAACCAAGGTGGAACATCACCATTTTGAGGTCTAAACTTTCTGTTTTGGAAGCTTATCTTGTTAACTTTTATAAAACTTATGATTTCTTATGCAATCTTGTACCTACATTGCTTCTAACCAAGTCTATGGTTAGTGAGCCTGTGTATGGTTGATTCTTATGAGTTTAGAGGTGCAAATACCCTCTAAACTTTCTGTTTTATTAGGGTTTAGACAACCCACAAGTGTTGAAACCATCCAAGTCTACCATAGTTCATATGGCAAGATTTTTGTTTTGGTGAAGGTGTGAACCTTGGAAGCCATGGCTATCCTAACTTGTTCCACCACCTCACTTGATGTTTTATCTTGCTATTCCAAGTATTTTCCTAGTCCTAAAGTAACACAACCCCGCCGCAACTCCAACATTTTCAATGATGGGTACGAAACACCTGGGTTGATCTTATTTGGCTACTTGATGAACTTGTAGATAGTTGTATTTTCCTTTTCATTCATGACCATCCGAATCATCCTTGTGATGATTTGTGCGTTGGTGAATTCAAAATGAGGTTAATCTTACCTCCATGCTTTACTTATATGATATCTATGATATTCATGATGGACTTAGGTTTAGGTTTACTCTATATATATATATATATATATCAGAGGGGGTATATACTAAATTTTTGAATTTATTGACAGAAACAGTAAAAAAGTAAAAATATTACAGTTAAAAGTAAATAAAGGGAGTAATAAAATTCTTCTTACAGTGGGTTACAAGAAAATGGCTCTTGGAGGTGAAGGCAGAAGCCCGAGCAAACCTTGAGATTTATGCACAGCGGATTGAACAAGGGATAACAAAAGGTAAAAAGACTCTTTTTTGGAATATAATATGAAGAACAATGGACGAAACTAAGGAGCTAGGAGGTTAGGCTAAGGAGTGACGGAGAGAAGTTTAGTGTGCTATAAGGATGATTGAGAATGCAAGAAATTTTATTGAATTCTCTAGGGTGATATTTACAAGTGAAATATATGCCTTATATAGGCAATAGGAAAAGCTAAACTAATAATGTACCACTATACATACTACTCTAATGTCAGAAAGATAAACGGATACAAATTAAAGAAGAAAAAAGACAACATGCATTATATACAATAATGGATTCATTGTCAGCTGCATGTGTTTGACAACAATCATGGTTGTCTAGAAATGTTGAGTACACATGTCTCTTAATGTCCACTCCTTCATCATTTTCTTTTAGAAATCTCTGTGTTTGCTGTCAATGGATTGTGGTGTCCCTGGATCATCACAACCTTCATCATCTGTTGCTTCTAAGTTTATAATATGCTTTAGTTCTAAGAGGTTACCTTCTCTTACAAATGGTAAAAGCATACACCAATTTTGTTTAGCATAGATTTGTATATAATGTCCCTCTGCTAGGAGTTTATATTTTTTCCACTGAAAACATCCTGGCAAATATGGGGTTTGCTGATGTTTTTCTATAAACTTGTCTAGTGACTTTGCGTAATTTTGAGGCAGACTATCTAGTGTGACTTTTGGATTTTTATGTTCTGTCTTTAACGAAGGCAGATTTGCAAAGTTTATATCTCTAGTGACTAGCAGGCTTTCTAGGTATGGGTGTGTAGAAACTTGGTGCTCAATAAATATTCGCTTTCGTGTTGGTCTGTAGGTGTTGGCATCAGCATAAGGGAAAGAAGCAAAAATTTTGCAACTAATTGTAGGTGGAAAGATGTGTGTAGCAATGTTCCTTGTGGTTAGAACAAATTTTTCTCCAAGACGATTGAGAAGCTGTTATGTCTTACTGTTTAATCTAAATTCTATATAGTCAATCATACCGTGATGGTAAAACTGAACTATTTCACCATCTGTTAACTATGTAGGAAGAAAAACTTGTAGCAGAAGGCCTGTTCCCTTACATTCTTCATCTGTTCTTTCAACTACTTTTACTCTAGATATGAGCGGGTCTTCAAAGGCAAGATCCACCAATCTTTATTGTAGTCCATAAAGAACTAGAGGAAATTCTGTACAAACTTTCTGGGAGACAATCTGTTTAAACTCACGAAAACGTTCTATTACTAGTTTTAGACAGTGTTGCCATGGTGTATCAAGAACCCCGGCTTGAAACATTTCATAATTTCTGTATAACACTGTCTTTTCTTTTTTATCATTTTTTTATAATACCTGTCTATATTTTGTTTCGAGAATACTAACTTTTTGTTTTAATAGATTATTTTCAACCTTCTCTTGTATAGAATGTGTATTTTTTCCTTGTTGTACAAGTTGATCTTATAGCTAGTGATCAGTTCTTCTTGATTTTTAATTACTTGTTCAGGCTTAGTTTTTGCCATGTCTGCAAATGTTTGAACCTCTTCAGGTTCTATGTAAAAGCTACTTACCCCAAAATGTTCTCTTGTTGTTTCAATAGTCTTTTGAAAATTTGTAAAGCCTTTGTAAATTGGGTTGGGGCATTGGATATGCTTAGCCACTGTCTCCCATTTATTAAAAATACCAATTTTAGTACCTCAAAAGATGACATAATGGCTAGACTTAGGCTTTTGTTGTTTCTCAAGTGTTTTGCTACTTTGTTCATAAAAATAAATGCTTAATGCATTTAACACCCAGACTTTAAAGGTTGAGGCATGAGTCATAGTTTGAATAATCCAAAGGTTATCTAGTAAACACTATTGTTTTTCTGTTATTCATCCCAATAATTGGACGAAACTTTGGATTGGGATCATCACATCTTTGTGCATAATTTCCAAAGGTAATGACAGCGTTTTGTGTATTCTGTGACTGAGAGCTTGCCATTTGTGTAAAATGTCTATTTTTTGGAGGACGAATGTTGTAGCCTTTGATTGACTTGGGTTGTAAAATTGTGTAACACTGTTGAGATCTGTTAGTGTTGCAGCTAATTGTCTAAAATTCTGTGAACTTGCTGCCTAGATTGACTGGCTCATGAGTTTATCTGTTTTCTCTTCTTCGGATGCTATATTCACCAGAGAAGATTTTGTAGGCTGTGTAAGATGTATAAGTTTTGCTTTTCCTTTATCTTTTTTCCTGTCCATCTAAAAGCAATAATCTGTTAATATTACGAGATAACATATAGGCTATCCCATTATTTTTTCCTTTAATATGTTCAAAATTTATATGATACCCACTTCCTTGGATGTTTTGTAAATTAACCCATCGGGTGCTATTTATCTTTTTTGCTTTGATAATTTTTTATAAATTTTACAATAGCTTCACAATCAGTTCTTACTGTAAATTCTTTGTGAAGAAAAAGTTAAAATTTTTCTAATGCATATATCAATGCCTATATTTCAAAATCGATACTAGTCTAACTTGTTTTGTTTTGATATTACCGCTTGCATAAGCACAAATTTTCTCTCCTTCCCGAGGACTATATTTATTTGGTTAGCAGAGAAGAACCGCTCCCCATCCTTTTTTGCATCCATCTGTCTAAATAATTATGTAATCTGTAACAAGTGGTAATTCTAGTGGTTTAATATTTTTAATTACCATTTTAATTACTTTAACTAGCTTTATATCTTCTGAAATTGAAGTACCTTTGGCCGTTTTTTGTTGTTTTACTATATAAAGGTCCTACCAACTTTGATAAATTTGGAACACATTTTCTAGCATAATTGACCAGTCCCAGAACGGCTTGTATTTGTTTTAGGTTTTCAAATTTTTCTGGGAAATCAAGTATTTTTGTAGAGATATGTGACTGTAATTCTATCTTTTCGTCTCTTATTTCTAATCCTAGGAAAGATATTTTTCTTTTAAATAATTTCATTTTTCGTTTTGAAACAACTTTTCTATTCTTTTTTATTTCTTCAAACACTTGTTGTAAATGTTTTTCATGTTCTTGTACTTTTTGGCTTGCTACCAGTATATCATCAATATATACTAAGCAAAAGTCATATTTTAAGAATATACTATCCATAAATCTTTGAAATATTGAAGGAGCGTTTTTCAACCCAAAGCTGAGAACATCCCATTCAAATTGTCCTTCTGAGCATGTAAAAGTTGTCTATGGTTTAAAATTTTCTTCGAGTTTTAACTGATTATATCCTGACTTCAAATCAAATTTTGAAAAAACTTTTTTTCTGTATAAGATTTAGTAAAATATCTTTATTGGGGATATTATATCCATCATCTATTGTATTATCATTTAGTCGTTTATAGTTATATACTATTCTTGCTTTACCTCTTTTTATTTCACTATGGTTTCTTACTATAAAGGCTGCTGATCTATGAGGACTTTCTGAGTTTTTAATTAATCCCGACTAATCATTTCAGGTATTTATTTTTTAAACTTTTCTTTGTCTAAGGGACTATATTCTACATTAGCAATTCTTATCGTAATATCTGGATCTTTTTAGTTTAAATTTACATATGTATCTTATATGTGATTTTGTAATATCTTCACTTATAAGACCAATTTTTTCTAAGTGTAAGATCATAGGGTGATTTATACTTTTTGTAATATATTTTCCTTTTTCTACTTCATGACTTAAAAAGTCTGTTAATAGTTTTATAGACTCATTTTCTATTGGATTACTTCTTCTTTGTTGTCTTAAAAATTCTAAACTTCCATGACCACCACCCTTTTGTGCAATTTCTTATATATTATTATACCTGGTTGTTGGGATTGTATAGATCTGTTTACTGAGTGTAATAAAATTTCTAGTTATTGTAACAGAACCTAATGCAAATAAAAACTTTAATCCAAGCACAAAGTCTTTTGACTGTATATATGCTGGGTTTATATTTACTTGTGATATGTCATATTTTATGCTATATTTTTTTTGAAAATCTAAAAATTGTATTCCTACAGGTTCTAGGTAATGTGTTATTTCAACTAATCTATCTTCAGTTGTTCTACTCACTACTTTACATTTTAGTTCCTTATGGTATTGTATGGGTGCTAGACTATGTGATATTAAACTTTTAGTAGCTCCTATATCAACTAATGCTGTTAAATTTAAAAATCTATTATTGTCGAGCCATAAACGACATTGTACATTGATCATATTCATAGATCCTTGAGTTTGTATAAATACTTGTTCTTCAGGTGCTTCTGTAGACATCTGACTTAGCTCTTCTGATATTTTAGATCCCATCCTTTTTTCTATTTCTATGATTTTATTGTCTAAATCTTTTAACTTTAGGCTGTGTAATGCAATTGCTAATTTCAACTTGTTTAATTTTCTATATTTATGTTAGTACTTGTTTCTATAGTTTTTGATGTGGTGCCTATATCTATATTATGTAATTTTCTTAGAGAAATGCAACATATTTCCTGAAAGCATGTATTACATTGTGACCTTCTTTCTATACTAGGCTACTACCCGCAATTATAGCATTTTATATAATTATTAACTCTTTGATGTATCCAAGTATGATGACATTGTTCTATATTCATGTATGAATAAGGGACTTTAGCTATTGGTTTTTCGTCTTCACGGTATATGATGTAGACTGATTCATTATCTGATTCATCTGTTTTGATGGCTTCTATTTCATAACCGTGTAACTGTTCTACTAAGCTAGCCCTTTCTACGTTCTTGTTTTTATTAGGACATTGATTAGCTAGATGTTGTTCTTCTCCAAATATTAAACATTTACATCTTCGTGTTTGAGGCTTTCTAACATATTTGTTTTTGTTATAATTTGCTTTTTAAGTTTTGTTGTAAGTAGTGCTTTTTCTTATCTTTTTCTTTCTATCATAAAAATCATAGGCTTGTGGTGTGTAAATTGCTGTAAAACAGAATGCATATGCATTTCTTTTTAATTGTTCTTGTAAAGCTACTTGCTTACATTTATCCTCTAATATTCCAAATGTATAAGTCTTTCTAAGTCCTATTTCAAGATTGTGTTGTTCTCCATATATTGATTTCCATGACTCATGTATATTTTTTCCTAAATCTCCTGGTAGTTTTATAAAATATTTGTCGCATAGATTGTCATCCATTTCTTTTCCAGTTTGTGATAATAATCTTGTAAAATCTAACGTGAATTCATTTATGTATTTCATATCAGCTATACTTAATTGTTCTAAATTTCTAATAGTTGTATCCTGTATTAAGCTATTGTTTTTTGCTGTATCAACTCCTAACATAAGGGTTCTGATTTGTGATGTAAAATTATAGGGATTATCTCCTAAAGCTTTTAAATTATTAATTTCTGTTGAATCTTGTGCTTTTTTACTTTGCCAGATTCCTAGGGTTATTGGTCCTAGTGTAGTTTCTAGATAAGAGAACATGTCCATACTATCCTTTTTATTTGTTTCCCACATTCTGAATATTGTTTGTTCCCATGTTAATATTTCATCCATCCATACTTGTATGTTTGTCCTATTGGTAACATGTTACCTCTTCCTCTTAATGTTGATTCTTGACTGTAATTTATTGATGGTTGTGCCTAGGGTTCTCTTCCTAGGGTCTCGTGTGAAGTTATGTTACTTGAGTCTCCACTCCATTACATTTTGGGTCTTTTTAATTCTTGTTTCATAAAGGCTTGTTCATGTTTATAAAAATCTACTAACATTGTTTTTCCTTGTAAAATGCTTTTTACTAATGGGAAATTATAGAATTCTTGTAATCTTTGGTAACTTTCTTCATAGTCATTCCTAGGTTTGTTATACATTCTATTATCATATTGTCTACTTCTTCTTGTATATTTAATTTTATAAATTTTATGTCTATTATTTGTTCTAGTGTTTTGTTAGTTTCTACTGTTTTAAAACTTGTTAACTCTTCTTCTTCATAGTCTAATAAAGTGTAATCCATATTCTTCTTTAAATTTTAAGAAATCTGTATTTATTTCGTCTCCATCTTTTGTATCATATATTTGGTTCATTTCATCATCTTCTAGTTGTTCTATATTCATAAAACTATATTCCGTATTATTTTCATTATTTCTTCGTTTGTAGTTTCTTTAAAGTCTGTAAATCTTAAACTTTGCTTACCATCTGATCCTTCATATATAAAACTTTTTTTTGGAACTAGAACTGTTCTTCCATTTTCTTGAAGATCATTTATATTCCATTCTAAATCTGTTAATTGTTCGGGATCTATTTTAATTGGTTCTATCATTAGTATATATTTTGATATTACTGTTTTAACTATTCCATCTATGTTTACCTTGTATTTCATTCCTGAACTGTTGCTAGCCTTTCCTAGTACTCATATACTTGCGACTATATTATTTACATTGTAATTTTCATATCCTTTTGTTTGTAAAGCTATTTTAATATTTTTCAAATCTCTTATATCTTTTAATATTCCCGGTGTACAATAGAATAAAGCTGTATTTTGGCTTAATCAACTTCCATTCCTGATATTATTGTTTTTTTCATTTCTGTTTTCCAACTTTTATCTAATATTAGAGCTAAAAGTTTAGTTCCTAAATTTTTTCGTCCTAGAGAGCTTTAATGTATATGACAATTAATCCTGTATCTACAAAGTGTTTACCCGATTGTCTAATCCTTTGTATAGTTTCTGGCGATAATAAATCTATAGTTACTGTTTTATCTAGCACTCTGAGACTTTCTTCTCTAGTGCTTCTTATTAATGTTGTATTTACATTAAATATCCCAGTTTGGTTTAATATTCTCGGGTTTAGTATTTCTAATTGGTGCTGATTATACAGATCCATATTTCTGTCTACATCTATTTCTTCTTCTATTTGTACTATTTGTCTATTGCTATTAGACCTTGATCCGCGTCTAAGTATTTGATTTAAAGATGTTTCAGATGTAATTATATCTTGTATACTACTTGTTGAATTTCTAGCCTCTTGTGTAGTTCTATTTCTTCCTGAAAAATAGTTGTTCATTTTCATAGTTGCCAATGTTTATATGGTGTTGCTTTTTTAATAATTTTTATATCGTCGACGTTAAGCTTATTTATGGCGTCGGTGATTTTATCTGCTTCTATTTGTATATTATTATTTTGTATATTTTCTGTTTGTTTTTCTAAACAATTTTTCTTTAGTTCCTTAATTATTTGATTATTTTGTTCCGTTATATAGTGTAGGTTTTGTGAATATCTTTTAAATTCTTCTGAATATGTTGAAATTTTTTCAAGTAACTGTTTATTAACAATTGAGTCTTTCTGTAGATTACAACCAAGATTTATTACTAGATCTGTTAAAGCGTTTAAATGCGGGTTGTCTGTATGTAGACTATGTTTACAATTATCTTTAATTCTGCAAATAAAATTATAATTTTCTGTATTAGTATTTTTGAAGCTAGGTTTTTTCAGTAAATTCTAAATTCAAGAATTCATATATTTTAAATGGCGAAGATGGTTGAGAGAATGCTATGATTTAATAAATTCCGACTCCTTAGCTTTAATTCCTACCCTTAGTTTCTGTTAGATTTTCTTATATTCCAGTTATTAAGATTAATATAAACATAATCTAACAATTATTATACAAAACTACAGAGCCACATCCAATTTGTTATCAGAGCAATAAAAATTTCCCATAATCTTTACCTGAGAGAGTTCTCCACAAAAGTTTTTGGTCATAAATAGCCAGTAAAAATATGGAGCTTGTCTCAGTCTTTTAGATTTTAAGAAAGCCTTTGCTCTGATACAATATCAAAGGAGGTGTATACTACATTTTTGAATTTATTGACAGAAACAGTAAAAAAGTAAAAATATCACAGTAAAAAACAAATAAAGGGGTAATCAAAATTTTTCTTACAAGAAAATGGCTCCTAGAGGTGAAGGCAGAAGCTCGAGCAAACCTTGAGATTTATGCACAACGGATTGAACAAGAGGTAACAAAAGGTAAAAAAGACTCTTTCTTGGAATAATATATATATATATATATATATATACACACACACATACATAACCGAACTCATGATGCTAATCGGTTTATGATTATGTGTCATGAACCTAGGTTATCTTATCTATTGTTCTAAGTTCCTCGTTTTCGATTCTAATGAGCAAGTTAGGACCCATGAAATCACATACAAACTTAGTGTTAAAACGAGCACTTAGACAAGATATATTTTTATGCCTACATACTTTTTGTAATTAAATTCCAATCCGAATCCTTCGTAAAAAAAATCTGAATACTCACACACCTTCGCTTACCCCATGTAGGGTGACCTTAGTGTTCCAACCTCCAACTCATCAACTCACGGAATTAACAAGGAAAGCTTTGCAAGACCGTGAGTATACTCAAACGCCCTTTTTCGTTTTCCACTTTTGGGTGCAACATGTTTACGTTATACAAACTTACACAAACAGACATACTTTATGCAATCAAACAAACAATCCAATCATGCATGTTTAATACATTATACTTGATTCGTGTTACTGGAACATTCTTATGTGATAAACTTGTCATTAACTTCGTACGAGCCTCCCCTTAACATGTATAGCGCTATAGGAATAACGCACCACCCGTATTCTTTTGGCCATGTTAAGTTAAAACATAAGGGTCCTATCATTGCTACGATTGGATTACGCTAGCGGTAATCTTTGGGTTGACACTTTCATCGCATGCCAGTTTTTACGTTAATCTAGTTAAAAAGTTTGCCATGAGGATTTGTTTAAACATTTTTATACTTATGCTATTATCAAACTTGTATGCTCGCCCATACTTGTTGTATTAAACTATACTTTAAACATGTTGCAGGTTGATGATATTGATGAACATGGAATCTAGTAGGGATGACTAGAAACACACATAGACATCTAGATATGTTGTTATATTTTGTTTTGAAACTATGTTGTAATTTGCTTCATGATGTACTTTGATTTCCAAATATTGTACTTGACAATTGGAGATGAAATGAAATCAGTTTTGATTAAATATTGTCGCAAATAGTGTTATGAAGTCTCGAGCAATCTCGTTTTCGTCTCACTCCAATGTTTCCACCATCGGTTGGGGTTGACAAATCACAATGCACCAACCGCTGTTCCATGATCTCCATTAACCGCTGATGACAGACTCGACAATAAGGAGAACTGCTAGGCCACGTGGATCCAATCAACGTGCACCATCTCCCGATTCGCATGTAGGCACTAACGGTTGTGCCTGAGGAGAAAAATAGGATATTCATTGTTGTCGGCGTCGAGCCCAAGGCCCATCAGCCCACCTCCTTTGTTACTCTCTTTGGCTATAAATAAAAGACTTCACCTCCAGGTTTAAGCATCGCTCTCTTGCTCCCTCACTTAATACACACACTTATTATCCTCAAAACAAGTTCTTATTCTCATGCCAAAGGGTGGTTACAAGGAGAACCCCCCCCCCCCCCAAATCCTCCTTCATGTGACGAGCTTCACGGTGTTGTGTTGTTTTGCATGATCTTGCAGTAATCAGACGAGGAAGAAGGAAGATTAAACTTTATTTGGACAAGACTAATCCCACGAGTTAACCTACGAATTAACTTGGTGTTTCTTCATTGGTGCCCACCGATTTTTACAATCACTTTTTCATCTTCTTTCTGTTTTTACCTTCTTCGATCTCATGGCAGATCAAGGTATCCCTTTCTCTCATCTCGGTTTCCACTCTTAGTCAGGCCAGTCTGCGGACATCACGCACGTCCAAAACCACAACCCTAGTTGACCAGTACGCCAACGGAGAATATACTGAAGTGGGAGCAATGAAGGCAAGTGGCACTCGTACCACTCAAAACGTGACCCCAATCCTTGGTGCTAGACCATCAGAGCAACTGTCGTCATTACTGCTAGAGGGAGAATCTCCCGCCTCATGGTTTATCAAGAGCCAAGAAACGCTCAATGCCATTTATGCACAAATGTGCGCGCAACAACCCCCTGCTCAAACTCAAGCACACCAAACTCCCATGGCGGCACCAGCGCCCAAATATCTAGATTACAATTCACGTCGCCAAGAACACAAGCCATCCTACGTACCATCGAAGCGAATAGATATGAGCCAGCATCGACGGTCGCTGTCACCATGAAGGCAAAGTGTCCACACAATGCGCGACACGCGTGTTGACAAGGGTAGATATTATGAAAACCAATATACCCATTCACACAAACGAACACCAGTGAGTAGCTGCTTAGGCCCGCGCAACATGAACGAAAAATAGGACACACGTACTAGTGAATCTGACCTAACATACCATGAGGGTGACAACTCATCGGTATTCAATCAACTTCCAATAAATCATGAATCGTACAAGCCACGGGTACGCGTAACATACAACCTGTCGGCTGAACATGATTATAGCCTAGTGATGCGTGTGAAGTGTTATATATATTAGGTGTATATGTTAAGCCCTTTTTAACACTTATTTTAGCCAAGTTTTAAATTTATAAAACACGATATTTCACGAACACTAAACACACATATGGGCAAGTGCACCCATCGTTGAGTGTAGTATAGCGTTGGTAAGATACCGAGGTCGTCCAAGGACACAAGAGCTTTTAGTACCGGTTTATCCTCAACGTCTAACCCAAAACAAAAGTTTAGAAAAATGTTTTAAACTAAGAAAAATAAACTAACTAAAATGCTGAAAAGAAAAATAAAAATAAAAACAGATAGACAAGATGAATCACTTGGTTCCGACTCGTATCTAGTATAACCTTTGATTATTTCTGCACTTTTGCACATAATTAAGAGATTATCTTAGTTATTGTAGTAGGCCCCTCTTTTGAAGGCGACGTTACCCTCACCCCAGTAGTTTGAGTCAGCAGGGATACAATCCTAAAAGGGTGGATTATTGGAAGATAATGAATTAAGTTATTAATGCAGTATTGTGGTAGGCCCCGCTTTTGGCGGTGACGTTACCCTCGGCTAAGTAGTCTGAGTCAGCAGGGATACAGTCCTAAATAGCCGGGTTATAGTATTAATAGTAGTTAACTTATGAGGGGATCAAAGAGTTTGGACCCCCGCCATCCAATACCGTGAAGTATTGAAGGAGGTCCTACTAAATTTGACCCAGGTCCATTGCAGGACCTCTAAACGCTGAACAATGGCAAGACCTTTACCAAACCGTTCCCTTAACCCCCTACCAGGTAGCCAACATACCTCCATATAGACCGTGGAGATATGAATGGTGAAAATCCTTTATTTATATAGACAGTAAAATAATGCCAAGACACCACGGACAAACGATAAGGAAAGATCACCTTCAACATAAGTAACTAGTTATTAAAGTCATTAATACAAAACCAAATAAAAAGTGCAAAAGATTAGAAATAAAAAGTATTATACTAGACACTTTGTCTTCACCAAGTGATGTAAGAGACTTAGGCAAACATGGCCTTGATTGTCAAGAACTCTTACGATCAATCTTGGATCCCGAGACGACCCACACACTCTATGATGGACAATGGATGATGGTGGTGGATGATGGTGTTGTGATGGTGGTGGGTGGTGGATGAAGTGTGAGAGAGGTGGTGTGCCAAGGGATGAGTTGCAATGAAACCAAGCACTCCTATTTATAGGCTGAACAGAAGCCTGGGCACGGCCCCGTGCCCGTCTGACACTCTCTCTCTTCATTAATTGTAATTCGCAATTACAATTAATGCGCCTGCAGTACTTTCGGCACGCCCCCGTGTCCGCTGAGCACGGCCCGTGGTGGGCAATAGAAGCTTCTATAGGTTTGTCTTTTCTGCTGCTTCTTGGGCACGGCCCCGTGCTGGCTGAGCACGGGGCGTGTTCAGCCTTCTGTTTTCTCTATTTTGCTTTGGAAGGTACCGTTGAGGGTTTGGGCAGTCCGCTATTGTTCCTTTTCTTGTATTTATGTTGGATTTAGCTGTCTTTTTGCTTCTTTTGCGTTTTTGAGCTCATTTAATCCTGAAAATACAAAAGGAAGACAAAAACACTCTTTTTCCAATATTAGTACTAAAAAAGGGTTAGTTTTATGCCTTATTTGATGTAATTTATATGTTGCATTTTACACACATCAAATACCCCCACACTTGAACTTTTGCTTGTCCTCAAGCAAAACTCTTTAATATGTGGCTTACACTCCCAAATGGAATAGGTAGAAGAGAAAGTTTTGGGCTTGTCATAGAGTGTCGGGATCTCCAAGATCTTTTTGGGTTTTATTTTTATTTATTTACACTCCTATTCGTAATGATTTATTTAGAACTGTTCATAAAAGAAATTACTTATTTGGGCATAACATGCCTTTTTTAAAATTCTATTTATATACAAGTTCACATACCTCGCGGGGAAATCACTCACACTCGGCCGAAGGTGTATTTTTAGTGAATCACTCGAGAGCGGCACGGAACTTATTCCTACCATAGGCTTGCCAAGAAATCAATCCTCCTCCTTTTTAACTTTTATACCTTTGTAGATATCAAGAGGACTTTGTGGGTTAAGGGTTGGCTAGGGTTAAAGGTAGGTGGTTGGGTTAGTGGTTAGTAGAAAAAGGGCTAAAAGCGTAACAAGTGTCGGTTTTCGTATTTTTGCAACTTTATTTTTTAATTTTTTTTATTTTTTTAATGAAGCTTTTATTCAAACAAAGTTATTTTTGATTACTTTGTTTGTTTATTCTCTTTTTGCTTCATATTTTTTTTTTTTTTTTTACGAAGAACCGAACTTGTTACTAAAAAAATAAAAAATGAAAAAGGTTTTGGTGGGTGAAAAGGGTTTTTTTTTTTTTTTTTTTTTTGGGTGATGAAACGAAAAGGTTTAGGCTCAAAGGGGCTAACTAGGGGGATTTTTGGGTAGGCGGTAAAAGAAAAAGAAAAATAATGGTGTAGAAATGAAAAAGGGTAGTCCTAATGCCTCCATCATGTACTTACTCGGGTTTAAGTTGATAAGGACCGGGAATGTATTGTCATGGCAAGTTCTAGAGTCGTAAGAACCAAGCGGCTATTCACACAAGAAACGAAAAATGAGCATTTAGTCAAATGATATGAAATTGAGTGCTCAATAAAAGCTCAAAACTCACTTTTGTGGGAATGGGTTTTTATGTGATCAAGTATATATAATCAAACTTTAAATAAGTTTGCCATGCCTTTTCATAATTTTCTTATGTTGGTTCTTTTTATCACTACGCTATCGGTTGTAAATTTGTAAAAATATAACCTTTTTGAGAACTTGAATTTCCCGAGTTAAACCTAGACAAGAAGAAAAATTGAAATTTTTGAAAAAATTTGGGGTGATTAGCGGTTCCAATAGAGTTTTGTGTAAGGCTTGTATTTAGGACTTGCAAAATTCAAGGTTTTAGCATCCCCCCCACACTTAAATTACACATTGTCCTCAATGTGTCCCAAAAATAAATTTTTAGGTTGATTAGATGTGTAAAACAGTGTTTAAAAAGCAAAAATTTGTGTTACTGGGCACTGAACACGGCCCCGTGTTATCCGGGCACGGCCCCGTGTTCAAGTGCCAGTAACAAAATTGAAATAAGAGAAACAGAAGTCTGGACACGGGGGCGTGTTGGGTGAACACGGCCCGTGTCCAGGTACCTGTACTGGGCGTTTTCTGCAGGTGGTTCGACACGGGGCCGTGTTGGTTGGGCACGGCCCGTGTTGAACCTTCTGAATTGGAGAAAATTGTCGGGTTGCCTCGTTCCTGTGCATGGGATCATTTTTCTCATTCCTCTTTTCATCCTTTACCACCATGAGTGTGTTTTATTCATTTTAAACCATCCAAACCTTAAAACCATCATTTCATTTCACCATAGAGAGAACTTACATAATCCTAAATTAAACTAAAATTAAAACTTATCTAGATAGGTTAGCGGGTACACGGGGTTATCATAAGGAGTTCTACTATTTTAAGAAAATTTCGAGAACGATTTCCCGATATAGTAGGACTTTTAGCCGAATGAATTCTTCCCTAAACTTTGTTCAAAGCCATTCTTCGATCTCTCTAGGGAGGAAGAATGCGGCTTCGTTTTCTGCTGCTGGTGGTTGAGGGGGAACATTCACCGGGACTCCTTGCACCACTCTTCGCGGGGGCTCTTGGTGCATGGCGTACCATTCGGCTAGAATGACAAATTCGGGCACCATGTTCCACGCCCTTTGGTTTATTATGGGTACCAAAGGCGGGGAGGCGAGAAGGTTCAACCTCTGGTGCAAGAGGTTTACTTCATGGAGACAGCCCTCCAGCCCTACAGTAAGATGGTTGATACGGTCGACCAATGCTTCTTCCACTCCCGTCATTTCATCAATAGCCTCCCTTAGAGCGTAAACATAGTTTACAAGAGAGTCTTCTGCCGTTGAAGATCTCCTCCCTTGTCGGTTGTTCCTTGAAGATGACCCGCTTGTTCTGCTTGCCATTTTCTGCGAAGAAAACCGAGGAAAGCTGAATTTTTACAAAACAGAGCCCCTGGGCACGGCCCCGTGCTCGTTGAGCACGGCCCCGTGTCCATTTGTCTGCAGGATTTTTGGCTAAAGAGTCTTGGAGTTTTAAATTATTTTCATGATTTCTACCTGGGTTTTAAGCTCAGATAATTTAGAATAAAGTTATTCAACTAACTTTAGCCCAGAATCTTTAGCAAATAATCTTACAAACTTCACATAGAGGATTGGAATCAAGGGATTCCCAAGCTTCCATGGAGGAACTTTTGAAAAATTTTTGAAAGAGGAGGAAATGAATAAAAGTGGAAGGGACAAGAGGGTCCCTTGGAACCTTCTTTTAACACTTACCTAGGATGGTATGAGTGAAAATCCCAGAGATCTCTGTCAATTGAAGTGGTCAAAATGAGCAGGAATCAGGCTGCATTTAAAGAAAACGACAGCGCCCTGGGCACGGCCCCGTGTTGACTGGACACGGCCCCGTGTTCAAAGGAAATCCTGACACATTTTTGTCCGTATTCTGACCAAATCAGCAGAGAATCTTTTTAGTGAGCACGGGGGCGTGTTGACCTGGACACGGCCCCGTGTCTGGAGGCTGCTTTATGGAGTTTTGCTATTTCAAGGATTTCTCTGCTATCGGGTGGTTCGTTACTGGTTGGAACAACCCCAAAGTGCCTAATATACCTTAATTGTCCTAGACTAAGGCGAGAACGCAAGAGGTTGTCGGTGAGGGTAATTCCTATTTTCATTCTAGGTGGACAAGTCCAACCCTTTTCCGGGCTCTTGTTAAAGAAGGTATATGCCGAATCGCTCAGGTCTATGTATGCATCGAACGAAGTCGATGGAGAGTCCTTCACGGCACAATCGACACAGGGACGACTATCGTCCAAGTCTTTGCTAGGTACGAAGGCATTTTCGGGAGCAACGAGGTTGTCGGAATGCGGTTCCAACATTTCTTCATGGGTATCGTCTTCGGGTGGATCAGTAAAATCCTTCCTAAGCTCCTCTATCCATTTCAGAATTAGCTCTTCCAGTTGAAATAACTCGCTAAGGAGCATTTCTCCTAGAATATCCGGCTGGGCGCATTCGAGGGAGAAATAGTGCTTATTTTTACTTTCGCCCCTCTTAAGGTCGTGAGAAGATGGTGGGTCCATGTAGTGGGGCCTATAATTTAGGAAGTAGCATTTTACTTCTTCATGTTCGCCGCCACATAATTGACACCACTTACCATAAGAGTGCCGAAAGTAAAAATAATTACTATCACTCATGTTTATGTCAGAAATTACCAACCGTCGGGATCTAACGGTTCTGTTTTCAGTAACTGAAACTTGGGCACGGGGGCATGTTGAGTGGACACGGCCCCGTGTTCAGCTTACTGTCTGATGTAAAACAGGATTGCCAGTTCCAATGATTGAGCACGGGGGCGTGTTCAGCGGGCACGGCCCGTGCTGAGCTCTGCAGAAGCTGAAAAACTAAGAAAATCCTAAAAAAATAAAAAGAAAAATAAAAGATGATTAGGCCGTTGATTCCTAACTTTCTTAAAATCCTTGTGTCCCCGGCAACGGCGCCAAAAACTTGATGCGTGTGAAGTGTTATATATATTAGGTGTATATGTTAAGCCCTTTTTAACACTTATTTTAGCCAAGTTTTAAATTTATAAAACACGATATTTCACGAACACTAAACACACATATGGGCAAGTGCACCCATCGTTGAGTGTAGTATAGCGTTGGTAAGATACCGAGGTCGTCCAAGGACACAAGAGCTTTTAGTACCGGTTTATCCTCAACGTCTAACCCAAAACAAAAGTTTAGAAAAATGTTTTAAACTAAGAAAAATAAACTAACTAAAATGCTGAAAAGAAAAATAAAAAAATAAAAACAGATAGACAAGATGAATCACTTGGTTCCGACTCGTATCTAGTATAACCTTTGATTATTTCTGCACTTTTGCACATAATTAAGAGATTATCTTAGTTATTGTAGTAGGCCCCTCTTTTGAAGGCGACGTTACCCTCACCCCAGTAGTTTGAGTCAGCAGGGATACAATCCTAAAAGGGTGGATTATTGGAAGATAATGAATTAAGTTATTAATGCAGTATTGTGGTAGGCCCCGCTTTTGGCGGTGACGTTACCCTCGGCTAAGTAGTCTGAGTCAGCAGGGATACAGTCCTAAATAGCCGGGTTATAGTATTAATAGTAGTTAACTTATGAGGGGATCAAAGAGTTTGGACCCCCGCCATCCAATACCGTGAAGTATTGAAGGAGGTCCTACTAAATTTGACCCAGGTCCATTGCAGGACCTCTAAACGCTGAACAATGGCAAGACCTTTACCAAACCGTTCCCTTAACCCCCTACCAGGTAGCCAACATACCTCCATATAGACCGTGGAGATATGAATGGTGAAAATCCTTTATTTATATAGACAGTAAAATAATGCCAAGACACCACGGACAAACGATAAGGAAAGATCACCTTCAACATAAGTAACTAGTTATTAAAGTCATTAATACAAAACCAAATAAAAAGTGCAAAAGATTAGAAATAAAAAGTATTATACTAGACACTTTGTCTTCACCAAGTGATGTAAGAGACTTAGGCAAACATGGCCTTGATTGTCAAGAACTCTTACGATCAATCTTGGATCCCGAGACGACCCACACACTCTATGATGGACAATGGATGATGGTGGTGGATGATGGTGTTGTGATGGTGGTGGGTGGTGGATGAAGTGTGAGAGAGGTGGTGTGCCAAGGGATGAGTTGCAATGAAACCAAGCACTCCTATTTATAGGCTGAACAGAAGCCTGGGCACGGCCCCGTGCCCGTCTGACACTCTCTCTCTTCATTAATTGTAATTCGCAATTACAATTAATGCGCCTGCAGTACTTTCGGCACGCCCCCGTGTCCGCTGAGCACGGCCCGTGGTGGGCAATAGAAGCTTCTATAGGTTTGTCTTTTCTGCTGCTTCTTGGGCACGGCCCCGTGCTGGCTGAGCACGGGGCGTGTTCAGCCTTCTGTTTTCTCTATTTTGCTTTGGAAGGTACCGTTGAGGGTTTGGGCAGTCCGCTATTGTTCCTTTTCTTGTATTTATGTTGGATTTAGCTGTCTTTTTGCTTCTTTTGCGTTTTTGAGCTCATTTAATCCTGAAAATACAAAAGGAAGACAAAAACACTCTTTTTCCAATATTAGTACTAAAAAAGGGTTAGTTTTATGCCTTATTTGATGTAATTTATATGTTGCATTTTACACACATCAAATACCCCCACACTTGAACTTTTGCTTGTCCTCAAGCAAAACTCTTTAATATGTGGCTTACACTCCCAAATGGAATAGGTAGAAGAGAAAGTTTTGGGCTTGTCATAGAGTGTCGGGATCTCCAAGATCTTTTTGGGTTTTATTTTTATTTATTTACACTCCTATTCGTAATGATTTATTTAGAACTGTTCATAAAAGAAATTACTTATTTGGGCATAACATGCCTTTTTTAAAATTCTATTTATATACAAGTTCACATACCTCGCGGGGAAATCACTCACACTCGGCCGAAGGTGTATTTTTAGTGAATCACTCGAGAGCGGCACGGAACTTATTCCTACCATAGGCTTGCCAAGAAATCAATCCTCCTCCTTTTTAACTTTTATACCTTTGTAGATATCAAGAGGACTTTGTGGGTTAAGGGTTGGCTAGGGTTAAAGGTAGGTGGTTGGGTTAGTGGTTAGTAGAAAAAGGGCTAAAAGCGTAACAAGTGTCGGTTTTCGTATTTTTGCAACTTTATTTTTTAATTTTTTTTATTTTTTTAATGAAGCTTTTATTCAAACAAAGTTATTTTTGATTACTTTGTTTGTTTATTCTCTTTTTGCTTCATATTTTTTTTTTTTTTTACGAAGAACCGAACTTGTTACTAAAAAAATAAAAAATGAAAAAGGTTTTGGTGGGTGAAAAGGGTTTTTTTTTTTTTTTTTTTTTTTGGGTGATGAAACGAAAAGGTTTAGGCTCAAAGGGGCTAACTAGGGGGATTTTTGGGTAGGCGGTAAAAGAAAAAGAAAAATAATGGTGTAGAAATGAAAAAGGGTAGTCCTAATGCCTCCATCATGTACTTACTCGGGTTTAAGTTGATAAGGACCGGGAATGTATTGTCATGGCAAGTTCTAGAGTCGTAAGAACCAAGCGGCTATTCACACAAGAAACGAAAAATGAGCATTTAGTCAAATGATATGAAATTGAGTGCTCAATAAAAGCTCAAAACTCACTTTTGTGGGAATGGGTTTTTATGTGATCAAGTATATATAATCAAACTTTAAATAAGTTTGCCATGCCTTTTCATAATTTTCTTATGTTGGTTCTTTTTATCACTACGCTATCGGTTGTAAATTTGTAAAAATATAACCTTTTTGAGAACTTGAATTTCCCGAGTTAAACCTAGACAAGAAGAAAAATTGAAATTTTTGAAAAAATTTGGGGTGATTAGCGGTTCCAATAGAGTTTTGTGTAAGGCTTGTATTTAGGACTTGCAAAATTCAAGGTTTTAGCATCCCCCCCACACTTAAATTACACATTGTCCTCAATGTGTCCCAAAAATAAATTTTTAGGTTGATTAGATGTGTAAAACAGTGTTTAAAAAGCAAAAATTTGTGTTACTGGGCACTGAACACGGCCCCGTGTTATCCGGGCACGGCCCCGTGTTCAAGTGCCAGTAACAAAATTGAAATAAGAGAAACAGAAGTCTGGACACGGGGGCGTGTTGGGTGAACACGGCCCGTGTCCAGGTACCTGTACTGGGCGTTTTCTGCAGGTGGTTCGACACGGGGCCGTGTTGGTTGGGCACGGCCCGTGTTGAACCTTCTGAATTGGAGAAAATTGTCGGGTTGCCTCGTTCCTGTGCATGGGATCATTTTTCTCATTCCTCTTTTCATCCTTTACCACCATGAGTGTGTTTTATTCATTTTAAACCATCCAAACCTTAAAACCATCATTTCATTTCACCATAGAGAGAACTTACATAATCCTAAATTAAACTAAAATTAAAACTTATCTAGATAGGTTAGCGGGTACACGGGGTTATCATAAGGAGTTCTACTATTTTAAGAAAATTTCGAGAACGATTTCCCGATATAGTAGGACTTTTAGCCGAATGAATTCTTCCCTAAACTTTGTTCAAAGCCATTCTTCGATCTCTCTAGGGAGGAAGAATGCGGCTTCGTTTTCTGCTGCTGGTGGTTGAGGGGGAACATTCACCGGGACTCCTTGCACCACTCTTCGCGGGGGCTCTTGGTGCATGGCGTACCATTCGGCTAGAATGACAAATTCGGGCACCATGTTCCACGCCCTTTGGTTTATTATGGGTACCAAAGGCGGGGAGGCGAGAAGGTTCAACCTCTGGTGCAAGAGGTTTACTTCATGGAGACAGCCCTCCAGCCCTACAGTAAGATGGTTGATACGGTCGACCAATGCTTCTTCCACTCCCGTCATTTCATCAATAGCCTCCCTTAGAGCGTAAACATAGTTTACAAGAGAGTCTTCTGCCGTTGAAGATCTCCTCCCTTGTCGGTTGTTCCTTGAAGATGACCCGCTTGTTCTGCTTGCCATTTTCTGCGAAGAAAACCGAGGAAAGCTGAATTTTTACAAAACAGAGCCCCTGGGCACGGCCCCGTGCTCGTTGAGCACGGCCCCGTGTCCATTTGTCTGCAGGATTTTTGGCTAAAGAGTCTTGGAGTTTTAAATTATTTTCATGATTTCTACCTGGGTTTTAAGCTCAGATAATTTAGAATAAAGTTATTCAACTAACTTTAGCCCAGAATCTTTAGCAAATAATCTTACAAACTTCACATAGAGGATTGGAATCAAGGGATTCCCAAGCTTCCATGGAGGAACTTTTGAAAAATTTTTGAAAGAGGAGGAAATGAATAAAAGTGGAAGGGACAAGAGGGTCCCTTGGAACCTTCTTTTAACACTTACCTAGGATGGTATGAGTGAAAATCCCAGAGATCTCTGTCAATTGAAGTGGTCAAAATGAGCAGGAATCAGGCTGCATTTAAAGAAAACGACAGCGCCCTGGGCACGGCCCCGTGTTGACTGGACACGGCCCCGTGTTCAAAGGAAATCCTGACACATTTTTGTCCGTATTCTGACCAAATCAGCAGAGAATCTTTTTAGTGAGCACGGGGGCGTGTTGACCTGGACACGGCCCCGTGTCTGGAGGCTGCTTTATGGAGTTTTGCTATTTCAAGGATTTCTCTGCTATCGGGTGGTTCGTTACTGGTTGGAACAACCCCAAAGTGCCTAATATACCTTAATTGTCCTAGACTAAGGCGAGAACGCAAGAGGTTGTCGGTGAGGGTAATTCCTATTTTCATTCTAGGTGGACAAGTCCAACCCTTTTCCGGGCTCTTGTTAAAGAAGGTATATGCCGAATCGCTCAGGTCTATGTATGCATCGAACGAAGTCGATGGAGAGTCCTTCACGGCACAATCGACACAGGGACGACTATCGTCCAAGTCTTTGCTAGGTACGAAGGCATTTTCGGGAGCAACGAGGTTGTCGGAATGCGGTTCCAACATTTCTTCATGGGTATCGTCTTCGGGTGGATCAGTAAAATCCTTCCTAAGCTCCTCTATCCATTTCAGAATTAGCTCTTCCAGTTGAAATAACTCGCTAAGGAGCATTTCTCCTAGAATATCCGGCTGGGCGCATTCGAGGGAGAAATAGTGCTTATTTTTACTTTCGCCCCTCTTAAGGTCGTGAGAAGATGGTGGGTCCATGTAGTGGGGCCTATAATTTAGGAAGTAGCATTTTACTTCTTCATGTTCGCCGCCACATAATTGACACCACTTACCATAAGAGTGCCGAAAGTAAAAATAATTACTATCACTCATGTTTATGTCAGAAATTACCAACCGTCGGGATCTAACGGTTCTGTTTTCAGTAACTGAAACTTGGGCACGGGGGCATGTTGAGTGGACACGGCCCCGTGTTCAGCTTACTGTCTGATGTAAAACAGGATTGCCAGTTCCAATGATTGAGCACGGGGGCGTGTTCAGCGGGCACGGCCCGTGCTGAGCTCTGCAGAAGCTGAAAAACTAAGAAAATCCTAAAAAAATAAAAAGAAAAATAAAAGATGATTAGGCCGTTGATTCCTAACTTTCTTAAAATCCTTGTGTCCCCGGCAACGGCGCCAAAAACTTGATGCGTGTGAAGTGTTATATATATTAGGTGTATATGTTAAGCCCTTTTTAACACTTATTTTAGCCAAGTTTTAAATTTATAAAACACGATATTTCACGAACACTAAACACACATATGGGCAAGTGCACCCATCGTTGAGTGTAGTATAGCGTTGGTAAGATACCGAGGTCGTCCAAGGACACAAGAGCTTTTAGTACCGGTTTATCCTCAACGTCTAACCCAAAACAAAAGTTTAGAAAAATGTTTTAAACTAAGAAAAATAAACTAACTAAAATGCTGAAAAGAAAAATAAAAAAATAAAAACAGATAGACAAGATGAATCACTTGGTTCCGACTCGTATCTAGTATAACCTTTGATTATTTCTGCACTTTTGCACATAATTAAGAGATTATCTTAGTTATTGTAGTAGGCCCCTCTTTTGAAGGCGACGTTACCCTCACCCCAGTAGTTTGAGTCAGCAGGGATACAATCCTAAAAGGGTGGATTATTGGAAGATAATGAATTAAGTTATTAATGCAGTATTGTGGTAGGCCCCGCTTTTGGCGGTGACGTTACCCTCGGCTAAGTAGTCTGAGTCAGCAGGGATACAGTCCTAAATAGCCGGGTTATAGTATTAATAGTAGTTAACTTATGAGGGGATCAAAGAGTTTGGACCCCCGCCATCCAATACCGTGAAGTATTGAAGGAGGTCCTACTAAATTTGACCCAGGTCCATTGCAGGACCTCTAAACGCTGAACAATGGCAAGACCTTTACCAAACCGTTCCCTTAACCCCCTACCAGGTAGCCAACATACCTCCATATAGACCGTGGAGATATGAATGGTGAAAATCCTTTATTTATATAGACAGTAAAATAATGCCAAGACACCACGGACAAACGATAAGGAAAGATCACCTTCAACATAAGTAACTAGTTATTAAAGTCATTAATACAAAACCAAATAAAAAGTGCAAAAGATTAGAAATAAAAAGTATTATACTAGACACTTTGTCTTCACCAAGTGATGTAAGAGACTTAGGCAAACATGGCCTTGATTGTCAAGAACTCTTACGATCAATCTTGGATCCCGAGACGACCCACACACTCTATGATGGACAATGGATGATGGTGGTGGATGATGGTGTTGTGATGGTGGTGGGTGGTGGATGAAGTGTGAGAGAGGTGGTGTGCCAAGGGATGAGTTGCAATGAAACCAAGCACTCCTATTTATAGGCTGAACAGAAGCCTGGGCACGGCCCCGTGCCCGTCTGACACTCTCTCTCTTCATTAATTGTAATTCGCAATTACAATTAATGCGCCTGCAGTACTTTCGGCACGCCCCCGTGTCCGCTGAGCACGGCCCGTGGTGGGCAATAGAAGCTTCTATAGGTTTGTCTTTTCTGCTGCTTCTTGGGCACGGCCCCGTGCTGGCTGAGCACGGGGCGTGTTCAGCCTTCTGTTTTCTCTATTTTGCTTTGGAAGGTACCGTTGAGGGTTTGGGCAGTCCGCTATTGTTCCTTTTCTTGTATTTATGTTGGATTTAGCTGTCTTTTTGCTTCTTTTGCGTTTTTGAGCTCATTTAATCCTGAAAATACAAAAGGAAGACAAAAACACTCTTTTTCCAATATTAGTACTAAAAAAGGGTTAGTTTTATGCCTTATTTGATGTAATTTATATGTTGCATTTTACACACATCACCTAGTATACAGGCTAGCAACAGCAGCAGCAGAACAGTCGAAGTTTATTCACAAAATTTCTCTCTCGCCATTGGAGAAGCAAAGCTACCTCCAAATATTGGTAAGTTCAATGGGTTATCGGACCCGGATGATCATATCCAAGTTTTTACAAGTATTAGGGTTGTTGGTGGATGGACCCACCCGATGTGATGCCATCTTTTTGTTCAAACCTTTACACGCATGGCGCGTGCCTAGTTTGACAGCCTCCCGGCAGGCAAGCGGAAGTCGTGGCCCGATTTGGAGGAGAAGTTTCTAGCTCATTTTAGTCAACAATGGTGCCATGAGCGCGACACAACTGAGGTAATGAGTATATGGAAAAGAGAGAATAAAGGCCTTGAGAAATTCACACAGGACGAAAACTTGAGTGCGCTCCAGATTAGAACTGAAAACCTCGCACAAGGCTTAGCTCAAATATTTCATTGCCTTAATCCACTAAAAGTGACACAAGTGGGGATTGAACTTGGGTCTTTATTGGAGAATCAATAGTTACTGCTTTTAACATTGATTTGTAGTTAAAAGTTTTATACATAGTTTTCAAAAAAAAAAAAAAAAAAACTTGGAATTTGCCAAAGAAACACACACACACTTTATATATATATATATATATATATATATATATATATATATATATATATATAAACGAGTTCAGGAGAAAACGCTCAAAAGTGTGAGAACGGTGAGAACGCTTCCTGGTCTAACACATGTCCCGCGTTATAGAGAAGGGCGGAGGGGCTTTTTTGTCTTTTCATTCTTCTTTTATCTCCCAACGCGGTATAATATTTTATGGCGTCTAAGTTTTTTTGGCGTTAATCGTATTTTTTAAACTTTTTGGCGTTGAATTAATTGTTTTTGTGTCACATATATATTTTTTTGGCGTTATAGAGTTTTCTGGTTATTTTTTTGGCGTTATGGCATTTTGTATAATAATTAACTATGAGTCTCTAATATTTGCATAAGATTACAATAAGACCAATTTTGTTTTTTGGCGTTTAGTGAATTTTTTGACGTTTAATACCCTTTACAAGGTGTTTTCCAGCAACTGTTCTCTCAGTTTTGATACTTCTAGCTTTTTGGTGTTTGTAGTTTTTGGCGTTTTATATAATAATGTTATTATTTTTATAGAGAACTAGTTAACAAATCAACAAATAACTTGATATCAAATCAATAAAAAATAAAAACTAAAATAATAAAAAATTGTAATCTAATTTCTCTTCCGAATCTTCACCGTCATCAGCCTATATCTTCTTGAATTTGTTTTGGCGTTTTGAACCTTTTTTGAATTGTTTTGCTAGTTGCCAACTTTCCTACATAAACCCCGTCTTTTTCAGAAGAAGCTGCTTAGTGGCATCCTGTTTTTTGGTGTTATATTCTTGTTAGGCGGCATGTCATTGAAGATCAACTCTTGCTTGATGCTATTTGTAATAATGGAGTCCAAAATAGCATATTACACTTTAGTTGAACCCTTTCTTCCATGCCTATAATCATCAAGAAGAAAGCTCATATGATGGCATATCACTGTCATCAGTCTCTTTTTCTTGAATATTTGTCCATCTCATCCAGCAAAATATTATTGACTTAACCCTCTTAGAAAAAGGATCCATTTCAGTGAAAGCTTTGACATCTGTGGCGTTTTAAAGGTAGTGGTTTCTAGAGGATATGGCTTTTTTGTGTTTTTCTGGGTGTGATTAATTTCATTGTGTATAGACCCCTCTCTTATAGGAGTTTTTTGGCGCGTAGTTTAGGCGGGACTTTTTATTGTAATAAATGATAGTTATAAAGTAACTGTCTTTTCAGTTACTGTATTATGTATTTACTGTGTTGATCAGCTTTTATCAGTTTTATAGGTTATAGACGTTCCATCTTCTAAGTTTGGCTTTTTTTTAAAAGACCTTTATGCAGACCATCATGACAAAATACAATAACGGAGTAAATAAAATAGTAAGGAGGAAAATATTTTTTGTTATTTATGGCGTTTTGTTAGGGTTAACCATTTTTGTATTATTTTGGCGTTTTGCTAATAAAGATAGTAATATTTCATTTAATTATCTTAAAAAAATTAAAAAGAAGATTACATAGAAGAAAAAAAAAAGAGAAAAAAAAAATTTAAAATCCTTCGTCAGAAGGTACTTTATTTGAATAGTATCCATCATTTGTGTCATCTTCTTCCTCCTTGGAGTCTTCATCTTGATCTTCATCCATGTTATCACATTCACATTCCTCAGCTTTTTGTTCCTAAAGATTTTGAAGCCTCCACCTGAACATGTCTTGCATTAACTCCAATTTTGAGTCTATTTCTGTGTTGGTACAGGTGGCGTTATGCAATTCTTCCATGAAACCCAGTCGCTGCTTTGTCATGATGTTCTCTAGCCAGTAGACTTGTTGCTCTCCGCTGTCGTATGTAATCGTCACCATGTCTGTTTCATCATCAAGACACCATCATTACAGGGTCTGGCATCACATTTTCTTTGATTGGTCCAAATTTGCTGGTTAATGCTTTCATAAGCATATGCGTTTCATTGCATTCGTTGTCTAGAGCGATGCCAATGGATATGATTTGCCTCTGTATCTCTTCTTCCATCTTCAGAATAGCCCTGATCGTCTTAACATACACCCTCCTTCTATTGTCAAAATGGATGACGTATCGCCTGATTCCCAGAGTGTATCTCCACGAAACGATTGTTGCCATTTTTGGCGTTTTGTTTAGTTTGGCGTTTTTTGGTTAAAGATGTTTTTTTTGCAGAAAATGGATAGATTGAAGTGATTATTGAAGCTTTGTTTTTACGTTTGTTTATATAATGATGTTTTTGGCGCGTAATTTAGGAGAGAATTTCTTTTAATAAATGTTAATAACTGTAATTCAGTTATTTGTGTTGTTTCATCTTCCTGTAATATTCAACGCGTTTTATTTTTAATTTTTGGCGTTTTGTTTTTAATGGTATTTTATTTTTTGTATGGTGTTTTATCATATGATGGCGTTTTGAATATGAGGGGTAAAAAGACCCTTTTACCCTTAATGAAGCGCGTCCCACCTAATAATATTGATGTTATTTACGAAAACGCCACCGCGCAATCTAGTTCATGGATTGTTTTGATCGGACGATCCATAATCGTTCTCACCGTTCTCACACTTTTCAATGTTTTCTCCAAATCCCGGCCATATATATATATATATATATATATATTGAAAGTGTATTCTACATTTTGCCTTAACGTGTGTGTATATATATATATTGAAAGTGTATTGTACATTTTTCCTTAACGTACGAGTGTACGCTATGACAAGTTCGCACGTTATAAACTCATAAAGGGAAATCTCCCATGTTGTAAGAAAACCAAAATCGCATGCTGTAAGAAAACCAAAATCGCATGCTTAAAAAATACAAATTTCGCATGTTGTAAAGAAGTCGCATGTTGTTTTACAAAATCCAAATTCGCATATTTAAAACCAAAATCGCACGTTGATACTTCATCTCGTACGCAACTTTGTAAAATAACCTGCCTGCCTCTGTATATAAATATATAATATGTTTTTGTGAATTATTGTTGGTACCTCTTTTTTTAATTTGCTTTCTTTCTTTTCAGTGGGTTACTTTAATAGGAGAGTTTGAAAGTGAAAGATTACAGGTACACATAAACTATGTAAAAGCATCATCACTAAAAGCCCACTGCGCTTACACACGCACCACACCAAGAATCCATCTATGTATGTATCTATGTATGTGTGTCACCTGAGAGAAAGATTCGATCTTTGCTAACTTTGCTGTTTCTTCCTTTCGTTTTCAGTTTCTTTCAACTTGTTTTTCACAAACATAAAAAAGAAGAAAAGTGCATATAGCTATAGCAAGAACACAAGCAGTCACTCAGCTCATTTATATAATTTTATTAATAATGGAGTCTGCAAACTTTCATCTCTATCAACAAGAAGATCATCATCTTGTGACTTCTTTTTCATGGTCCCAAAATCCCATCTTGTACAAACTCTCTCTCTCTCTCTCTCTCTCTCCCTCTCTCTCTCTTAATTTGCTTTTTGCAAACTTTTTTCGACTTTAGGTGTTGATGCTTTTTCTTGAGATTCATAATTATTATGTACTAAAAACATCTCATACATATGCCTTAAATATAGTATTAATACATGTCTTTGTTTTGGATTAAAGTATTTCTGTATTTGATCATAAACTTATGATTATATTTCTTGGTATATAGATGGTTTCTAGCTAGGGTTTTGCTTTAATCGAAAGAATATTTATTTTTCCATTTATGATACTTCTTTGTTTAGTAGTGTTATAACGTATATGTTTCTTTGTGTCCGTTCTATTTTGCAGGAACGGAACAAATAACATCATAAATTCAAGAAATCTTGATGCGAGTGCCAATCCCTCGGTTCAAGATTTTCGATTTCCCTACAATAGTATGGGGTATCCAATTGAGAACATTGTGTCACATGAATTGCAATGTCGTTCGCGAATAAAAGATGAGTTTTCAGTAGCAGAATCGTACCCGAAATTCTTAGAACTTTTAAATGGCAGCCCAACATCTAACACTGAAGATGTACACTTACACCCTTACTCGGTTGCAGAATCAGAATCGTACTCGAAAATCATAGAACTTTTAAAAGACAGCCCAATGTCTAACACTGAAGATATACACTTACACCCTTACTCTACCTACTTGAAGAACAATGATCATCAACAAATTAGCTACTCGAACAACGGTTCTAGGGGGACATTAAGCCAGATTTTCCCGACTATAAGTGTTCCAAGTTTGAATCAATGCACCACCACCACATCATCATCATCCTCATCTTCATCATCATCATCATCTTCAGCTGTTTCTTCAACCTCTTTTGACATGAACTGCTTGCCACCATTGAATCTTTTCGGTTCTCCAAGATTTGATCATGGGAATTTGAACTATCATGCATCACTCAACGCACATAATCATGGTGATATATCTTATGGTTTTAACCGTATCCTTCAACCGAATCAAAGGCCATCAGCTTGCCCTAATAAGGTGAGAGTTATTGGTTTCCATTTTTTACAGCTTTATACATTGCATTGACATTCGTATATCTTTCTTTAATTATGACCTTTGACAAGGTTGATGATGATGATAGTATTTTCAATTAAAGTTGAAAACCTAAAACTTTATATATGTTTTCATATTATTAAAGATGACAAGGGTCTCCACCACTGGAAGAATAGATCAATCACCAAAGAGGCCAGCTAGCAAATATGTAGATGCAAAGGAGACTCAATCTGTAGCACCCAAGAAATCAAAATTGGAACCACGTTCTTCTTCAGCACCATTTCAGGTTTAATAATTACTAAGCATATATTTGTAACATCTTTTACAAATATATAAAATTGTGGGTGCTTTTGAATCATGTTTTTTTTTCTAACGGCAAATTTCTTTTATTCCATATCGTCTATGGGACTTAACCCAAGTTTAAACATGTTTATTACATATATGGTATTGAATCAGGTTAGGAAGGAGAAATTAGGGGACAAAATTGCTGCTATTCAGCAGCTGGTGGCACCTTTTGGCAAGGTAATGTGTTTCTTTTTTCCTCTAAAAGATATATAAATAAAGATCAAACATTGAGGTTTTAACCGACAACCAATAAATTTAAAGAGTCATGTACATCAAAGACTTGACTTCTCGTCTTTTAAAAGTGGCTAACTTTCCCTTCAGTTTTACTTTATGTGTGTAACTTTTACATTTTGACTAATTTGTTTAGCAATTATCATCAAAAGTAATTATTTTTTCTTATGGATCACTGTGTTATAAAATTATGTCAATGTATTTTATTTTGATTAATAATAACTATTAAAATTAGTTTTTTTATAATGGCTAAACTTGCATCCCATGGGGATTAAGTCCCTGACTCTCTTATCCTAAACTCTATTTAATTCATCAACATCACTAGGTTATTCCCAAATGGATTGAAATTAATAATTTACCTTTAACTGTTGGTTTTCATGGGTTTTCATGGTATATATATGGTTGGATACGGTAACTTATTATAGAATGAATATACAGAAAATATATTTGTTTTCATATGTGTTTTGAATTGATATATAAATAAGCTACTGCTTGATATGGTACAAGAATCCAAACTTTGAGTATAATTAGATACTTAGATCTTGTCACTAGTATTTACATTTTCGTTTTCTTTTTTCTCGTAATTAGAAATATTTTATTTGGTCCATACTGGACATTAGTGGTAAGATATATAAAAAATTGATATTAGTAGATTAACCAATTAATTATGGTTATTTATTGATTAATGGAGAATATATGGTTGCAGACTGATACAGCTTCGGTACTAATGGAGGCTATTGGATATATCAAATTTCTACAAACACAAGTCGAGGTATACATACTTTCTGTTCATCTCTTAAAACAATATTCTTCTTGGGTTATGTTCTTTATTACTTCCCCCATAACTCTTGAATAAATATACACTCTTTTGTACTAGTAAAAATCTTTGGATTTTGTATGTTATTTTGTAATAAAAAACTTGAAACCTTAAGGAAGAAGGGGTTTAAAGTTTGCCATATATATTTATAATAACTCATTGGTCTTCTTTAAAAGTGAGGATTTTTTTTTTCTTTACAAAGCAACATTTAAAAAAAAGTATTTGTCATGCATAGTTTATAACATATTTATATTTTTACAAAACAAAAAAAAAGTTGTTGAATATGTATTATATATAAAATAATCATATGACTTTAGCAACACAGCAAATTTTATTGATGGTTAACCATGAATAAATAAGGGTGCTACTTTCTATACCCCCTAATTACTTTTTACACCCCCCTCCTCTCACATACTTACAGATGGGGCCCGCGTGAGACCGGCAGCTTTCCTCTCAAAGAGGGTATAATCAGGAGGGGAGAGGGGTGTGTTTAGAATGAGCCATAAATAAAGTAGTGAGGGCTTGTCAACGTAGGGTATAAATACTATACCCTACCACCTTGTAAGCTAAATAAAGTAATATAAATTGCCATAAATGAAAGAAAAAATGTGTTAAAAGTATGCAAATGAACAGTTAGAACGAACAGTATTTATCAATCTTTTAAAAACTGGTTTTTAAATCGTATCGGATTAAGCTCAAAAATGGTTTAACCGGTTAAACCGGGTTGTACCGGGCGATTCAACCGGGCTAACTAATTAATACTAAAAATCCATAAAATACAATTTTTACTCAAAAATTAATCCAAAACTACATCATTTCATAATAAAAGTATTCCAAAAGTTAATCCATGATAAAAATAATCCAAAAATTCACTATTGGTACCTTTTTGGACGCTAAATTTTACTAAAAAGGTAAATAATCACCTTTTCGGGCCCATAAAAGATTAAAACTCCAAATTTTAACCTTTGAACCGGTACCGGTGTATTGGTTTATACCGGTATAACCCAATTTACCGGCGGTACAACTTCTTTGTCGTTCTCTCAGTTTACCGGTGTGATGCCAGCCATACTTCCGACATCCGGTTTAACCGGTTCAACCGGGAAGTATAAACCGGTTTTTAAAACATTGGTATTTATATAATTATAATAAACTTCTAATAAAACTATCAAGCGATCAATCTCAATTCTCAACAGCTGATATCCACATTTAGTTTCTGCAAAACCCTTCATACATATGACGTTGTAGGGTTCATGCATGCACATTACACAAACCCCGTAAAAACATGCATAGAAATTACATCATATGAAACTACCAAACAATCAATCTCAACATCAAAAAAAAGCGGGTGATAGATACTTTCACCTCTTAAGAAAAAAACCAGGATTCCGTTCTTGACATATGATAATGTTAGGAATATACTGGTGTAATTTAAAAGTAGAGGTATAAGTAGAGTAAGTTTCGTAGTTAAAAAAAATATGAATATACATATCATCTGTAATTTAGTAGACAGTGATGTTTCATATCCTCAGTTTTTTTTTTTTTTTTTTTTTGACAGAAAATTCCTTTTCCGTTTAAGTGTCTACATACAAAAGTATTTAAATATTTACTGTTTAAATAAAAACAAGCCAATAAACATGTATAAGAGTAAAAATAAAAACTTTTGTCCATGGAAAACGTACTCTGTTGATTTTCATAGCTTCCCATGTTACAAAGGAAGAATTATGCATCTAAGTTGTACTTTGATTTGACATGAAAAGACAATGAAACCCTGAACACTATTGATTTTGTAGACACTTAGCGTACCATACATGAAGTCAACAACAAACAAGATTGATGGAATATCATCAGAACGGGTAAGAACATTTATACTTTTTTTTTAACCTGAGTTAACTACACTATGGGAAGAAGACATACTACTATAGCACTCAGGGTGCTAAATTTAGCACTCTCAAGATTTTTGAACTACAACCTTTGAATGTTTTTAGCTTACTCAGAACAAATCAATCTATATATCTTGAATTTGAAAGACAAAATGAAAAGCAAACAAAAAATGAGTATCCAATTCTATTAAGTATTATATCTATTCTTCTTTTATACAGTTATTGGATGCCACATTATTTTGTGGGTCGAATTCTATTAAGTGTCATTGTCAATGATGTTACCGATGTTAAAAAACCGAACTTTGATTCTATCCAGGGGCGAATGGAGGACGGAGATATTACAGAGGTGAAGAGAGATCTTAGAAGTCGAGGATTGTGTTTGGTGCCACTATCATTCTTGTCATATGTTACAGATGGATGTGAAGGCATGTGGCCACACCATAATCACCTAACATGATCATGAATGAGGTGTGGTTTGATGTATAAATCACGAACATTAACGTCGACTACGATCATGTGTTCACATCTCGTTTTCCTTCCTACCTTCACAACAGTTTAATCAGTCTCACTTTTTTCACAAGGAAAAAATGGAGCAAATTTGGTCATCTTGTACATGTTATCAAGTATCGACCATGTTTGATCCGTCAGTGAGTTGATGTTGTATTATAATTAATTAGTGATGGTTAGACTTGAATTAGTCAGTTATGTGTTTTGCATTGTTAGTTTAAAGTATATGGTTGTCTAACTCTTATAACTAGTACTTTACCCGTCCGGTGGACGGGTGGATTAACGTAATAATTAATGTTGAGCGAACTGACACTAATATTCAGTAATTAAAGCATTTTTAGCAGCAAAATAAGACTATATAAATCAAGATCTCTATTATCTAGCAAGGGCTAGAAACCAAAAGTACAAAAAAAAAAGAGAACCTTCTATCGTTAAAGAAAGTCGACATATGGAGACCTAACATTTGTTATGTGATACACGAATAATGATAAGAAAAAATATGAGAACCCATATTCCTGTATTGTAGCTCACTGCATCTATCCTTTTGTGATCTTCAATTATCCTTGAGCGTATTCCAACCTTAGAAACCTTGTATTCGCCGTAGACTTCGTCCTGGCCTCTTAATATGGAATATGTGAAATCGCTTCAGTTTGGCATTGGGACTAAGAGACTCTTGGATCAACTGGCTCTTTAATTCTCTTTGTATCCCGCTTGTGAATTTCATTTGGATCCAATACGTTGTGTTTCCATCTTTGAATTTGTAGAAAGGTTGTCAAAAGAATGTTGTACGCCCTAATTTGTTTCAAATGACTTCTGCAAATTCACAATCAACAATCATGCCCATTATATGACTTGCTGTAACAAAGCGAGTAATGTATTAGAATAAGATGATCATGATCATTTAGTTTGTGTGTGTTGGGTGGGCATAAAGAAAAGTTACCTGATTCCCTTGACACAACCCGGATTGGATTTATAACCATAATTAATTCTGAAAGTAACCATAATTAATTCTGAAAGGGAAATCGTGATCAGTTTTAGAACTGACTAGTTAAATTCTGAAACTGGAAATCAACTAAATTAACATAAATATGGCAGAATAAATTAGAGCATAATGAGAAAACATGATTAGAGAGACCCAAAATCACGAAAAGAATTGATATGACACCTGAATGCTTGAATATAGTGAGAAATGAGAAGTCCCTTGATGAGAACAAAATTAGAAACAAAATTATCATTCAAATCTACTCTGAAAAGGGGGAAATTTACATACATTAACCTCAACTACAAATTGGTTCTCTACACGAGATTTTCCCGTGCATTGCAACCAACATCAATGGAATTTTATACACAATCAACTTGCACAAATTTAATAAGCATTTAAACCTTTTAGAACTGAGAGCATATATGATGATAAAACTAAACACCTGTTTATGATGATTCAAACAATCCGAATTGACTAATCGGATTGCATCATTAATGTTAAAAAAACCTGTAGAAGGTCATTAAGACTCGAGAACCGCAGTGTTCACCCAACAAACCTACAAAGAAAACACAAGTTATAAATGAAGTAATAAAAGAGAATAGAAAGTAACTAAAGTACCAATGAAGCTAAAATAAAATGCATCATAAGAATGATCAAAACATGATCAAATCTATGTACAGTAAATCAATCTCAAAAACCCTAAATTACAAAGCAAAATGTAAATGCAAAATGAAGATGGAAGCAATCAAGCAAACGTTTTATGATAAATTATGAACCTGTAATTCGAGTAGGGTTAGATTTTGCCACCATTTGTTCCATTAGTTCTTCAAAATCCTCCTGGTCAATCCAAAATTAAAACGTTAAAATGCCAGAAAGGCAGAATTGAAATTTGTTGAATTATCAACCATCAATCTGCTACAAAATAATAACAGTTTTGGAATTTGTAGCTAGATTAAAAGCAAAAGAACTGGAGTAATAAATAACAATGGAAGGAATTAAAAGATGAAAGTGTTACCCTTGAACTGAATTCGCCTGCAGATGATGCCCCTAATTAGAAATCAACGTTGGAGATGATGAGATGATGATGAAGACAACAAAGAAGATAGGCATGATGAAGGAGGAGTGGACGCAGTTTTTTGGTGGAAGTTTTGATGGGAGAGCGATTGACAGTGGTGGGGGTTGAGGAGTATAAAACGGAGTAAGGCCTGAAATCTCGGGGAGTTACGAACCAGACGTGGTCAAGCGAAATTCATGGAAACTACCGCAAATTAGGAGAGAGAGCCTGAACTGCCCATAACCGCCGCTTTTTCAGTTTTTTTTTTGAGTTTACACGGCTAGGATTTGATTTTGAAGAGATTCAACGGTTGAGATGAATTCTGAAAGCGGTTGGATTTCACGCTGTCTATAATATATATAATAGCTTAATGTAATAGTCAATGTGGGGTTTGCCTATTTTGGTAGAGGCACATACCTCTTAAACGGGAGGTCTCATATTCAAATCCGAGGTAATAAATGGTGTAAAAGCAAACTTTGCCGTTCAAAAAAAATAGCTTAATGTAATAGTTAGCACAAGCATTACAAGTAAAATCTTAAACTAACTTATAACATTTCTCTCTCCCTATAAAAGTCTTAAACTAGTACAAGAACCCTTTTTAAACACGGTTAAATCCACCTACAAACACAGTTTTCGACCTTATCTAAAAACCTTGTGGTCGAAAAAAAAAAGTCGAGCTTTGTCTCCATCTTTTGCGAACTGCAATATTGGGGCGATGAAAATTGGTCTTATAATCTTTAGACGCGGTATTCACTCCAAACCGCATCAAAAAAATCGTAACACTCTAATCGTAACACTCTAAAGAGTCAATTTGTACTAGTGGAGCTTTATAAAATATATAACCATATCATAGCTTGTAAGACTTTGGGGTATGAGGGGCTTGGGTTGGGGCTTGGGTTGAGGCATTTGTTGACACGTGGAATGGGAAAAAACCCACCACCAAAACCCACGCCCATGGGGTATGGTGGGGCTTTGGTTGGGGGCTTAGGTTGGGGGCATGAATTTGGGATGGACCGCTATGACGTGGCGGGTGAGCCAATGATATTCAGCCAACTAGGATGGCCATACCGCCCCACGCCCGGCTTGAAACCCATGCCCCAAGGGCCACGCCCAAACCCAAGCCCACCCGGGATGGTGACTTGGGCGTTTTCCCCCTACCCACGCCCAAACTCCCGCCCCATACCCCGCAGTCTAAGAGAACATAGCTTTATAGTGGCAATGAGTTTCAAATTGCCCCACCCAGACCCATCGTCGTTTTTAGTGGTTGGTGATAACTAATCTCGAACTAAGCATTTCCTTATAAACTCTTACAAAATTTTACATGACTATAATTTTTAAAATCCACCGTGTGATGACCACCTTGTACAGGGAGGACAAAGCCGGGGACAATGGTGATCGTAAAGGGTGCATTTTTAGCCTCATTCATGCAAAACGTTCTAGCTTATGAAGGAGGGAAGGCAACATAAAAGTGTAAATGAAAAAGGTGAAAAACAAATATTGAAAAGATTTTTCACGTGGTCTAGCTAATAATCATTAACTCGATTGCTCTAATGTGGGTCATAGAATATAACCTCTATAAGACTAGAGGGTATGGGGGACGGCCAAGGCACAGCGAGGCCAGGCGCCGCCCCCCTTAACCCCATCCCTGTCATCATCGTCCGCTCCCAGACGAACTCGCCGGCCCACCTTTCTCTCTCTTTCATCTTTCTCTCTCCCCCCCTCTCTCTCTAAAATCAAATCAATTATCTCTCTTTCTAATTTTTTAATTGTTTTTATAAATAGTGTGGGACCCCATCCTCCACCCACTTAAAATTACTTGGAGGGTCATTTCATATGGGATGGTGATGTGGCGTCATATGTGGCGACCCATCCCTTGGGGATGACCTCCCCGTACCTACCTGGCTAAGTTTTTGATTTTCAAAATCTAACAGGTTTGAAATTTAAAAGTTTGACAGGTGAGGCTTTAACGATATCAAATGTAATATACTAATAATTAAAGGCAAGTTAAAAAATTGTTCTCATGAAACAATATCAAAAGCAAAATCTTTGGCTTTTGGACTTTACAAAAGCAACGTGTAAATTCTTTTGGACCATCAATGATTGATTCACTTTTATTTTTTAGTTGTTTTCTTATTTTGACCTATTTGATGTGTTGTTAAAACATAACTCAATATACGGTAATAATCCCATCCAGGCCCGGCTATGATGGTGTCTGGGGAGAACTTCCGCACAAGGCTCGTGATTTTGAGGGGCACAGGATTTGTTTTTAAAAAAATCGATATATATATAGGGTGGTAGGTGGTAAAAAGAAAGATAAAACTTACTTTGATGGAGATATGCACAGCGGATGATGATGGATGAGAGTATGCACAGCGGAGTAGAAAGTTGCAGAAGATGGTTTTTTTTTTGTTTTTTATTTTTTTTATGTGTTTTGGAATATAATATGAAAAACTGGAGAAAACTTTGATTGATAAGGAAGTAAAGCTAAAGAGTTGTGGAGAGAGTTTTAGTGTGCCATAAAGGTAGTAATTTTATTGCTTGTAATGGTTACTCGTGTCTTCCAACGATTTACAAGTGTCATATATATAGGCAAAAATAATACAACAAAGTCACACAACCTAGTCTACCTAGTCTAGGAAATGAAGAAATTAAACAAAGATAAAAGTCAGTAACAAATAGTGTATGTAGAAAATTTGGCCATCTATCAACGACTTTATTAGCTCCTACTATTTGTGAATAATTGAGTCATAAAACGTCATGGCTTTTGTCATGTTTTTTGTCGTGTGTATTCTGTCATCATTGCTTGCGTCCTTTCTTCTAGAAGTCCCTGTGTGTGCTGTCTATTGACTGTGGACTCGAACAGTCTTGTTCATTGTCTTGGAAGTCTTCTAGATTAACAATGTGTTGTAATTGTAGAGTATCTCCTTCCCCTGCAAAAGGTAAGAGCATACTCCAATTTTGCTTTGCATATACCTGTATATAGTGTCCTTCACCTATTAATTTGTAGTTTTCCCAAGAAAAATGGTCCGGAATTTCTGGGGTCTTCCGGTGTTCTTTGATAAACTTTTGAAAATTTTTAGCAGGTTATTCAGCTGTATAATCTAACCATAGTAAGGATGCAAAATTTATAGAGGTTTTTATCATGGAGTTTTGCAGCCAGTTGGTTGGTCTGTTGTGTTCAATAAATATTCTTTTTCTTGTTCGCCTGTATGTGTATGAATCTGCAAATGGAAATGAGGAAATTACTTTGCAGCCAATGGTTGGTGTTATGCATCGTGCTGCTATATTTCCTGCTGTTACTATGATCTTCTCTCCAAGTTGATTAAGGAGATCTTCTGTTCTTCGGTTTAACTTTATTTCCAAATAATCAATCATACCATGATGATAGAATTGAATTATTTGTTCATCTGTTAACTTTGTAGGATAATGTACTTGGAGCAACAGAAGGCCTGTTCCTTCTCCTTCTGCATCTGTTCTTTCCACCACTGTAAATCATTGGGTTTCACTGTCCATTTTAAAAGCCATGTCTATCAGCTGTTGTTGTAGATTGTATAAAATTAAAGGAAACTCTATACAAACTTTTTTGTGACACCAGGTGTTCAAATTCTGGAAATCTTTCTGTTACTGGCCTCAAACGCTGCCACCAAGGTGTATCAAGAATCTTTGTCCTGAAGCACTCAAAAGTCTTGTATACATCTGTTTTTTCTTTGTTTTCTTTTTTCTCAATCTTTTGTAATAACTGTGCATTTTTTGCTTCGAGCAAAATCATTTTTTGTTTTAACAGGCTATTTTCAATTTTCAATTGTATATCTTGTGTATTTTTTGCCTTTTCCTCGAGCTGCGTTCTTAATGTATAAATAATTTCTTGTTGAGGTTTTATATAATGCTCGGGATCTGTTTTAGCTACATCAGAAAAACTTTTAACCTCTTCAGGTTCTATGTAAAAATTTTGTATGCCAAAGCTGTTTCTTGCTGCTTGAAGAGCTTCAGCAAAACTTATATAACATTTCCAAAATGATCCTCCTGCACAATTTATATGTTGTGTAACTGTTTCCCATTTGTTGAAAATACCAATCTTTGTACCCCTGAATATAACATAATGGTATATATATATATATATATATATATATAGGGGATCGCTAAAATAAAAACCACCTCCAGTTGTATGAACTGAGAGAACTACTTTCTAGCCTTTATATCAAGTAGATGGATGGATGAGATTGAAAGTAACTAAAATTAATATTAAATAAATTTTGTCTTATTATGTCTTTAATAATTTAATTCAAAATGGTAGTATAGTAAAATTACTCTATTTTGTCTTTTTTTCTTTATTATTTTTCTCTTACTTTTTTGTTTTATTATATTACTTTTTATTTTTTAAAAAGAATTTTTTTATTAAAAGCATTTTTTGAATTCAGATTTTTTTAACCAAGCGAATTTTTTTTGCGCGCCGGTTTTTGGCGTCCCGTTTTACCGCGACGTTTTTTTACGTCCGGTTTTTTTCGCGGCGATTTTTATGCGCCGCATTCACGATTCTTATTTTTTACGCGCCGTTTTTTCAAGCGTCGTTTTTTACACGTTTTTTTAACGCGCCGTTTTTTACACGTTTTTTAACACGCCGTTTGTTACATGTTTTTTTACATGTCGTTTTAACGCGCCGTTTTTCACGTTTTTTGACGCGCCGTTTTTTACACTTTTTACGATTTATGTTTTACGTTAAACTTTTTACGTTTTACGTTAAAATTTTTACGTTTTACGTTAAAATTTTTACGTTTAATTTTTTACGTTTTACGTAAAACTTTTTATGTTTTACGTAAAACTTTTTACGTTTTACGTTTTTATGTTTTACGTTAAAACGAACGCACCCATAAATCGCAAACTCAGTAGGTGTCTCAGATAGATTGTTATCATCATTGATGCGTGTGTGGTGGTATATAAATTTAAGTATATTTTAAGCCTTTTTTACACGTTAGTCAAGTTTTAAATTTATAAAACACGATATTTTACTAACACCAAACACATATATAGGGCAAGTGCACCCATCGTGAGCGTAGTATAGTGTTGGCAAGATACCGAGGTCGTGCAAGGTCACAAGAGCTTTTAGTACCGGTTTATCCTCAACGTCTAATCAAATCAAAAGTTTAGAAAAAAAGGTTTTAAACAAGAAAAATAAAAACTAACTAAAATGCTGAAAAATAAATTAAAAGTAAAAACAGATAGACAAGATGAATCACTTGGTTCCGACTCGTGTTTAGTGTAACCTTTGATTATTTCCGCACTTTTGCACTATTTAAGAGATTATCTTAGTTATTGTAGTAGGCCCCTCTTTTGAAGGTGACGTTACCCTCAACCCAGTAGTTTGAGTCAGCAAGGATACAATCATAAAGGGTCGGATTATTGAAAGATAATTAATTAAGTTATTAATGCGTATTATGGTAGGCCCCTCTTTTGAAGGTGACGTTACCCTCGGCTAAGTAGTCTGAGTCAACAGGGATACAGTCCTAAGTAGCCGGGTTAAAGTATTAATAGTAGCTTATATATGAGGGGATCAAAGAGTTTGGACCCCCGCCATCCAATACCGGTGGGTATTGAAGGAGGTCCTACTAAATTTGACCCAGGTCCTTGCAGGATCTATACACTGAACAAGGCAAGACTCTTACCAAATCGTTCCCTTAACCCCTGACCAGGTAGCCAACATACCTCCATATAGACCGTGGAGATATGAATGGTGAAAATCTTTTATTTTATATAGACAGTAAAATAATGCCAAGACACCACGGACAAACGATAAGGAAGAATCACCTTCAATATAAGAAACTAGTTATTAAAGTCATTAATACATAACCAAGTAAAAAGTGCGAAAAGATTAAAAATAAAAAGTATTACACTAGACACTTGTCTTCACGAAGTGATGTAAGAGACTTAGGAAAACATGGCCTTTGATTGTCAAGAACTCTTACGATCAATCTTGGATCCCGAGACGACTCACATACTCTATGATGGACAATGAATGATGGTGGTGGATGATGGTGTTGTGATGGTGGTGGGTGGTGGGTGAAGTGTGAGAGAGGTGGTGTGCCAAGGGATGGTTTGCAAATGAGCCAAGCACCCCTATTTATAGCCTGAACAGTAGCTCGGGCACGGCCCCGTGTCCAGTGGGCACGGCCCCGTGTCCATCCTTCTTCTCTGTCTTTATTAATTGCTCTTGTCTGCATTAGTTGACCACGGCCCCGTGTCCGCTGGGCACGACCCCGTGTGCAGAAGCATATCTGTACTATCAAGATTTGCCTGGATTCTACGAATCTTATAGTTGACCACGGCCCCGTGTCCGCTGAGCACGGCCCCGTGGTGGGCGATAGAAGCTTCTACAGCTTTGTCTTTTATGCTGACACTTGGGCACGCCCCCGTGTTCACTGAGCACGGGGCGTGTTCAGCCTTCTGTTCTCTTGTTTTGCTTGGGAAGATGCTTTCGGGGAGGTCGGGCATGCCACGTTTGTTCCTTTTCTTGTATTTAAGTTAGATTTAGCTGCCTTTTTGCTTCTTTTGTTAATTTGAGCTCATTTAATCCTGAAAATACAAAAGGAAGACAAAAGCACACTTTTTCCAACATTAGTACTAAAAAAGGGTTAGTTTTATGCCACAATTGATGTAATTTATATGTTGCATTTTGCACACATCAAATACCCCCACACTTGAATCTTTGCTTGTCCTCAAGCAAAACTCTTTATAATGTAGCTTTACACTCCCAAATGGAATGGGTAGAAGAGAAGGTTTTTGAGCTTGTCATAGAGTGTCGGGATTTCCAATATTGTTTGTCAAGTTTTATTTTTATTTATTTACAATCTTATTCGTCATGATTTATTTAAAACATTACATAAGATAAATTACTTATTAGGGCATAACATGCCTTGTTAAAATTATATTTATATACAAGTTCACATACCTCACGGGGGATCACTCAACACTCGGCCAAAGATGTATTTTAGTGAATCACTCGAGAGCGGCATGAAACTTACTCCTACCATAGGCTTGCCAAACAATCAATCCTCCTCCTTTTTAACTATATACCTTTGTAAATATCAAGAGGACTTTTGGGTGAAGGGTTAGGCTTGGGTTAAAGGTAGGTGGTTGAGTTAGTGGTTAGTGGAAAAGGGCGAAAAAAACGTAAAAAGCGTCGGTTTTCGTAAGACTTTTTATTTTTGCAAAATAATTTTTTTTATTTTTTTTATTTTGATGAAGCCATAATTCAAACAAAGTTATTTTTAATGAACTTGCTTGTTTATTTCTTTTGCTTCATCATCAACACATTTTTTTTTCAAACGAAAAACCGAGCTTGTTACTAAAACAAAGGGTTAAAAATAAAAAAAAGTTTTGGTGGGTGAAAGGGTGTTTGGTTTGGGTTAAGAAATGAAAAGGTTTAGGCTCAAAGGGGTTAACTAGGGGGATTTTGGGTAGGTGGTAAAAAAAAATAATGGTGTAGAAATAAAAAGGGTTAGTCCTAATGCCTCCATCATTTACTTACTCGGGTTTAAGTTGGTAAGGACCGGGAATGTATCGTCGTGGCAAGTTCTAGAGTTGTAAGAACCAAGCGGCTATTCACACAAGAAAACGAAAAATGAGCATTTAGTTTAAAAATATGTATTTGTATGCTCAATAAAGGCTCAAAACTCACTTTTGTGGGAATGGGTTTTTATGTGATCAAGTATATATAATTAAATTTTAACTAAACTTGTCATGCCTTTTCATAATTTTCTTATGTTGGTTCTTTTTTTTTATCACGACGTTATCGATTGTAAATTTGTAAAAATATAACCTTTTTTAGAATTTGAAATTCCCAAGTTAAACCTACACAAGTAAAAAAAATGAAATTTTTTTAATAGAGTTTTGTGTAAGGCTTGTAATTAGGACTTGCAAGATTCAAAGTTTTAGCATCCCCCCCCCCCCACACACTTAAATTACACATTGTCCTCAATGTGTCCCAAAAATTAGTTTTTAGGTTGATTGAATGTGTAAAAGGTGTGAAAAAGCAAAATTTTATGTTACTGGGCGTCTGGACACGGCCCCGTGTTCGATGGACACTACCCCGTGTTCAGGTGCCAGTAACAAAAACTTACAGAAGGTGGACACGGGGGCGTGTCCACAGGGCACGACCCCGTGTCTGGCAAAAATCTGCAGATTTAGACAAACAGCAGGTCTGGGGGAGTGGGCACGGGGGCGTGTTGGCTGGACACGGCCCTGTGTAGACAATCTGCAAAGGTGAAAAACAGGTTTCTGGCTCTGGTTTTCCTATCCCGGCTTTAGTAACACTAATGTTTAGTGTTCTAAGCCTCTTATGTACTTGTTTTAGCAATAAACACTACACCAAAACATAGCAAACATCCTAAATTACCAACGTTCAACATCCACATCACAAAGTTAGAAAAAAAAAACAAATGCAGAAAATAAAAAGAGTTAAAGGAAAGTAAATTGGTCAACACACGGCACGCAGGCCGGAAATTGTTCAAGATAAAAGGGGGTTAACCTGTGGGATCACCAAACAACCGCTTCTGCCTCCGCTTCTCCTGCCTAGTCCATGTCCTCGTCCTCATCATCATCATCTCCTCCACCATGCCCCGCAATGTACTCCCGGATATTCCCAATATCATCTTGGATATCGGATATGTTTCTCTCTATTGTTCCAACCCGGTTGTACGTGTTGCTCGCCATGTTATAGGTGTTCCTGGTGCACATGAGGTTTTTCCTGCAACAAATCATGTAAACTTTGGAAGTTAGGAAAACCACCTCCTTGTGAGGAGGATTGGCCTGGATCACCATGGGGCTGGTACTGGTACTGATGATGTTGTGGAGCGTGAAGGACGAGTGCCTCTTGCGGGTTCCATGCATGCCCCTGCATCCTTTGGAAGCTAATCGACCCGTCTTCAGCCTCATAAATTAAGTTCATGGAGCGGCAGATGTGTACATCCACTCTTCCCGACCATGGACTCCTCTCGAAGGACCTAGGTATGTTCGTGAAGTGCTTGAAGAGACGGTATATCCACCCCCCGAAGAAGATAGGGGTTGGTGAAGTAGCAAGTCGGTTCAGATGCATGTTACGAAGCAGGAGGTACGGAACATCTAGGTGTCTGCAGGTATGAATGCAATGAAGGACCACCAAATCTCTCAACCCCACAACGCCACTGCTATCATGCCTTTGGCTAAGAGAGTAAGCGAGAACTCTATGAATGTAACGGTAAAGCGGGTCCCTCAGCTTAGTGCTCTTAGTGCTGCTCGGGTTGTAGTGCCCTTCAACAATCTGAGCCCATGCGGCTTGGCGTTCGTTCTCATCCAACTCTCGCACCCCTCCGGTGTTTTCTTCATTACCCGCATCTTCCTCCGCATACAACCCAATTATCGACCCAAATTGTGCCATTGAAATTGAGTACCTAGTTCCACCACATCGAAATGCTACCCCATCATTGTCAAATGGGTCGCACCTCGAATTGAACGAGAAGGTGCTATAGAATTCCATAGTGCACTCGTGGACTGAGCGAAGTCGAGTGGTCAGGGTGACTCTTAGTGGTCCGGTGACTAGGTTGTTGAAGTGGTCAAGTTGGTTCACCAATGCTAACAAATCAATGCATGCTTGTCTTGGGTATTCTTCCGGTCTTGTTTGAAGTACTTCATATCTAGCCCTAGCATCGAGCTCATTTGCATTGAACCTCGTGAATTTCCTTGACATCTGAAAGAATACACCAAAATTTAGCATGAAACAGTGGAGTTTTCGGACAAAACTGCAAACAGCGAGCTGGACACGGCCCCGTGTTCAGCGGACACGACCCCGTGTCCAGGCATCTGTTACTCAAAAATTTCATTTTTCGACCCGGTTTCGAAAACTTGAACATTTTCGGTTCACTAGGTGCGGTTTCCCCTGAAAATGAAACCCCAAGTGCCGTTTTTCCCAAAGCAAACCGTTTACCCATTCAATTTTATCTTTAAAAAAAAAACAAGGGTTTGAGGTTTTTGTGAGAAATCGGGCGAATCTTTAAACAATACAAGTGAATTTACTTCCTATAACACTACTCTAAACTAATGCTAACAGATTTAAGCAAAAAATTGAGGCTCGATCCGGATGAAGTGCAAGAACCCTAGATTTTTCCCCAAATTTTTGATGTTTTAACAACATGCAAATGCTTAATCTAACTACTAATAGTGATAGAATCATACCTTGATGTTGTTAGAATTCGAGGAGACGTCAAAAATTTGTGGAAAATCGCCTTGAACCAGAGTGTTTTCGGGGAAACGGGGCGTGTGGAATGAAGTAACTGTTATGAGAAAGGGGTTTTATCCTGACAGTCGCGCGGACACGGCCCCGTGTCCAGCGGACACGGCCTCGTGCCGAGCAAAAGTTTTTTTTTTTTGTGCTCATGTGAGTGCCCCTTGTTTCCCAAAAACTTGGTTAGAAGACTTACCGATTAAGATGTCATCCCGTTGATTCGTGACTTACCAGGTATGATGTTGATGCTTTTATTCTTCGACCGTTTGAAGCGAGATTTCTTCCTCTTCATCCTCAATAAATCCTTGATATAGTTTTAGCCGTTGGCCATTGACTTTGAATGGAATTCCATTCCGAGATTTAATTTCTACTGCACCGTGTGGGAAAATATGGGTGATGGAAAAAGGTCCTGACCACCTAGACTTTAATTTACCAGGAGATAGTCGAAGTCGTGAATTAAACAAAAGAACTTGATCTCCTACTCGAAATTCATTAGGTTTAATATGTTTGTCATGCAAGTTTTTCATTCTTTCCTTATAAATTTCTGAGTTTGAGTATGCATAATTCCTAAGTTCGTCTAACTCATTTAATTGACAAAATCGATTTCTACCGGCAAATTCTAAATCTAAGTTTACACTTTTAATTGCCCAGTAGGCTTTGTGTGCAATTTCTACTGGCAAATGACAGCTTTTCCCATAGACTAGCTTATATGGGGTTTTACCTATTGTTGTTTTATAAGCAGTTCGAAAAGCCCATAAAGCATCATCTAATTTATCTGCCCATTCTTTTCTATTTAACCCTACGGTTTTTTCGAGTATTCATTTTAAACCTCTATTAGTCACTTCGGCTTGTCCGTTTGTTTGAGAGTGATATGCTGTTGAGACCCGGTGATAGACCCCATATCTTGTTAAAAAAATTTCAAGTTGATGGTTGCAAAAATGGGTACCTCTATCACTTATTAATGCTTTAGGTATTCCAAAACGAGAGAATAATTTTTTCAGAAATCTTACCACGACTCTTCCATCATTTGTTGGAAGTGCTTCGGCCTCAGCCCATTTAGACAAGTAATCTACTTCCACAAGTATATATTTGTTTCCTTTTGACGGTGGGAAAGGTCCCATAAAGTCGAGTCCCCACACATCAAAAATTTCACAAACAAGAATGCCATTTTGTGGCATTTCATTTTTGGAAGAAATATTACCTGTTCTTTGGCAAGCATCACATGTCTTGACAAGACTTTGGGCGTCTTTGTAAATGGTTGGCCAATAAAATCCTGAATCAAATACCTTTCGTGCGGTACTAGCGGCACCATGATGTCCTCCGTATGGACCTTCATGACAATGGCGGAGAATTCTGCTTGCTTCGCTACCATGTACGCATCGTCGTACGAGTTGGTCGGCACACATTTTGAAAAGATAAGGGTCTTCCCAACAATAATGCTTCACATTAGCAAAGAATTTTTTTCTTTGATGATGTGGCCAACCCTTAGCGACTATACCGCTAGCTAGGTAGTTAGCATAGTCGGCGTACCATGGTTCTTCTTTGTATTCCACCATTTCTAGGGACTCTGTTGAGAATTTTTCGTTGATTTGCTCGTCCCTGGTTGCCTCCAAAGCTGGGTCTTCTAAGCGTGAAAGATGATCTGCTGCGGTGTTTTCAGCTCCTCTTTTGTCTTTGATTTCAATATCAAATTCTTGGAGGAGTAAAATCCACCGAATCAAATGTGGTTTTGCGTCTTGCTCTTTGAAGAGATATCGGATGGCTGCATGATCTGTATAGACTATAGTTTTAGAAAGAACAAGATAGGAACGGAATTTATCAAAAGCAAATACCACAGCTAGTAATTCTTTTTCAGTTGTTGTGTAATTTTCTTGTGCATCGTTAAGTGTTTTACTAGCATAATAAATTGGGTGAAAATGCTTTTCTTTTCTTTGTCCCAAGACAGCTCCAACTGCAAAGTCACTAGCATCACACATGATTTCGAAAGGAAATTTCCAATCAGGCGCTATCATGATAGGTGCATTGACTAGCATTTCCTTTAGGGTTAGAAATGCTTGATTGCAATCCTTGTCAAAGATGAAAGGGGCATCTTTTCAAGTAATTTTGTTAGAGGCCTTGAAATTTTAGAAAAGTCTTTGATAAACCGCCTATAAAATCCGGCATGCCCTAGGAAACTTCTGATAGCTCTAACGGAGGATGGAGGTGGTAATCGAGAAATAGTGTCTATTTTAGCTCGATCAACTTCCATTCCTTCGCTTGAGATTTTGTGACCGAGTACTATTCCCTCAGTTACCATGAAATGGCATTTTTTCCAATTAAGGGCGAGGTTAGTTTCCTCACATCGGGATAGCATTCGTTCAAGGTTATCGAGGCATTGGTCGTATGAATCCCCAAAGATAGAAAAGTCGTCCATAAAGACTTCCATTGTCTTTTCTATCATGTCATGGAAGATAGCTACCATGCAATGTTGGAATGTTGCGGGGGCATTACATAGACCAAATGGCATGCGTCGATAAGCAAAAGTTCCATAGGGACATGTGAAAGTTGTCTTTTCTTGGTCTTCGGGTGCTATCGGGATTTGAAAGTAACCTGAAAAATCATCCAAGAAACAGTAAAATTTATGACCGGATAATCTCTCTAACATTTGATCAATGAAGGGTAAAGGAAAGTGATATTTCCTTGTTGCTTCATTTAATCGTCTATAATCTATACATACTCTCCATCCTGTGACGGTTCTTGTTGGTATTAATTCATTCTTTTCATTAGTTATTACTGTCATACCTCCTTTCTTTGGAACAACGTGGACGGGACTTACCCAAGGACTATCGGAGATAGGATAAATAAGTCCGGCGTCAAGTTATTTGATGACTTCGTTTTTAACCACTTCTTGAACATTTGGATTTACTCGACGTTGTGGTTGTATTACCGATTTGTAGTCATCATTCATTAAAATTTTGTGCGTGCACATGGAAGGACTTATTCCTTTAATATCTACAAGCTTCCAAGCAATCGCATTTTTGTGTTTTTTCAAAAGGTTAATTAATTTTTCTTTTTCTAAACTATCTAACTTAGATGAAATAATTACAGGTGATTTACCATCTTTGTCTAGAAAAACATATTCCAAACCTTTTGGAAGTTCTTTGAGCTCAAGAGGTGGGTCTTTAGGAGACTCCTTATTGGGTTGCTCATTTTGATTAAGAACTTTAAAAGTTTGTTCTATGGCGACCTCTTCTTCAACAAAGTGGTCAAACTTTTCACTTGTATCGGGTGGTTCATCTTCATCTTCAATTAGGGGTCATTATTGCCGAATGGGTATTTCATTGACCGCTCAAGATCGACACTCTTTTTAAATGCCCCTAATTGAAGAGGTAGATTGTTGAACTTCTGGTTTTTCAAAACTTCGTGAGTTTACAAAGGGTCGTCCCAACACTAGAGGAGTGTCATCAAGGATGACAAAGTCGGTTGGGATTACCATTTGATTTGTTTGAACCAAGACATCCTCAACTACACCGATTGATTTTATTATTCTCCGATTAGATAGAAAAATGGGTATTTGAAGTGGAGAAAAATCACTAATACTTAATTTTTCGAAAATGTAGTTGGGCATTATGTTAACGCATAGATCTTTATCAATTGTGACATTACTAATAAATGAATTTTGAAAAAAACATGGAACCGGTGTAATGTTGATTTCAAATGGGTCTTCTTTTATTAGCGAGGTTTGATCATTAGTTAACTTAACGCTTACCATTTCGTCAATTTTAGTGTTAGTGTTTAATTCTTTTAAAAACTTAGCATGAGTTGGAACTAAACAATGATTTTCAAAAGAAGGTGACAAGAGATTAATTTCTTCAAAATTAGACTCTTCTTGAATTTTAACGTTAACGGACTCACCTTTTTCGTTGTTTAACTCATGTGTCGGTTTTTCACTTATTTGTTCTTCCATTTTTACACTTTCAGTTATCTCTTCTTTAATTAATTATTCTCTCGCGCGGGACTCCTCTTCCCTTGTGCGAGATTCTTTTATATAGCGCTCGATAACTTTAAGGTGTTCTAATATCCTATCGGTCACTTCGGTTATAGAAAAAGGATCGGAATTTTCAAAGCTTGAATCCGGTTGTTCGATCCTTTGTTCCTCATAATACCCATATGAAGTAGATGGTTCACACCATTGTTCCTCATTGTAAGTATATGATGGATAAGGGTCGTAATATTGTTCTTCATAATACTCATATGAGGTTGGTTGTTCACGCCATGGTTCCTCATAGTAAGCATATGAAGGTGGTGGCTCATATCTTGGTTCCTCAAAGCATGAGTAAGAAGGCTCATACCTTGGTTCATCAAAATATGAGTATGAGGGAGAAGGTTCATACCTTTGGTCTTCATAGGATGTGTATGAAGTTGATGGCTCGTACCTGGGCTCCTCATAGTAGGTGTATGAAGTGGATGGTTGATATAAGTTACAATATTGAACCGAGTGCGGGTCACCACAATTAGTGCAATAGTTACTCCTATAATCATCCTCCTCATAGGTGTAATTGTAACCTCCTGAATATTGATCCATAAGAATCACTCAGCAGACCACAACCAAGTCTCGAGATCAGAAAACAAAAATAAAAACGGAAACCAAGGATGGACACGACCCCGTGTTCAGTGGACACGGCCTCGTGTACAGAATATGTATCTGGGCGTTTTAATTAAAGTTACTGATTTCGTTGAGCACGGGGGCGTGTTCAGTGAGCACGACCCCGTGTTCAGCTTCTGTTAGTGGGTGTTTTATGAAGAATATGCAGCACGGCCCCGTGTTCAGCGAGCACGACCCGTGTTCAACCTACTGTAAATGCAAAACTAAACTAAAATGCAGAAAAATGTGTGCGCGTTTTAAAAAGGTTTTGAAAAACTGATTAGGCCGTCGATTTTAAGCTTTCTTAAAATCCTTGTGTCCCCGGCAGCGGCGCCAAAAACTTGATGCGTGTGTGGTGGTATATAAATTTAAGTATATTTTAAGCCCTTTTTACACGTTAGTCAAGTTTTAAATTTATAAAACACGATATTTTACTAACACTAAACACACATATGGACAAGTGCACCCATCGTGAGGGTAGTATAGTGTTGGCAAGATACCGAGGTCGTCCAAGGACACAAGAGCTTTTAGTACCGGTTTATCCTCAACGTCTAATCAAATCAAAAGTTTAGAAAAAAAAAGTTTTTTAACAAGAAAAATAAAACTAACTAAAATGCTGAAAAATAAAATAAAAGTAAAAACAGATAGACAAGATGAATCACTTGGTTCCGACTCGTGTTTAGTGTAACCTTTGATTATTTCCGCACTTTTGCACTATTTAAGAGATTATCTTAGTTATTGTAGTAGGCCCCTCTTTTGAAGGTGACGTTACCCTCAACCCAGTAGTTTGAGTCAGCAAGGATACAATCCTAAAGGGTTGGATTATTGAAAGATAATTAATTAAGTTATTAATGCGTATTATAGTAGGCCCCTCTTTTGAAGGTGACGTTACCCTCGGCTAAGTAGTCTGAGTCAGCAGGGTTACAGTCCTAAGTAGCCGGGTTAAAGTATTAATAGTAGCTTACTTATGAGGGGATCAAAGAGTTTGGACCACCGCCATCCAATACCGGTGGGTATTGAAGGAGGTCCTACTAAATTTGACCTAGGTCCTTGCAGGATCTATACACTGAACAAGGCAAGACTCTTACCAAATCGTTCCCTTAACCCCCGACCAGGTAGCCAACATACCTCCATATAGACCGTGGAGATATGAATGGTGAAAATCTTTTATTTTATATAGACAGTAAAATAATGCCAAGACACCACGGACAAACGATAAGGAAGAATCACCTTCAACATAAGAAACTAGTTATTAAAGTCATTAATACATAACCAAGTAAAAAGTGCGAAAAGATTAAAAATAAAAAGTATTACACTAGACACTTGTCTTCACCAAGTGATGTAAGAGACTTAGGCAAACATGGCCTTTGATTTTCAAGAACTCTTACGATCAATCTTGGATCCCGAGATGACTCACACACTCTATGATGGACAATGGATGATGGTGGTGGATGATGGTGTTGTGATGGTGGTGGGTGGTGGGTGAAGTGTGAGAGAGGTGGTGTGCCAATGGATGGTTTGCAAATGAGCCAAGCACCCCTATTTATAGCCTGAACAGTAGCTCGGGCACGGCCCCGTGTCCATTGGGCACGACGCCGTGTCCATCCTTCTTCTCTGTCTTCATTAATTGCTCTTGTCTGCATTAGTTGACCACGGCCCCGTGTCCACTGGGCACGACCCCGTGTGCAGAAGCATATCTGTACTATCAAGATTTTCCTGGATTCTGCGAATCTTATAGTTGACCACGGCCCCGTGTCCGCTGAGCACGACCCCGTGGTGGGCGATAGAAGCTTCTACAGCTTTGTCTTTTATGCTGACACTTGGGCACGCCCCCGTGTTCACTGAGCACGGGGCGTGTTCAGCCTTCTGTTCTCTTGTTTTGCTTGGGAAGATGCTTTCGGGGAGGTCGGGCATGCCACGTTTGTTCCTTTTCTTGTATTTAAGTTAGATTTAGCTGCCTTTTTGCTTCTTTTGTTAATTTGAGCTCATTTAATCCTGAAAATACAAAAGGAAGACAAAAGCACACTTTTTCCAACATTAGTACTAAAAAAGGGTTAGTTTTATGCCACAATTGATGTAATTTATATGTTGCATTTTGCACACATCAATCATCGACTAGGTGGAAAAAAATTAGAAAACCAACAACATCAAAACAATGTGTATCTCGAAAAAAAACACGGTTTGGCTCAGATTTTCCAATAATCAGAGGCTGCAAAGTGGGGTTGCACGTTCAAAAACCTACCCTCCACCATCCTTGTCGCGCCATCGTCATCAAAATATGCGTTTTTTTTTTGCATCATCACTGCCAAGAACGATCGTCAATATCAAATTGTCGGCAAAAAAAGTTTCAGTCGGCACCAGCGGGCACCACCGGGCACCGCTGTACACAAATCAAAGAACAAATCAAACAAACATAATCAAAACAAACAAGTTGTACAGGTAATCAATCCAACAGAAACAAAATCGAACCTGTGGACCCCCACCAGCCACCTGCACCAGCACCGACTACCGAAGACAGTTAATCAAGCCAACAAAACCAAAGACTTACCGGCGTTGATGCCGGCGGTGGTTGTTCCGGCAAAAACCCACAAACCACCTGGGTGTTTGCCGCACTCCGGCAGCCATCAAATGGCACAAAATCGGTGGCTGAGGTGCGTTGTTTGACGTCAGATCAACACCCACTATTTCTCGAAGAGACAGAGACACAAATCAGCACAATCACCCCCCCCCCCCATCAACACACCACCACTTTCCATATTCTTAGTGATGCCGACAGCATGTTCATCAACTCCGGGGGTCGGCAGCGTGTTCATCCCAGGGGTCGGCGGTGAGTTCATGTTCTTACAGAAAAAGATCTTACTGGGAGCTCATCATCACATCAACCCACCGCACAAACGGGGCGGGTGCGAGTGAATCTCCCACCACCGACCAACCACCATCACCTCCATTTACCTCCGCCCCCACCATCACCCACCACCCCCTGTCTTCCGACCAACCACCTCCCACCACCGTCTTCCACCACCTACCAACCACCTCCCACCTCCCACCACCGACCAACCACCTCCCACCATCGCCTCGCCACCGATCAAACATATTTTGCTTTCTTTATTTGGGAAGGAGACAGAGAGATATGGGTAAAGATGGTTGTGAAAGAATATGAGAGAGAGAGAGAGAGAGAGAGAAATTAAGGGATTTCAAAATTTGGGGGTGAGTGAAATAAGTCTGTCAGTCAGACTTTAAAAGAGATGATTTGATATATTGAGTAAATGACTATAATACCCCTTATTCTGATTGGTGGAGAGTGGTTCTCATGGTTCTTACAACTAGGGGTGGTTTTCATTTTAGCGGCTCCCTATATATATATATATGTTATTTTTAAAAAAAAAAATTAAACACATACCAATTCCAATATAGGCCCATTATCAAAAACTTTTTAATGGTTTATAATTTAGCCCACTACACATCAGGTTTATTAGCCCAATACTAATATATTTTAATAAAAATGGTAACACACGACGACAATTTCATAGACTCCTGGAATCTGAAAGGACGAGGCGAACAAACTCATCAGAGTAACGAACAGTCGAGCATCATCACTTCATCAGAACTTCGCTGAATCGTTGGGCCTGGGCTGCTGCGAACAGAAGATTCAGAGAAGTGAACAAGAACAACATCGATTAGAGACGCGAACAAGAACATCGATCAGAAGATTCAGAACTCAAAAGGTCCGTTCATCGATCTAGTGTTAATTGTTAAATTGTTAGTCTGTTAATTGTTGTTAACATCAGAACCATGTTGCCCGTATCCGCGTATGGTGTATCGTATTGATTTGACTATTGAGTATTGTCCTGGATTGGTAGATTGCGGTAATCTACAACTAACGATGTAAATTGTATATTAATCATAATAGACAGCTGTGTTGTGATCCGCGAATGGTTGTAATTTGTAAACCATGTATTAAATATTAATCTCTATAAAAGAAGAATCATTGTATGGAATTCTTGTTAATTGAACATTGATTGTATAATTTGTAAACCAATAAATTTAGCAACCCTATAGATGTTTTGGAGCATATGAAAGAAGAGAATTATTTCCCAAAAGCATGTATTGCATATACAATATTGTTAACTATTCCAGTCACTGTGGCATCTATAGAAAGAAGTTTTTTTAAAGTTGAAGTTGTTAAAATCTTACTTACGATCTACAATGTCTCAAGATAGACTTACTGGGTTGGTGATGATAGCTATCGAGAACGAAGTCTTAGATAATATAAATTGTGAAGAGTTGATCCAGCAATTTGCTATGAAGAATGCAAGGAGGGCTGCACGAATTATTGGTTAGCTATTTACTTATAAGTTATTACGGTATGTAACTCATTAGAGTACTATGATTTTTTCATTATCATAATTGCATTGTTTATCAAATACTACAATTTTTGTCATTTTCGTAATTATATTGTTTATCGTTGAAGCATATGGGCACATTTTTCGAGCTCGAACAGGGTACGTGAATTCTTAAAGATGCCACTAATCCCATCATTTATTTTTAACTAAATAGATCGGAACTATCAATTAGAAATAAATCAATAGTAAATAACAAAGAAATTGTTTTGTGAATTATGATTGATTATATGTTTATTAGGATTTGTATCAGAGTATTTATGGTATTTAGAAATTTGCAGAAACTACTCTAAACTATAAGCATTCACATTTTAGACTAAACATAGTGTCTAACAAAGGTGATCCCGATAAAAAATTTATGAGCTTAAATTTATTCATATTTATAGCATGATTTTACCTTAGTTTCATGATCGTTTATCGTAATGTTCACAAGATTATATACTCATTTACTTTCTTTGTGAATTTCCAAGTTGGGTTGATGTTTGGTGAGAATTATGAAAGATTTATGAAGAACAGTGTATTTTACCTTGAGCATACCCAAACTTAGCTTTAAACCATATTCTCACGTTACCAAAGTTCCCAACTACTCTGGAATAGTGGTCTTAAACACTAGAGAATCAATCAAAGTTATAGATCGAGTCAACATTCAAGCAAGGCCTTGCCTACAATCAAGCAAGACCATGCTCACACACAAGAAAGGCCATGTTCCTCATTCCTATAAAAAGAATAATAACTTCTTCTTTCAGGGGATTCGATTCCAGTCCCCTAGAGTTTGAAACCCACAATTTTAACACAAAAGTTTGGTGATTCCTACTTATTTTCATGCATCCAAGAAGGATTCCAACATCAAGAAAATCATCATTCATCAACCATCCTTTTTCCTTTCTTGATCTTAACCATGAATTTTGGTACTTTAGTAAGCATGTTTGTAGTTGTTGTAAGCCTTATGGGGCTGAATACTCTTGTTATCTAGATCATGATGAAACTATTGATTATGTAATGTTTAATTTATAAGAATTGTTGGTGACATGTTTATGTTAATCTTCATGATTATGTTTTAACCTTGTTCAATGATTTTGTGTACATGTTAAAGTTGAATATCATTTTAGTTTGACGAATATTTATCCGTGATATGATGGAAAACCATGTGTAGATGTTTGTTCATGAATCTTGCTAACTTCTTAGTTAGATTTTTGTTATGAGACTAGGAATGGTGATTGGGAACTAAAATGTGTTGAAGATTTGAACATGTATGATTTCCTTCACATAGGTTTGGAAAGACCTATTTGTCTATTGTGGATTCTTGTTCATGATGAAATGTGTATGTTAGTAATTTTGGCCAAATTGCCTACTTTGCAGACATTTTCATTGATTCATAAATCGGATGAGTTATGATAATATTGACTTTATGCAAATTTAGATTATTAAAATGTATATTGAAGTTAATTTTCCTTAAGTTGTGGAGTTGGAACTTTTTACGAATAACTAACTCATGTTTTAAGATTCACATAAAACTCCATAAAATGAAGTTCATGTTTCGATTCTAAGTGATTAGAATGTATTTGTCATTTTAATTTTCCAAAGAATTATAAAATTAAGACACCATGATGGAGACTTAGTTACTTGTGTATTTGACTTTCACCATCGTTTCATACTAATTTCTCGTTACACGTCACATCGAATTCTTGGTCTAGATAACTTCTTTGTTTCATATTGTTCGTGATCATTTTTATTTGTTTCCTTGCTTAGATTCATATTCTAGTTTAGAAAATCAGTCTACATAATTGATCAGTTAGGGATTGGCGAAGATTTAGTCTCGAGAGCTACCGTGTTCACGGATTGATATTTGATTCTTACTTTTTACTACATTTTTTATATGTACACTTGCCAATTTGTGTTTGTTTTAGTTTTTGATGAAAACCCATTTTCAAAACCGAAATTTGTGTGAAAAAAAAATCTTTATTAATATATATATATATACACATATACATATACATATATATACTATATAATAAAAGAAACCATTTGGGGGACACTTATCATCATATTAGGCCATATCTTATGGATAATTATTATTTTAGTTTAATCTCTTCTAATTAATTATAGATAACCTTTGTAACAACCCGCACTTTCGCGCTCGTTACTCTCGTTACGCCTAGCACCGAGATTCGGATCATAATGTAAACTATATCGCTTACTACGCTACATCGCATATTTTCGCACTACATCGCTTATTTTAATACACTATATCGCACTTCACAACGTCTACAACGCTTATGCTTATAACGCTTAGGCTTACACTACTACATCACGTGATTATCTAAACTACTCGCTCGCTCTCGCACCATCGCAACGCAAACTCAAAACGCGGTTACTTGTATAATATATATATATATATATATATATATATATATATATAGGTGATGTATTGCAAAATACATCTTTATTCGTGTACAGTTTTTATAGTTTTCTTTATATTTAGTTTTGTTTTTCGTTAGAATATGCATACTATTGATAAAATCGTGTTTCGCAGGTCTTGATGTTTAAATTTGCTGGAAACCGAGTAAAACGAGTTAAAATATTGAAAAGTCAAGTCTTGAAGCATGTTGGAAAGGTCGGGGAGTTGAAATAGAGTTAAAGAGCTGACAAATCACTCTCTGGCACCCCACCACCCACTAAGCAAGTCTCTCGCACCCGGCGAGAGACTGGAGATGTTACACGAGAAAAAAAAACAAGGTGGCACCCCGCCACCCATTCCTTCAGTGGGTGGCGCCCCGCCAGAAGGCTGTAGCTGGTAGAATTATTACGAATTTAATATTGGGTTGTGTTGAAAAGTGATATAAATACATCTTTAACTTGAAGAAAACCCTAGTTATGATTTTGGGACTTCTTGGGGCAATTGTTGAGCATTCTTGGAGCAATTTTGGAGTTCTAGAAGCATAGGAATCATCGGTACGAGTTCGGGGAAGAAGACTTGAAGATCTAATCGGGTTTTCTAGTTCTTTATTCTTGACTTTTCTTACGAAACTTGTTATGATGAATTCGTGTTTAGAAATCTTTGATTTGTTTTCACGTTTTAACATGATTGGCTAAACTTTTAAGCCACCTAGACTTGATGAATGGATTAAAATGAAGATTTTACCGTTTTTGTTAATTGCATGATTATTATGGGTTGATTGTGTTTTGTAAGGAGTTTGAATTACTGATTTGATGTATATGCATGTTTTGAGTTGGTTTATTGTTATTTTTTGCTTCATATGATTCTTAGTGACGGTCTTTATCACAACATAGAGTCATATTAGGGTCTAGGATTTCGGTGAGTGTCTATATCACCTAAGAAAACCTTAACTCTTTAGGGAGAATCGGCCGATAACCCCTAGAAGTAATTGATAATAATTTACTAAGTCTTAGTGTTCTACTAGTCCTAATACCTGGAAAGTGAGGGGCTATTGGTAGGTCTTACCCGGTGAATCGCTTTAGATAGTCCTTGGAAAAGGTCGTGTCTTAGTTTACCTGTCGGTTTTATTAGTCTATCAAGTCAAGTTAATTAATTCAAACTACCCTAGATCTATGATTGGAAAAGAGTAGGTCAACATTGGGGTACTTACACAATAATTAGACAACTGGAAAGGCGTCTAATAACCGGTAGGATTAACAGCCTAGGTAGTTCCACAGGTTTCTCCTTGAGAAGGGTCGAGGGGCTTAGTTGGTTCTTAATAGGTTTAGTACTTTAAGATCCCGGTTCCATAATTCATGCATTTAACTTAATCGGTAATTCTTTAAAAACAATCCAGGATTCTTGTCTAGGTGGTCTCGCTCTCCATATAAGAAAAGCCCTTCGTCTTCATTCGTATTTATTTTAGCTTTAGTTAATTTAGTAGTTTAATATAGATTTCCTTAGTTTTTTCGTAACCCCCCCCCCCCCCCGAAACAAATAAACAAGTTAAGTCGTGTCTGTCAGCGTCTGTCAGAGTCTAGTTTACGTGATACACAGAGTCTCGTGGTTCGATATCCGGACTTCCTAGGTTATACTACATGATCGGTACACTTGCCGATTATGTGGTTTTAGGTCGAGTCTAGAATTAAAGTTGTTTAGTGTCTAGCTTAGAGAGTCTAATATAGTTAATTTTTATATTCTGTTCAGCACACATCAAGTTTTTGGCGCCGTTGCCGGGGACTCTTGGCAATTGCGTTCATTAGCTTTGATAGATTTAATTGATATATACGTGCTACGTGTTTGTTTTGTTTGGAGACTTTGTCTTTTATTTTTGATTTTGATTCGTAGTGACTAGTGTCTTTTTATCTTGTATTCAGGTTTTTGCTTATAGTGGATGCCACATCTGCGCTCGCACGGACCGCCACCACCAGTCAAGGAGTCATCATCTCAATTGGGCCAAGGCCCACAGGTTAGTTCTTCATCCTCTTCTCGTTTCCCCAATTTCGATTCCACTCCATTACCTACCCCACCTCCAACCCCACCACCTTCACCAAACAATTCACCTAAAACTTCACCCAAGATATCCCCACCCGATAGTCCTACTTCTAGCACCTCTAGCTTCCCAGAAAACTTAGAACACGTGGCCAACGCTAGGCAAACCGTCCATCAGCAGGCCACTCAGAATTTCACCGGCCTTGCTTCACCCATCACCGTTCCACCCATAGTTAGCGAGAACTCATGGAAGATTCCATCTTATGCCATGCAGGCCATCACAAACACCATTCAGTTCCACGGCCGTGAGGACGAGGATGCCCCGGCCCACATTAACCGTTTCTCCCGCATCCTAACTACTTTTAGCCTTCACGGTGCCCCTAATGATGCCACTTACTTGCAGTTTTTCCCATTTTCATTAGCCGGCCGTGCGGCTACTTGGTTGGACTCTCAACCAACTGGTACCTTTACCACATGGGCGGGCCTCCGTCAAGCTTTTCTAAACAAGTACTTTCCACCCGCGAAGGCCTCACGTCTTCGTGATCAGATTCACTCTTTCCGCATGGAGCCGGACGAGCCTTACTACCTTGCTTGGGAGCGTTTCCAAAATCTTTGTGCTCGTTGCTCTCAGCATGGTCTTTCCGATTGGGCCCTATGTGAGAAATTCTATAACGGTCTCACTCAAGAGACTCGTGATCGTTTCGATACTAATGCGGGGGGGGGGCATATGATGGGTATTCTAACTGTTGCTGAGTGTTTAGAGCGTTTTGAGGCATTTTCTCAATCTCAATCGCGAGCCGATCAGCGGTATCAAAGTGGTAATCCGAATACCACTACTAGTGCACCCGCCCGAGGGGTGAACCATGTCACCATGGATCCTAGTTTAGCCGCTGTTTTGGAAAACATGTCTAGGGAACTTAAGGAAATTAAGGCTAAGGTAGACAAATGTGAGTATTGCCGAGGGGGTCACGATACGAGTGCGTTCCCATTGCTAGTTGGTGAGGAGCAAGTTGATTTCGTAGGAGGAGGTTTCGGTATAGGTCAATCTAGTGGGTTTGGTAATAATAATTTTGGGTCGGGTTGGCGTAATAATAATAATAATAGTAACTTTAATAATAATAACAATTTTCGCTCAAATGCACCCCCTGGTTTTCAAATAGCTCAAAACCCAAATAGGGGTCAAAGTTCACTTTTTGGTGGGGGTTCAGGTGGACAGTTCAACAAGGGGTTCAATGGGCAGGTCAAAGAAGGGGGGGTCAGGTAGTCAGGTTCAGCCAGGTCAGGGTCCAAGCTATGATCTAGGGGGTAGTTTAGAAAGAATTGAGTCCATGATGAGTCAACTAATTGTTAGGGATCAAACCACCCAAAAGACCCTTAGTGAACATGACCTCATGCTTAAGAACCACCAAGCCTCTTTTCAAGACCTCCAAAGGGTCGTAGGTGATATGTCTAGGAAGCTAGAAGAGAGATTACCCGGTCAGTTTGCGGGTAACACCCAACCGAACCCTAATGCCCATGCTAAAGCCATTACCACTCGTAGTGGCAAAACCATAGGAAACCCTAGGGTCGTAGAAGAGAGAGTAGTTAATGAGGATGGGGATATTATAAACGAGGAGATAGAGATGGAGGCTCCCGGCAAAGTGCAACAGAGGCTAAGCCCAGCAAGTACCGCACAGCCCGGTGAGTCTCAAGTTGAGAAGAAAGTTGAGAAAACCCCTATAGACGTTAGACCTTCACCTTTAGTAGACCATTCGTATATCCCGTTCCCCTCACGTCTTAAGAACCAAAAATACTCAAGGGAATACGGGCAATTTCTAGACATCTTCAAGCAATTGAAGATTAATCTACCGTTTATAGAGGCACTTCAGTCGATGCCTAAATATGCGAAATTTCTAAAGGACCTTCTTAGGAATAAAGAGAAGTTAGGGGAGTTGTCCAATGTCCCGTTGAATGGGGGATGTTTCGCCGTTGTGCTAAATAAGCTTCCCGAAAAGCTTACCGACCCCGGTATTTTCACTGTTCCTTGTCTATTCGGTAGCAATACAAACACTAGAGCTTTAGCCGACTTAGGAGCTAGCATCAATTTGATGCCCTTTTCTCTTTATGAGAAGCCAGACCTAGGAAAGCTTGCACCTACCTGAATGACATTATCCTTAGCCGATCGGTCCATTAAATACCCTAGGGGTATAGTTGAGAACTTGCTAGTTAAGGTAGACAAATTCGTGTTTCCCGCCGATTTCGTAATTCTAGATATGGAAGCGGATGAGAGAGTCCCCATTATCCTTGGTCGTCCATTTTTACGTACCGCCAAAGCACTTATAGACGTCCATGATGGTAAGATCACTCTTAGGGTCGGTGAGGAGAGAGTTACATTTGAGATAGAGCATTCCATGAGCCACCCGAGTGGTTCGGATGACTATAGTGGTCCTTACCATTCCGTCTACTTCTTGAATTCGTTCATCTCGTGTGTCGACCATTGCTTAGAGTATATTAGTGGAGCGGACCTGGTGGTAGGAGAGAAGGTAGAAGTGGAGTTGAAGAGGGTAGATGATGTTGAAGAAGAGGGGATTCATTTAATCCCCGAAGTCCTAGCCGTTAGTGAGGACACCACCCAACCCCTACCCTTAGAACTTAAGGTACTTCCAGCACATTTAGAGCAAGCTTTCTTAGGGGAGGGTTCCGAGCTACCCGTCATTATATCATCGAAGTTAGAAGAGGAAGAGAAGTTAAGGTTGTTAGAGGTTTTGAGGGCCCATAAAGAGGCCATTGCATGAGGTTGTCCGACATCAAGGGCATAAGCCCTTCCTATTGCACCCATCGGATACTCATGGAGGATGATTATAAACCGGTGGTGCAACCACAAAGGAGGCTTAACCCCAACATGCAAGACGTTGTGAAGAAGGAGGTTCTTAAACTCCTTGATACGGGGATGATATATCCCATTTCTGATTCACCTTGGGTTAGTCCCACATAGGTTGTCCCTAAGAAGGGAGGGATGACTGTTGTCATGAACGAAAAGAACGAGCTTATCCCTTCACGTACCGTCATGGGGTGGCGCGTGTGCATCGACTACCGAAAGTTGAATGATGCCACCCGAAAAGACCACTTCCCATTGCCCTTCATAGATCAAATGTTTGAGCATCTCGCCGGTCAACAATTCTATTGTTTTCTAGACGGATTTTTCGGGTACTTCCAAATCCCCATAGCACCGGAGGATCAGGATAAGACCACTTTCACATACCCCTATGGCACCTATGCGTACCGACGCATGCCATTCGGGTTATGTAACGCTCCAGCTACTTTTCAGCGGTGCATGGTCGCCATATTTCAGGATATGATAAAGACTTCCATGGAGGTTTTCATGGATGACTTTTCAGTATATGGTAGCTCATTTGATGATTGTTTGAAGAACTTGGAGAGGATGTTGAAGCGGTGCGTAGAGACGAAGCTTATGCTAAACTGGGAGAAGTGTCACTTTATGGTGACGGAAGGTATAGTGTTAGGGCATAAGATTTCTAGAGAGGGTATTGAGGTAGATCGTGCGAAAATAGATACCATTAGTAGGTTACCTCCGCCCACGAGTGTGAAGTCGATTAGGAGTTTTCTAGGGCATGTGGGTTTCTATAGACGCTTTATTAGGGATTTCTCAAAAATTACTCGCCCCATGACCCGTTTGCTAGAGAAGGATGTTCCATTCGTCTTTGACAAGGAGTGTCTTAAAGCCTTCAACTTTTTGAAGGAACAGCTTCTGAGTGCACCTATTCTTATCTCGCCCGACTGGAGCTTACCGTTTGAGCTCATGTGCGATGCGAGTGACTACGCCGTTGGAGCGGTACTAGGACAAAGAAAGGACAAGCACTTCCACCCCATATACTATGCGAGCAAAACGCTCAATGATGCTCAAGAAAACTACACTACCACGGAGAAAGAGCTTTTAGCCGTAGTTTTCGCTTTTGATAAATTCCGCTCGTACCTCGTGTTATCCAAAACGATAGTATTCACCGATCACTCCGCGTTACGTTTTCTTTTTCAAAAGAAAGATGCTAAACTCCGACTCATTCGGTGGATTCTTTTGCTTATTGAATTTGATATTGAGATTAGGGACAAGAGAGGGGCCGAAAATGTGGCAGCCAATCATTTATCGCGGCTAGAGGATCCCAAGAGGGAAGAGATTCGTGAGGAGGAGATTGGAGACACGTTCCCTCACGAGTCTATAGAGTTTGTTGAAGCTGAGAAAGAGGGATTACCATGGTTTTGCGACTTAGCGAATTATCTCTCTAGTGGCAATGTTGTGAGAGGGATGTCCACACAACAAAGGAAGCGATTCATTAGTGAATCAAGAAAGTATGTTTGGGACGATCCTTTTCTCTTTAGGATAGGAGGAGATAGAATACTTAGACGTTGTGTGTCGAGAGAGGAAGGGTGGAGCATTATTAAACATGTGCATGAGGGCCTCACGGGAGGACATCATGGTGCACACACCACCGCCCAAAAGGTATTCGATTGTGGTTTCTATTGGCCTACCGTACTTAGAGATGCCGTTGAGTTCGTGAAGATGTGTGATGCATATCAATGAACCGGCAATATTTCCGCCAAAGATGAGATGCCTCAAAACCCCATCCAAGTTGTGGAGGTTTTTGACGTTTGGGGCATCGATTTCATGGGACCTTTCCCAAACTCCAAAGGAAACCGTTATATACTCGTGGCGATTGACTACGTGTCTAAATGGGTTGAGGCTCAAGCTCTTCCCACAAACGAAGCCCGAGTAGTATTGAAATTCCTTAAAAAGCTATTTTCCCGATTCGGGACTCCTAAAGCCTTAATTAGTGACCGTGGCACTCACTTTTGCAACGCGTTGATGGAGAAATTGCTTGCATGCTACAGAGTCACTCATCGTTTATCTTCCGCGTATCATCCACAAAAACGTGGACAAGTGGAGAATGCGAATCACGGCATTAAACAAATCTTAGAGAAAACAGTTGGTAAAAATAGGAAAGATTGGTCCGACAAGCTAGACGATGCACTGTGGGCGTTTAGAATCACCTACAAGACGCCTTTAGGAACTACACCATTTATGATCGTCTATGGAAAAACTTGTCACCTTCCCGTAGAGTTGGAGCATAGAGCTCTTTGGGCATTGAAAATCGTGAATCTTGATATGTCCGAAGCCGCTAGGAAGCGGTTTTTTCAAATCCATGAGCTAGAGGAGCTTAGGGATGTGGCGTTTGCTCGATCGTTGGGAATTAAAGAGAAAACGAAAGTTCTACATGATAAGAAGCTACGGAAAGTCAAGGAGTTTAGCAAGGGGGATAAAGTGCTTCTTTACAACTCAAGGTTGAAGCTTTTTACGTGTAAGTTGAAATCAAAGTGGTCGGGACCTTATATGGTTCACTACGTGTTTCCGCATGGAGCGGTGGAGATCATGGATGAGACGGGTGGCCGTAGTTGGAAGGTGAACGACCATCGTTTAAAGCACTACATTGGAGGAGCAATAAACAAGAACGAGATGAAGGAAACTCGTCTCGAAATCCCACCTAAAGCCGCCAATTAGTGTTTTTGGGTGACAACCCGAGTGTATATTTTGTATCGTTTGTATCTTCATTTATTTTTCGTAATTTTTAGTAGCTAATGGTCGTTTTTGTTAGTTTTTCGGGTCCTAGTTTGTGTCTTGAGTCGTTTGAAGGAGTGCATCACCGAGGATTTGCAGGAATTTACGAGAGAAATAAGGTTCGAAGTAAGTTTTAAGTGTTAGAAAAATTTTTGGTTGGTTTTTGGATGGTTTGGGAAAAACTCAAGATTTTTCTAAGGCATTGGACTAAAATTTTAGTAAACCTTCTGTTGAAAACGCCCACTGGCGGGCCGCCACCCAGTAGACAAACCTCTCACCACCGCCAGGGCGTAACCAGGGTTACGTACGTGTTTTCTCTACGTTTTAGCGGGTCGCCACCCATCAAACAATGTTCTTGCGGGCCGCCAGGACGTAAGGGACTTTTCCGGATCTTCTTCCCTCGGTGGCGCCTCGCCACCCACCACCTTACCTTCTTGCGGGCCGCCAGACAACATATCTGAAGCCCATTAACTTTTAAACCCCAAAAGTTGCATCCTCACCTAACCGTTTCTTCTCCTTTTCACCGCCGATACCCCTTTAGACCTCCATTCATCACCGTAACCCCTCATAACTTCTCACCATTCCATACCTCACCTGTTACACATCCCATTTATCACCTACCACTCCTCATCGATACACCACCATTAACATCAAACAATCTTTCACCATAAAATCGGTTTCTATTGTGGAGTCCAAGCACAACCCGAAAATCTTTCAATCTCTTCTTATTTCTCTCAAATCCAAGGTATGTCTCCTGTAAATTTTGTATTTTGAGTATTATATTTTAGTTTTTTTAGTAAGTGATACTCTTACGGTTAGGTTTTTGTCGAGTCTAGTGTTTCAGTTCATGTAGAGGATGTATGAGGTTGCGGGTTGGATGCGGTTTGGGTATTTCCGTGGAATATCAGTTGCGGGTTGGATGCGGTTTGGGTGTAGATTACAATGTTCAGCATATCTTGGGTTAGGGTGTGCTAACATTGAGTGTGGGGATTCGTTTGGGTGAATTTTTGATACAAAAATCCGATTTATTCACTGTTTTGACCCGTTTCGCTAATGCAATATACAAGTTTTTCAACTTTACATCGGTTTACACTCAATGTTGGTTTGGATTGCGGTTTGGTTTCGAGATGTTGATGATTGTCGGGTCGGATTTGAACTTGATTTGCTGAATTTTGATTGGTTTGTAGTATATTGATGCGTATGATTCCAAACTTGCATTTTTGAATCGAAACTTTTGCAAAGAATGAAACCTCCTTTAACTAGGCAGAATTGTTCAATGCTAAAATTTGTTTTAAACCACTACATGACTGATTTTAACCAAGTTTGGAAGTCGATGTCGGTTTGGTAGGCACTTGGGTTTACTTGAGGACAAGTAAAGTGCCGGGAGGAGGTATAGTTTGTAATTTGTGTATTTTGCGTCTACGTTAGATCGAGTCTAGTTTAATGTTTATTTTAGGGTCTTTGGTGTCGTTTTAATTGTTTTTGAGTCGTCTTAGTGTCTTATTGCGTCTTTTGCTCACTTGATTTGTGATACCACTCGCCCGTACTCAATCTCCATTCGGGCGAGGTTCGGTTTATGCTTAAAAAGGGATTTGCAAAACGTCGCTCTAACATCACTTTGTTTTTAAACTATGGTCGCGAACGTAATGCTATACGGCCGTTGTTTTTTTATATATTATAAAAAAATCAAAAATACAAAAAAAAACGAAAAAAATTCTAAAATACCAAAAATAGTTTGTGACTAATATTCTACATTGCTTTGTTTTGTCATTCTTGAATTGTTTTGCAGAATGTCAGGTGCAGGATCATCCAGTCGGCCCAGCAGGAAACGAGGCCGAGACACTCGCTAAGGAAGGGGCCCAGTGATTAGGGAGCCCGAACCGATTCAGGAGGTTCAACCGGAACCAGTACAACAAGAGGAACAGTCAGAATATGAATATAGTAGGGTTGTTGAGTATACGAGGCCGGGACGTCCTCATGGTCCACGTCAAAGGATTTTAGATAGCCCTCTTTTGCAGTTTGAGATAAATTTGGAGGAGTCACGGAGGTTAGGTACTTTGTTTACGGCAGAGCTGCTGCCGTATAGGAGGATTGATTGGGAGGTGTTGGATCGTTTAGGGGCATGGGCCCGGGTGGAACAGTTGTTAGGATTAAAAGTTCAGGAGAGTTTTGGATTGTTATGCTAGACAGTACAAGGAAATCACGTTGGAATTTCACTCCACTTTCGAGTATAAGCAAGGGAGTTTCAATGAAAAAGATGCTATATTCTTTGCCTTGGGTAGGAAATCTTATGAGATGACAGTCCCTGAGTTTGCAGTGGCAACTCAGTTCTATACGAAAGAGGAGGTTAGGGCTCCCGAGTTTATCACTAGTCTGCAGGGAGTGTTTAAGATGCAGCGTGGGTTTTGTGTTCTGGCGAGTGAGTTAGCGAGATTTTGGAGCACCATATCGAGGGTGCCATACTCTTTAGGGGCAGTTGCTAGTGATATTACTGATCCAGTTCTTCGTTATATCCACAAAATTCTAGCAGCGTCTTTGGTTGGTAGAGGAGAGGGAGAAAACAAGGTTAATCAAGTGAGTTTATTCTGTCTGATGTGTATGGTAGAGCAGATGCCTGCCAATTTAGCTACTGTGTTTGCTTTGTCTATGAAGAGGTTATGGAGGGGTGGTGCTGGAGCCCGTATTTACTGTGGGCCATTGATTACTTGGTTGGCCGAGAGTTTAGGTGTGTTTGAGAGTTACCCGGCTGATAGGATGAAGAAGGGCCCTGACCCTTGCTTTATGAGTGTTAGGGATTTGCAGTCTGCTGGGATTATAGCTCGTACTGATCCGATTACTTGGGAGCCGATACGAGAGGGTCCACAGGTTCAGCCTCCGCCTGGTTCAGGTGCTGTGGAGGCTATGCAGGGTGCGGTTCCTACCCGTTATCAGAGGCCTCGTATTCCCCGTATTCGTCAGGATATTCTTGCTAGGCAGTACCCGTTAGCGCAGCCACGACCCGATCCACTTACCTTGGATTCGTTATATGATTCTATGTAGGCGGGTTTCGGTGACTTGCGTATATATGTTGATGATTAGATCAGTGGGCTTAGGCAGGAGGTGTTGGCAGAGGTTGTGGCAAGTCAGAGGCGATTGGAGGAGGGTATGCGAGTCATTATGCAGAGTCTTCATTCGCAGCCACCATCTTTTTGGCAGCAGTCTGAGGCAGGGCCCAGTGGTACATAGGCGGGTGATGAGGAGTAGAGCGAGGATGCAGCGAGCCTGACAGCTTATATCTTTTGTTTATTTTTATCTTTATGCTGTTTTGATCCTCGTTTGTTGGTTTTGTACTTAAATACGTTAAACTGGTTGGTTGGGATTTTAGGGATGGTTGACGTTTGGTTGTTGGATGTTTGCACTAACACTTAGTATCTTATATTATCTTTTGCTAGTGTTTGGTGTTTGCTTGATTAGGTTGGTTGTAGTAGCCGCTTTCGTTCGCGTGTCCGAGGTTAGGAGTTGTTTGCTGATCGCGTTTCGAATTGGAGGGCTTATGTGGAAACGACTGGCACTTTGACAGTCTCACATACTCAGCTAAGTCGTTTCCCTTTTTGTTGTTGTATATTTTTATTTATTTCATTTGCAGTTTTTATTTTTAGGTAGTTGTTGAGTCGTATTTTCGTTCTTGCATTAGGGACAATGCAATCTCTAAGTGTGGGGATGGGATACATGTAAATAATCGAGTCTTAATCATGAAAAACACAAAAAAAATTCAAAAAATCAAAAATTCAAAAAAACATAAAAAATAGAAAATTTTAAAAATCCAAAAAAAATTGAAAAATCAGAAAAATGTCTTTCGAATAAAAAAAAAGTTTGCAAATTAAAATGGAAAATGATAGAAAAGGTGAATTTTTGCTCGGGGTCGAATAATAATAATATGAGATTATAATAAATCGAGCTTGCGTCTAGTTAGGGATATGTGGATATGCCCGGGTTTGGTTTTAAGTCCCTTTGAGCTAATATACCTTAATTGTCGGTCTGCTAGTGGGTTTTCGCCTGGGAAATATGGGAAATCAAAACTGTCGATAATAGTATAAGGGGCACCGTTATAAGTTAAAACTGTTAGAGTTTGTGATCATGCAAAAATAGAAATAGAAAAAAATGAGCTAGAAACTGAATGAAAGTAGTGCATTCCTATGTAGTCTGGGTTGGGGATAGTGACTCTACAACCGGATTACCGCTAGGGTGTGTGAAATCGACCTTGCAAAGAAAAGAAAAAAGTACCGAAGCCTAAGTAATCCGAGTTGGGGATAGCGACTCTACAGCCAGATTGCCTCTTGGTTAGGGAAAGCAATGTCTACGCTCATTAGCATGAAAAAAAAAGAAAGAAAAGCAATGAAAAAATATAGAAAAAGAAAAAAACCTGATTGTAAACTCTCTTGGTTTTGATATAAGACGGTTGGGAATTGGTCCAGTGATCGTTCCTTTAGTCCTATAAGCTTGAGGCGGGAGTAGGTGGACTGTAGATTCTAGCGTGAGGCCCTAGGTAGATTGACCGCACTTAAATTAAAATCACATGATAAGGGCTTAGGACCGGACATGGGTTTAAGGGGACAAGTATATTCGCAATCGCGGCTAACGCAAGTTTTGGTTTTTACAAGATAAAAATAATTTTCGACCCAAGTGATTATTCGTCTCTGATTCCGTTGCATAATTCTTTTTCGAGGACGAAAAAAGAGTAAGTGTGGGGATGTTTGATGTATTGCAAAATACGTCTTTATTCGTGTACAGTTTTTATAGTTTTCTTTATATTTAGTTTTGTTTTTTGTTAGAATATTGTTGGTGCATAATGTCTATAGCCTACGTCTAAAGTCTAGGTCATGTCGGTAGCTTGTATAAGGGTCAAAATGTAATTTTATGATATTTTGTAATAATTTCGCTTGAAATGACACATGGTCATTTCAAACGAAATTAGATATGTTAATTCCGCTTGAAATGACATGTGGTCATTTCAAGCGAAATCAGAAGCCTATAAATAGGCAGTTGTAGTTTCTCATTTGGCACGGAATTAGGTGAAGTGTAACGAAGTGTTGTCCAATTTTCACCGTGTAATCAAGTCAAAAATCAATGAGAAGCTTGTTTTAAGTATCATACTCTGTTTCTACTCATTTCTACACTGATTCTAAGTTGTTTGTTTGTTTCCGCCTCTCAAACAGTTGTGTATTGTCTCTGATTGACTCATTTGGTCGTCAATACAAGTGGTATCAGAGCTCAGGATGAGTCAATACACTTGAATCAGTGCTTGAAATTCTGTTTTTCTACACATTCTTGGACTTCTGGACAAATTCATGGACAAAATGGACTGATCTTTTGATATTGTGTGTAAAATACAGTTTTAACAACCCTTGAAAGAATCAGATCAAAATTCAGTTTAAAAGTGACAAAAATGGGCCAAACAGTTAATTCTGTTTGAACGAGCCTCTGATTTCGTTTGAAAAGTTGAGGCAATTTCACACGAAATTACTGATTTCGTTTGAAAGACACCTGATTTCGTTTGAAAAGTTGAGGTAATTTCACACGAAATTACTAATTTCGTTTGAGTTACATCTGATTCCGTTTGAAAAAGTAATTCCGTTTGAAATGGCACTTGATTTCGCTTGAAAGTGCTATTTTGTTTGGGAAGTTGATTCCGTTTAAGAAGTAATTCCGTTTGAAAAACTAATTTCGTTTGAAAAATCTGATTTCACTTGAAAGTCTGATTTCGTGTGAAAGTCCATTTCGTTCGTGGTATTTCGTTTGGAGTTCATTTCGTGTAGAAAGTGTTGTCACTTGAAAGTAACTAGATTTCAAAACTTGAAAAATTTTGTCGTAAACTGTTTTCGTAAAATGGATAATCAAGAGTGTTACAACTTCTTTGCCGGTGGGGGAATGACAGCAGCACAAACACCAGCCATTATCGTGCAAAATGTGAACATGGAAAATGAACTCGGCACAATGCAGAAACCGCCGAAGTTGATGAACATTGATGAGTATGCTGGGTGGTCGGAGAGGTTTAAGACTTGGGTGCAAGCTAACCATTTCGAATGTTGGATGAAAATCGAATCTAAATATGCTCCTCCAAAGAATGGTTCAGGTTTAGAGAAATCAATCGGAAGTTTGACTCCACAAGAACAAGAAGATTTCAAGGCAGAAAAGAAAATGATGAGCATTCTACAACAAGCCATCAAAGAGGATATCTTAGTTTTGCTACAACATCAGGGTGATTCACAGTCCGTTTGGAATTCGTTGAAAGTAAAGTTTCTTGGGAGCGTGTCTATGATCAAAAGCAAAACTGCTTTAATGAAGAAAGAGTTTGATATCTTTATAGGTATAAAGGGTGAAACAACAAAGCAATTGATTGAACGATATTGACATCTGGTTGTTGAGATGAAGAGGTTGGGCATAACCAAGACGGATGAGGAATGGGTCGATAAATTGGCGGATGCATTGCCATATGATGAATGGGGAACTTATCTGTTGGTGTTGAAGAATAATTTGGAGTATGTGGGATTCAACCTTAGCACATTCATTGAAAAGATTGAATCACACGAGCTTGAGTTGACAAAGATTAGAAAGATGAAGTCTTTAAGTGTTCAACAAGATGTCTCATTGTATTACAAAGGAAGTACTCCAGCAACATCAAATTTAAGTCCAAAAGTGCAGACAGCCTTTAGTGCAGATTCAACATCCGGAGTATCATCTGTCACATCAAGCAACAATAGTTCACCATTTGCAAGTTATGAGCCAAATCCAAAGGTTCAAAACTCACCTGATCAATCTTACACTCAAAGTTCGTCAGGATCAAACAGTCAAAGTCAAGGTCCAAGAATTATGTGCAACATAGCAGTGAACATAACGAATGCTCAAGACTTTACTGAATCATCAGCGAAGCAGCACATAACACTTCTTGCTTCGGTGCTTGAATCGTATGAAAGCTTGGTTGCAGGTAGAATTGGGAACCCCGATATGACAAAGGAAGACTATGATCATATTGATCCAGAGGAGCTGGAGTTGATCGACATCAAATGGGGAATGGCAAGCTTGGTGAGAAGAGCTCAACGTTTTATGGAAATTACTGGTCGGAACAGTCTTTCAGGACCAGATCAAAAGCTTGGGTTTGATAAATCAAAAGTCACATGTTTCAAATGTAAAGAGAAGGGACATTTCAAGCGAGAATGTCCAAACAGGGAGGTTAACAACCATCAAAATACATTCTCAAATGATTATTACAAACAAGCGATCTATCATAAGACAAGTCAACAACCATTCACCCAAAGACCTCAGATCGAAAACAAGCCGGAGAAGGCTCTCTTAGTTAATCAAGATGATGAGAAGGTTGCTGAAGGTTTTAGTTGGGATAAGTACATCCTTGGTAGTGAGGGTAGGGCAATGATGGCAGAGATTGTGGAACAACCGGAATGCGTTGTTGAGACAGAAGAAGTCAATGAAGTGACATCTGAAGAAAGTTTAGCTGATCTTGAAGAAATTGCTGCAGAAGTCTATTACTACCAGTCTGAACAGGAGATTATTGCTACTTCTTTCAAATCAATAATGCCTCCTAATATGTTTGAATATTTTGCAGGTTTCTTCAATGAGCCAACTACTGGTCTTTGTCCAAGATATGATGTTGAACCAGCTCCAGTTGAAGAGATAATAGACATTTCAGAAGAAATGAATGAAGAGAATCTAAAAGAGATTGCTGATAAAGCATTGATGGGCAAGCTAAGAGAGGTAGAAACAGAACCTGTCGAATCAAAATCTGTCGAAACTGAGTCAGTTGAAAGTGTGTCTATCGAAACGGTCAAAAAGGAGTCTGACGAGAAATCGGAAAATGAGGAGATCAAATCAGGAGACGAGTCTGAATCAGAGTCTGATGGTTTTGGTAAAACAAATATTAAAATTGATCAAGAAGAAAAGGTTACCGAAAAGGTTGATTCGATTCTTGAAATTTCATGCAAAAACTGTTCAAAATCATGCATGGATTGTCTTGAAAAAGACAAGCAATTTCAAGAATTGAAGAAATTTACTGATGAAGTAAAATTTGATCTCAGTAAGATAAAAGAAGCATATGACACTTTGGCACGATCAATCAAGATGATTAAAACAGAAAGTTTTCAAAATGATAAAGTCACAAAATTGCTAAAATCTACTGTCATGGATAAACAAATGGAAATTAACATCCATCTAGACACAATTGCTTCTTTAAAAAGAGAACTTGAGTTAATGAGAATTGAAACTGAGAGAATTGATAAGAAACTGATGAGTTATGATGTTTCATCATATGTTATTGTTCAAATTGTTCCGAAACAACCTGATGTGAAATCTGTCTTCAAAAGTGTTCCACCCCCAATGTGGAATCATTACACTCAAAAGTATCCAGATGGGGTGGAATCTGCATTGAATCTCAAATTGAGAACCATTGAGAATGAATTGCCTGAGAGCATTGATGTTACATTTTCTCCGTCCGACACTGATAATGAGTCACAGGTGATCAAAACAGTTGTTGACCAAGTGTTAGATGAAGAAAGTGATAACCCAGAGTTTGATACTGTGAAAACTCATTTTGAAAACTCCATTTCTGATTCTGAAGAAGATGGCAACTTCTTAGACAAGTTTATACCAAAATCAGAAAAGGTTGTGAATGATGATTCGATCATTTTGGTTTACACAATGACCGGAACTGACAAACTCTATTCTGATTTTGAGTATCCCATTCAAAATGCCAGATTGGAAAATGTTGAGAAAGTGTTTAAACTTGTTGAGATTGATATTTCTGAAGTTAACAATAACGAGTTTCTTTCAAAACCTAAAAAGTCTTTTGTGAAACAACCAACCAACCCGGGAAAGAAAGAATGGGTGGGTAATCATGATCAGAACAAAAGACATGGTAACAACTTTAAAAGGAAGGGTGTCGGTTTTGAAAAGAAGATGGCTAAGAATGTCAAGCCAAAAGAAAAGATGAGTGATGTTTTTGTTGCGGGTCCTAGTGTTGATGCTGGAAAGGATTATATCTTCAGTCTAAAAGCCATTGATGAATTCAATGCAGCGAAAAAGTTGAAAGAAGAGACTAACAAATCAACTTTTGTTGAGTATGACAAAAGAGTTTGTTACCGCTGCAATGAGATTGGTCATATGGCGAAACAATGTACCAAAAAGATTGAAAAACCCATTTCAAGAAACCATTTTTGCAAAAGCCGAAACAAAAAGTTTCAACTGATGAAAAGGGCAAAACACCTATGATTTCCCCTGTTCGAATTTTGAAAAGAGGTGAATCTTTGAAGTCCGAAGAAAAACCGAAATCAACATTTGAGATTGGTGAATCTTCGAAAACTCAAAATATTTCAAAGATTTATCCAAAGACAAAAAATTTTGAAAACCAATCATGGGTGGCAAAATCAAAACAATCAGTTAAAGAGAAGAAGATGGAAAATGAGTTAAAATCTGAACCAAAAGTGTGTGCAAATGACGTTAAGAAACTGGAATTTGAACTAGACAAGTTACTTGAAGAATTTCCTCCAATTAAAGAGAAAAATTTAAAACCAAAAGCTGAACCTGTTGTTCCAAACGTCATCTTTAACATTCCGAAAGTTGATGTGTCATGTGATCGAGTGTTTGGTAGTGTTCCAAAGGTAAAGAAATCATGGGCTTCATTGTTTGAATGAATTTCTGTGATGTATGCAGGGGCTGCCGAGGTCGATAATTTCAAAATGGATCATGGACAGTGGAGCTTCAAGACATATGACAGGAATGCTGGCTCTACTCTACGACGTTAAATCAATCAATGGTGGTTATGTTGGATTTGCAGGAAATCAGGGTGGCAGGATAGTTGGTGAAGGAACTCTAACAAATGGAGTTGTGTCGTTTGAAAAAGTGAACTATATCATCGAACTTGAAAACAATCTGTTGAGCATCTCACAGATCTGTGACAAGTCTTTTACAGTACACTTCACTAAAAATGAATGTTTAATCATAAAACCTGGTTTTAAAATTCCTGAGGACATGGTGTTGATGCGAGCTCCACGAGAAAATGATTTGTATGTTCTTGATATGAGTGTCGCAACAACAACAGATCATCATAAACAATGTTTTGTGACAAAAACGAAAGCGACTGAAAAAGAGTCAAGAATGTGGCATCGAAAGATGGGTCATATTCATGTCAGAAAAATGAATTTTCTTGTGCATAATGATCTTGTGGAAGGTGTAAATTTGGAAATTTTTCATTTAAATGATGATTGTGTAGAGTGCAAGAAAGGAAAACAAACGAAGAAGACACATCCACAGAAGTTGCTGAATTCAATCAGAGTACCGCTCGAGAGGCTCCACATGGATCTTTTCGGACCAGTTAATGTAAAGAGCTTAAGCGGAGAATTATACTGTCTTGTGGTCACTGACGACTACACAAGGTTTTCATGGGTGATGTGTATTGAAAGTAAAGACCAAACGTTTGAGTCATTGATGGCACTGTTAAAGAAGATGGAGATGCTGTACAAATTGCCGATCAGAAGAATAAGAAGCGATAATGGAACGGATTTTAAAAACAATCGCATGCTCGATTTTTGTAATGAAAAAGGAATTCTTCATGAATTTAGTGCACCATACACTCCACAACAAAATGGTGTAGCTGAAGGAAAGAATCGCACCTTGATTGAAACAGCTCGAACGATGCTCGCCTATTCCAAGTTGCCAATATTTTTCTGGAGTGAAGCAGTTGCAGCAGCGTGTTATACTTTGAATCGCGTTCTCACCGTGAAGAAATACAAGAAAACGTGTTTTGAACTTCTTCATCGTTACAAACCAAATTTGAAATTTTTAGAACCGTTTGGATCGCCTTGTACTTTCATTGATCCAGATGGTAAGTTTGGTGCTAAAAGTAATGACGGTTTCTTTGTAGGTTATGCGAGTCCGCTGAAGAGGGTGTTTGTTCCGTGCCTGGGAAAGATAACACAAGTTCAGCATGTTGATTGTTAGAAGCATACTGCTCCACCACAACTTCCCGAACAAAGATTCCTGTTCGATTACGAAAAACTCTGGGAGTCTTTCCAACTGCCAACTGAGCCTAGTGAAGAGGAACTAGCTTACTTATACCAACATCAACAATCTATGTCACAAGATCAGGTGCCAAGACCGTTGGTAGTTTCTCAGCCTGATGTGGGTACAAGCAATCCTACAAATGGTACAAACGATCACGAGGCCGGTCCAAGTTGAACTGCTCACGAACCACCAGAGGAACCAGCTCCAACATTTGATAATTCTGATGACTCAAAATCGGAAGACGGTCCGACTTTTGACGAGGAACCAAATGTTGCAACGACAGAAGCTGAGGATCACACCAGTGATCAAGATATTACGAACTTGCAATCGGAAGTGAGCGTGCCTGACACTGCTATGCCAAGAACTCTGTCTTATCATCCTTCAGAACAGATAATCGGCGATCTTCAGAGCGGAGTAAAAATGCGGGATCAGATCAACAGAGCTCTTACATGTTTTTATACATCTGTTGCTCCTTTACAGGAAGAGTTTTCACTTAAATGTTTCATCTCGCAGGTTGAACCCAAGACGTATAAAGAAGCTTTAACTGAAGAAAGCTGGGTTAATGCTATGCAGGAAAAGCTGCAGCAGTTTGAAAAGCTGGGTGTATGGAGATTGGTGGATCTTCCTGAAAATCAAAAGTTGATTAAAACAAAGTGGGTATTCAAATGTGTAGGACCGGTTTTCACTCCCGAATGATTGCGTAACAACACGTTCGACGTGCGGAATCCGTGAACGTGCGTGACCGAACACACGAGACGTAATTATAACTGTGATTCTATTGATGAATATGATAACGTACAGCACCTGAATCACGTGGAGAACTTTCTCTCTCTAGAACTAGATCTCTCAAAGCTCCAAAATGCCAAAAGTCTCCAAAAGTTCTAAACCTAACACCTTAGGTTCCTATTTATAGGCCAAGGATATAAGGAGGTTCTCCTTATTTACAATAATGCCACCTTGCCTTTCTAAACTAGATATTACAATAAAAGCCTAGAAATAAACTATTTCTGCTACGATCTTGAGATGACGGAGGCGATAGACATACTGCACTAACAGACTCCCCCTTGGATATTGCCGCAGTCAATCTCAAACATTTAGTCAAACTCGTAGCGTCTGATCTTTCTCTCTCTAGCTTGAACAGAATCCCCGTGGATCTGTCTTCAGCTTCAGCTTCTTCCTTTCGGTAGACTCTTCAGGCTCCCCCTTTCGACAAGCTTCCGTGCTTTGGGATCGACACCTGGCTTTCCGGTTACAAGCTCCTCTGGGATAGTTACGTGGCTCCTTGAATGCACGCTCCCCCTTGCGTTGAGCTCGTCTTCAGACTCCCCCTTAGACTCTGCTATCGGGATCGTAGTCTGGAATACCATCTGCAAATCTCATACATTCATAAGTAAAAACATTTTAAAACTCCAGGAATGATGACCTGGCTCTCTCAACATATACTAAAATATTTTTACAATGAAAGCATTTTCAGTTGTCCAGGAACCGTAACCTGGCACTTTTAAACTTTCTAAATCAAGATCCTGACTCAAAAATATAATAATATGAATATATCTAGGATTAACTTGATTGTCTCCCCCTATCAACAAACTTCAAAGATTTGGCAATTTTTAGAAATCCAACATCAAAAACTGGCTCTTTTACAGATTTTTAACAATATGAGCATCCAAATCCTTCACGGTTAAACATCCAAGTCCAAACTAATGACCTTGGAGATATCACAAACTGTTTTTGATTTTTGTTAAAAATTAAAGTTTCAAATTAATGAACTTGTTTTATTTTTAGAAACACAATTAGCTTACTTAGATTTTGACACTCAGACATCGGTTGTCGAAAATAAAGCAGAAATCAAAATATTTTTGAATTTTTCTGAAACATAAAGCAGTTAAGAAATATTTACAAACATATTTACAGATAATATTTTTGTTTGAGTTTGCGTTAGAGGATCATATCAGTCTTTGACAAGTCACAAGTACCGTTGAGCTTAGTTACACAATAAGAATTAAACAATTCACTTAGATTGTCGATATACTGATCCACTTAAATTTTCACACAAATTTCAAGTAATTCAGGATACGAATTAGGTGTTTTAAGAACTTAAACTCATTCATGTGTCCCACCTCTTGAATATACTCCCGTATCCAGATCCCAATATTCAGTCTTACATGTGAGTATACCACATATGATATCTGTAAGGGGTTAAATTGCGAGGGCCGTGAGAGCTCAGGTCGATACTTCCGTATACGCAGAGAGATGACGGCTTTGACTTTTCGGTGTATCCCCTTTAGAGGATCTTTTGTTTTAACAGCACTGATTATCAATTTTATTGTTTAATCAAGTTGCTGAGGGCGATGCTATGTTTCAAGCATTTGCGAAAAGTATTATTCGGGGACTAGGTCAGAACTTCCATTCAGCAGAAGTCCCGGAATAATACCCCAGATATCACTGAGTATAAAGACCTAGTATCTCAGAAAGAGGGACCTTTCAAACAAGATTTCAGGGGTTACCTATATATCCAAGTAGTGTTCCCCACGAAATAAGTAAGTTTGAATTTAGGTTTATATCCCGAAAAAGTTTACTAAATGTATAAAAACCTATCGACATATCATCAGTGAGACTGTTTAACGCTATAAAATCATTACATTTCTTTAGCATACTGTAACTGTCTACTGATGTACTATCATTTCCTCTTTTTACACAAAACTCATTTTTGAATTTTATCATGTTTTTGGCTTTTTCAAATTTTCTAATGTTTTTGGATTTTCTGACAACTTTTCTCCCCCTAAAATTCAAAAGCATTTAAAAAAAATTTGACAACCCGATACTGATAGCTTCGACTCGCCATCCATTTTCTGCTTCTCGTGTACTGAATTACAAAAAATATAACATATAGTACTAATTACCCCCATGATTTACAACCCATTGATTTTCGATAGTTTGAAAACCGTTTTTCAATCTTGTGAAAGTAATCATGTTTGTTCAGCCGTGAGGGTTTCGGCGTATTCAAGCAACAAATTTTAGAATTTTAGAATTTTAGAATTTTTGACAAAAATTAAAAACAAACATATTTTTGGTTTTTAAGTTTTTCAATTTTTAGGGTTTTTGAAATATTGTTTATTTATGTACAGAAAATGTGAAACTCCCTGTTCAACCAAACCAGGGTTCAGCAGCCTCTTCCTGTGCCAGGCTGCCCCAACTTCCATTCTCACAATCTTCGGTTTTGTTGAGCACCTGCACATTCAAACTACTTCAATTACTTGAACAATTTAGCCTAGGTCTGTTGGACCTTAGGCATTTCAACACAATAAGTTTCATTCAATGATGGAAAATCTTTGTCATCTCGTACAAAAACTTTTTCATCTTTGACTTTAACTTTTTCTTCATTCACAGAAGTCACTTGTTTCTTAACCACCCAGTTCTGTCCTTTTGAAGCATTTCTTTTGTAAAATCGTGACTCTTTTTCATTATTTTGACTTTGAACAACAACTTTTGGTTTCCAAAATTGGTTTGGTTTTGTCATATCAACTGAAATTTGCCAATTTTGTGTTGTTCTGATTCTGGGTGTGTGACAATTTTGAGTTTGTCTTGAATCAGACCTAGTCTGTTTTGGTTTCCAAGTTTGATTCGAAGCAAACTTGTCTGTGTTGAACCTCCAAGTTTGTTTTGAATCAAATCTGGTAGACTTTTGTTTCGCATTCTCAGACTTCTGTTTTTCAACATCAACAGGCTTTGGGTTTGGACACTTGCGTGCAACATGTCCAATTTGATCACATTTAAAACAAGTTTTCCTTGAAACATCTTTAGCCTGATGTTGTTGCTTTTTCTGAGCATAGAACTCTTCATTAGATTGTCGTCTAAATTGAAGTTCTTCCTCTTCTTTCAAACTTTTCCCATGAATGAAATTCATTTTTTGTTGAGAATTCGGTTTTTCATTTTGTTTCCAATTTTTATTCTTTTTATAATCCAAACCAGCCTTCATGTTTTTCTTCTTGTAACCAGGTTTGTTATAAAAAGGTTTGTGACCTTTTCCAGCAAATCTTGAAATTTCAGTTTTTTCAATCTCAACCATTTTAAAAACTTTATCAACCTTTTCTGAAATCACATTCTGAATCGGGAATACAACATCTAAGAATAATTTGTCCGATCCAATCATGGTATAAACCAATCCTTTTGAATCATCATTCAAATTTTTCTCGGATTTTGTCTGTTTAAGATAGCCATCATGAAAATTTCCCTCATTTTCATCATGTGATTCAGACTTACCCTTGGTTGACTCATCTTTCAAAACGCTTTCAACAACCTTACTTACCACCTCTGAATCATCAGCTTCATCAGATTTGGCGTAAGTCACATCGATACTTTCAGGTAATTGGTCAACTATGTTCAGACCTTTTGTCACCTTTTCCTCATCATAAAAAGTATAATTGTTTCTCAATGGTGGCGGAACCTGATGAAATTCTGAACCAATACCCTTTTTGTTCTTATCAGTATCTTTGTCATCTGGTGTGATGTTGAAAATGCATTCGAGAATGTACGAAGAGTTATGATAACTTTGAAGTTTGGTAACAACCTTTTCTTTTTCAGCCAAAACTTGTTTGAGATTAGCAATTTCATCAACACACTTGTTTAATTCAAGTTGCTTTTCTTTAAACTGTCTCTCATACATTTCTTTAGTTACCAAAGTTTCAGACAATCTTTGATCAAAACATTTGACTTGGTTCTTCAAAGTATCATAAGCTTCTTGTACTCTCTGACTCGACCACTTTAAAGAATCATACTCTTTTTGAAAATCTTGAAATTTTGTGTCTTTTTCAACACAATCAATACATTTTGCTGAACACATTTGTCTATACACATCATTATCCTTTTCAAGATCTTGACACTTCTGTGTCAGCTTTTCAACCTTTAGTTTCAAAATTTCTTCTTTGTCAATCATTTCTTTACATTTTGTTGTGAAAATATTTTCAGGTTTATCTATTTCATTATTTTTTGTTTTTATGATGTCATCTTTTTTAGTACAGGCTTTGCACATTTCTATGCAATTCCTGCACTTGTTTTCATTGTTATCAACAATCTCAACATTCGATAAGTTAGAAGATTCATTTACCTCAGTCTTTTTCAGCACCAGTTCTTCTGTCTCAGCTTTTTGATCTTCCTCTTTGTTCTGCTCTTCTTCTTCTTTCTGTTCTTCTTTAATCTTCTGCTCTTCCTCAGCAGCAAGCTTTGCAGTAATCTTCACTTCTTCAACTAGCTTTTTCAACTCTTCTTCTTTTCTCTTCTTCATTTCTACCACCTTTGGTAGACTCGCTACGCAAACTTCCTTTATCTTGCGCACCAAATCCGGCAAATATTCTTTATCAGATAACCTTCTTGTGTTGAAAGTAGCCTGTCTTGGAAGCAAATTTGTTACAGCTTCAAAATCCACCTTTGATGGGTCAACAACTGGATTACCCTGTGGATCCATGTAACATTCTAATTCGTTATTCCATCTTTTGGCTCTTTGGGCTTCTTTGAATGGTTCCCTGAATTTTTCGATTTCCCATCTCGCGTAATCATTTCTCCACCATCTGTCATGATCAACATTAGTTACAAATGCATATCCAACTGCATCTTCTTCAGGAAGAACTTGACTCCAGTCATAACCTTCATCGTCATGAATAACTGCAAGAGCTCTTGATTTTTCTTCAACCTGCTTCATTCTAGGAGGTTCAGACTTGTTCTGATGATAGATTGCTTTCTTGTAGTAGTCTTCTCTAAACGGATTAGCAGTATGATCAGCATAATCATTTCTGCACTCACGTTTAAAGTGACCTTTCTGTTTACATTTGAAGCATGTCACTTTGGATTTGTCAAAACCTAACTTGGTAGATGGTCCACCAATAGACGTTCTTCCAGTGATCTCCATAAAACGTTGTGCCCTCCTCACTGCACTAGCCATACACCACCTGATGTCGATCAATTCCATCTCCTCAGGATCTATTTGATCGTAGTCTTCCTTCGTCAGGTTGGTGTTGCCTATCTTGCCTGCCACAAGGCTCTCATACGACTCTAATACAGATGCTAAGAAGGCCATCTGTTGCTTTGCAGACTCCTCATTGAAATTTTGAGTATTCTTCAAATCTACTGCAATGTTGCATTGAAATACATTCTTTGATGCAGATTGGCTCGATTTTGTTGAAAAAGATTCACTGTGAAAACCACTGTGAGGACTTGCATTGTTCACGGAGTTTGAGCTTTCTGCAGAAAACGCTATTCTTGGAGACCCAGCTTGTGGTAGATTTCCTTGGTAGTACAGTTCCACATTCTGCTGATGAGCTGGATTGTTAACTTTAGATCTCTTTATCTCCAACTCATGGCTTTCAAGCCTTTCAATCAGCAAATCCACTGTTAAATCTTCAGACTTGATTGTGTTTTTCAACATTAAGGCAAAGTATTGCCACTCTTGGTCCTTCGGCAATGCATCAAACAATTTATCAACCAGCTCCTCTTGAGTGTATGTGATTTTGTGTCTTGCCAGCTCCATCTTCAGATGCCCAAATCTCTCAATCATTTTACAAACAGATTCATTTTTCATACAATCAAATAAATCAAATTCTTTACGTAACAGTTTCTTTTTTGTTTTTCACAATCTCAGATGTACCTACACATTTTCTCTCTAACGCTTCCCACAAACTCTTCGATGTTTTCTCATGTTCAAGTAACGAAATAATGTCTTCTCTCACTGATTGTTTTATCAATGTAGTCATTTTATATTCAGCCACAACATTTTTTATATCTATTTCTGTGAACTCTTTTTCCTCTACTAACTCTCCTCCTTCTTTCACTGGTTCTGTATATCCATTTTTCAATTTTAACCAGCTTTTAGGAGCGAAAGCTTTTACCCAACCCTCAAATCGATTTTTCCACCAGTTATAATCTTCAATCTTCATTAGCTTTGGTGGTTTCTGTTGACTTCCATACATATTCTCATATTTCAAATTCTCTTAAATCTCTTTTGAATATTCTCTTATTTCAGATCTTCTTTCGGATGATTCTGAAGTAAAGGCATTGTAGAACGTGTTGTAAAATTCTTCACCGCTGCTCGACATCTTCAAATTTTGTCTTGAATTTGCACTTTGTATATCTTCAATCACGCTGTCCGTTCGGGGGAGATTGTATCTGTTCGGGTGAGATATCTATCCGTTCGGGTGAGATTGTATCTTGAATCGAGTGATTGTCCGCTCGGGTAGAATTGCTGCACGACCGGTTGGAGATCCGATTCGTTGTCACACCTGAGTCACAAACAAATGAAATGATTAGGATCGGGTGGCACAATGACTATTCAACAAATGGAATCTATGCAAGCTCAGATTTCAACAATTAAAGTGGCCAACATGTTTGATAATCATCAATTTTTATTGGACCTTATTAACATGCTCCTTTATTGTGATAATATCAAAACTATGGCAGACATTCACATGCAATCTTATCATTCAAATCACATGACACTATTCTTAATAAGAACAATACATGTTGACACTTGTAACGAATTTCACAATCTCGACAAAGTTGAACGAATCACGTGACACGGTTCTTAATGAATCGCATGCATATCGACAAAATTGACTGACAAAGATAAAAATGTTGACTAAAGTGACTAGTTCAGGCTAGATGTTGTGACACGTATTGTTATCCGTTCGGAAAAGTGTCCGTGCGGATAGGTCAACTAATAGTCAAAGTCTTTAATGAATATGAAATGCAAAGTGGGGAGCTGAAACGAACAGCTGTCCGTGCGGACAACAGTCAACACGTCAACAATAATGAATGATTGTAAAATGAGGTGCTATGGTTCGGATTACTGTCCGCACGGGTGGCAGTCAAAGTCAACCATTTAAATGTAATGCAATGGAAAGATTGGTTGTCCGGATGAAGATCCGTGCGGATAGTGGTAATCCGTCCGGATGAAGATCCGTGCGGATAGTGGTGATCCGTCCGGATGGTGACGAACAGTTCAGCAAACTCGACCACAAAAACTCAGATTTCTCTCAAACGGCATGGAATTTTGACCTGAAAATTTGTAGGGTTATAGATCAGATAATTTCGCATAACATATCAAAAATTAGCGAATTTGGACCGTAAAAACCCTGTCAATTTTGCAAAATTCAGAGAAAAACGTGAAGAACATGAGAATTAAGAGAAATTTGACAAATCTGGATGATTTTGGCTCTGAATCTGATCAAATCTTGAACGATTCTGTGTGTTTGATCTTCGCAACCGAGCTCCTGCTCTGATACCACTTGTAGGACCGGTTTTACTCCCGAACGATTGCGTAACAACACGTTCGACGTGCGGAATCCGTGAACGTTCGTGACCGAACACACGAGACGTAATTATAACTGTGATTCTATAGATTGATATGAAACCGTACAAAGAACCGTGAATCACCTTTTGCCTTTCTCTAGATATTACAATATAAGGCTAGATTTAAAATGTTTCAGCTACGATCTTGAGATGACGGAGGCGATAGACATACTGCGCTAACAAAATGTAAAAGAGATGATAGAGGAGTCATTGTTCGAAACAAAGCACGATTGGTAGTACAGGGATTCAGTCAGCAAGAAGGCATTGACTTTAAGAGGTGTATGCGCCTGTTGCTAGACTTGAGGCAATTAGGATCTTCCTGGCGTTCGCGTCTTGGAAAGGATTCAAAGTCTACCAATTAGATGTGAAATCTGCATTCCTATATGGCAAAATCAAAGAAGAAGTGTATGTTGGACAACCGCCGGGTTTCACTGATCCACTACACAAAAACAAAGTCTATCTTCTGGATAAAGCGCTTTACGGACTTCACCAGGCCCCGAGAGCCTGGTATGAGACGCTTTCCTAACATCTGCTGGCCAACGGGTTCTCCAGAGGGACGGTTGATAGCACTCTGTTTACAAAAGAGGCTGCAGGACATCTTTTAATCATGCCGATCTATGTTGACGATATCATATTTGGTTCGACAAATGACGATTTGTGTAAAGATTTTGAGAAAGTGATGAAAACAAAATTTGAGATGAGTTCGATGGGGGAGATGAGTTCGATGGGGGAGATAAAGTTCTTCCTAGGGTTGCAGGTGGAGCAAATGCCCGAGGGAATTTTTATTCATCAAACTAAATATGTGAACGATGTTCTGGAGAAGTTTAACATGTCTGAATCTACTCCAACATCAACCCCCTAGCTCAGAATCATGGGATTTGCCCAGACGAGAGTGGAGAAAAAGTGGACGAGACTTATTACCGGTCGATAATTGGATCTTTGATGTATCTTACTGCTTCTCGCCCAGACATCATGTATCCGACGTGTTTATGCGCCCGATATCAGTCCAGCCCACGCCAGTCACACTTGACGATCGTGAAACACATTTTACAGTATTTGAAAGGCTGCCCAAGCACCGGCTTGTGGTATCCTAAGTCTGGCTATTTCTCTCTCACAGGTTTTGCTGATTCGGATTTTGGTAGCTGTAAGCAAAATGCTAAGTCCACCACTGCAGGATGCCAGTTCTTCGGAACTCGACTTGTCACCTGGCAGTGCAAGAAACAAACCTCAGTAGCACTCTCTACTTGCGAGGCTGAATACGTTTCGGCCTCGAGCTATTGCTCTTAGATCCTTTGGATCCAACAGCAGATGCGAGACTTTGGTTTGCAGTTCTTGGACACACCTATACTTGTGGACAATGAAGCAGCTATTAACATAACGAAAAACCCGGTTCACCATTCTAAAACAAAACATATAGAAATTCGTCATCATTTCATTCGTGATTGTCACGAGAAGAAATTGATTCGAATCGAACATATACACACCGATGAACAGAAAGCTGATTTTTACACCAAATCGTTTGATAAAAAGAGATTTAACTATCTTTTGAAATTAAATGGGATGAAAAATTTGTTTTCTGGGAGGGTTGTTGAATGTGAAGCCGAGGAGGACGGCGATCTGATGTGATCCACGTTGTGTTGTCAAAGTTTTTGTACAGTTTATTTTCTGCTTTTGATAAAAACAAAAACACAAAAATATGTCTTTGTTTTTAGGGGGAGAAAGTTTGCAGAAAATCCAAAAACATGATAAAATTTCAAAATCCAAAAACATAAAAAAAAGTAAAAATGAGTTTGTGTAAAAAGGGGAAATGATAGTATATCAGCTAGACAGATGCAGTACGCTAAAGATATGTAAAGTTTATTTGTGTTAAGCAGTCTTGTAGATGATATGCTGATAGGTTTTTATACATTTAGTAGGTTTGTTCGGGATATAAACATAAAATCCTTACTTGCTTTTATGTGGGGAACATCTCTCGGATATATGGGTAACCCCCGAAATCTTGTTTGAAAGGTCCCTCTTTCTGAGATACTAGGTCTTTATGCTTAGTGATATCTGGGGTATTATCCCGGGACTTCTGATTTTGCGGAAGCAATGGCCTAGTCCCCGGAGAATACTTTACTTTGCTTGAAATAATAGCCCCCCCCCCCTCAGCATAAAAAATGATGAAACATTGCAAAATGCTAATCATGTGCTGTTGAAGAAAAGATTCTCTAAAGGGAACCCACCAAAAGTCGAAGCCGTCATCTCTCTGATTTTGTGGAAGCAACAGGCTGAGCTCTCACGGCCCTCGCATTTAACCCCTTACAGATATCATATAGGTATACTCACATGTAAGACTGAATATTGGGATCTGGATACGGGAGTATATTCTGAGGTGGTACACACGTAAAAGTCAAGAACTTAAAACACTAAAATCGTATCCTGAATAGATTGAACTTTGTGTGAAAATTTAAGAGGATCAGTATATCGGCAATCAATGCAAACTGTTTAATACTTAAAATGTAATCAAAGCTTAATGGTGCTCGTATCTTGTCGGAAGCTGATATGATCCCCTAACACACTCACAAAAATATTGTGTGTACAGTTTTTTGTTTATCATATTCAAAATCCAAAAAGATTTGCTTTTCATCTTATTTTCGACAACGAACGTTGGGGATCAGAGGATCAAAGTCTTATGTGCTGAACAAGTCTGCATCATTAGGGTTGGGTAAGCAGTTGATTGAAAAAGTGATTGGTAATTGCTTGAAAGTTCAAAAGTTCATTAACTTGAACTTTAAATTATTTCAGAAAATCAGCATCTTCATAAACTGGTCAGCCAAGGTCATTAACTTGGACTTGGCAGGCTAAACAGTTGACCAGGGTCATTAACTTGGACTTGGTTAACTGGGTGTGTCGGTAAAATATCAAAAAGTTAAAAAAATTGAAAAACCAATAAGTGATTTTGCTTGAAAACATTAATTTCGCTTGAAATGGTAATTCCGCTTGAACCAGTAATTTCGCTTGAACATGTCTCTATGCCTATTTCACGCGAAATTAGGCTGTCTATTAATAGGGATATGATTTCGCTTGAATGGATCACTTCTGTTATTTCGCTTCAAAGGTTCTGACAAGGCGATTTCAAACGAAATCACAAAATCATCGATATCTAGCCGTTATACTGCCAAATTTTTGCTCATAACCTGATCTAAGTTTGGTTTGCACATCTTAGATCATGGGAAAGGTGAGATATCGTGTTAATTTGACCCATATCTGACCTAATTTCGTTTGGTCGGCGATGAACAGACTTAAAACGTAGATCTAGGGTTTGATTGTAGATAAATATGACTGATTAAAACATCATTGAACTCGGAATTTGATATAGATCTAAGTTAGGGTTTCAATTTGATGTGAATAACTTAATTCCGTTTGAAGTCGGTAGATCAGATCTTTCTGTCTCAGATCTAGGATGTTTCTGTGGTCGAAAATGAATGAAAATTACACCCTTCTGCTCGGAATTCACTAAAGAACAAACCCAGTTAATTAATTTCATCATTAGAACAGTTTTGAGATAATTTCGTTTCAACATGTTAATTTCGTTTCAGATGGCATTTCGTTTCAAACTATGATTCCGTTTCAAAATGTAATTCCGCTTCAAATGACCATTTCGTTTCAAACTGTGATTTCGTTTCAAACTGTTATTCCGCATGAAATGTGATTCCGTGTGAATGTGTGATTTCGTTTGTAAATGTTATTTCGTTTGAATGATCAATGTGTTGAAATTTTTTTCTAAGTAATAATTTGGTTGTATGTTGTTCTTTCAGGCTTCAAATGTGATATTTGATCCATTACACAACAGTTGTTGTGATTTCGATGAGGAGAAGATACCAAAGTTGACCGAATTCAAAAGTATTCTGGAGTTTATGAGAAGGTTACCGATTCAGAAAGCGTTGACTAATCAACATCTTGTTTTTAAATCACACATTAAACGCTTCTGGAATAATGCAACGTATGACGATGAACACAAAACAATAAACTCAATTGTGAGCTTGAATGATGAAGACAAACCTATAATTATCACAGAGCAACTTGTACGAGAGGTGATAGATTTTCCAGATGATGAGAATTCTCCTACAAAGTTCCCTGAGAGGATGGTCAAAGGTTGTATGTTGAGGATGGGTTATAATGGTGCACTGAACAGTGTTAACTACTTGAAATCAAAGTTTTCCAAGCCATACAAGTTTCTTATTCACTCAGTGCTGATTGCTCTAAGTCATAGAAAGGGAGCTTATGATGTAATGAGGGATTATCAAATGAACATGGTGACAGCTCTCGTATTAAACAAGAAGTATAATTTTTCGAATATCATGTTTCATTATATGGTTAAGAACATTACTTCAAAGAACAAGACTTAGGTGTATCCACGATTTGTTTAAATGTTGATAGATCACGCTTATCCTGATTTGGAGAGAGATGAAGAGAATGATCTGTTGGTATTATCTCACATGGATAATGAGTCTGTGAAACAATTGGCCAGATATCATCCAAATCATCCAGAGCCAAAAACGAAAGCTGAATTTTTTGGTTTCATCAAAGATAAGAATTATCAAGATCCGGATCCAATCAATCATCAGAACTGGAGAAATGAGGAAGAAATGAAAGAGAAGAACTATGCAGATGAATTAAAAACACTTGAAAGCTTCAAAGAAACTAGAAATGAGTGGTTCTTGAAAGAGAAAAAGAAGAGAAGCAGAAAAACAACTCCGAAAGTTCAAGAGGAGGAAGGTTCTTCATCACAACCTAAGAAGAAGCGTCAAAAGAAGGTTGTTGAAACTATGCTTGTGGATGAATCTGATAAAGAAGATGAAACTGAATCTGAAGCTGGAGTTAATGTTGAAGGGGATGCTCGTTTGTCTCCTGAATCTGAAAAGTTGTTGAAATCTCTTACTGATTATAATGCTGAAACAGGAAAGACTGTTGGTGATAAAGGTGATGATGCAGATAGCAGTTCTTCAAGTTCATCTGATGAAGAAATTGATGAAACTGAGCGTGCAGCAAGAATTAGAGCTGAGATTGAAAAAGAAAAGAAGCTCAAGAGAAAGAGGAAAGAAGATAAAGATGATGAGTTATACAATCCTTCTTCTGAGAATGTGATAGAATCTCAGACGCCTCCATCATCTGGTGGTAGGAAGAAACAATCTGCAAGAAAGTGAGTTGTTACTCTGAAGGTTGCAAAAAGATTGAAAGTGTTGTTAAAGAAGAAACCAATCCAGGAACCTAGTAACCAACCATCACCACCATCTGAACCTCAACATCAACCATCTCCAATTCATTCACCAATTCATCAATCACCACCAAGACAACCATCACCATATCTTTCACCACCATATCTTTCACCACCACATATTTCACCAAAACATATTCATATTACTACACCTCTACATGAACCACAACCTGTTGTTACATCTCAGCAAATCTTTCAAACACCACCATCCACATAATCACCTGTTCAAACTACACCTGGTTCTTCTGGTTATAAGACTTTTCCACATGTTCCTGAGGGTATTACTCTTGAAGACATTGGTGATTTCAATTTTGCGACTGATGTGAAAGTTAAGAGTTTGGAAAAGAAAGTTGAAGAAGTTTTGGTTGAGAACAAGAAGTTGTTGGATCGTGAGAAAAAGCTTGAGAAGCGTGTAAAGTCTGTGGAAGTTGAAAATTCTTCATTGTTAAAGAAAGTTGAAGCTGATCAGACAGAAATTGATATTCTGAAAGTTAGAGTTGCAGAATTAGAGGAAGAGAAAGCACGCAGAGATGAGCAGAACAAATACTTTGAGTTAAAGAACAAAGAATTGGAAGCTGCTAAAGCAATGAAAGAACACGAGATTTACATGATGAATAAAGTGTTAGAAAACTTGCTTGAAAAGTCTGTTGAGGAGAAATTTGATGAAATAAAGATTGAGGAGGTTAGAGCAAAACGTCAAGCTGATTTGAAAGATAAGGGTAAAGGTATTGAAGGTACTTCTGGAGTAACTGAAAGATCAATCATTCCATCAGATATACCTATTGAGAATCCTCGTCCGATATCTGTAATTTCTGCTATATTTGAGGAAGATGTTCTAATTGATGATATTTTTAATAATGAGGAAGTTATTGAAGAAAATGATGAAGATGAGGAAGATGATGAAAGTGAAAAGGATGATGCAGATGAGGTATTCTCTGCTAGTAGTCACAGTGATGATGATGGTGATGACGATGATCAGGGTGGTACATGCATCAAGTTACAGAAGCATCCAATGAAGAAAAAGTCAATGATTTTCTTCGTGATGATGTGAATGAAGAGCCTGAGGATGCTACAGGTGAGGGGGAGAATGTGGATGATCAAAATGTTGATAAACGAGAAAAGTTAATTTTGCGTCTAGAGCCTGAAGTTGAGGAAGGTGAAATCAGACATACTTACACCATGGCTGATATTATTGAAATGACACGTATTGATGATCCTAACTTCAAGTTTGACTTTGAAGAAGAGTTGAATGCATTTGATATGAATCAACAGCCTGAATATCAGTACAAGTATGTTGATGAAGCTGATAATTATGATCATGTTGAAGTTGAAGATTGCAGCGACGAAGAAAATGCTAATGTTGAAACTTCTGATTTTCCAACACTTGTTGAGTTTTTCAGTCAAGCAAATGTTGAGGAGTTGAGAAGGAAAGTCGCAGAATGTCTGAAAGATAAGAATTTTGATGGTACTATGAAAGATACACAGCGCGAAGAACGCAAGAAGTGGTTTAGACAGAGTAATGAAAGAAAATTTAAGCGGCCATTGAAGTATTATAAAAGAGACAGGGATGTGTCACTGGGAGATATTATCAGTTGGGGTTTTCTACCACAAGTTAATGTGTATGCTATCAGGAGAGAATTTGGAGTGCAATACTTTGAATACATTCAAGATATCATGACCTTACCTTGGTGGGATGTCGAAGAGTTGTCGAAAGTTAGAACTCTGGATTATCCAGTCAGAAAGCATGATATTCCCATCTGGGGTTTGATGAAATTTGAAGCTTTCAGAGGTTTCAAGCACTGGAAACCTCAATATCTAAAGAAGGTGAGGAGAGTGAATCCTGAGACTGGTAATGAAGAAACGATCTTGCATGTGAAGAAGCCTAAAGTCATAAAGAACATTCCAGTACCAAAAATGGAGCAAGATTTTTATAAGGGGTTCTTGTACTGGGTATACAGTTGTTTGTCAACTGAAGCTGTGATCACCTACAGAGCTGAAAATGAAATCAGACACATCTTTGTGTATGATCCTTTATGGCTGGTGAATTGTTCGGAAAAAGACATTGAATGCTTGTTTGTTAACAAGATTGGATTTAAAGCCGAAGACAAAGAGCAAGCGATGCAGTTTCAGAAAGTTGTTTCCATTTGTTTTCAGAAAGGAATCAATGCTGACAATAAATGGTCATCTAAATGGCGAAAGATAGAGGAAGAAGAAAAGTTGAAGGCTGAGAAAGAACGAAAGGCTCGTGAAGATAGAGACAACATGCTAAGTGTAACACCCTTAAATTTTTACTTGAATTTAAGACTATTTTTATACAGTTTATACTAAAGATATTAAATTAATATAAGTTTCATAAGTCAAGATTTCAAGTAGATAAACATTAGTCAACTAATGACTAAGTTAAAAACATTCAAAAGTTGATTGATAATTGTTTACAACCCATGAACAAAGTTTAAGTAAGATTAAACACATAGCGGAAGCTTCAAAAGTCGTGTTTGGTTCTTCGACGTTGCTTGACCACCATCCGTAAGGTCCATCTAATCACCTAGGGTCAAAACCATTAAAACATTAGTTTTGACTTTGGTACATAAGACTTAAACATATGATCCAGTCATCAATTTAAAATAAAAAAAAAATTTAAGTTTTCTAGTTCCACCGTAAATTACGGTGTTACCGTAATTTACGGTGAGTTCTGGAGATTTTTGGTCCACCGTAAACCAGGAGAGAACCACCGTAAACATTTAACTTCTACCGTAAATTACGGTACTACCGTAATTTATTGCAGTACCTGGAATTTCAAGTTTTGTTTTGTTTGTTCATTACACCAAGATTCTAACTCTCGGATTTCAGTTTTTTTTTTCTATGATACCGAAACATTAAAACCTCGTATTTCTTATATGATATATATTAACCAATCATCAAAGAACAATCTATCATAATCCGAAGCATTAATCATGCCTTACTTGATTGTTCGACCCGTTTGGATGCCAAGAGTTAGGCATCAAACAAGGTATTTCAAAAATCCAATTTCTACCAATTGTTTTGACCCGTCTCACTTGATTAAGACGAAAAGTCACTTCCATGACGTATTGATCTATCTTGTTTACCATGTTTTCAAAACTACAACATAAAACTACAGATAATTTATAATGTAACGAAACGGTAATTTCGTACCTCTAGAGCACGCCTTTCCCCCGTGAATTCCCTCCGGCTTGTCCGCTTGATGATCCGGACTCTTTGCCTAGAAAATTCAGTGTTACAACTTGTTTAGAACTCTTTTCATGACCATAATCACATCATTATGAGTCATGACTAAATCTGCGTTTTCCTCCTATTCTGACATTTAAATCCTCAGTTAGGCATTTCAACGAACACCTAACGAGTCAGATTTTTCTACAATCATTACTAAGTTCATGACTTGCAATTTAACATCTAATTTCACTTTAATTAAGCAATTTGTACACATTTAAACATTCAAATTACTGAATTTCCTCATACCATTCAGCTTTTCACTAGATTAAAATTTCATAATCCTAGTACTTGTCTAGTCTTTACAATATCATAAATCACCTACAATGGTGATTGTAATTTCTTCAAGTAACATGCAATGATTTTCACAAATAATCATCTAGGGTTTAATCCTAAACAACATATTACTTCAAGATTCATTCATGCATGACATATCGAGGTTCAATTTCAGTTATTCACCATTAACCTAGAATTTATGGTGAATCAAAATATCAAAATTATACATACCTTTTGATCCCTATGACGAGGTGATCACTAATTTATGTTTGGAATTCGATTTGAAACGGATTTGAGGCTTCAATTTAGTAGATTTTGGTGTGAAGCTAGGGTTTGGAGAATCCCCTGTGTCGCCCCCCTTCTCTTGATCGACCAGACACACCAATTTTGGTGTGTTTGGTTTGGTTTTGTTACTATTAGTAATTATCTTTCACTTTTGACAAGTTTAAACCCTTAACTATGATTGTCCCTTAAGTTTAAGTATTTTAACCATATTATGAATTATTTCAAGACTTGAATTTAACTAGGTTAAGTTCCTAGTTGGTAAATTCTTGTTTGTTATTTCATTAGAATTTTAATATAAGGATTTATATTTTCGGGGTGTTACACTAAGGCATACTATTGTTCAAAGAATGGCTGCTGAAGAAAAGAAAAGAAAAGAGTTGAAGAGAACGAGAAGCTTAGGAAGTTACTGAGGAAAAAGCCTAAGACGAGGGAAGAAAAGTTTAAATCATTGTGAAGAAAGCGCTGAAGACCAGACTGAAGACTCCGGCAATATCCAAGGGGGAGTTTGTTGGTGCATAATGTCTATAGCCTACGTCTAAAGTCTAGGTCATGTCGGTAGCTTGTATAAGGGTCAAAATGTAATTTTATGATATTTTGTAGTAATTTCGCTTGAAATGACACATGGTCATTTCAAACGAAATTAGATATGTTAATTCCGCTTGAAATGACATGTGGTCATTTCAAGCGAAATCAGAAGCCTATAAATAGGCAGTTGTAGTTTCTCATTTGGCACGGAATTAGGTGAAGTGTAACGAAGTGCTGTCCAATTTTCACCATGTAATCAAGTCAAAAATCAATAAGAAGCTTGTTTTAAGTATCATACTCTATTTCTACTCATTTTTACACTGATTCTAAGCTGTTTGTTTGTTTCCACCTCTCAAACAGTTGTGTATTGTCTCTGATTGACTCATTTGGTCGTCAAAACGATCCTACAAATATGCATACTGTTAGGGGTCATTTTCTTAACATATGTATCTTGACCAATATTCTGCCTTTGTTTGTTCATTTGTGACCAGGATGCTGGAAGAAGATATTGCTAACATCTTGGGCGATATCCTGAGGCTTATTGAATTAACCACGTGCAGGTTAAGGGCTGAGACTTGCTAACGGTCAAGAGGACTTCTTCTCCTCAAGACTCAGACGAATTTGTTGAGGAAGAGACGTTGAGCCCGAAAGACCAGGTCTACAACGTTCGAAGAAGGAATATTCGATGGATCCCGCAAGTTTAGGGTAGTTTGTTATTTTATCTTTACTATAAATAGATGGGGGCGGATCAGCTTAGAACACACAATTTTTCACTAACACTCTCATACACTTTCACTCTCTAGCTCATTGCAAACACCACACTTGTATTCAAGTTTCGTTGTAACACTTAGTCGATCCGTACCACATCCTGCACTGTATCCTGATTTTTGAAGCAATAGAAAAACTAGGCAGCTGCGATTGTCAGCTCCCGAGGTTTTATGCCGGCGATCTAGATTGATCAAGGGCTTTCCTCGTACATCTCATGTCGTTTACTTTACTTTTGCTCATTGTTTGATCATAGATACAACTCTATATCCTGAGCCGTATCCTGAAACTATTTTTACAATTAACTTGATTAACTTATTTTCGATACTCATTTCTAGCACACTACCTCACTTAACTAATTTGATCACTTAATTACTTCGGTAATTTTTGACCAAAACAATTTGGCGCCCACCGTGGGGCAAGTGGTGCTCTCTTTACTAAAATTTTTTTTTTTGTCAAATCGCTAATCGGTTTTCTATTTTCAAAACTTTTTGCCACATTGTCCATAATGGCCTCGAGATCAAACATGAGTTCCTCTACTGTGTCTGCTATGACTTCTGGTACTACCGGTTCGGTGCTTCCACCACCTCCTCCAAGGATGCCAGCCTCTACACAATCTCAAGATGTTATCCCTACTCGGAGTGTCCAGGGATCTGCTCCCGTTTTAGCTTCTAATGATGAAATTTTAACCTTATTTGGAAGTGTGCAGGAACAAATGAGGCAGCAACAGGAAACAAACCAGATGCTTTTAAGGGAAATACAACTCCTAAAGTCTGGCTCGAGCAGATCTGCTGAGGACAATGTCACTCCATTACACCCCAGAGCGTTGAACTTCAGTTCAGCTGTGTATACTGAGGATAACAGGGGGAATATTGTGCCCAGTCTTCCCCAGAATCATACTCCTGAAATACCCTCCTCGGTCAGAATGTCAACCATGAGGAGCTCAGGATATGCTTCAGGATATGGGCAAAATCCTCCAACGGGTAACGTGTCGAATAATAATAATACTCATGCTACTAACAGTGGTGGATCTTTGCAGGATACAGGTGTAACATCAGCACTTACCAGGGAACTTCAGAAGTTGAAGGACATGATATCTAGTGTACCTGGGGTGGTCCAGCCGATCCCGGAAGTGTCTCAAGACAGCCACAAGATATCTCGGTTTGCATATCCTATCTGTGACGCTGAGATCCCAAAGAGATTCCAAACCCCCAACATGAAGCTTTATGATGGGACTACGGATCCTGAGGAGCATATTGCTCAGTATAGGGAAAGAATGGAGATTAATCCTATCCCTCCGGAGCTCAAGGAAGCGTGCTTGTGCAAGGGATTTGGTTCTACTCTAACAGGATCAGCCTTAAAATGGCTGTTAAACGTTCCTCCTCACTCAATTACTTCATTTGCTCATTTGGTTAATTTATTTAACAGTCAATTTTCTTGTAGTCGGAGTTTTGAGAAACTAACCAGTGATCTTTACATGATAACTCAAGGGCCTCAGGAATCCTTGAGGGATTATGTGAACAAATTCAGTCGAGAATCCTTGGATATCCCACATCTTGATGTTGCAACAGCTGGGCAAGCTTTTAAGATGGGATTACAAAAGGATTCTCAGTTTTACCAGGATCTTGTGATGAATCCCTGCAGGAATCTCGACGAAGCTCGTAACAGGGCTTTGAGATATATCCGTCTGGAAGATGACAGGAAGATGCAAGAAAGGATGAACTCGTCCAACACTTATGAGTCAACTAATAGGAAGTCAGAATCCTCGTTCAAGTCATATCGGCCTAAGCCGTATAGTAGAAATGAAAACAAAAGAGTGAATGCTGTCGAGGATGAGGATCCTGAAGAGTATCCTGAGCTATCCGAATATTGCTTTTCTGTTAATATTCCTGAATTGATGTATGCTATGCAGGGTCTAGGAGACAAGGCTAGGTGGCCTCGAAAGAATCAACAAAAGGCTGACTAGAAAGATAAGTCAAAATGGTGTGCTTACCACGAAGATTTCGGACATGTGACTGAGGATTGCATTGCTCTAAGGAAAGAAATAAGCTATCTTCTAAGCAAGGGATATCTGAAAGATCTCTTAGGAAGAAAGAAGAATAAGGGTCAGGATATTGAGAAGGATCCTGAGCGAGCAGCATCACCTCCCGCGGATGCCAAGATAATCAACTTCATTTCGGGAGGATCCGACATTTGTGGAACTTCGTATTCGGCAGCAAAGAGACATGCAAAGGAAGCCAAGGCCGAAAGGGGAGACAAACCTGTCAGGATGACTACCCTCACAACTGACAAAGTGATCACTTTTGATGCTGATGACAGGGATACTGTCCAAGATCCTCACCATGATGCTCTGGTAATAACGTTATATGTGGCTAACCATTTTGTACGCAGGATACTGGTTGATAATGGCAGCTCCGTCAACATAATCCAACTAGAAACTCTGAAGAGAATGAATGTATCTCCAATGGATATCACTTCAAAGTCTACCGTGCTTGTTGGGTTCAGTGGAGAGGCTAGAAACACAGTGGGAGAGATAAAGTTGCCAGTATACGTTGAAGGGGTCAACTCGATACAACGTTTCTGTGTGATGGATTCTCTATCCTGCTATAACATCATACTGGGAAGACCGTGGATTCACGATATGAAAGCCGTGCCATCAACATATCACCAATGCATCAAGATACCTACCCCTTGGGGAGTTGTCAAAGTTGATAGTGATCAGCAGGAGGCGAAGGAATGCTACTCATCCTCGATGAAATCCTCAACCAAACCTAGTGCAGCATAGCAATTAAAGACGCGGGCCCAGGATATCGTGGAGGATCCGGAGCAGGATGTGAAGAAAATTATCCTAGACCAGGATAATCCCGATATTTCGGTGCTCGTGGGAACCAATATCCCTCAGGATATTGAAGAGCAATTAATTAACTTTTTAAAATGCAGGATGTCAACGTTTGCATGGAAGCATGAGGATATGACAGGCATATCCAAAGATATTATCACTCACAAGCTTGGAATTGATAAATCATTCAAGCCTGTGCAACAAAAAAGAAGGAAGTTTGCTCCTGAGCGGAACACGATTATCCAGGAGGAAGTTGAAAGATTATTAAAGTCCAGAATGATCAGAGAGGTTAAGTTCCCAAGGTGGCTAGCAAACGTAGTTGTAGTACAGAAGAAGAATGGGAAATGGAGAGTTTGTGTAGACTACACAGACTTGAACAAAGCTTGTCCTAAAGACCCATTTCCTCTTCCCCACATTGATGCAATGGTAGATGCCACTGCCGGGCATGAAATGCTGACCTTCATGGACGCATCCTCAGGATTTCAACAGATCCAAATGGAGCCTTCTGACCAGGAGGATACCGCCTTCATGACACCAACAGGTATTTATTGTTATACAGCTATGCCTTTTGGTTTGAAAAATGCAGGTGCAACATACCAAAGATTGGTAAACATGATGTTCAAAGACAAACTGGGGGACACCATGGAGGTACATATCGATGATATGGTGGTGAAATCTAAAAAGGCTGAGGATCACCTCCAGGATATCAAGGGAGCATTTGATATCCTGGATCGATACAACATGAAGCTGAATCCTGCTAAATGCCATTTCGGAGTGGGGGCAGGAAAGTTTCTTGGATATATGGTGACAAAAAGGGGGATAGAAGCAAGCCCAGAGCAGATCAAAGCTATCCTGGATATAAAATCACCCTCAAATATGAAGGACGTACAAAGATTGACAGGCCGAGTAGCAGCTTTAAACAGGTTTATCTCGAGATCCTCAGAGAAATGCAAAGATTTTTATGATATCCTGAAGAAGAACAAAAGATTCGAATGGGGGGAGAAGCATGAAGCAGCCCTGCAGGATTTGAAACGATATCTCTCAACTGCACCTCTATTGATGAAGCCTGAAAATGGTGAACCACTATCCCTATACCTTGCTGTATCAGGGAATGCTGTAAGTGCCGTTCTTATAAAAGACCATGAAGGTCAGCAATATCCTGTTTATTATGTTAGTAAAAGTTTGCTAGATGCTGAAACTAGGTATTCTCATTTAGAAAAATTGATACTAGCATTAGTCATGGCATCAACGAAACTTAGGCATTATTTCGAGACACATAGGATACATGTTAAAACAAATTATCCTGTCAAAAATGTGCTTAGGAAACCAGAGATGTCAGGCAGGATGGCCAAGTGGTCAGTAAAGTTAAGTGCTTATGATTTAGTATATGAACCTAGAAATGCCATAAAATCTCAGGCTTTAGCTGACTTTGTGGCTGACTTTAGTAGTGACATTCAGGACGAGGTAGACCTAGAAGTTCAACAGTTAGGAGAATCCCCAGGATCCTGGACATTATATACTGATGGTGCATCTAATGTAAGAGGAGTAGGATTAGGAATACTACTAAAATCGCCACAGGGGGACATATTACCCCAGGCTATTAGGTGTGAATTTCCTGCTACTAATAATGAAGCAGAGTATGAGGCTTTAATTGTAGGATTGGAGTTGGCTAAGAGCATGAGTATCAAAAATTTGCAAGTATATGTTGACTCTTTGTTAATTACTAACCATTTTAATGGATCCTATGCAGTTAAGGGTGAGAAATTAATCGAATATCTCGATATTCTCAAAAAATTAGCAGGATATTTCGATGTTTTTATACTTAAACAGGTACCAAGGGAGGATAATGCTGAAGCGGATGCCTTAGCAAATTTGGGATCATCGATCAAGATACCCGAAGGGACGCAAATACCAATATTACATGTCCTATATCCTGCAATGAATCCTCAGGATAAAGAAGTAGTTGGTATTCAGGATCCTGGAGTAGAACATCCTGAAGAGGATCCTAAATCCTGGACAGCTCCAATCATGAAATATCTCAAAGAAGGACACATCCCTGGAAATGAAAATCCTAAGGCATTTAGGATGAAGGTATCACGATTCACTATTATAAATAATATTTTATACAAGAAATCTCTTGCAGGACCGTATTTGAGGTGCTTGGAGGATCCTGAAGCCAAGGAAGTACTTCAGGATATACATGAAGGGGATTGTGGTAACCATGCTGGGGGTAGGTCGTTATTCTCAAAAGTATTAAGGACAGGATATTATTGGCCAACAATGAGAAAAGATGCCGCAGAATATGCTCGAAGATGTGACGCATGTCAAAGACATAGTAACATACTGCATCAACCTGCTGAGCCATTGTATCCTATTGTCTTCCCTTGGCCATTTATGAAGTGGGGTATGGATATAGTGGGAAAGCTACTAAAAGCTCCGGGAGGAATAGTCTTTATGCTAGCAATGACGGATTATTTCTCTAAGTGGGTTGAAGCTGAAGCATTTGTTCAAGTTAGAGACCAAGAAGTAGTATCCTTCATAAAGAGGAATATCCTGACCAGATTCGGAGTACCAGCTGAGATAATCTGTGACAATGGTTCTCAGTTCATAAGTAAGAGGACTACTGACTTTTGCAAGAGTTGGGGAATCAAAATGATCACATCTACTCCGGTACATCCTCAAGCAAATGGACAAGCAGAATCCTCAAACAAGATAATTGTCAATAACTTAAAGAAAAGGCTTGGAGCCAAAAAAGGAAGATGGGCAGAAGAATTACCCTTTGTTTTATGGGCTGATAGGACAACGGTAAAGAATGCAACAGGCCAAACCCCATTTTCCTTGGTGTTTGGAGCAGAAGCAATGATTCCAACGGAAATGACAATACCTACTGCAAGATCTGTCTTAAGTGATCCTGAGCGGAATCCTGAAGCCTTGAGTCAGGATTTAGATACTATAGATGAAAAGAGAGATGCGGCAAGGCTAAGGATGGCAGCATATCAACAGAGAATATCCAGGTCATATAACAAGAATATTAGAACCAGAAGATTTAAGGTTGGAGATTGAGTGTTAAGAAAGGCTTTTCAGAATACTACTAATCCTGCCGATGGCAAGTTAGCTCCAAAATGGGAAGGACCATATGAAGTTGAATCAGAAGCAGGGAAAGGAGCATACAGACTCAAGAATATGGAGGGGGATATGCTACCGAGATCTTGGAATGCTATACACCTTAAGCTCTATTTCAAGTGAGTTTAGAATTCAATTTCTAACTCAGAATGGTATGAATTCTATCTTTTTTAAATATGTTTTGGTTTAATTTATTCTTTGAAACTCAATACTGACTTAAGCATCGGAGGGGTGTTAGCCAAGTTAACACCCACCTTAGTTTACAATTGTTTTGCAAGATATGTTTCAGGATATAGCTCCAGGATATGCACTCAGGATAACTCAGAAGATTAGAGGATTGGCCCCCTCTCTTACGTTTAAGGGATACTGATCCCTTCACAGGTTTAAAGGTATTCACCTTTCTTCGGAATTGGGTTTAAACACCCCGCCTGGAGCGCAAGTTATTCAGGGATAGTTCAAGGTGGCGGGACCAGTCCATGTAAAAGTGGCTGATAATTTCGTTACTGTTGGCTATATCCTGAATCCTAAAGGTATATGAGGATTGATCACCCTCTCTCACGAAAGGGTATTTTCATACTCTCTAAGGTTTAAAGGTTTTCACCTTTCTAAGTCTTGGAGTTTATACACTCCCGCCTGTAGTGCATGAAAATTTGGGATTTTCCCCAGGATACAGGGGATTTGTCTCCAGTACATCCTTGGGTTTTGCCCTTGGATGTAAAAAATCGCCTATGGAAACTGACATTCAGAAGATTTCTAAAGTATTTGAAGACATTGTACACAGGGGACATTCCCACCAAGGTGGTGGTGTAAAGCTAAAAGGATGAGGTTTGGAACTAATGCACTAAGTACCTTGCACAGGGGACATCTTCATTGGAAGAGTTGCAACGGGATCGAAGTTTGGATATGCTGTGAGGATACTGACCTGGTTAAGAAAAGAAGTCATAAACCCGCTGGCTTCAATGAACCCGTGCTTCTCATAAGGAAAGGTGTCAGAAATGACAGGGGAATCGGGTTCTTTCCTTTTGCGGGAACTTGAACTCCGGGGCTTGGTAGCCGGTGAAGGTTTAGGAATGATGATGGCTTTGGAGATGCTGGGTTTGGATGTAGCAGTGGTCTTGGGGCTAGGTTCTTTCTTGACCTGGATCTGGTCAGAATAGCTATCCAATTCGTCAAGGTCAAAGACTTCAGGGATCTTAGCCGGTGCTGCGTAAAGGGAAAAGTTTTATTCTTTATTTTATCATTATAATGTTTTGACTAATTATTTCAAAAGAAATTCTTACCAGACATCCCAACCGATATATTTGGGGATAATTGTTAGGGGTCATTTTCTTAACATATGTATCTTGACCAATATCCTGCCTTTGTTTGTTCATTTGTGACCAGGATGCTGGAAGAAGATATTGCTAACATCTTGGGCGATATCCTGAGGCTTATTGAATTAACCACGTGCAGGTTAAGGGCTGAGACTTGCTAACGGTCAAGAGGACTTCTTCTCCTCAAGACTCGGACGAATTTGTTGAGGAAGAGACGTTGAGCCCGAAAGACCAGGTCTACAACGTTCGAAGAAGGAATATTCGATGCATCCCGCAAGTTTAGGGTAGTTTGTTATTTTATCTTTACTATAAATAGATGGGGGCGGATCAGCTTAGAACACACAATTTTTCACTAACACTCTCATACACTTTCACTCTCTAGCTCATTGCAAACACCACACTTGTATTCAAGTTTCGTTGTAACACTTAGTCGATCCGTACCACATCCTGCACTGTATCCTGATTTTTGAAGCAATAGAAGAACTAGGCAGTTGCGATTGTCAGCTCCCGAGGTTTTATGCCGGCGATCTAGATTGATCAAGGGCTTTCCTCGTACATCTCGTGTCGTTTACTTTACTTTTGCTCATTGTTTGATCATAGATACAGCTCTATATCTTGAGCCGTATCCTGAAACTGTTTTTACAATTAACTTGATTAACTTATTTTCGATACTCATTTCTAGCACACTACCTCACTTAACTAATTTGATCACTTAATTACTTCGGTAATTTTTGACCAAAACACATACTATTGATAAAATCGTGTTTCGCAGGTCTTGATGTTTAAATTTGCTGGAAACCGAGTAAAACGAGTTAAAATATTGAAAAGTCAAGTCCTGAAGCATGTTGGAAAGGTCGGGGAGTTGAAATAGAGTTAAAGAGCTGAAAAAACACTCTCTGGCACCCCACCACCCACTAAGCAAGTCTCTCGCACCCGGCGAGAGACTGGAGATGTTACACGAGAAAAAAAACAAGGTGGCACCCCGCCACCCATTCCTTCAGTGGGTGGCGCCCCGCCAGAAGGCTGTAGCTGGCAGAATTATTACGAATTTAATAATGGGTTGTGTTGAAATGTGATATAAATACATCTTTAACTTGAAAAAACCCTAGTTACGAATTTGGGACTTCTTGGGGAAATTGTTGAGCATTCTTGGAGCAATTTTGGAGTTCACGAAGCATAGGAATCATCGGTACGAGTTCGGGGAAGAAGACTTGAAGATCTAATCGGGTTTTCTAGTTCTTTATTCTTGACTTTTCTTACGAAACTTGTTATGATGAATTCGTGTTTATACATCTTTGATTTGTTTTCACGTTTTAACATGCTTGGCCAAACTTTTAAGCCACCTAGACTTGATGAATGGATTAATATGAAGATTTTACCGTTTTTATTAATTGCATGATTATTATGGGTTGATTGTGTTTTGTAAGGAGTTTGAATTAATGATTTGATGTATATGCATGCTTTGAGTTGGTTAATTGTTATTTTTTGCTTCATATGATTCTTAGTGACGGTCTTTATCACAACATAGAGTCATATTAGGGTCTAGGATTTCGGTGAGTGTGTATATCATGTAAGAAAACCTTAACTCTTTAGGGAGAATTGGCCGATAACCCCTAGAAGTAATTGATAATAATTTACTAAGTCTTAGTGTTCTACTAGTCCTAATACCTGGAAAGTGAGGGGCTATTGGTAGGTCTTACCCGGCGAATCGCTTTAGATAGTCCTTGGAAAAGGTCGTGTCTTAGTTTACCTGTCGGTTTTATTAGTCTATCAAGTCAAGTTAATTAATTCAAACTACACTAGATCTATGATTGGAAAAGAGTAGGTCAACATTAGGGTACTTACACAATAATTAGACAACTGGAAAGGCGTCTAATAACCGGTAGCATTAACAGCCTAGGTAGTTCCACAGGTTTCTCCTTGAGAATGGTCGAGGGGCTTAGTTGGTTCTTAATAGGTTTAGTACTTTAAGATCCCGGTTCCATAATTCATGCATTTAACTTAATCGGTAATTCTTTAAAAACAATCCAGGATTCTTGTCTAGGTGGTCTCGCTCTCCATATAAGAAAAGCCCTTAGTCTTCATTCATATTTAGTCTAGCTTTAGTTAATTTAGTAGTTTAATATAGATTTCCTTAGTTTTTCCGTAACCCCCCCCCCCCCCTGAAACAAATAAACAAGTTAAGTCGTGTATGTCAGCGTCTGTCAGAGTCTACATAGAGTCTCGTGGTTCGATATCCGGACTTCCTAGGTTATACTACATTGATCGGTACACTTGCCGATTGTGTGGTTTTAGGTCGAGTCTAGAATTAAAGCTTTTTAGTGTCTAGCTTAGAGAGTCTAATATAGTTAATTTTTATAGTCTGTTCAGCACACATCAAGAGGCCAGTTAACGTACATTACGGCTTAACGTACATCACGTATGACAGGTAATTACGCACGTTCATTTCAAAATTACGCACGTTATAAACTAAAAAACCAAAATCACGCATGTTGGAAAACATTAATCACGAATTATGAAAACATTAATCACGCACGTTATACACATAATCACGCACGTTGTCGTGCGTGATGTACGTTAAGCCGTAATGCATTTTACACTTTTCCTATATATATATATCATTATCTATGCGTTGATACTTACTTAAAACGCTCAAACGCTCACTCACGCAACTAGATTTATCGCTCTAAGATGCAACGTAACGCACCACATAATTACCTTGCTAAAATACTTAAAGTACTCGACCTAATCAACGCAACAAAATGCATCTAACGAATATCCGACACGTGAAACGAGGATTTCTCACACAAAACTGGTCCCTTCTTACGAAGCCAGCAGCTTCAAACAGAACTTTCAGCTCGCCTATAAATACCCAACTCCACTCTTTCACTCTTCATTGCAGCCATTTTCACCCAAGAACTCTCCCAACCTGCTATCCATCGATTTCCCAAGTAAGATCCGCTATTTTTACAAGTTTCACAACGATTTCCACTATGATTTTTTATGTGTGTATAATGCAACATATAAATTACATCAAATGAGGTATAAAACTAACCCCTTTTTTAGTACTAATGTTGGAAAAAGTGTGCTTTTGTCTTCCTTTTGTATTTTCAGGACCAAATGAGCTTAAATAAACAAAAGGAACAAATATGCAGCAAAAACTAACATAATTACAAAGAAAATGAATAAACGTGGCATGCCCGGCCCCTCGACAGCATCTCCACAAGCAAAAACAAGAAACAGAAGGCTGACCACGACCCGTGCCCACTGAGCACGGGGGCGTGGTCAGGTGTCTGCAGAAAGGACAAAGTTGTAGAAGCTTGCATTGCCCACCACGGGGGCGTGCCCAGCTCAGCACGGGGCGTGGTCAACGCTAAGATTCGCATAATCTTACAAATCTTGGTAGTATAGATACGCTTCTGCACACGTGGTCGTGCCCAGCGAACACGGGGCCGTGTGGAGCCTAATACAGACAATTGTAATTAATGAAGGAAGAGAAAATGGTTGGCCACGGGGGCGTGTCCAGCGGACACAGGGCCGTGGCCGGGCTTCTGTTCAGGCTATAAATAGGGGTGCTTGGCTCACTTCAAAGGCATCCCTTGGCAAACCACATCTCTCCCACTTTGCCACCACTCCACCACCACTACAACACCCACATCCACCACCATCATCCATCATCCACCTTAGAGTGTGTGTAGTAGTCTCGGGATCCAAGATTGATCGTAAGAGTTCTTGTCAATCAAAGTCCATGTTTGGCTAAGTCTCTTACATCACTTGGTGAAGACAAGCATTTAATGTATTACTTTTGATTTTTAATATTTTCGAACTTTTTATTTGGTTTTGTATTAACGACTTTAATAACTAGTTTCTTATGTTGAAGGTGAAACTTCTTTATCATTTGTCCGTGGTGTTTTGGCATTACTTTACTGTCTATATAAAGTAAAAGATTTACACCATTCATATCTCTACGGTCTATATAGAGATATGTTGGCTACCTGTTCGGGGGTTAGGGGAATGGTTTAGTAAGGTTCTTGTCTTGTTCAGTATATGGATCCTGCAAGGACCTAGGTCAAACTTACTAGGGCCTCCTTCAATACTCACTGGTATTGGATGGCGGGGGTGCAAATGGCTTGATCCCCTCATATGTAAACTACTATTAATACATTAAACGGCTATTTGGGATTGTATCCCTGCTGACTCAAACCACTTAGCTGAGGGTAACGTCACCTTCAAAAGAGGGGCCTACCACTTTTCGCATAAATAACTTAATTAATTATCTTTCAATATTCCGACCCTTTGGGATTGTATCCTTGCTGACTCAAACCACTGGGTTGAGGGTAACGTCACCTTCAAAAGAGGGGTCTACTACTATAACTAAGATAATCTCTTAAAAAGTGCAAAAGTGCGGAAATCATCAAAGGATACATTAAAGGCAAGTCGGATCCAAGTGATTCATCTTGTCTATCTGTTTTATTTTATTTTTTTATTTTCAGCATTTTTAGTTTTTTTATTTTTCATGTTTAAAACCTTTTCCAAAAATTTTAGATTGATTAGACGTTGAGGATAAACCAGTATTAAAAGCTTTTGTGTCCTTGGACGACCTCGGTATCTTACCAACGCTATACTACGCTCATGATGGGTGTGTTTGCCCATGTGTGTGTTTAGTGTTAGTAGAATCGTTTTTTTATAAATTTAAAACTTGATTAATGTGTAAAATGGGCTTAAAATATCAATAAAATCATAATACACCCGACACACACCAAGTTTTTGGCGCCGCTGCCGGGGACACAAGGATGTTAAGAAAGTTAGGAATCAACGGCCTAATCGTTTTGTTCTTGTTTTTCTAATTTTTTAGAATTTTTCTTAATTTTTCAGCTTCTGCAGACTCCAGCACGGGGCCGTGCCTGGTCGGACACGGGCCGTGCCCAGTATCCTTACTGGCAATTTTTGTTTTCTGAGTTACAGAAGGGTGACCACGAGGTGGTGGCGGTGCAGCATGGGGTCGTGTTGAACCCTATAGTGACTGGGAATCTAGAAAACGATCACTGTAACCACAACCAGGGTCGTGATCAGCGACCACGGTGCCATGGTGAGACTTTTGACCAACAATCTTTTATGTTTTTATCGCAGGACTTGGAACCCAGGCGCAGCACCTGAACTTCCTACGCAGTGCATGAGCTCCAGCTCCAATAAAGACATAAAAGAACCTTTAGACGAACCCGAACGCTTTCTAAGAAAAAGACTCAAAGCTAAAATCCAAGAGAAAGTTTCGGGGGACCTACTTCCAATGGCGGATCAATGTACCCTAATGGATTACCTACGACCCACAGTAGATAATCTCGGTGCTGCTATCAATGCACCGAATGTAGATGCCAACAACTTCGAACTTCGGTCGCATTTGATACAAATGCTCCAAAACTCCGCAACTTTCCATGGGCTTGCGGACGAAGATCCCCATTTACATATTACCAACTTTTTGGAAATATGTGATACCTTTCGGATCAACGGGGCATCAAATGACGCCATCCGCCTCCGAATGTTCCCATTTTCACTAAAAGACCGAGCTAAGGCTTGGATTAATGTCGTGATGTCATAGTCACACGCAAATTTAATCCAATTACTACTAAATAGATAGCGGTAAGTGGGTATCGAACTCAGGGAATTTGTGGAAAATGCGTTGATTCTATAGCTTTGTAATTTGAACTACAATGAAACTAATATGCAGAAATTAAAATTCAAGAGTTTGGATTGTTTGATTTAAGAACTAAATTATTAACTAATTGCAAATCAAAATTGGATTGTTAATCAGATTACGAGAGAATGACCATCTTAGGTTCCGGTTTCCTTCAACAATTGTGCATAATCCCAACTAGAAAGAGTTACATAGACATAACTCATGCATAAACATTTGTTGTCATAAAAGGGAACAAAGTACTAGGATTATATAAACGCGAGGTTGTTACCCGATGATCAGTTAATCAATATCCAACCCTAAACCTTCCCGTGATATCTCGATTTTCAACGACACCAAGAATATACGATTTAGACTAGAATCAAAACATCAATTAATAAGCTACAATCAAATATTCATACACCATAATAAGCATAGCAAACAAACCAAGTTTATCATTCTATAAATAAAAGGAAACACACAAAAGTTTTAATAGAAACCTTCACCTAAGATGATCACCGAAAGTTTAGCCGGACATGGCTTGGTGAATCATCATTCCAACAAAATCAATGTTCATAAGCATCAAAATACAAACCGAATTGTTTAGAAATGTTTTCAATCACTTGCCAATGCTAATTTTCGCCCAAGAACACCAGAGAAACGTCTCCAATCATGAGTGACCTCAAAAGACACTTGAAAACGGTTTTAAAAGGGCAGTTACGCTTTTCCTCACTGGCTCTACCGTAATTTACGGTACCTACCGTAAATTACGGTAGGCCTAATGTTGGTACGCTGCATCCCTATTGCCTTACGGTGGAAACTGGATGGATTCAGGGGCTACCGTAAATTACGGTAGCCACCGTAATTTACGGTAGGCTCCTGGATTCCTTCTTTTGTTTCTTCTTTGAAACCTTGTGTATCCCGTTCCATTCCATTCCATCCAAAGTAGCATATTTCCTCGTTTTTAAGCTCCAAGCGCACCTGAAACATAAGCAACTGTAGTCTTCTAATTCAAGACAATTACGTGATTAAATGAGGGATTAATTCATCTTTTAACACACTTAAGGGTTGTCCTATGGACCACCCGTCACATCCCCACACTTAACCGTTGCTTGTCCCAAGCAACCCATCAAAACCATTTTCAAATGCACAAGCGATAAACATAAATCAAGCATAAACATGTTATCCTTTTACTAACCCTTTCCTAACACTCCGAACAACACACCCCTCACTATATCTCTCCTCTCGGCAACAAGTAAGCACTAGCAAAGATAAGCTAGACACACAAAAGGAAAACGGGTGATTGCACAACTATATGCTTGTACCTAAATTGGTCCTCCTCCTAACAAGTGCCAAACATGAATGCAAATCAAAGGGACTTTAAGGTTGTAACGTGGCTAGGCGTACGGGTAGGAAATGGAAATATATATGTAGTAGCGAAAAAAAACTTAACCTGGTCTTTTATTACACAATGAAACAAATAAACAAGACATAACTTCTATATATAAAACAACTCACATATCATTTTTTTTCTGTTTTTTTTTTCATTTTTCCATTGCTTTTTCACTTTTTTTTTCTTCTTTTCTCTCTTTTTTTTTAACATAGCAAATATAAAGAACGATCAACATAACATAACTAAACACACTATAACAACTACTAACACTATAAGTCCAGGTCAAGTCGGGTATATTTTTGAGGAACTAGGTAAGGGGTAACAAATGATCGGCTTTAGGCACAAAATGGGCAACTAAATGTCCAAACCCCCGCCCCTCTCACTACCAAGCTCATATATATAATTTATGAGGTCCAACCCCCCAAATCCCATACTCGCACACACTAAGACGAGGCTACCTAAATGCCCTCATCCTTTCTACATTCATGTTCAACTAAGGTCTCGAACCGTATTCAAGCACAAGTTCTAATGCACCCCCACCCGTTGCCACTCTCATCAAAGACAAGCATTATTTATATACAATTGTGGCTTCAACTCTCACCAAGAACGAGGGTAATTAAGGGTTTTCGGTGTGTCATTTGGGTGTAGTCCAAAGTGTTCAAATTCTCACAATGTTTCGCTTGATTTAAAAAAAAAAAAAAAAACCTCAAAATTCTCCCCCCATCCCCACACTTGGGATACATTGACCCAATGTATGGTTTTGGGAGGAATTGATCGCAAATACCATTCTACATCACAAAAGCTTCAAATCTCAAACCCCAAACTTCTTTTTGGTCTTTTCATTTTTCTCAATTTTTTATATATTTTTTAACATAAACACCACCAACTCGCACAACCCAACACATCAAACATCTAAACACCACCCATCCACCCAATCATAAATATAACAAACAAATATTCACAAACATATACAAGAAAGGAGGAACACAACCTGACTAGTAGTAACGCGGCTGAGGAGGCCCAAAGATGGAAAACATCATCTCCGACCATTCTCCAAATGCAAATGAGCCACTACCACTTCCACTTCCTCCTTGTTGTGAGGCTCCATGTTGTTGCTCTTGACGGGGGTCCACCCATTGCGAATGATGAAGCGGCGGTGTCGGATACGAAACACTACCCATCATATGGTGGTAGAGACGCATAATCCACCGGAGGTGGATCCACAACCACCGGCCGCCCCGCATGCCAATCTGCATGCATCCGCCGAGCTTGATCATCATTGTACCTGTTGTTCATCTCCTGCTCAAATGAATAGGCATGTGTGCGGTTCCACGACTCCTGTCGATCAAAGTTGTGCTTCAATGCCCGCTCCATGCTAGCCCTCATCCATGTTTGATGATCGAAGAATGTGCGCTCGGACCCCGACCACGTGTCAAAAACCGATGTAGGTGGACATTAGTGTTCGATGATTTCTTGCATTGTTCCATCATATGCCCGGTTTGGCTCATACGAACGCTCCGTATAATCAAAAAAACCACCACCATATCCCCGACTTAGGCCCCCTTGGCCCACATCCATGTGCTCACCATGCGGCTCATCCGCGTAATCTTCATCCCCACACGGGGGTTCATCTTCGCTCTCGGGCTCATCCGCTTCGCCCGGTAATAGTGCCCTTGCATCAACCTTTAAAGCTCTCCACCTTTGACCCTCCGATTTCAACTTATGATAGCTCTCCGACTCATCATAAGACCATCCAACACCCATTCTCCTTATGTCAAATGTCTTGTTCCTTTTTGGTGCTCCCTTGTCTTCCGATGTTATAGCCTTGAACTGTTTCAACAACCCCGTAATAATCCGACAATATGGAATGATGCTCCTCCCCACTTTATTTCAGTATATCCAAACATGATTCATTATCAAGTACCGTAGCGGGAAACGGGGTGACCCATGAAGCAACGAGTAAATAACAGGCACCTCTTGAAACCTCACCTCCTGCTTGTCACCTCTCCTTGGAATCACATTCAAGATACAAATGGTGAGCAACAGTTTTGCCTCAATCTTCAAATTCCTTCTATACAACGTGCCACTAAAAGTACCCGGTAAGAACAAGGCTGCCAACATATCATTCCACCTTGGGTGGGCCTCCGGTTTAATGAGCAAATCATCAAGACTCGGTATCATGTAATCACGTGCGGGAAAACTATCGTACTTTGCTAACTTTCTCAATGTATCGAACGACATCTTCACATCAATACCATTCACAGTGCCCGTTAACTTCATTTACGAGGGCCGGTCGTACTTATTGCATGTTAGAGTGGCCATCCTCTCCTGAATCTCATTCATGAACTAATTCTTATTGTCTTTATCGTAGCAATTAAGTGCCGCCTCCCAACCCAAGGCACGAAACTAAGCAAACACATTGAACGGCCCAAACTCTACTTCTCTAACCTCTCTTTCACAAATAAACGCAGCAGCTTTGTCTTTTAATTTGTTCATTCAATCATTAAATAATGTAGGCTGCCATTCTTCTGGTTGATCGTCTAACGGACCCGCTTCCCACCTTGGATTGTCAGCCGGGTCCAACTCCATCACTTCCTCTTCATCGCTATCGTCATCCCTTCCTAAATATCTTCGCTTCTTCGGTTGTTGTTCAGGTAGTTTACCTTTGCCTTTTGAAGAACTAGCTCCCGCGTTTTCTTTAGTTCTCACCATTTCCTACACACATCACAAACACCAACAAAACAACCAACACAAAAATCAGTCCCTTTTTCTCCAAAATCCCCACACTTGCTTGTTACTATGGTTGTAGATGCTAGTGAACACAAAATTTCATATGACATTCTCACAAAATTTGGGCATGGTGCCTCCCAAAAGTTCACAACTTTAACATCAATACTACATCTACAACCATAACAATGTTTCAAGTAACAATTTTTCATGATGACAACTAAGAACAAGCAAGTGTATGTGAACAAGTAACAACAATAACCTTTATCTTCACAATGCATCATCAAAAATAAAACATAAACATCACATACCTTGGATTGAAGATGCTAGAACACAAGAAAATCAAAAACTTCAAAAACCCCCAAAGATTTCGGCACCTAGGGTTTGTCAGTCAGCCAAGAAAAAACGAGTTTCTTGCAACACTCTCCTCAAAATCAGAATGCTCATGAAATTTCAGTCAAGATAGACCCAAAATTCACTTGATTTGGTTAAGATTTGAGAAAGTTATGAAGATTTTGAAGTTTGAAGGTTGTGGGGTTTCTTAGAGATTTTGTGGGGCTGAAGAAAGTGATAGATGAGGTTGTATGGAGGAGAAGGAATGAAGAAATCGTGTGGTTGGGGTTGTATTCACGTGACCTTATTATTTTTTTTAGATAAAAGCTGAAACCGATTCGCCCCTTCAGTCGCCAGAGGCTACCGTAAATTACGGTAGCCACCGTAATTTACGGTGGACCTCTTGCAAAAAAATCCCAGCGTAAGGCAGTAGTGAACTGCCGTAAATCCCAACATTTTCCCAGGCCATCGTAAGTTACGGTGCCTACCGTAAATTACGGTAGGACCTGGGAAAATCCACTTCGCCAAAAATTCAGTTTTTACATGTTTTTTTTTTCAGTTTTCTAATTTTTTATGTTTTTTATATTTTTCAAAAACATGGAAAAATTACCCTACCCCCTCGAAAATCCCGTGTTGTCCTCAACACTATGCTAGAACTATTCGTAACCCGAACGTCCCCACACTTGTTTCAAACACGAGCTTCAAGCGAATACGGTAAATGTGCAAACTAAATAAAACAAACAAAATAAAATACTAACTATGTACACTACCAAACCTGGGCCTCTCGTGGTTGTTCATCATCTACCGGGCGTAGAATGTAGCCCGCTTTGTCAAGCTCCAAGTTATTGATGTCGTTTCCTTCCAAGTATGGCTTTAACCGATGTCCATTCACTGTTTCTTGCTTGTTGGTTTGCTCATCTTGAATATCCACATCACCAAATCTACCGACTCGCCGAATAACATATGGGCCCATCCATTTGCTTTTTAATTTGACCGCAAACATCTTTAATCGCGAGTTGTACAACCACAACTTTTGACCCACTTCAAAAGACTTCTTTCTCAGCTTTGCATCATGGACCTTTTTAAGTTTATCTTTGTAAGCCGATGTGTCACACCCCAACCGATGGCGGAATCATCGGGGCGCGGCACTGAGCGAAACAGATTGTCCATGAGTATCCATAACGACTATTAATTTCCAGATATTTAAACATCATGTCCCATGCCATAACATATCAAGATAAAACAGTCATTACAAATAATTGTCTCACAAACAAGTACTGATCCGACAACTCAGATTTCAAATAGACATTTTATTTATTTGTTTCTAGGACATTTTATTTATTTGTTTCATCACACAGCAAACAAGGCGTCCTAGCATCTTATGCACCTGCCACATACGTTAAAGTAAAAGTCAATACACATAGTGTAAAGGTGAGCATACAAGTTTAATAATAGCATATAGAGTTCGAAATCGTTTACGCATAACCAGCACGTACAACGTGTGACGTGAAGCGCGTTAGTTATCGACATGATCCTATCGATACCAACGACTGCGGGTTGACTGCACAAGGCAGTTCGTAACACATATTCACCACTGTGAACCACGTGATTAGTTGTCCTTAACAACCCCTGAGTGAACAGGTGCTGAGTTCAAACTATAGTACTATCGTTGCTAAGGCAGGTAGACAGCAATCTATGTGTAAACATAACAAACAAGCATTCATCGAATCACGTGTACATGCAGCAGCGGTTAGCGTTAAAGTATTGTATAGTGTGTTTGATGTGATTTATAATAAGTAACGTATGTAACACCCAAAAGTGCGTAAAGCAAAAAGGGTTCGAGTATACTAACAACTATTGAGTTTGTGGATTGAAGGGAGCGCTAGGGCGGAGTTAGCCTAAACAGTTAACGATAGCATAAACGATAAGCGGCGCGTAAAACGATACTAGTGTACCAAGGATCGGACGGTAATCCGATCGGATGGCAATCCGATCGGATGGCCATTCGATTGGATCGACACCTCGCTTGGTGAGGATGTGTTTGTGTATGATGGTTTGACTTTTGAAGTTTTCGTTGTAGCATTTTGAAAATAGAGAAGTATCTCTACCCTTCAGGTCGGTCGCTCGATCGGACGATGATCCGATTGGCGATGCTTCTCAGTGTGAGAACAAGTTCACAGCTGGACGGTCACTCGATCAGATATCAATCCGATCGGGTGGCAACCCATGTGTATTGAACATGTTGAAAATTGTTTAAGTACCAAAGTCCTAGTCGTCACACGATCGGACGGTCGCTCGATCGGATGGTAATCCGTTCAACGTCCAAGTCCTTGAATAGTTTGAATAAAAGTTTAAGCGTGGAACCAATGTGCAACCCGATCGGATGGCCGGTGGATCGGATGGCAATCCGATCGGACGGCAATCCATCCCAACCGTCAGATCGTCTTGTCACTTCATTCTGTTTGAAGTTTTGTAGTCTTTGAATGAGACGTTTTGATACCTTGCTTGAACAACAGAACCCTTATCTCGGCCCAAATGACCCGACCGAACAGGAATCACCCAAGTTCGTTCGGTTCACAATTCGAGTCGGTAGTTCATGTTCAAACCCGAAATTAATATCTCTTGGATATAATTCAGATCTGGAACTAATACTTCACTAAGAATGAGTAGAAGATTAGATCAAGCTCTGATTCTATTGGTTTTGAGTGCATTGAGTGTAAAAGAGTTGAAAGAAAGTTGGAAAACCATCTTTCAATCCTTTTCACCATGAATATGTTCAGATCTATGCAAGATTTTGTTCATTCATGTGGAAATCGTCCAGATCTAAGTTGTTCTTGATGGATTGAAGCCAAAACATGAAGTTCATAAGAACACCATGGTGACATCATCCTAAAACACCTCAAATCCACTGATTTCTCGGTTAAAAGTTGAGATTCAAAAGATAGAAAGGTGTATGAGTGCGTGTAGATCAAGAAAGTATAAGATTTAGGTTGAAAACTTAAAAGAATTGAGAGAAATTAGGAGAAATAGAGCTTGAGTACGGTTGAGTCGAGCAAGGGAGCTGTCACCATCAAAGAGGTGATAAATGGGGGGTATTTATAGGGTTTCCCAAAATGGAAAGTAGGGAAAAAGGCTGGTCGATCGGGTGGCAGTCCGATCGGGTGGCAGTCCGATCGGGTGGCAACTCGGTCGGATGGCAACCCGATAGGATGGCAATCCGATCGATTGGCCACTCGACCCATGAGTTCAGCGCGATGAGTTTTGTCTTTTCGATCCGAGTGTGGATCTTTGCGGTACGATTCGAGTGAGCGATGCGATAGAATTGCTTATTAAATTACTTTTAATCCCAACTACTATATCTAACATACAATCACTATAATTACTGCGTTTAGCGTTTCGATTCGATTGCGATGCGATAGATAGCGATTTCGATTGATTACCACAACATAATATAAATAAACATGCACAAGTAACACATAAATAGCACACACATGTGAAACAATATCCAAAACATGTAATTCGATTTGCGATTGCGATTCGGTCGATTAGCGATAATTAGCGATTAACCTCGATCATTAACAAGTACTCCACATAATACAACTAATGCGATAACGTAAATAGATTATCTACAAGTCAAAGAAGTCAAAATAGTAGTTAAGCAAGGAGTGGCAGATCGCAATTAGCAATCTTTTCTTCCTTTGGCTTTAATCTTGACTTTGACTTTGACTTCCGAAACACGGGGTGTTACAGCCTCCCCTACTTAAGGGAATTTCGTCCCGAAATTAAGCCGAAGCCGTAACAAACAACTGTGGGTACTTCGTCTTCATGTCGCTTTCGAGTTCCCAAGTGAACTCTGCGCCTCGTTTGCCTTCCTAACGAACTTTCACAATGGGAATGCATGAGCGTCGGAGCTGCTTGGTTTGGCGATCCCTGATTTCGACAGGTTTTTACACGAAGTGTAGTATTTCGTTTACTTGAAGATCCTCGAGGGGTACGTGTAAATCATCCACAGCCAGACACTTTCTGAGGTTCGAAACGTGGAAAGTCGGGTGAACGTTGCTAAGTTCCTCCGGTAGTTCGAGTCTGTAAGCCAATTTTCCGATCCTTTCCAGAATCTTAAATGGTCCCACATATCGAGGCGCGAGCTTTCCTCTCTTTCCAAATCTGACCACACCCTTCCAAGGAGATACCTTTAGGAGTACATGGTCGCCAACGTCAAATTCAAGGGACTGGCGTCGTCTATCAGCGTAACTTTTCTGACGACTCCGAGCTTTCAGCAGATTGTCTCGAATTTGGAGGATTTTGTCAGTCGTTTCTTGCAATAGCTCAGGACCGGTTAATTGCGAGTGCCTGATCTTGTGCCATACAATCGGCGATCGACATCTTCTTCCATACAATGCCTCGAATGGTGCCATTTGAATGCTGGAATGATAACTGTTATTGTACGAGAATTCGACTAAAGGTAAGTATGCGTCCCAATTACCACCGAAATCTATGACACACGAACGGAGCATGTCTTCAAGGGTACGGATCGTTCTTTCAGTCTGACCGTCGGTTTGGGGATGGAAAGCGGTACTTAGATTAAGCGTAATACCGACAGCAAATTGAAAAGTTTCCCAAAGACGCGAGGTAAACCGAGCATCGCGGTCAGAGATGATGTCACGAGGCATCCCATGTCGACAAATGATCTCATTGGTGTAGATTCAGGCTAATCTTTCTACCTTATAGTCTTCTCGTATCGGCAGAAAATGAGCAGATTTGGTCAAGTGGTCAACGACAACCCAGATGCTGTCGTGACTTAATGGCGTGCGCGGAAGTTTCGTTATGAAGTCCATAGCTATACTCTCCCATTTCCATATAGGAATCTCGGGTTGGACGAGTAAGCCAGAGGGTCTTTGATGTTCAGCCTTGACTTTCGAGCAAGTCAGGCACTTCGAAACATAGAGGGCGATATCTGTCTTCATGCCCGGCCACCAGTACTTGTAGCGCAGGTCCTGGTACATTTTGTCGGCACCGGGATGAATAGAATATTGGGATTTGTGGGCTTCATCCATCAAAATCTGTCGCAAATCGGTCCGTTTAGGGACCCAGATTCGGTCCAGATAATGGAATATCCCATTCGACTTATTCACTAGCTGGGCTCCATCGTTGATAATCATTTCCTTCTTCAAAGTGCGTTCGGTGAAACAAGCATTTTGGGCTTCGCGAATGAGGGTTTCGAGATCATATTGGGCTTGGATATTACGGGCGCTATGCAAATAGCTCCGTCTGCTAAGAGCGTCGGCAATGATATTTGCTTTGCCAGGATGGTAACGAATTTCACGGTCATAATAGTTGAGAAGTTCTACCCACCGGCGTTGATGCATATTTAGCTCCTTCTGGTCAAAGATATGTTGTAGGCTCCTATGATCGGTGAAGATCGTACACTTGGTACCGTAAAGGTAGTATCGCCAAATCTTTAACGCAAAAACAACTGCGCCTAGCTCGAGGTCATGGGTTGTATAGTTCTTCTCGTGGATCTTGAGCTAACGAGATGCGTAAGCAATAACCTTGTCTCGTTGCATGAGAACACAACCAAGGCCAAGGTTCGAGGCATCACAATAGACAATAAAGTCATCATTTTCGTCGGGTAGAGTGAGAACAGGAGCATTGCAAAGCATATACTTAAGGGTTTGAAAGGCAGTCTCTTGTCCAGTTCCCCAAACAAAAGGCTTGTCTTTGTGCGTGAGAGAGGTAAGCGGCACAGCGATTTTTGAGAATCCTTCGATAAATCGGCGATAATAGCCCGCTAGTCCGAGAAAAGAACTGACTTCAGACGGGTTCTTAGGCATAACCCAACTCCTGACGGCTTCGATCTTCGCGGGGTCGACATGAATACCTTGACTATTGATAATGTGACTGAGGAATTGCACCTCCTCTAGCCAGAATTCACACTTGGAGAACTTGGCATAGAGTCGATTTCCCTGGAGTAGCTCGAGAACCAAACGTAGATGTTGCACATGTTTGGTTTTTGACTTGGAATAGATCAGGATATCATCGATGAACACGATGACGAAGCGGTCGAGAAAAAGTTTACACACGCGATTCATCAGATCCATGAAAACCACGGGTGCGTTGGTTAGACCGAAAGGCATAACAACGAACTCATAGTGACTGTATCGAGTGCGAAAAGCGGTTTTGGGTATATCCTCCTCTTGAATGCGTAACTGGTGGTAGCCTGAGCGTAAATTGATCTTCGAGAAACACGTAGCACCTTGTAACTGGTCAAACAAATCATCGATGCGAGGTAGGGGATAGCGATTCTTGATTGTCAGCTTATTCAGCTCCTGATAGTCGATGCACATCCGGAACGACCCATCCTTCTTTTTGACGAAAAGGACTGGTGCGCCCCAAGGAGAGGTGCTAGGGCGAATGAAGCCTTTATCAAGTAATTCCTGTAGCTGACTCGATAGTTCACGCATTTCGGACGGCGCGAGTCGATTAGGAGCTCTTGCAACAGGATTTGCTCCAGGAATGAGGTCGATCCGAAAGTCGATATCACGACTTGGTGGTAACCCTGGGAGATCTTCAGTAAAAACGTTAGGGAATTCACAAACAACGGGGACGTCTTTCACCTCCTTAACTTCCTTTTTCTCCGCTACTACGATGTGTGCTAAGAAAGCTTGGTATTCCTTGTGGAGATACTTGCTAGCCTGAACACACGACATGAGTTGGAGTTTCTTCGATGCGACTTCACCATAAACACATAATTGATCACCATTAGCGAGTGAAAATCAAATCATCTTATCGAAGCACACAACTTCAACATGGTTTTCACGAAGAAAGTCCATGCCTACTATGACATCAAAACTTCCGAGCTGCATTGGAATAAGATCGATAGGAAAGATGTGATTGTTGAGTTCAAGGGTACAATCACGAAGAACAGAGTTGACAGCGACGGTTCTTCCGGTGGCAACTTCAACATCGAACGTCGAGGGGAGATGGGCGCGCTTACGATTTAGTAGCTTTTCGAACTCAAACGATACAAAACAGCTATCGGCTCCAGTATCAAACAAACACGAAGCATAAATACCATTCACAAGGAACGTACCATTGACCACGTTGTTGTCGGCTTGAGCTTAGCGCACATTAATGTTGAAAGTTCGAGCGCATGCTGCTTGCTGCTGTTGTTGCTGTTGCTGGGGCTGCTGCTGAGGCTCTTGCTTCACAACCCAACTGGGGCACATGTTTGTGAAGTGGTTGGGATCACCAAATGCAAAGCAGACTCTAGCATTGACCGCGGGTGCCTGGGCCGCTTGTTGGCCTTGATGAGCAGGAAGTAGAGCTTGATGAGCAGTAGCCGAAGCTTGACGAGGACCTGTACGGCAGTTGGCGGTGAAGTGGCCGTACATGTTGCAATGCACACAAAATCTGCAGGCGAGTCCCACTGCGTGGTGATAGGTGCAAGTTGGGCAGGCAGGGTGAGGACCAGTATAAGCACGCTTTGCCGGCGGTGCTTGGGTTACCGGTGCCACGGCCTGGCGGTGTTGCATCTGCTGCTGAGCTGGTACAGCCTGGAGTGGGGTAGCAGTGGTTACAGCACAGTTCTTGTTGCTGGAGTTGCCGTTGTTCTTCCTCTTGCGAAGAGAGGCCTTTGAAGACTGAGGGGTAGCGGTGGCTTCAGCGGTTGGTGTGGTGGTAGCTTGATGTAGATTCTTAGGAGCTTTATCCCAGGTACCAGATTTGACTCGCTTGTCGTTGATTTCAGCGGCAAGCAGGTAAGTTTCCTCGATTGTTACTGGCTTTGAAGCTTGCATAAAATCTATGACACAATCCGACAGGGCTCGGATATACTTCTTGATTGCAATATATCAAAAGTCTTGACTTGATCAGGACAGATAATACTCAACTGCTTGAAGCGAGCAGTTAAAGCAGCGTTGTCACCATCCTTCTGCTTGATATGACAGAATTCGTCCTCCAACTTTTGGCGCTCGTGGGGAGGGCAGAACTCTTCCAACATGACGTTCTTCAACTCGTCCCACGTCAAACCGTAAGCTGCATCATTTTCAAGTTTGTTTCTCTCGGCCGTCCACCAGTCTAAAGCGCGGGACTGGAAGACGCCAGTCGCGTTGAGAGTGCGGAGATCATCGGGATAGCCACTCTGGCGCAGGGTGACCTCGATCGAATCAAACCATTGAAATAAGGCCGTAGGGCCATCTTCGCCAGTAAATTCTTTCGGTCCGCAAGCTTTAAACTGCTTGAAGCTAAAAGCGGTCTTGGGAGTAGCTTTAGGAGTTTCAGTCCTGGACTCTTCAGAAGACTTGCTAGAATTCTCTTGTAGGTCGTTAACAACCTGAGGAATGACTTTTGCTATCTGCCTAGCGACGAGTGCAGCAAGGCGTTTGTCTCTCTGTTCTCGGCGAGCAGTTCGAGGGTGACGGGGTCAAGATGACGACATTGTCTGCAATGGACATCGTCATAGGACTCAGACACAATATAATCGAATCCCACCTCACACGCCTAATACTACTAAAGCTCAGGAACACGATCAAGTATCACTTAAACACATAGGCACATAAACACATATTCACAGAATCATATAATCACAGAAGCACGTAAGGCATAGTAACACAAGAGGCAGTCAGAATACAGAAACCTATCATTCAAGATTCGCGCGCGACATAGCGAGTAGCATAGCGAGTAGTATAGTATAAGTAACATCATAGCATGCGATCATTCACAGGCAGTAGCGATGTGTTAGCGGTGTGTAGTTGTGTTGTGCGTGTCGAGCGGGAACGAAAGCGTCAAATCGAAACCAGTAGTACCTCAATACGCCAACAATTAAACATATAAGGCCACATAAAACACATAAAATCCACATAAAACGACATATATCAGAGTCAACAGTTGCGGGCTCCGAATCGAAACACATAAAAATCGAGAATAGATTGTCTGCCGCTCGATAGACATTGACTACCCAAAGTGTTTTGACTATTCACAAGGACCTTCAGTGCACACCTTGGCCTTCTAGACTGTGCTCTTGCCTCGGATTCGGGCAGTCGGCACGCATCCTTCCAGTTGTAGTGTGACTTTAAGTCGTCGGAGTCCGTCGAGGCTTTGGTGAGAGTTTTGTTAAAGCAAAATAGAGCACGGAACAAGTCATCAAGGTTCGGGTTTCACCCCTGACTTAATAACTTCGTTCTTGTTTTGATAAAATAGGGGGAAATTTGCGTCAAAGTATGGATTTCACTCCTGATTCAACGCAAATTCTCCTGTTTATAGTTAAATGCGGGTCGAACAAGTGACTTTGTCGAGAGTTTGCGGCTTTCACACCTAATATCAACCCAATCACTCGTTCATTTTTCGAAAATTAGAGTGCAGTGATAGTGTAGTGTAAGCGAGGATAGCGAGAAATGGCAAGTAAGCTTGTACAAAGCCCTTCAGGGTATGCACAAGTTGGTCTGTTGGTACTTAACTATAGACTAGGTCGTTTCTAAGACATCGACCTGGACTAGGTCGAGTATGGCCTAATTCCCTATAGTTATGGCTCTGATACCAATCTGTCACACCCCAACCGATGGCGGAACCATCGGGGCGCGGCACTGAGCGAAACAGATTGTCCATGAGTATCCATAACGACTATTAATTACCAGATATTTAAACATCATGTCCCATACCATAACATATCAAGATAAAACAGTCATTACAAATAATTGTCTCACAAACAAGTACTGATCCGACAACTCATATTTCAAATAGACATTTTATTTATTTGTTTCTAGGACTCTTTCCTAGCCTCGATTTCATCACACAGCAAACAAGGCGTCCTAGCATCTTATGCACCTGCCACATACGTTAAAGTAAAAGTCAATACACATAGTGTAAAGGTGAGCATACAAGTTTAATAATAGCATATAGAGTTCGAAATCGATTACGCATAACCAGCACGTACAACATGTGACGTGAAGCACGTTAGTTATCGACATGATCCTATCGATACCAATGACTGCGGGTTGACTGCCCAAGGCAGTTCGTAACACATATTCACCACTGTGAACCATGTGATTAGTTGCCCTTAACAACCCCTGAGTGAACAGGTGCTGAGTCCAAACTATAGTACTATCGTTGCTAAGGCAGGTAGACAGCAATCGATGTGTAAACATAACATAACAAACAAGCATTCATCGAATCACGTATACATGCAGTAGCGGTTAGCATTAAAGTATTGCGTAGTGTCTTTGATGTGATTTAGAATAAGTAACGAATGTAACACCCAAAAGTGCGTAAAGCAAAAAAGGGTTCGAGTATACTCACAGCGATTGAGTTTGTGGATTGAAGGGAACGCTAGGGCGGAGTTAGCCTGAATAGTTAACGATAGCATAAACGATAAGCAGCGCGTAAAACGATACTAGTGTACCAAGGATCAGACGGTAATCCGATCGGATGGCCAGTCGATCGGGTGACAACCCGTTCGGATGGTCATCCGATCGGATGGCCATTCGATTGGATCGACACCTCGCTTGGTGAGGATGTGTTTGTGTATGATGGTTTGACTTTTGAAGTTTTTGTTGTAGCATTTTGAAAATTGAGAAGTATCTCCACCCTTCAGGTCGGTCGATCGATCGGACGGCGATCCGATTGGCGATGCTTCTCAGTGTGAGAACAAGTTCACATCAGGATGGTCACTCGATCGTATAGCAATCCGATCGGGTGGCAACCCATGTGTATTGAACATGTTGAAAATTGTTTAAGTACCAAAGTCCTAGACATCACACGATCGGACGGTCGCTCGATCGGATGGTAATCCGATCGGACGGAAATCCGTTCAACGTCCAAGTCCTTGAATACTTTGAATAAAAGTTTAAGCGTGGAACCAATGTGCAACCCGATCGGATGGACGGTCGATCGGATGGCAATACGATCGGCCCATCCGATTAGATGGCAATCTGATCGGACGGCAATCCATCCCAACGGTCAGATCGTCTTGTCACTTGATTCTGTTTGAAGTTTTGTAGTCTTTGAACGAGACGTTTTGATACCTTGCTTGAACAACAGAACCCTTATCTCGGCCCAAATGACCCGACCGAACAGGAATCACCCAAGTCCGACTGGTTCACGGTTCAAGTCGGTAGTTCATGTTCAAACCCGAAATCAATATGTCTCGGATGGAATTCAGATCTGGAACTAATACATCACTTAGAAAGAGTAAAAGATTAGATCAAGCTCTGATTCTATCGGTTTTAAGTGCATTGAGTGTAAAAGAGTTGAAAGAAAGTTGGAAAACCATCTTTCAATCCTTTTCACCATGAATATGTTCAGATCTATGCAAGATCTTTGTTCATTCATGTGGAAATCGTCCAGATCTAAGTTGTTCTTGGTGGATTGAAGCCAAAACATGAAGTTTATAAGAACACCATGGTGACATCATCCTAAAACACCTCAAATCCACTGATTTCTCGGTTAAAAGTTGAGATTCAAAAGATAGAAAGGTGTAGGAGTTCATGTAGATCAATAAAGTACAAGATTTAGGTTGAAAACTTACAAGAATTGAGAGAAATCGGGAGAAATAGAGCTTGAGTACGGCTGAGTCGAGCAAGGGAGTTGTCACCATCAAAGAGGTGACAAACGGGGGGTATTTATAGGGTTTCCCAAAATGGAAAGTGGGGAAAAAGGCTGGTCGATCGGGTGGCAGTCCGATCGGGTGGCAACTCGGTCGGATGGCAACCCGATCGGATGGCAATCCGATCGATTGGCCACTCGATCGGTTGGCCACTCGACCCATGAGTTCGGCGCGATGAGTTTTGTCGTTTCGATTCGAGTGTTGAGCTTTGCGGTGCGATTCGAGCGAGCGATGCGATGCGATAGAATTGCTTATTAAATTACTTTTAATCCCATCTACTATATCTAACATACAATCACTATAATTACTGCGTTTAGCGTTTTGATTCGATTGCGATGCGATAGATTGCGATTTCGATTGATTACCATAACATAATATAAAAAAACATGCACAAGTAACACATAAATAGCACACACACGTGAAACAATATCCAAAACGTGTAATTCGAGTTGCGATTGCGATTAGGTGATTAGCGATAATTAGCGATTAACCTCGATCATTAACAAGTACTCCACATAATACAACTAATGCGATAATGTAAATAGATTATCTACAAGTCAAAGAAGTCAAATCAGTAGTTAAGTAAGGAGTGGCAGATCGCAATTAGCAATCTTTTCTTCCTTTGGCTTTAATCTTGACTTTGACTTTGACTTCCGAAACACGGGGTGTTACACGATGCACACTCGTAAGCTTCATCTCGGATTTTGTAACACCTCGCAAAATCATGTCCAATATAGTAACGACACGTGTCATGGACTTTAAATGTGTAAAGAAATTATTCAGAGGGACTAAAGTTGTCAAACAATGTAAATATGTAAGTATAAGGATCAAATGTGTCATCATGCCAAACCCGTGCCTCTGAATGACCTCATAAGATGTTCGTATTCTTTAACGAATGAATTGGCGGGCATGGAATGCCGTTGTGCTTAAATTGAAAAAGTTACAAAGTTTAAGGGGTTAAATGTGTCAACATGTTTAAAATTACCTCTGAGTGACCTTTTAACGTTCCCAAGACTTTGTAATACTTCCTTATACTTCCGTGGATATCAGATAATAATTTCTTGGAGTTTAGACGCACTTAAAAGACGTTTCGGGTGATCTTGCAACTAACCAGGAGCTTAACGGAGTTAATTTGTGACCCAAGGCCCTTAATAGTTAACTATGGGGGTCATAAGTGCAATAAATGAAAGTTATTTAAATTAAATTTGGACCAGGGACTGAAATTGCAAAGTTAGCAAAGTTTTTACCGGATTCTCCCATTGTCGCGGCCCGCGTAGACTTCCTATAAGTCTTACGCGGCCCGCGTAAAAGTGCCAGTAACAGAAAACCTGCACAGCTACAGGTTCAGTCAGTTCCACCACCTTTGCATGCTAGTTTTCGATTCTACGGGCTTGTTTGATGGTTTATTCTGCCACCACAACACCTGTAAACATCTGGGAGCCTCCCTAAACAGGTGTAATAATCTTGGAAACCTCAAATCTCCTATAAATAGCCCACATTTTGATCACTTTGAAGTTGCACAATTGAGTTTCATTCAAAGCTCACTCTCTGAAGTTTCTTGGAGCTCTAGGAAGCTTTCCTCAGTTCTAATGTCGTGCTAAGAGTTCTTGTAAGCATTCTTAGCTTCTCTAGTTAAGTTTTATTAGCTTAATGACCGAAAGTCAAAGCTATAGTAATTAAGCTTTGACTTGGTGATTAATCACTAACGGTCCAGCCATTATTCGAATTGAAAGTGGCTATGAGTTGGTAATTATGTAGGTAATAAACCCTTAAAAGGGCACCTACTGATTATCACTTTTACTTGGTCAATTGTCGGGTCAAACTTATTAATAAAAAGTCAAACGAGTCCATTTTCACAAAATAATTCATAACTGATAATGTAGAGGTTATGGAACATGTTTTAACACTAAAATAACTTGGTAAATAATATAAGAACATGTTTAGGCATGTTCAACCCGACAATTCTAAGTTTAGACTCGGTTCGCAACCGAAAGTCGCAAAAGTAGACTTTTGCTTTGACTTTCAGTTCTGACCCGATTTAGCTTGTTTTAGATATGCCTTAAGGTTCCTTTAGGACCATATTACATGTTAGTATAGCCCTTTGAGATTATACTATATGGGTCCTTTGAAATCTGAATCATTTGCATGTTTCCGTTAAATGCTTAAATGTTGACCATTATGCCCTTTTGATATAAAAACGAGATTTTTTAAAATGTGAGTGGACAAAAACCTTTATTACTGATATTTAAGTATGTCCTAAAAATTTGACATCAATTTATGGTCTAAAATGAGAGTTATGCACAATATCGTAAAATGAAAGCTTTTTACTAATTAAATGGCATTTTTAGTATAAATCATATTTAAACCCAAATTTTGACACCAAAATTTCTACCCACTGATGTAATATAATATTTAGGAATTTTTGGAGATTTTTATTAAATTTTAAACTGATCATAACATAGAGTTCTTGCATAGGCTCGGTAATTGACGATAATGCCCTTTTCGCTAATAAAATGAGTTTTGCACATCCTTTACATGTCAAACCTTTTTCTACTGATTTTATACATTAAATAAGTTATTTTAAACAGTAAAGGCTGATCAAAATCTCAGATTTCCTTAATCAACCCGAATATCGTCAAATACCGACTTTTATGCGATTTAGGCGCATAGTATGGTTTAAAACCATATTTGGCACCTAAGACTTATTACCTATTGATGTTATGAATAAATTTTTATACTTTAATAGTAAGTAAAAGTTTTGAACTCAGATTTCCAAATTTGACCTTTATAGCATATGTGAAATGTCCAAAATGCCCCTACGATGCATAGTTTGGCCATAAATGATAAAATTCACATATGTGTGATGACTTACTGATGTAACTTGTTAAAATAAATATTTTTACAGATTATTTTAGACCAGAACATCAGATTACCATTTAACCCCTTTTATAACCTTTAAAATGACCAAAATACCCTTACGGGGCTTAAATTGGTTTTAAATTTTTTTTGGGCATAATGGAAGTTATCCTACTGATATCATAATATATTTTAAGCATATTAACCTGTGGAACCTGTTCATGATTCATTTGGTTACCCGTTATGCATATACGCGTTCGGTACGGTTTATGTAACTAGTTTGCATAAATTAACCGAAACGGGTCAAACCTTATCATTTTTTCTTCAAAATCCAGAATGTGTTTAGTTTACCCATTTTATACAAGTCTTCATACTTGTCCGGTCTAAATCACATTCTAATCCGGTCTTCGCTTAATCTTGCGTTTTGAACCGTAAACCTTTCTTTAAAACTAACCGGTCTAAGTTAAGACTTAAATAAGACCCGTTAGGAATCTAATAGGTTATTAAAACCTTCGTTCCAGATTAGGAGCCCAGTGAAAGCTACTTGTACTTGCTGATTGAAATACAGCTGGGAATAAAATTATATTTTAGCTCAGGTAAATACTTTTAACTTATTTTCCGTTATACGGGCTTGGGATACGGTATTATAATAATACCGCTTGGTCGGGTATGTAGTTATTTAAATAGGATTATGATTAATACATTTACATAACCCGTTTTAATCTGTCTTGTTTGATGCAATGCCTTTGGGGGGTTAATGACCATGTCCTGGATTTCCTCGGCTCATTCATTAGAAATGGCCACGACTTAAGCACGGGGTGTAGGCATACACCTGACAGTTGCATATGTAAAACGGTACCCCACTCGTGAGGAAACTTCTTGTGGGTATTATACCAAGTGGTGTGTCTATTAATCTTATCCGGCTCTTCTAACCGGGTCCTGATTGGACGACAAACATGTAAAACTGTATACAAGATTATTTTTAAATAATTGTCCCAAGTTATAAAAGATTTTATGCCTTGTGCATCCAAATCAATTTTATAAATGTTTTTCAAAAGAGTCAGTTAATTGTATTTACCAGTGTAAACTGATATATTTTTCAAAAAGGTTAAGTGCAGGTACTACGCGTAATGGACTGGCTACTCCTAGTATCAAATAAAGAGTCTTGCAAACTTTTGATGCTTAAATCTATTGAACAATATTTCTTTTTATCTTAGATCCGCCTGTGGATCCACTTACAATCCGTTGTGTAATATTTTATGTTACTTTCAACCCGGTTTGTATAAATCACTTTTAGACTTCCGCTGTGCATTAAACTGTGATTTATTGACCATGATGATATCAACTGCGTCATGATACTCCCCACCGGGCCCACCGGTAATACGTGGAAATATCGGGGTGTGACAGGTTGGTATCAGAGCCAACATTGAGTGAATTAAACACTAGCCTTTTGTGTTTAATCTCAATGACACAGTTGCACAATCCTCAACTTCTGAGTCTAGGCTAATGACTTAGGACTAATCCTAATCCTATTGTTTTCTTTCTGTTGGTTTCTTTTGTTTGTTTTGGCAGGAACAAGACAATGTCGCCACGTTTCAGAGGAAGAGGTGGAAGAGGCAAAGCACCAATAACTGCTCCTAATGACCACGAGGCCGGGCCATCTCACCGGCGAACTACTTCCGCAACCTATAGCTCTAGTCCTCAGGAAGACTGGAGAACATATTTGGAACCCGCGAGGCGTTACGTCTCGCTTAGCTCTTCGCCCTCGTACCACAACTCCTTTGGGCCACAATCAGAAAACGAGCCCAATGATTCTCACGACTCCTTCATCCCGTTGCAGCGGTCGGGTTCACACCGTGCCTTTCAGGACCCGACTCCATACTTTCAGAGCCGGTTCAACCCGGCAAACGTGAGTGAAGAACCAATGGGCCATAACCCATTGGGACCAGAAGATCACTTTCCTGGAGCCCAGGATATGGATATGGACGAGGATCTAGATCCAGAAATGCCGCCATCTGGGACGCCGACGCATCCCATCGAGATTTCTGACGGATCATCTTTTCATGGTTCGCCATACAGGGGCCCAGACAGTTTTGCTGAAAGATGGGCCACAAACCACTAAGAGTTCACTCCCCCTTTCAACCCACCTCCACAACAGCAGCAGGATCCCTCAGAGGATTCGCGTTTCCAGGCGGTTACGCCACCGCCACCGCCAACGCCGCCGCTAGAGCAGCAACTACCTTCAGAACCACCGAGGCGAAGAAGATCATGTGCACGGATGTCCGTGCGAATAGGGGATTTTCACTTCAACACCCCTCAACACTCCAGTGGCAGTCACTACCCGCCACTGTATGAAGACCCGCAAATGGGTGGGCCTTCGAACCCAGTTTCAGAAGTCGTCTCTGCGCCAGTCGCACCACCACCACCACACATGGGTTATGATAACCCAATTCCTTCTTACGTCGGTACAGCGGCGTATAACCCTTTTGAGCAGCCAGCTTAACCTGGCTACAACTACTATAATGCCCCTGTCATCGACCCGTACCTCGAGGCGGCCAACTACAATGCTCTTCACCCTGAAGGATCATTCGCAGCTTCATACCAGTCTAGGTACCAAGCATATGGGTATCAATACTCGCCACCTCCTCACCTTCCGTAGCAGCAGCCGCCACTGATCCAACCACCGCAGCAGCAGGAAATTCTTCAGAGGTTGAACAAGGTGGAACGAGAGGTTCAGGAGGAGCGTAGAAGCCGCCGGGGACTACTTAAGGGTTTGGCAGACCTAATAAAGGGGAAGAAGAAGGGGGATTATTAAAATCCTTATTTGTTTGTATTGTTCTTTATTTCAATTAAGTCCCTGTGTGGACAATTTTATTTATGTATTCAGTCCCTGCAAGGACTTGTATTTCTTCTTTTAGTCCCTATGTGGACAAGTTATTTATTTTAAAGTCCCGTTTAGGGCATCTATATACTCTTTCAATTTAAGGAATGTTTTATTTTAAATTTCATTTATCATTATATATATGAATATATCATATGAAATAAATCAAATACCGTTCCAATTTAATGTTGATCTGCCATTAAATATTAAAAAGAATCTTAAGAGGTATAACCTAGCCTATATGTCATCTTAGACATGGCCATGATGGTAAAACCTATCTAAAAGATTCAAATCCTTGCTAACATCTGAAAACATGTTAGAACTCCTGACAACAGTGATATGATAAAATCACACTTGTCATCTTACATTGGGATTTTCAAATCCCTTATCTAGCCTAATGATCTATAAATCATGGGTTCAAATCATCAATCAAGATGATCATATATTAAACATCCATTAGTGATGAAGTGCCTACGGGCCATATTTATTGTCCAATGAGACAAAAGACAGTCGTAGTCTACGACTCCCTGTCAAGAAAAGGTAATGAACTATGTTCAAACCTTAATGCCTCGATCTTATAAGATCATGGCTTATAATTTTAAAACTGTCCTTGTGACTAGGCCTTTTGTGCCACTAATAATATCCTTAATGTTTTATAACTAGGATAAATTATAATGAAAATCCTAAATGAATATGATTAACAAAATTAACCAAATATGGTCTATGTTTACCATGGTTAATGAATCATCAAAATTAATAATAAGACTCCTGAATAAATTATTGTTATCATTTTATGTAGCAATCAAGCTACATGGCTGAATCAGAAGAGGTTAACAGTCACCCCAGGGAGAGAAATGATACCACCAGAATAAACGTAGCTGGTGCAGATCTTCAAGCATTGATAGACAATGTTGTTACTAGAGCTCTTGACAGACAATTCAAGGAATCAAGTGGTACCCGCACTAAGACTCAATCTATGGCTCATAGTAAGCCCCCTTCAAAAACACATGAGTCAAAGAAGGACGATGCTCGTCACTCATCGAACCAGAGAAGCGTTCCATCCAAACAAACTGTGATAAAACAGGAGCCACGTGTTAAGGCTTGCTCTTACAAATATTTCGTCTCTTGTAAGCCAAGAGACTTCACAAGGGAGAAAGGAGCCATTGATTGTATGACTTGGCTCGATGAGATGGATACCGTAGTTGATATTAGTGGTTGTGCAGAACAGGACATTGTGAAGTTTGTTTCACAATCTTTTAAAGGTGAAGCTTTAGCTTGGTGGAGGTCCCTAATCCAAGCTACAGGAAAGATCCCATTGTATAACATGTCTTGGGATCAGTTTGTTACGTTGATCAAGGATAATTTATGTCCCCAGCATGAGGTGGAAAGAATTGAAACTGACTTCTTAACCTTAGTCATGAAGAATTTAGACTGCCAAGCGTACCTTACAAGTTTCAACACCATGTCTCATTGGTTCCTTATCTGGTCACACCGGAACCAAAACGCATAGCTCATTTTATTGGAGGTTTAGCTCCAGAAATCAAGGCAAATGTGAAAGCATCTAGACCTACCACGTTCAGGTCAGTGGTAGATCTGACTCTATCACTCACACTTGATGCTATCAGAAACAAGTTTGTCATGGTTTCTGATGATGGAAAGCGAAAGCGAGAGGATGAGAGTTCTCATCTCTCCGACAAGAAACGAAAAGGGAACTCGGATCATAGGAAGAGTTCCGGGTTTAAGAAAGATAACCAGCAGTCGTGTGAGAAACCCAAATGTAAGACCTGCCAGAAACATCATTTTGGAAAATGTAGGTTGGAATCGAAATCACAATCGCAGTCGCAGTCAAAGCCGTCTGGATGTGGGATCTGCAAGTCCAAGGAGCATAAGACCTTGGATTGCAAAAAGATGAAGGATGCAACCTGTTACAATTGTAACGAGAAGGGGCATATCAAGACTAACTGCCCCAAATATGCGAAGAAGCCTGAGGAGGCTAAAAAGACCAATGCTCGGGTCTTTCAGATGAATGCTCAGGAGGCCATTCAGAATGACAATGTTATAACAGGTACATTCCTTATCAATGTTGTTTATGCTAGAGTATTGTTTGATTCGGGGGCAGACAAGTCTTTTATAGACAATAGGTTTTGTAAATTATTAAATCTGCCTGTTAAAACTCTAAGCATAAAATATGAAGTAGAATTGGCCGATGGTACCATAGAAACTGCCTCAACAGTTCTAGATGGATGTTTTATATCCATTAGGAATCACTCTTTTCCGCTATCCTTGCTTCCATTGAAACTAGCAGGATTCGACATAGTGATAGGCATGGATTGGTTATCTCATAACCAAGCCCGAATTGTATGTGATAAGAAGAAAGTGGTTATCAAGACTCCTTATGGCGAGCCATTAACAATTCAAGGAGATACTCAGTACGGGTTACCCAAGCGAGTATCTATGCTTAAAGCATCAAGGTGTTTAAAGAAAGGTTGTGTTATTTATATGGCACAGGTAACCGTTGATGAGCCAAAGCCCAAGATTGAAGACATCCCCATTATTTCTGAATATCCAGACGTTTTTCCTGAAGAACTACCTGGTTTGCCTCCTGATAGGCAGGTAGAGTTCATAATCGATATCATTCCTGGAGCAGCACCAATTGAAAGAGCACCTTACCGGTTGGCACCAACTGAAATAAAAGAGTTAAGGACTCAGTTGGATGATTTGTTAGAGAAGGGATTTATCCAACCTAGCTCGTCCCCTTAGGGAGCACCGATTCTGTTTGTGAAAAAGAAGGATGGCTCGATGCATCTGTGCATCGATTATCGCGAGCTAAATAAGGTTACAATCAAGAACAGGTATCCGTTACCTAGGATCGATGATCTATTCGATCAGCTTCAAGGAGCAAGTTACTTTTCAAAGATCGATCTAAGGTCAGGATATCACCAGTTGAAGGTCAGACACGAAGATGTGCACAAGACCGAATTCAGAACTCGATATGGACACTATGAATTCTTAGTGATGCCTTTTGGGCTTACTAATGCACCAGCAGCGTTCATGGATCTCATGAATCGTGTTTGCAAACCTTATTTGGACAAGTTTGTCATTGTTTTTATTGATGACATACTTATATATTCGAAGAATCAGGTTGATCATGAAAGACATCTTCGGTGTATCCTTAAACTTCTGCAGCAAGAGAAGCTCTACGCCAAGTTTTCTAAATGTGAGTTTTGGCTTCAAGAAGTCCAATTTCTTGGACATGTTGTAAGTAAGCGTGGTATCCAGGTGGATCCCACTAAGGTTGAAGCGATTATGAATTAGCAAGAGCCTAAGACTCCTACAGAGATCCGTAACTTCTTGGGTCTAGCAGGATACTACAGACGTTTCATCGAAAACTTTTCAAGAATTGCTGCACCTTTGACTTCGTTGACCCGCAAGAATGTCAAGTTTGAATGGGGTCCCAAGCAACAAGAATCCTTTGATATTCTTAAGCAGAAATTAAGCAATGCTCCAGTGTTGACATTGCTAGAAGGAATTGAAGAATTCGTGGTATATTGCGACGCATCGCACACCGGCATGGGATGTGTGCTTATGCAGAAGGGCAAGGTTATTGCATATGCTTCATGACAATTAAAAGTGCACAGGAAGAATTACACCACCCACGATTTGGAGTTGGGTGCCGTTGTATTTGCACTGAAGCTTTGGAGGCATTATCTTTATGGAACTAAGTGCGTGATCTATTCTGATCATAAGAGCCTTCAACATTTGTTTAACCATAAGGATCTTAACATGAGACAGCGTCGATGGATGGAGACACTGAATGATTATGATTGTGAAATACGGTATCATCTTGGCAAGGAAAATGTAGTCGCTGATGCCTTGAGCAGAAAGTGAAGGGTTAAGCCTATTCGAATCAATGCCAAGAGCATTGAGTTGAAGAACAGCTTGAATGAAAGGTTGTTAGCCGCTCAAAAGGAAGCTGTATTAGAAGCTAACTATCCGAATGAGAAGTTAGGAGTGACTGCCGATCAATTGTCGTATGGCAAGGATGGAATCCTAAGATTGAATGGTCGAATATGGGTTCCTATCCATGGAGGACTTTGAGATGTGATTCTCCAAGAAGCTCATAGCTCCAAATATTCAGTTCATCCTGGCAGCGATAAGATGTACCAGGATTTAAAGGCAAATTATTGGTGGATAGGTTTGAAGAAATCTATAGCCACTTATGTGGCTAAATGTCTGACGTGCGCGTAAGTTAAAGCAGAGCATCAGAAACCGTCAGGCTTGCTTCAATAGCCTGAACTTCTGATAGGAACTAAAAAACTGACTGATTAAATTACTGAAACTGAAATACAAATTAGCCAATTCGAGATGGCAATTCTCCAAATACTGGAATAGAACCAGACAAATAAAACATAAACATCCCTGAAATAGTTAACCCTAATACGTCGTACTTAACATAGAAATAAGCGGGAACAGTTTTACCCTAGAAATCTGACTACGTGGGTTAACTCCCCACGTTCTGAACTACATCTAATTAGGCCCTGGATCATATTGTGAATTTCTAAATACAAGTGGAGCTGGGCCTGGATCAGTTGGGTTTGTATTTACACTTCCCGCCCGGTGACACGACTTGTCCTCAAGTCGAGATGAAGCGGTTCAAGCGAAGTCTTCATGATGGCCACTGGAGTTTACGCGACTGATAACGACCTGATTATCCTCTTCGTCGGCAGCTTCGAGGAGCTTGAAGGTCCCTGTTTTGCAACGGTGTACGGGCCCGTACTTATCCCCGCAACGGAAGCATTCACCTCGAAGATACCGATTCTGTTTTTCAGCATCAACGAGACGAGTGTCTGTTGGTTTTTGGGCTGCAGCAGTCGGAATTAAAGTGTTGGAGGCTGCTGGGGTCAGCTCTATTTGGACCAAAGAAGAAACAATTTTTTCAAATTTCATATGGCTAACTTTGGATTCGAACTCAATAGCGATACTCATGGCTTTGTAAACAGTCCTTGGTTTGTGAATTCGAACGTCGGCCTTGAGATCATCCTTGAGGCCATTCAAAAATACCCTAAGAGGCAGTGCTCAGGCCAATTAGTCACACTAGACGAGCGTTTGGCAAACTCCTGGCGGTATTCCTGTACTATTCCAGTTTGTTTGATGCTACATAAATGCTCGTCAGGGTTTTGAAACTCCGCAGGCCCAAAATTCTTTTGAAGGGCTCGAACCAACTCATCCCAGAACTCAATAGCTTGATCGGCGGAGACCCACGAGTAGAAATCCAAAGCATCACCCTCCAGATGCATCGCTGCAACATCAACCTGCTCATCTTCTGGTATATTGTAGTACCGGAAGTACTTCTCGGCTTTTAAAACCCACCCTCTCGGGTCTCCATCACTTTAAGTTGGAAAATCAATCTTGTTATATGGTTGGTAACGACGATGATTTCTTCCAGACGAATCTTCATCATCAAATCTGCTGGGACCCCCGCCAATTTTCTCCTTCTTCTTGTCGCGCGCTTTGAGAGTGGCGACTTCAGTTTGCAGGGATTCCATGGAGGCTGCATTAGCCGCCAATTGGGTAGCCAAGTGGTCAGGGTTTGTTTGGGGTGGGTCTAAACTGCTACGTGTTTGAGGAGCCATCGTATCTCAAAGATGATTGATTGGGTGGATGGGATTTGAGATTTCTAGGATTGGATTTGGAATAGCAAAGTTTGGTTTTGGATCTGAATCTGTGTTCCCAGCAATGGAACCAAATTGATAGGAACTAAAAAACTGACTGATTAAATTACTGAAACTGAAATATAAATTAGCCAATTCGAGATGGCAATTCTCCAAATACTGGAATAGAACCAGACAAATAAAACATAAACATCCCTGAAACAATTAACCCTAATACGTCGTACTTAACATAGAAATAAGCGGGAACAGTTTTACCCTAGAAATCTGACTACGTGGGTTAACTCCCCACGTTCTGAACTACATCTAATTGGGCCCTGGATCATATTGTGGATTTCTAAATACAAGTGGAGCTGGGCCTAGATCAGTTGGGTTTGTATCAACTTCCCACTTGGAAATGGGAAATGGTAACCATGGATTTTATTACTAAGTTACCAAAGACAAAGCGCGGAAATGATACTATTTGGGTTATAGTCGATAGGCTGACTAAGTCAGCCCATTTCTTACCAATTAAAGAAACTCATAGCTCCGATAAGCTAGCTCAATTATACGTGGATAAGATTGTATCTCTCCACGGAGTGCCAGTGTCTATTATCTCTGACAGGGATACAAGATACACGTCTCATTTTTGGAAAAGCTTTCAGCAATCCCTAGTTACTCGTCTAAACTTCAGCACTGCTTATCATCCTCAGACGGATGGGCAAAGCGAACGTACGATTCAAACACTCGAGGATATTCTACGAGCTTGTGTTATAGACTTAGGTGGGAGTTGGGATGAGCATCTTCCATTGATTGAATTTTCGTACAATAATAGCTATCATTCGAGTATTCAAGCAGCGCCTTTCAAAGCTTTGTACGGAAGAAAGTGTAGAACGCCAGTTTGTTGGGCGGAAGTTGGAGATGTCCAACTATTAGGACCTGATATAGTCCTGGAGACGACGGACAAGATTGTCCAAATCCGTGATTGTCTAAAATCTGCAAGGGACAGGCAGAAAAGTTATGCAGATAAGAGGCGCAAACCTTTAATGTTTGAAGTTGGCGATAAAGTGCTACTTAAGGTATCACCCTGGAAAGGGGTGATGCATTTTGGCAAAAAGGGCAAACTAAGCCCAAGATATATTGGACCATTCGAGATCATCGAATGTGTCAGAACTGTAGCTTACAAGCTAAATCTGCCAGAAGAACTCAGTGGAATACATAATGTATTCCACATCTACAACCTAAAGAAATGTCTAGCCGATGAGTCGCTAGCAATGTCGCATGAGGACGTGCAGATTGATGAGAGTTTGAAGTTCGTTGAAAGACCTTTGTCGATCGAGGATCGACAGGTTAAGAAGCTTTTTAAGAAAGCATGTGTCAATTATCAAAGTGAAATGGGATGCCCGTAGAGGCCCAGAATACACGTGGGAGGTTGAATCCACAATGAAACAGAAGTACCCTCATTTATTTCAGTAAATATCAAGGTCGAGATTTCTTTTAAGGGGGTGAGGATGTAACACCTAGCAAAATCATGTCCAATATAGTAACGACACGTGTCATGGACTTTAAATGTGTAAAGAAATTATTCAGAGGGACTAAAGTTGTCAAACAATGTAAATATGTAAGTATAAGGATCAAATGTGTCATCATGCCAAACTCGTGCCTTTGAATGACCTCATAAGATGTTCGTATTCTTTAACGAATGAATTGGCGGGCATAGAAAGCCGTTGTGCTTAAATTGAAAAAGTTACAAAGTTTAAGGAGTTAAATGTGTCAACATGTTTAAAGTTACCTCTGAGTGACCTTTTAACATTCCCAAGACTTTGTAATACTTCCTTATACTTCTGTGGATATCGGATAATAATTTCTTGGAGTTTAGACGCACTTAAAAGACGTTTCGGGTGATCTTGCAACTAACCGGGAGCTTAACGGAGTTAATTTGTGACCCAAGGCCCTTAATAGTTAACTATGGGGGTCATAAGTGCAATAAATGAAAGTTATTTAAATTAAATTTGGACCAGGGACTGAAACTGAAAAGTTAGCAAAGTTTTTACCGTATTCTCTCATTGTCGCGGCCCGCGTAGACTTCCTATAAGTCTTACACGGCCCGCATAAAAGTGCCAGTAACAGAAAACCTTCACAGCTGCAGGTTCACTCAGTTCCACCGCCTTTGCATGCTAGTTTTCAATTCTAGGGGCTTGTTTGATGGTTTATTCTGCCACCACAACACCTGTAAACATTTGGGAGCCTCCCTAAACAGGTGTAATGATCTTGGCAACCTCAAATCTCCTATAAATAGCCCACATTTTGATCACTTTGAACTTGCACAATTGAGTTTTCATTCAAAGCTTACTCTATGAAGTTTCTTGGAGCTCTAGGAAGCTTTCCTCAGTTCTAATCTCGTGCTAAGAGTTCTTGTAAGTATTCTTAGCTTCTCTAGTTAAGTTTTATTAGCTTAATGACCGAAAGTCAAAGCTATCGTAATTAAGCTTTGACTTGGTGATTAATCACTAGCGGTCCAGCCATTATTCGAATTGAAAGTGGCTATGAGTTGGTAATTATGTAGGTAATAAACCCTTAAAAGGGCACCTACTGATTATCACTTTTACATGATCAATTCTCGGGTCAAACTTATTAATAAAAAGTCAAACGAGTCCATTTTCACAAAATAATTCATAACGGATAATGTAGAGGTTATGGAAAATGTTTTAACACTAAAATAACTTGGTAAATAATATAAGAACATGTTTAGGCATGTTCCACCCGACAATTCTAAGTTTAGACTCGGTTCGCAACCGAAAGTCGCAAAAGTAGACTTTTGCTTTGACTTTCAGTTCTGACCCGATTTAGCTTGTTTTAGATATGCCTTAGGGTTCCTTTAGGACCATATTACATGTTAGTATACCCATTTGAGATTATACTATATGGGTCCTTTGAAATCTGAATCATTTGCATGTTTCTGTTAAATGCTTAAATGTTGACCATTATGCCCTTTTGATATAAAAACGAGATTTTTGAAAATGTGAGTGGACAAAAACCTTTATTACTGATATTTAAGTATGTCCTAAAATTTTGACATCATTTTATGGTCTAAAATGAGAGTTATGCACAATATCGTAAAATGAAAGCTTTTTACTAATTAAATGGCATTTTTTGTATAAATCATATTTAAATCCAAATTTTGACACCAAACTTTCTACCCACTGATGTAATGTAATATTTAGGAATTTTTGGATATTTTTATTAAATTTTAAACTGATCATAACATAGAGTTCTTGCATAGGCTCAGTAATTGACGATAATGTCCTTTTCGCTAATAAAATGATTTTTGCACATCCTTTACATGTCAAACCTTTTTCTACTGATTTTATACATTAAATAAGTTATTTTAAACAGTAAAGGCTGATCAAAATCTCAGATTTCCTTAATCAACCCGAATATCGTCAAATACCGACTTTTATGCGATTTAGGCGCATAGTATGGTTTAAAACCATATTTGGCACCTAAGACTTATTACCTTCTGATGTTATGAATAAATTTTTATACTTTAATAGTAAGTAAAAGTTTTGAACTCAGATTTCCAAATTTGACCTTTATTGCATATGTGAAATGACCAAAATGCCCCTACGGTGCATAGTTTGGCCATAAATGATAAAATTCACATATGTGTGATGTCTTACTGATGTAACTTGTTAAAATAAATATTTTTACTGATTATTTTACACCAGAACCTTAGATTACCATTTAACCCCTTTTATAAGCTTTAAAATGACCAAAATACCCTTACGGGGCTTAAATTGGTTTTAAATTCGTTTTGGGCATAATGGAAGTTATCCTACTGATATCATAACATATTTTAAGCATATTAACTTGTGGAACCTGTTCATAATTCATTTGGTTACCCGTTATGCATATTTGCGTTCGGTACGGTTTATATAACTAGTTTGCATAAATTAACCGAAACGGGTCAAACCTTATCATTTTTACTTCAAAATCCAGAATGTGTTTAGTTTACCCATTTTATACAAGTCTTCATACTTGTCTGGTCTAAATCACATTCTAATCCGGTCTTCGCTTAATCTTGCGTTTTGAACCGTAAACCTTTCTTTGAAACTAACCGGTCTAAGTTAAGACTTAAATAAGACCCGATAGGAATCTAAAAGGTTATTAAAACCTTCGTTCCAGATTAGGAGCCCAGTAAAAGCTACTTGTACTTGCTGATTGAAATACGGCTGGGAATAAAATTATATTTTAGCTCAGGTAAATACTTTTAACTTATTTTCCATTATACGGGCTTGGGATACGGTATTATAATAATACCGCTTGGTCGGGTATGTAGTTATTTAAATCGGATTGTGATTAATACATTTACATAACCCGTTTTAATATGTCTTGTTTGATGTAATGCCTTTGGGGGGTTAATGACCATGTCCTGGATATCCTCGGCTTATTCATTAGAAATGGCCACGACTTAAGCACGGGGTGTAGGCATACACCTGACAGTTGCGTGTGTAAAACGGTACCCCACTTGTGAGGAAACTTCTTGTGGGTATTATACCAAGTGGTGTGTCTATTAATCGTATCCGGCTCTTCTAACCGGGTCCTGAATGGACGACAAACATGTAAAACTGTATACAAGATTATTTTTAAATAATTGTCCCAAGTTATAAAAGATTTTATGCCTTGTGCATCCAAATCAATTTTATAAATGTTTTTCAAAAGAGTCAGTTAATTGTATTTACTAGTGTAAACTGACGTATTTTTCAAAAAGGTTAAGTGCAGGTACTATGCGTAATGGACTGGCTACTCCTAGTGTCAAATAAAGAGTCTTGCAAGCTTTTGATGCTTAAATCTGTTGAACAATATATCTTTTTATCTTAGATCCGCCTGTGGATCCACTTACAATCCGTTGTGTAATATTTTATGTTACTTTCAACTCGGTTTGTATAAATCACTTTTAGACTTCCGCTGTGCATTAAACTGTCATTAATTGACCATGATGATATCAACTACGTCACGATACTCCCCACCGGGCCCACCAGTAATACGTGGAAATATCGGGGTGTGACAAATTTCTTCTATCTCACTTAGTTGCAACTTCCGCATCTTCCCCGCTTCATCATAATCCGCATTCACCGTCTTGATTGCCCAATGCGCCCGATGAGATAACTCCATTGGTAAGTGACAACCCTTTCCATACACCATCCGGTAAGGTGTTGTACCAATTGGAGTCTTGTTGGCCGTCTGGTATGCCCACAACGCATCATGAAGTTTACTTGACCAATCCTTCCTATCCGTTCGAACCGTCTTCTTAAGAATTTCTTTAATTTGATGGTTGGACACTTCGACTTGTCCACTAGTTTGCGGATGGTATGGTGTAGGAATCCGATGGTTCACGTTGTACCTCTTCAACAGTTTTCCGAAATTGAAATTCTTGAAATGCGACCCACAATCACTAATGATAACTCTCGGAATACCAAAACGGGCAAAACTGTTGGATTGAACAAATTTACAAACAACCGAATGATCATTTGTTCTTGTTGCAATAGCTTCAATCCACTTCGAGACATAGTCCACCGCCACTAAAATGTATAAGAACCCATTGGAATTCGGGAAGGGACCCATAAAGTCAATGCCCCACAGATCAAATATCTCTACAACCAAAATCGGTTGCAAAGGCATTTCGTCCCTCTTTGAAATACTTCCCATTCTTTGGCAATTGACACAATTCCTTGCAAACTCACATGCATCCTTAAAAATTGTGGGCCAATAAAACCCACACGACAAAACCCGATAACCCATTTTATGCCCGCTAAAATGACCTCCGCAAGCGGATGAGTGGGCATGAGTCAAGATCTCTAACACCTTCGTTTCGGGCACAGACCTCCGAATAACTTGATCGGGCCCAATCTTGAAAAGGTCCGGCTCATCCCAAATGTATTGCTTCACTTGGACCATAAATTGTTGTCTTCTTTTCTTGGTCCAATGATTTGGGATGGCACCCGTGGCTAAGTAATTCACATAATGGGTGTACCACGGTGCAACAAAAGTAGATACGGCTAGTAGTTGCTCATCGGGAAACCTTTCATTTATTTCACTCAAATCATCAATCCCTTCCACCGGGATTCGAGACAAGTGATCCGCCACTACGCTTTCACTTCCTTTCTTGTCTCGAATATCTAAATCAAATTCTTGTAACAATAACACCCAACGAATCAAACGGGGCTTCGCATCTTTTTTCTCCATCAAATACCGGACCGCATGATCCGAATATACAACCACTTTGCTCCCCCAAATGTAAGAACGGAACTTGTCCAAAGCATACACCACCGCTAATAACTCCTTTTCGGTTGTGGTGTAATTCAGTTGCGCTTCGGACAACGTCTTGCTTGCATAATATATCACCACCGGCTTTTTATCAATTCTTTGACCCAAAACTGCACCAATTGTAGTGTCGCTTGCGTCACACATGATTTCAAATGGCTTCGACCAATCCGGTGGTTGCAAGATGGGAGCTTTCACCAAGTGTTCCTTCAAAACATTAAATGCTTGCAAACACTCATTAGTAAAATCAAAAGGGACATCTTTCAACAACAAATTACATAAAGGTTTTGTAATTACACTAAAACCTTTAATAAACCGTTTATAAAAACCCGCGTGTCCCAAAAGTGATCTCACCCCTTTCACATTTTTCGGTGGAGGCAAAGATGATATTACCTGTATTTTTGCCTTATCCACCTCCATACCCCTCTCCGAAATCACGTGGCCTAACACAATACCCTCTTGCACCATGAAATGACTTTTCTCCCAACTAAGCACTAAATTTTTCTCAACACATCTTTTTAAATCTTTTTTGTAATTCATTGAGACAAGATTCAAAGCTAGTGCCAAAAACTGAAAAGTCATCCATAAAAACTTCAAGCGATTCTCCAACCATGTCCGAGAAGATACTCATCATACATCGTTGGAAAGTTGTCGGTGCATTGCACAAGCCAAATGGCATTCGCCTAAAGGCAAAAGTGCCATATGGACAAGTGAAGGTGGTCTTGTGTTGGTCATCCGGGTGTATTGCAATTTGAGTGTAACCCGAATACCCGTCCCAAAAGTAGTAATATTTCTGACCCGATAATTTTTCAATTATTTGGTCAATAAAAGGTAGCGGGAAAAGGTCCTTAGAAGTGGCGGCATTCAATTTGCGGTAATCAATACACACACGCCACCCGGTGACCGGTCGGGTGGCTATTTGTTCACCGTTTTCGTCTTTGATTACTTGAATGCCAGCCTTCTTAGGCACAACTTGGGTAGGACTTACCCAAGCACTATCCAAAATAGGATAGATAATTCCCGCATCCAACCATTTAATTACCTCTTTCTTTACTACCTCCCTTAGGTTCAGATTCAATCTTCGTTGTGCTTCCCTTGTTGGTTTTGCCTCTTCGGTGGTAATGATTTTGTGCATGATGATTGATGGACTAATTCCTTTTAAATTGGCAATCGTCCATCCGATAGCTCCTTTGTTTTCTTTCAAGACTTCTAATAGAGCTTGTTCTTGTGCCATATCTAAATTAGAGGCAATAATGACCGGTAGAGTGTCATTATCCCCTAAAAATACATACTTCAAATGGCTTGGTAAGTCTTTGAGCTCCAACTTTGGTGGTTCTTCCAATGATGGTATGGTACCCGAATTTATTTCCACTGGCAAGTTTTCAAATTAGTGGGTCCATGACGATCGACCCTCCTTCAATGCCATAGCATCCTGTTTCTCCACTTCAACCCTTAGTGCACAAGCATGTACCTGTTTAGAAAAATCACAAACACACATATCCATGTTATCCTCCTCATACTCATGCGGGTTGCATCCGTCGACTAAATCTGCCATGAAACACTCATCAACACCATTAGAGTTAGAATTGTTAGTAAAAGCATTCAATCTCATTTTTCGATTTCCAAAAGTCATGTCGACTGTTCCAAATCTACAATCGATCACAGCATGCGCGATGCTCAAAAATGGCCGACCCAAAATAACATTTTGTTATTGTTTCGGGTCCGCGGATGAGTAGTCTAAGACTAAAAAGTCAACCGGGTAGTAAAACTCATCAGCTTTCACTATTACATCTTGAACCATCCCACGAGGTAACTTATGAGACAAATCGGCTAACACCACCGTTGTCTCTACCCTTGCTAATGGACCAAAGTCATATTGGTCATATAAGCCCCCCGGTAAAATGCTAACTCCGGCTCCAAGATCTAGTAACGCCTTTGACATTTGAAAATTACCAACTTGAATATTAATTAATGGCGTGCCCGGATCTTGGAGCTTAGGAGGAAGCTCCCCATTTAATACTACACTCACTTGCCCGGTTAAGTCTACCCGCTTAGGCATTTTCTTCTTTTGTTGCCTCTTTTGTGTACACAATTCCTTTAAAAATTTAGCATAGGCGGGTACTTTTTTTATTGCATCAAGTAGTGGAAGGTTAACTTTAACTTGTTTGAAAATGTCCCACAATTCCTCTTTTTGAGGACCCCGTGATGAAATAAAATTTTTCTTACCCGGGTCAAGTAGAGCTGAGGGAAACGGGACTTGACTCGACTCCCCTTCATCTTTTTTATCTTTTTTATTTTCACCCAACCCCGGTTTTTTAACATTTGATTCTTTAGACACAACCAGTGACACTTCATCGTCTTCACTTTCATTACCCGTTACATCTTCAACCACCCCTTCAACTAAACCCGGTGACAAATTGGCTTTAAAATCTTTACCACTTCTTAACACACTAACATGATTAATATTAACATTATTACCTCGTGACGAGCTATGGGAAGGATTTACCTTGGTGTCACTAGGAAGTTGACCTTTGTTCTTCTTCAATTCTGCCACGTCGGTTGCTAATTGACCCATTTGGGTTGTTAGTGTTTGAATGCTTTTGTCACGAACTTCATCTTTTTGCATTCGGACTTCATCGAGTTGATTTCGTTTTTGCATGTCTCATTGCATGGCCCGAAGCATTTCCATAACCTCATTCCCACTTGATGAATTTTGACCCGAACCACTTTGACCCGTTTGTTGAAATTGCCCTTGGTAGCCATAATTATTTCCACCCTGATAGTTCCCTTGATTGTATTGTTGGCGAGGTGCAAAATTACCTTGAGCTCCTTGAAAATTTGGGTTAGCTTGGTTCGCCGGGTTCCCGTAACGGAAGTTAGGATGATTTCGTAACCCGGGGTGGTATGTGTTCGAATTCATGCTAAAGTTTCGACCACCCCCTTGAATAGCATTCACTTCTTCCACTTGCTCTTCGACCACTCCTACTAAACAAACTTCAGCCGTGTGGCCTATTTCGTTGCAATTAGTGCACACATTGTACACTTGATTCGTGGTTTGAACGCCTCCATTCTCTACTCCATGCACTTGTGGTCTTGCTATTACATGTCTTGCTCGTCTTGAGGATTGAGCTTTCCTTTTTGAAGTAAACGCCATTTGCTCTAAATATGCCCAGTCGTCTTGTTCAAAGTTCATACCGAATGTACCGTTAGTGATCGACATCAAAACACGAGCATCCTCCAAACTCAACCCTTCGTGAAACGCGTTCAACAACTCCCAAAGTTGTATACCGTGATGGGGACAATTCCTTAACATCATATTGAATCTTTCGAAAGCCTCATGAAACATTTCCCCCGATTGTTGTTGAAAGCTTCTCAAACCTCTCCTTGCATCATTAGTCTTTTGAGAGGTGTAGAACTCGTCCAAGAAAATCTGTTGCATGTCGGCCCATGTAAAAATCGACGCGGAGGGCAAAGTGTGAAACCATCATTTTGCTTTGTCTTCCAAAGAAAATTGGAAAAGGACCAACTTAACATCATCCGACGAAAACCCTTGACCTCCAATAGTGTTACAAATGGAGTCATATGTCTCCAAATGAAAATAAGGTTCTTCCGTTGCTAACCCCTTAAACTTTGGTAGACTTTGGAGGGCGGTTGTTCTAACTTCAAAGGTCCTTCCATCCGCATGATGAGGAATGACTACCGGAGAAGGATTGTTAGTGATAATAGGTCAGAAATGAGCTTCAATTCCCCGTACTACCTCCCAGTGATGTCTTCGAGGGGCACCCAATGGTGCTCTTGGTTGACCCATTTGCCCTTGCATAGGCCCTTAAGGTGTAAATGGTGGTTGAAATTGGTATTGTTGCATTGGCAGTTGTTGCATTGGCCTTTGAAATTGCGGTTGGGTATTTTGTGGACGCACTTGATGTAAAGGCGTAGGACGTTGAAATTGTGGCCCTTGTGGTCTAATATGTTGTATCCCAACCGGTAATCTACCCATGTCTTGAAATTGTTAAAGCGGTTGACTTTGTTGACCCGCTGCTCCTTGAGGTCCCAAAATATCTCCATCACCCTCATAGTAAAAACCTTCCTCTTCGTACCCTCCAAATTCTTCCTCATAACCCCCATCATACCCATCTCCTCCTATTCCCGAAGTTTGCCCAAATAGAAGAGACGAATATTGAAAACCCGGTGGATTCGGATGTCGATATGTAGAAGTAGCATCAATGACGGTTGAGCTTTGTGGTAGTGGGTAGGTAGAGGACGATTGACCCGTACTTGGAAAAAAATGTGAGAATGGTGGGATTGTAGTAGAGGGGCTAAAGGTAAGAGTGGGATCAACTTGGGTTGTAATAGGTGATATAGTAGTGTTGGTTGGTGTAACATCATGTGGTGGAGTATGTTCGGTAGTGGAATTAGGCATGGTGGTATTTGGTAAAGGTTGTGTGGATGTAGGAATGAATGATGAGGTCATTTGACCTGTAGTGGGTGGTACTTGAGTTTCTTGCATGATATTTCTTGGTGTAATGGGTGAAGTGGGTGAACCAATAATCTTGTTTTCTCGTACCAAAACTCAGTTTTGCCTTAGCGTTCTTTCAATTTCCGGATCAAACGATAGCGGTGATGACTTGTGAGAGCCCCTAGTATGCATACACTTGAAGTACCTGCACACTAAACACAACCAGCGTAAACCCAAAAATAACAAACAAAACTATTAAACTAACACACGTTGCGCACTACTCCCCGGCAACGGCGCCAAAATTTGACGTGATGTAGTAGTCACACGCAAATTTAATCCAATTACTACTAAATAGATAGCGGTAAGTGGGTATCGAACTCAGGGAGTTTGTGGAAAATGCGCTGATTCTATAGCTTTGTAATTTGAACTATAATGAAACTAATATGCAGAAATTAAAATTCAAGAGTTTGGATTGTTTGATTTAAGAACTAAATTATTAACTAATTGCAAATCAAAATTGGATTGTTAATCAGATTACGAGAGAATGACCATCTTAGGTTCTGGTATCCTTCATCAATTGTGCATAATCCCAACTAGAAAGAGTTACATAGACATAACTCATACATAAACATTTGTTGTGATAAAAGGGAACAAAGTACTCGGATTATATAAAAGCGAGGTTGTTACCCGATGATCAATTAATCAATATCCAACCCTAAACCTTCCCGTGATATCTCGATTGTCAACGACACCAAGAACGTACGATTTAGACTAGAATCAAAACATCAGTTAACAAGCTACAATCAAATATTCATACACCATGATAAGCATAGCAAACAAACCAAGTTTATCATTCTAGAAATAAAAGGAAACACACAAAAGTCTTAATAGAAACCTTCACCTAAGATGATCACCGAAAGTTTAGCCGGACATGGCTTAGTGAATCATCATTCCAACAAAAGCAATGTTCATAAGCATCAAAATACAAACCAAATTGTTTAGAAATGTTTTCAATCACTTGCCAAAGCTAATTTTCGCCCAAGAACACCAGAGAAACGTCTCCAATCATGAGTGACCTCAAAATACACTTGAAAACGGTTCTAAAAGGGCAGTTACGCTTTTCCTTGCTGGCTCTACAGTAATTTACGGTACCTACCGTAAATTACGGTAGGCCTAATGTTGGTACGCTGAATCCCTACTGCCTTACGATGGAAACTGGATGGATTCAGGGGCTACCGTAAATTACGGTAGCCACCATAATTTACGGTAGGCTCCTGGATTCCCTCTTGTGTTTCTTCTTTGAAACCTTGTGTATCCCGCTCCATTCCATTCCATCCAAAGCAGCATATTTCCTCGTTTTTAAGCTCCAAGCGCACCTGAAACATAAGCAACTGTAGTCATCTAATTCAAGACAATTACGTGATTAAATGAGGGATTAATTCATCTTTTAACACACTTAAGGGTTGTCCTATGGACCACCCGTCACTTAACACCCTCCCAAGTGGTTCGGTAAACACTTGGGATGAACTAGCCAAAAGTTTCTATATAAATGTTTCCCTCCTTCTAAAATGGCTAAATTAATGACTGAAATTAATACATACTCACAAGAGGATAGGGATTCCTTATATGAAACTTGGGAAAGGTTCAAGGAGCTATTAAGAAAGTGCCCTCATCATGGTCTTGCAGTATGGCAATAAGTATCCACTTTATATAATGGGTTGTTGCCACACACAAGACAAACACTCGACTCCAGCTCCGGGGGACTTCTAGGTAATCGTCGCCCAAATGAAATTTATAATCAAAATTGAGGAAATTGCTCAAACCAATTTTCAATGGCACACTCCCCGAGGCACTAAATCTATTGCCCCGGGAGCCCATAAGGTTGATGAAAGCACTTCTTTACAAGCCCAAATCGAGGCCCTTTCTTCAAAAATCAAAAAGTTAGAAATGGCAAAAACAGCCTCGGTTATGGCTTGCGAAGGGTGTGGTGGGCCACATGAAAATTGGAGTTGTATGAAAGAAATGGATAACCAAACGGAAACGGTTAACTACATTGACAATAGACCTAGGTCGTCGGGTCCCCCAACGGGTACCTATAACCAAGGATGGCATAACCACCCTAACCTTGGTTGGAGAGAACCCGGCAATAGTAGTAATCAACAAGACCAAAACCAACGAACAAACTTTCAACAACCAAGAAATGAGTCACAAAATTTCTCTCAACAACAAGGGGGACGAGAAAGGCTTGAAGATACTATCTCACGCCTCATCTCCGACACCGAAAAGAAAAACTCGGATTGATTCCAACAAATTGAATCGAGCTTTAGAAATCAACAAGCTAGTATACAAAACATTGAAAAACAACTAAATCAACTAGCTCAAAATTTCTCTGAGAGACCACAAGTCGCGTTACCCAGCAATACCGAGCCCAACCCAAAGGTGCAAGTGCATCTCATAACATTGAGAAACCGTACCATAGGTCCAAAGGAGACTCCGCTACCTCCAACCGACAAAGGTCCAACCATCCAAACCACGACCTCGCCGACACCCCAAAAAGAAACAACTCCTCCGCCCACTCATGAATTACCAAAAGCCTCTCGGTATCTTACCCCGGTCGATTACTTCGCCAAAAGACCGATGAGCAATTCACAAAATTAGTAAATTTATTAAAACAATTGCACGTCAATCTTCCATTTGTGGAAGTCCTCACTCAAATGCCTAAATATTCAAAATTTATGAGAGACTTTCTCACTCACAAAAGAAAAATTGAAACATTGCAATTAGTTAATTTAAGTGAAGAATGCTCCGCCGTACTACTCAACAAACTTCCATAAAAGAAAATCGACCCCGAAAGCTTCACCATCCCTTGTTCCATTGGGGGATCGCCTATACGCAATGCGTTGGCCGATCTTGGGGCTTGCATCAATCTCATGCCCGCATAAATGTTTGACCGACTCGGACTAGGTAAAACAAGCCCCACAAAGATGAGCATACAACTCGCCGATAGGTCTATCAAATATCCACAAGGTGTCGCCAAAAATCTATTGGTAAAAGTCGGAGACTTTGTCTTCCAGGATGACTTTGTCATACTCGATATGGAGGAGGACACCGAAGTGCCATTCATTCTAGGAAGACCATTCCTAGCCACCGCTCACGCAATGGTGGATATGAGTGGAGGAAAATTAACATTGAGGGTCGGAGACAAAGAGATGGAGTTCGGGGTTGGGAAAAGAGTAGAAGACGATGACCCGGTCAATTACATGAACGTCATAGACTCAAGCTTGGATGATGCTCTCCGACGGTGCAACATGGGATGCAAAACATCCCACTTGGGTAACATATGACTGGCTTTGGGTCTAGCCAAGGACCCTTATAAACGTGGCGCACCACAGAGGCATTCTGATGAATTGAAAGTTTTGTCCTTTATGTTTAAAGTTGACGAGTTTTGTCCTTTATGTTTGAAAATCAAGCACGTTTTGCCCTTTGGGGCAAAACGTGCCTGATTTTTAAGGACAAAACGTGCTTGATTCTTTAAACATAAAGGACAAAACGTGCTTGATTTTTAAACATAAAGGACAAAACGTGCTTGATTTTTAAGGCCCAAAGGGCAAAACGTGCATGATTTTCAAACATAAAGGACAAAACTCGTCAACTTTAAACATAAAGGACAAAACTTGCAAAATGGCCTAAAGATAAAGGACAAAACTTGCAATTCACTCTAGTTTTAATTTAGATTAACTTTTATGTTTTCTAGTTTAGATTTACTTTTCAGGAATAAAACACACTCGAAATGGTGGAGGTTACCAAGGGAACATTAAAACCATACCCCATGCACAAAAACAGAGCCTCCCGACAATTTTCCTTCATTACAACAAGTTCAGCACGGGGCCGTGCCCGGACCAACACGCCCATGTGCCCAAGGTTCTACAGAAAACGCCCAGTACAGGTAACTGGACATGGGGCCGCGCTCACTGAAAACGCCCCCGTGCCCAGCCTTCTGTTCAAAATAATACTAGCAATCTGACCATGGGTCCGTACCTGGACCAACGCGGGCCCGTAGCCAGACGCCCAGTAACATAATTTTTTGTTTTTAAACACCTTTTTACACATTCAATCAACCTAAAAACTTGTTTTTGGGACACATTGAGGACAATGTGTAATTTAAGTGCGGGGGGATGCTAAAACCTTGAATTTTGCAAGTTCTAATAACAAGCCTTATACAAAACTCTATTGGAACCGCTAATCACCCCTATTTTTTTCAAAAACTTTTCATTTTTTTACTTGTCTTGGTTTAATTTAGGAATAAAAAGTTCTAAAAAGGTTATATTTTTACAAATTTACAACCGATAGTGTCGTGATAAAAAGAACCAACATAAGAAAATTATGAAACGACATGACAAATCTAGTTAAAATTTGATTATATATACTTGATCACATTACAAACCCATTCCCACAATAAGTGAGTTTTGAGCCTTTATTAAGCATACAAGCATACACCTTTAAACTAAATGCTCAGTTTTCGTTTCTTGTGTGAATAGCCGCTTGGTTCTTACGACTATAGAACTTGCCACGACAATACATTCTCGGTCCTTACCAACTTAAATCCAAGTAAGTAAATGATGGAGGCATTAGGACTAACCTATTTTCCTTTCAACACCATTATTTTTCATTTTCTTTATCACCTACCCAAAAATCCCCCTAGTTAACCCCTTTTGAGCCTAAACCTTTTCATTTCTAAACCCACAAAACAAACATCCTTTACCTACCAAAACCTTTTTCTTTTCAACCCTTTATTTTAGTAAAAAGCTCGGTCTTCTTGTGACGTTTCTTTATCAAAAAAAAAAGTTTAGCAATAAACAAACAAAGTCCTAAAAGAAACTTTGTTTGAAAATGCTTAGTTTGAATAAAAGTCACAAAAACGAAAAGTTTTACGACGACCGACGCTTTTTACGCTTTAAGCCCTTTTTACTAACCACTAACCCAAAACCACCTACCTTTAACCCAAGCCTAACCCTTCCCCAAGTCCTCTTGATATTTACAAAGGTTTATAGTTAAAAAGGAGGAGGATTGATTGCTTGGCAAGCTTATGGTAGAAGTAAGTTCCATGCCGGTCTCGAGTGTTTCACAAAAATACATATTCGGCCGAGTGTTGAGTGATCTCCCGTGAGGTATATGAACTTGTATATAAATGTAATTTTAAAAAAGGCATGTTATGCCTAAATAAATAATTTCTCTTATGAAACGTTCTAAATAAATCATAACGAATAGGATTGTAAATAGTATAAAAATAGAACCCAATAAAGATCTTGGATTCCCGACACTCAAGACAAGCCCAAAACTTCTCTTCTACCCATTCCATTTGGGTGTGTAAGCCACATAATAAAGAGTTTTGCTTGAGGACAAGCAAAAATTCAAGTGTGGGGGTATTTGATGTGTGTAAAATGCAACATCTAAATTACATCAAATGAGGTATAAAACTAACCCTTTTTTTAGTACTAATGTTGGAAAAAGTGTGCTTTTGTCTTCCTTTTGTATTTTCAGGACCAAATGAGCTTAAATGAACAAAAGGAACAAATATGCAGCAAAAACTAACATAATTACAAAGAAAAGGAATAAACGTGGCATGCCTGACCCCTCGACAGCATCTCCACAAGCAAAAACAAGAAAAAGAAGGCTGACCACAGCCCGTGCCCACTAAGCACGGGGGCGTGGTCAGGTGTCTGCAAAAAGGACAAAGCTGTAGAAGCTTCCATTGCCCACCATGGGGGCGTGCCCAGCTCAGCACGGGGCGTGGACAACGCTAAGATTCGCAGAATCTTGCAAATCTTGGTAGTACAGGTACGCTTCTGAACACGGGGTCGTGCCCAGCGAACACGGGGCCGTGTGGAGCCTACTACAGACAATTGCAATTAATGAAGGAAGTGAAAATGGTTGGCCACGGGGGCGTGTCCAGCGGACACGGGGCCGTGGCTGGGCTTCTGTTCAGGCTATAAATAGGGGTACTTGGCTCACTTCAAAGGCATCCCTTGGCAAACCACCTCTCTCCCACTTTGCCACCACTCCACCACCACTACAACACCCACATCCACCACCATCATCCATCATCCACCTTAGAGTGTGTTTAGTAGTTTCGGGATCCAAGATTGATCGTAAGAGTTCTTGTCAATCAAAGGCCATGTTTGGCTAAGTCTCTTACATAACTTGGTGAAGACAAGCATTTAATGTATTACTTTTAATTTTTAATCTTTTCGCACTTTTTATTTGGTTTTGTATTAATGACTTTAATAACTAGTTTCTTATGTTGAACGTGAAACTTCTTTATCATATTTCCGTGGTGTCTTGGCATTACTTTACTGTCTATATAAAGTAAAAGATTTTCACCATTCATATCTCTACGGTCTATATAGAGATATGTTGGCTACCTGGTCAGGGGTTAAGGGAATGGTTTAGTAAGGTTCTTCCCTTGTTCAGTGTATAGATCCTGCAAGGACCTGGGTCAAGCTTACTAGGACCTCCTTCAATACCCACTGGTAGGGCTGGCAATTGGGTACCTGTTAAAACACGATTAGACCTGTTTGACTGAAAAATACACCCTTTGACTTTTTTAATTTTTAAAATAATTAAAATTACAATGTTAGGATCTATCATTTATTCATCTTTGTACATAAATCTGTTTTATAAACATGAGGTAGAAAGTAGTTAAACGAGTCGTAATCATGTTTGAAACTTATGTTGTGCGCGCCGTCAGAAACCTGTTAAACCTGTTAAGACACGATTTGCCAGCCTTACCCACTGGTATTAGATGGCGGGGGTGCGAATGGCTTGATCCCCTCATATGTAAACTACTATTAATACATTAAACCGTCTATTTGGGATTGTATCCATGTTGACTCAAACCACTTAGCCGAGGGTAACGTCGTCTTCAAAAGAGGGGCCTACCACTTTTCGCATTAATAACTTAATTAATTATCTTTCAATATTCTGACCCTTTGGGATTGAATCCTTGCTGACTCAAACCACTGGGTTGAGGGTAATGTCACCTTCAAAAGAGGGGCCTACTACTATAACTAAGATAATCTCTTAAAAAGTGCAAAAGTGCGGAAATCATTAAAGGATGCATTAAAGGCGAGTCGGATCCAAGTGATTCATCTTGTCTATCTGTTTTATTTTATTTTTTTATTTTCAGCATTTTTAGTTTTTTTTATTTTTCCTGTTTAAAACCTTTTCCAAAAATTTTAGATTAATTAGACGTTGAGGATAAACCGGTATTAAAAGCTCTTGTGTCCTTGGACGACCTCGGTATCTTACCAACGCTATACTACGCTCACGATGGGTGCACTTGCCCATGTGTGTGTTTAGTGTTAGTAGAATATCATGTTTTATAAATTTAAAACTTGGCTAATGTGTAAAATGGGCTTAAAATATCAATAAAATCATAATACACCCAACACACACCTATTTTACACGAGTTTCACTCTGATTTCATCCAAACTTCTTTATTTTCATCTAAACATCATCTTTTTCATCTAAACTTCAACTTTTCATCTAAAACTTCATCTTTTTCATAAAAACCTTCATCTTTTTCTTCAAAAATTTCTGATTTACCATGGATTTGCACTGAAACGAGTGTATTGGGCTAAGCTTTGGCTTCCCAAGATGTAGATCTGAGAATCTCGTACTCACCGAGTGTTTAATCTAAAGAAAGCTCTTTTAAACTCGATTTTTACACTAAATCTGACCAAAACCGACATATATTTCATTTACAGAATTGTTGGGCGAAGTGGTGTCGAAACCGTCATGAAAAGGACTCGAAAATACATCTGATTCAGGAGAAAACGCAAGTCTGAACGCTCAAAAACGCTGAACACCAGCTTCTTACGAAGCCAGCAGCCAGCTTCAGTTTTCCGCAGGTGACTCAACACTCAAAAGACCACTCCGGCTCTAAGTTTAATCAGTAGCTTAGCTGGAGGGATGAACACTCGATTTCTCGAAGAAAGACGTGAAGAACACTCGATTTTGAACACAAAACAAGCAACTTGTACGAAGACATCAGCTTCATGTGAAGGCACGCCTTCGTACGAAGGCACTCCCTTCGTACAAGGGGTCTGTTTCCCACTCGACACTCCAACTTTGACCGTTTCAGCACTTGGAAGACTGATGCACTTCTGTTCCCGTACGCAGGCTGATCTGGCGCTCTCTCCACTCCATTCCAGACCGTGTTTACTATTAAGCACGCACTGTGAGTATACTTGCCCCTTTTTCGCTTTAAAACGAACCTTTTGGGGTGTAACATATGTTCATACCTAAACACACTTATCAAAACACACTACATGCTTTAAACTGATTATCACACACGAGTGACCAATATACATATTTACACGTGATGCTTGATGCATATGTGCTACGACATTTACTCGTTGATGTTCCACCTTAGCTAGTATGGTACTATAGTTCGACTCACACCCGACGGGGTCTAGTTAAGGAACTTCACACCTCTCATTCGCAGTCATCTCGGGACTTAGTTTGAGTGATTGTCTAGTTAGTATATATGTTGTGTTTTATCTCGTTAATGTATGTGGAAATTCGCAAAGCTTTTATCTACTTTACTACTATATCAAACCTGTATACACGCCAATACATTTTTGTATTGACATTATTTTAACGTATGTTGCAGGTTAATCATAGGTTATCTCGAATCAAGATTAGGCTTCTTTAGATATACGCCTAGACTATTATCAAACTACTGAATCTCATATTTGAACTATTTGTACTTGAATTTGTATAACATTAGTTTTGCCATGAAAAGAAATAAAATATTATTGTCGCAATATTAGTGTTATGGATTCTCTCGAGCAATCTCGCCGCTTAGTGTCACATCCCGATATTTCCGCCATCGGTTGGGGTGTGACAATTGGTATTAGAGCCATAACTATAGGGAATTAGGTAAATTGCCTAGTCTATAGTCTAAGTACCAAAACAAGCCCTTCTGTACGAAGCTGCTTTGTACGAACCCACAAGTTGTAGCTTAGTACGAACACATATGTTATGGCTTCGTACGAACCCTATGCTATGGCTTCATACGAACCCCATGCTATGGCTTCGTACGAACCCCATGCTATGGCTTCGTACGAACCCCCATCTTGTGGCTTCGTACGAACGGGCTATTATGTGAATCTTGAAATGTTTTACATGCCTTTCCTAAGGCTAACATAATATACACGTTCGAAGACACTCGTATAACACCAATGAGTGATTATGTCGAGATTAGGTGTGAAAACCAAGAACTCTCGATAAGATCACTCACACCGCGCATTACTCTTAGCACGAGAAACTTCCGTTGAGTTAGGAGTGATATCTATATCTCAACGGAAATCTCCATCTCTATCTGGTGGAACTCAAGAGTTTCTTCGGAGAGAACAACCACAGTTAGGAGTGAAGTTGTTAAGTTAGGGGTGAAACCCGCATCTTAATAACCCGTTCCACTCCCTAAACTAATTTTTAAAAGATCTCACCAAAGTCTCGACTGTTTCAATGACTCGAGTCACGTAGTAACTGGAAGGATGATAGTCGTTAGCCGTATCACGGTGAGAGCATAGTCTATTAGGCCAAACCGTCGACTCGAACTCGTTGGGTAAAGTTGAATCACTTTGGGTAGTCGCTGTCTCAAGCCCAAGACACTCCATTTATTTTTAAGCCTACAATCGTCGATTTTACGCGTAATCGAATTTTATCACCAATTTTATCCAAATTGAAAACACAGATTGGAGGTTATACGCTTTATCGATTTCTCGTTCTACCGCTTTTCGCTTTCAGATTATATGCACAACTCGCACAACCATCGCAATCTAAAACAAGAGCTAAATACCCGCAACAAAACTAAATCCTAACAACTCTCTCTTAAACGCGTCCTCGCGCTATTTATACAAGTATATATGTATATATGAATATATGTATATAGTATACGATTACATGTGCTTATGTGGATACATGAGAACCTAGGAATTTCGTGTCACCTATGTGAATACGTATTACTATATCAACTGTAACAAGTTTTAACGTGCTAAATCGCATCGAAATTTCAAAATCTTTATGATCGAATCTCATTCCAATCTCTTTGTCTATATGTCTTCAAACGCTTCCATCTCGCGACGTCAAGCCAGAAGAAACGCCGTTAAGAGGATCGCCTTGCTCATGGCCAAGGAAATGGACAAGGTTATTCCTCAAATCGTCACGCAGGTTCAATCTCTCAACAATTCTCAGACATCGGGAGACTCTAAGACCGATGCACCAAAGTCTACCTTCTCCTATAAACAGTTCAAAGCTTGTGACCCAATGGTCTTCACAGGCGAAGAAGGTGTATCTCAGCTGCTTCAGTGGTTCGATGCTATCGAGGTTACCCTCCGTCAGAGTGGGTGCCCTGAGCATTTTCGTACCACATGCGCTACAGGAGTATTTCAATCAAGAGCCCTCGACTGGTGGACAACCGAGCGTAACAGACATGGGAACGATGCTGCCTACGCGCTCTCCTGGGATGAGCTGAAGGAGCTCATAAAGGAAGAGTACTGCCCTCCCTACGAAGTCCAGAAACTAGAGAACGAATTTTGGGATATCAAGCAAGTTGAAGGCAACAACGTCGGCCTCTTAGCAAGGTTTAAATAGCTTAGCATTATTTGCCCAAGCCAAGTCGACACTCCCGAAAAGGCCATCAAGAAGTACATACGCGCCTTACCTGAGTGTGTAGGTGATTTTGTCGAAGCTGCAAGACCAGCTACCATCGAAGAAGCTTATCGCTTGGCCGCAGAGATCAACGACAATCGAATCTTGGCTGGATTCTTCTCCAAGGATTCCACCAATAAGGCTAACCAAGCTACCGCCGAATCATCCGATGACGACATAATGCCGCAAGACCCCGCCAAGCCTAGCCACAAGAGAAAGAGCTCGAGTGTTAATTACTCAGCAACAGCACCACTCCAAACAGTTTTGGAGCCTGAACCACTCCGAACAATGGCACCTTACCCAAGGCGTAACTACACTGGAACTCTTCCCCTGTGTCAGAGTTGTACTTATCACCACCAGGCTGGAGCCAACTGCCGCTATTGCACAAATTGCAACTGTTTCGGTCACTTCACCAACCATTGCCGCACATTACTGCGACAACAAGGCGTACTAGCACTCCCAGTACCGCCGATGCAACCTGCAACCGCAGCACCAGCAGCAGAAGCTCCAACAGCAACCACAGCCTAAGCAAGACTCTTCAGCATCAACACCGACCAGGCGCAGAACGACGATGTTAATGGTACGATTCTCAACGTTGGTACTTATACTTTATAATTGTTCTATTGTCCAATGTCGCCTTAATATGCGATGTCGACTCTCTCTCTCTCTCTTCCACTTTCTTTCTCGAGTCCTCACACTTAGTCTAGGCTCACACACAGATTCTATTACTAGCACTATATAGTATATCACGATATAATATGTTTTACCCTGACTATGCATCTTTGGAATAAGTTACGATAAACATGCAAGGACCAAATTAATCACGGGTGCACACGAGATTATTTTGGCAAGTGCATGTGTAACATCCCGAAAATACAAATTCCTTAAATTGCAATTAGTTTGCAAATAAATTTGTAAGATAAACTAACTAGGAATGACACTAACCTAGTTAGTTAAAGACTTAAGAGTAGTTAAGGGTGAAAACAAATAAAGAATGAAAGTAGGAGGGCCAAAGGTGTTAAAATGAAAACTAATATTAATAAAATAAAATAAATAAAACACAAACACCCTTGTCTGTGTTTGGTGGAGATCGACCAGGAGACAGGGGCGACACAAGCTCCTCCTCAAAACCCTAGTTCAGCACAAAATTGATCAATTGAAGGCTAATTTCTGTCCCAAATTAAAATCCGAACATAGATTAGTGATCCTCATCACAAGGGGGTTACAAGGTATGTAAAATTTGGTGTTAATTCTCTGTTTGAAATTCTCATGAAATTGGGAAATCTGAAACTTTATGTTGCATGTTTGCTATTTGGGTAGAATAAGGAAGGATATAGTGTCTAGGAGTGAAACCTAGGCAACCACATGTGAAATCATGTGAATTTTTAGTGAAATATATGAACACCATAGTAGGTGATTAGTGGGTTATGTATAATTTGATAAACACTAGGAAATTGGGAGTTGTTCTAGTGTAATTTGACAATTTTGAAGTGACTTCAGAATTTTAGAAGCTAACAATTATGTAAAATAGGTTGATTGATGTGAAATTCTGGTTAAAAGATAAGCTAGGGACTTGCTATATAATCATGTGAAAATCTGCCCTTAAAGTGTTTGTGAAAATGCCTCAAAGAAGGCTTAAAACTGAAATTCAAAGTTGAAACGCATAATTATGATGTTTCGGTGTATTACGCGATATATGGTTTAAAGGGAGTTCTAAACATGTTATAAATGAACTCTATAAGAAAGGACGCAGGAGCGTCAAGCGGACAAGCAGGTGGCGAATCGCGTTTGAAAGGCTTACTTGAAGGTATGTAACTTGACTTGTTACATTGGGTAATTTTGATAACTAGCATATGTGTATTAGAATTGTAGAATAAAGATTTTGTTGACTTAAAGTGATAGAATTCGCTAAATTGTATAATAAGTCAAGAATTGGTTGGAATCTTGTTGGTAGTCATCGTAATGGAGGATTCCGTAGATGAGCCAAACGGGTCGGATAGTCAAATAATGCGTGGTTAACGCATCATAATATGGTTACTTGATCATTGTTATTGATAATAAAGGACATATTAGAATACGAGAAATCAGTGTGTGGTTTGTTAGAATGAGAAACCCGAGAATGGGGTTTGGGAAAAACAAACAAAAAGTCAAAACACAAAGTTGCAGGGGCTACCGTAAGTTACGGTACCCACCGTAACTTACGGTAGAGATCAGAAGTTTACGGTGGTTCATTACTGATTTACGGTGGACCAGAAGTTGCAAATGACTACCGTAACTTACGGTATATACCGTAAGTTACGGTAGAACCCTTGAATTTTTGTAAATTTTTGCATATTATAGCTAATCGAATCCGTTTTGATCGTAGTTTTGATTATGTAATACTTCTAAGAACCCTAATACTAGTTTTTATGTAAACATTTCAGTTTCTAGGTATTGCAAGAATACGGATGGCGGTTAAGCAAGCTTATGAAGAACCGAACACGAACTTTTGAAGCTTCCGCGTAAAATAATTTTGTTTAGACGATGTTATGATGTAAACAGTTTGCTAAACAACTTATGAATGTCTAAATTAGTCGGTAGTTGACTAATGTTTGTTACCTTAGAACTTTATTTTTAGAACTTATGGTTTTAAATTAGACATCTTTCATATAAAACCTTAAGAATTATTATTAAATTCAAGTAGTAATTAAGATGGGTGTTACAGCATGGAGATCGTAGTAAGTTTGTTGGGATTGAACCCTAAAAAGGAACAGATGATAAAGCCAAAACTGGTTCATAACAGTGGATCCTTCATAAGAAGTGTTTGCATATATCTTTCCCCTTGACAGTGGCCTTAACAACTGATAGACTCTAAGCACTGCCCATTACAACTGTAGTTGATCTAAAGACTGATGAAGATTAAAGTACTGAAGCTCAATCTACTGATGTGTCTCAAGTACTGCTGAAGACCAAAGCACTGCTAAAGCTACAACAGTGGAATGAAGAATCAGTGTTTTATTTATGCTTTGTCTACGTAATCAGTAGTTCGTAATCAGTGGTTGTAGAGATCAGTGGTTGTAGTTTGTTAGGCAGTTAGATGTCACTTTCATGGTGACGTCAGCCGAAGATGCTCAGTGGTTGAGTTGTACTATAAATAGAACAATACTTTGTACTGTTCCATCAGCTCTCTTCTTATAAGTCATTCTGTACGATCAATTACTGAGCTTAGGCTGAGGGGGAGATTTGTGCATGCATGCAATTAAGTTGTTTATTGTAATCAAATACAATCATTCGATTTGATGTTAAACATGTGTGCTTAAAATTTTCATCCATTGATTGTGTTCTCAAAGTTTATTTCATTATTCCGCTGCAATTAATCTCTGTTTCATTTTCATTTCATTTAAACAAAACACAATCTAAGAAACTCAGATCCTAACAATTGCTATCAGATCTAGGACAGTCAAATTTGATCTAACAATCATTTTGACGTAAAAGTTCAGCTCAATCTCGTTGATATTTTCGATTATTCGTATTTAGTTGAAAAACAGAGTAAGGGATAATCACGTACAAAAGTTGATTATTCAGTGCTTGTAAAACAACCAGAATGACGTCACAATCACAAGACATTCATAACACTGGCTCACTCTTCAAACCACCTATGGTTGTCAGATCCGAGTACAATATCTGGCAGCGTAGGATGGGTCACATCTTACCTCAACAAAATACTGGATGTTGGAAGTCGGTTGTCTTTGGACCACACGTTCCAATGGTGCCGAGTGCTGAAGATCCAAAAACCTTTGTACCTAAGAAAATTGAAAACTATTCTGAACAGGATTTCCATAAAATTGAATTGGATGCAAAGGCCTTTAGCATAGTTGCATCAGCACTCCCCAATGAAATTTATGTTGGGTTGTTACACTGTAACAATGCCAAGGAATTGTGGGATTCACTTACGGAATAGTTTGGTGGTACTGGAGAAGTAATTGAAAACAATAGGGAGGTTTTGAATCAACAGTATGAAACCTTTTGTCACATTAAGGGTGAATCATTAACACAACAGTTTGAACGTTTTAGTTGTCTCATAAGTGAACTGAAACTTGTTAAAACTGAATTTTCTAAATCAACTCTAAATAGCAGGTTTCTAAGGTCACTTCCTGGAAAATGGGACACAATTGCTTTTGTAACCAGAAATTCAGTTGGGTTCAAAGAGTTAACACTGACTCAACTTCATGGTAGACTCCTCACCTATGAAAGAGAATTGAACCAGAAAAAGAAGTTACAAGAGTCAGGGAAGGTTGCTGATGAATATACATTTGGTAGCACAGCACTTCTTGGTCAAGAGGATTCTGGTAGTAGTAAGGATCAGAGTTATGATCATTTTATTGACATAACTGCAAGTGGAGCTTTTAATAACTATGATTCTTACTCAACTAACAATGCTTTTACAGCTAGTAGTGAAAACCAGATCTCTGACAATCTCTCTTTTGAACTCAATGATCTCCAGCATTTTGATCCAACTGATTTAGAGGAAATGGACATATTGCACCAACTTGCACTGCTGATTGTTAGAACCAGCAAATTCTATAAGAGAACAAGGAGAAAATTTCCAGGGTTACATGAAAATCTGAAAGTAGAGTTGGATAAATCAAAGATAAAATGCTACAAGTGTAATAGGTTAGGTCATTTTGCTAGAGAGTGTAGGAGTCAAACAAATGGACCAATCATCACACATCCTAGCCCTAGACCACAAAATAGCCAAACCACTGTGCAGTATTCTCAATATGCCCCTGTTGCTCATGTAAACACTGCTCATTATGCACACCCTGCAACACCTGTTCCATTACACTATGTCCAAACCACTGTTCCTCAGATACAGTATGTCCAGGCCCCAGCTCCTCAGGTTCAGGTGCAACAAGTTGCACCTCAACAAGCTACCCAAACATCTGCTCAAACATATCAGCAAAGCTTCTTTACCCAAGGCTTTGTTGATTGGAGTAGCTTGCCTGATGAATTAGGTGATGAAAATTTTGCTCTATATGCTAAGAATGATGCTTCTAGTGATGATTTCTGTTTTGTAGCATTAGAGTCTATACCAGAAGGGCTGGAAACTGAAGAAGGGTAGTCAAATGAAGAAACAGTGGATATAATTGCTGAAGCAGTGGTTACTGCTGTTGTTGGTGAACAACTGTTGGGAGAAAATTCAGAACCTCTGATAGAACCACTGTCTGACCCCTGGTCTGTCGAAGAAGAAGAGAAGAAGCGAGAAGAAAGTGAGGAGAAAAAGCCAGAAGAAAGTGAACATGTCTGTGATTGTGCCATGATGGTTGCAACTAAGGTATCACCCCAGGTTCTTAAAAACCTTTGTTCAGACAAATGCATCATAGCATTTGCAAATGTCAAGGAGGTGAATGAAAACCTTAGAGATAAAATGTTAAATGATGAGATACAATTTGAAAAATCTTTAAAAGAATTGAAAATCAAATTGTCAGAAAAAGAAAATAAGATTTGCAGCCTCAAACATGAGCATAGTATAACCAAGGACCAACTTCAGGACATGATAGAAAAATTTCATGCCTGTAAAAAGGAGTTGGAATCCACCCAAATCACATGTGAGAAATGGGTGGAATCATGCAAAGGTTATGAAGTTATGCTTGAGAAACAGATCAAAAGCAATGTTAAATTTGGTGTCGGTTTCAGGAAACATGACCAAATTGAAAACACTGCTGCAAATGAATCTGGTTCTGTTGAAATCATACCCACTAACAAGGATGGTCAAGAAATCAAATAACTGATAAAAGTGGCAACAAAATCACTCTTGAAAGATCAGTGGATTCTCAACTTTTGATGAGATTAAGAAATACCAATTTAAACCCACTTGGTCAGATGAGTGTGACCTCCTTGAAAATTTTAAACCCATGGACTTCACCACAGTGGATGGTGTAAAAGCACCAAAGGCCAAGGTAATTCCCCTTAAGGACATCCCAACAGTGGTTTAAAACTTTGTTGCAAAGGAGTCTAAAAAGAAGAAAAAGAGAGAAAAGATTAAAAACTTGTTTTGTGACTTTTGTGATAAGAAAAAATCATTTGACAAAAGACTGTTTTCATTTAAAGGCATATGACATTAACAAAACAAGTACCATTGTTCCTTCAAAAAGCTGCACCATATGTGGTAAATCAAACCATCTTACTCAGGAGTGTGTGTACCTCAAAACCTTTGAGGTCAAAAATGAAGAGTACACTTCAAAAACACTCATGAGTTCATCAAATTCACAAATCAAGAAACAACCATCATTTGTGCCTGTCCAAACAGCTGTTACAAAACAGCTGAACCAAAACTCTGTTAAAAGAGAGGTTCAAGTGACAGATGCACCACCTGCCAACCAATATCAAAGAGGTAAAGGCCAACCACCATACCCAAGGGTCCCACATGTCTATGAGGCCTACAAAAGGCCCTCTAAACCAAAAATGAATAGGCATCCTTATGGGTTTCAACATCTGACAGGAAATGGTCCCCAACAGTGGTTAGAGAAACAAGTTTCAAAATCTGCTCAATCCCCTGATCTAACCACTGTCCATGTTCCTGAACTTAACACAGACACTATTTTGACCCCATCCAAAGCCTTATTGGCTTTGGAGACCCTCCGGAACTAATTATTTACTTGATGTGCAGGGAGCTTCTGCATGCTTAGATAGTCTTTGGTATGTAGATAGTGGAGGCTCCAGGCACATGACTGGATGTAGAGCCCTACTCAAAGAATTCAAAACTCAAGAAGGGAGTGACATATCTTTTGGTAATAATAGTAAAGGGAAGGTGATGGTTTCTGGTACAGTTCCGTCTGGAAAAGTTAAGTTTGAAAATGTCAATCTAATAGACAATCTAAAATTCAACCTCCTTAGTGTTTCACAAATGAGTGACGAAGGTTATGGTCATTCTTTACTAAGGAGTGTTGTAGGATTATTGGACCAGAAATGGTTAAAAAGATTGAAGAAATAATAAAAAATGGAAAAACCCAACTTGTTGCTCAAAGGAGTGGCAATGTTTTCGTAGTTGATTTGTCAAAAGAGAGCCCCATGACTGATGCCTGTCTGTTCTCAGCTGCCTCTAACAAAGAGACAGAACTATGGCACAGAAGATTGGGGCACACAAATCTCAATACAATCACTGCTTTGTCAAAACAAGGCCTTGTAAGAGGTCTTCCACAAAAATTGTTCACCTGTCCTGAGCATTGTGTTTCTTGTTTTAAAGGAAAACAACATAAAAGCTCATTTAAGTCCATTGAAGAGTCCAAAACAACCAAGTGCTTACAAACGTTGCACATGGATCTGTTTGGCCCAGTAAAAGTCATGAGTCTTAAAAAGAAAAGATATTGTTTGGTGATTGTAGATGACTTTTCTAGGTTTACATGGACTTATTTCTTACATTCTAAAGATGAGACTGCATGCATTTTGCAAGACTTTGTCAAACAGGTTGAAAAGCAATTTGACCTTCCAGTAAAAGTCTTTAGGAGTGACAATGGCACTGAACTCAGAAATAGGGAGTTGGATGAGTTTTGTGTGTCAAAATGAATTGTAAGGCAGTACAGCATTCCAAGAACACCAGAATAAAATGTGGTTGTTGAAAGAAAGAATAGGACACTGATTGAGGCTGCCAGAACCATGCTTGCAGATTCAGGTTTGCCATTAACTTTCTGGGCAGGGGCTGTAAACATTGCCTGCTATGTCCAGAACAGAGTTTTGATAAACCCCAGGCATCAAAAGACTGCCTATGAAATTCTGTATAAAATCAAACCACTTATCTCATACTTTAAAGTATTTGGCTGCCCATGCTTCATTTTAAACTTAAAAGACTCAATTTCAAAGTTTGCAGCCAAAGTAGATTGTGCTTATCATTTGGGATACTCAACCACTGCTAAGGCCTACAAAGTGTTTAACACTAGGACTAAGTGTGTGAAAGAGACTTTGAATGTAAAGTTCAATGAACTTTCTTCACTGAAAATCCCTGCAAACCCTGTTGAGTTATTTGATCTTGATAAATTTACTTTTGAAAATGTTTCTATCAAGACTAACAGTGCAGGTCCACCTCAATCACCTTCATCAGACAATGGATATGAAGTGATTATTCCACAACAGAAATTCACATCCATTGCCAGAGCAGCAGATGTTCAAAACAGCTGTCAAAGCTCAGCCACTGCTACATCAACATTTGTTGACCAAAGTAGCCCTTCAACCTATGCCACCATATCCTCAACCACTGTTGATAAAGATCTGTCAACAGTGGATAAAAATCAACATGTTTTCACACCAATTCCTCCTATTCCTCCACCTCCATTTCAAGACCCTGTTGGATCATCAAAGTCACCAACAGTGGTTAGCTCAGATGATTTACATCTGCAGCTCACCCTTAAATGCCATTGCTCCATACAAAGGAGATTTGATCTTCTTGAAGTCTCATCCACCAAACCAAATCATTGGCAACATCAATGAAGGGGTGCTCACAAAAAGTCAATCCTAAAACATTTGTCTTTTTGCTGGCTTTCTATCACTTCATCAACCAGTCAAGTACCAAGAGGCACTGAAAGACAACAGTTGGGTAGAAGCCATGCAGGAAGAGCTCCAACAGTTTAAAAGACAACAAGTATGGGAACTTGTACCACTGCCAGAGAATGTGAGTCCTATTGGCACAAAGTGGGTCTTCAAAAATAAAACTGATGAAAGGGGCATTGTTGTCAAGAATAAAGCTAGGCTTGTGGTTCAAGGCTTTAGAGAAGAAGAGGGCATTGACTATGATGAAACTTTTGCCCCTGTAGCAAGATTGGAAGCTATCAGACTTTTCTTAGCCTTTGATGTCAACCACAACATAAAGGTGTATCAAATGTGCCTTCCTCTATGGTAAGATTCAAGAAGAGGTATATGTATGTCAACCTCCTGGTTTTGAGGATCCATTTTATCCAGATCATGTCTACAAGCCTAACAAAGCTTTGTATGGCCTGAAACAAGCACCAAGAGCCTGGTATGAAACTTTATCCACCTTTCTACTCTCTATTGGTTTCACAAGAGGTAAAATTGATAAAACATTGTTTTTAAAATGGAGAGGGAAAGATCTGATGATTGTCCAGATTTATGTGGTTGACATCATTTTTGGAAGCACATGTTCTAAAATGTGTGAAGAGTTTAGACAACTCATGACAACTGAGTTTGAGATGAGTGCAATGGGTGAACTACAGTGCTTTCTTGGTCTCCAAGTAAAGCAACTACAAAATGGTACTTTCATTCATCAAGGTAAATATGCCAAAGAACTTTTAAACAAATTTGATATGAATGATTGCAAACCATGTAGTACACCCATTACAACCAACAAGATAGTCATGTCTGATAAGAAGGATGAATTGGTTGATCAAACTTTATATAGAAGCATGATTGGGTCCTTATTGTACCTAACTGCATCTAGGCTAGACATCATGTTTGCAACATGTGTCTGTGCAAGATCCCAATCAGCCCCTAGAAAGTCAAATCTTATTGCTGTAAAAAGGATATTCAGATACCTAAAAGGTGCTCCCACACTTGGTATCTGGTATCCAGCTGATGGAAATATCAAGCTTTCAGGTTTCTCAGATAGTGACTTTGCTTGATGCAATACAACAAGGAAGTCCACTTCAGGAGGGTGCCAATTCCTGGGCAATTGCTTGGTGTCTTGGCAAAGTAAAAAGCAAGCAGCTATTTCAACATCCACTGCTGAGGCAGAGTGTATTGCTGCTGCAGGCTGCACAGCCCAACTATTATGGCTTCAAAATCAACTGCTGGATTTTGGTATCACTGCTTTGAAAACACCACTCATGTTGGACAGTCAAGCAGCAGAAAATATCATCAAAAATCCAGTTTCACATTCAACCACCAAGCACATTGACATCAGACATCACTTTGTGAGGGATTGCTATGAAAAGGTTTGATTTCTCTGCACCATGTTCCAACTAAAGATCAGCTGGCAGATGTACTAACAAAAGCATTAGATACATCCACCTTTGAAAGCTTGATCTCTAGGATTGGCATGCTGAACATGGAATAACAGGCAAAATCCTGTTTTTCTATGAATAAAGCATTAAAATGTTTTCAAAAAAAATCAAAAATCCATCCTTAAAAATAGTTAAAAATGAAAGTTTTCATTAATCCTTAAAAGTCTATTGCAACCATTGTTTTGGTTCAAACATCTGATTGTTGAAATCTATCCACTGCTGAAAGATAACCTCTATTTCCTCATTTTCTTTGATAATCACTGTTGATCACACATCAATGTTTTCAATCACTGATGACTATCCACTGATAGTTAAAAATTAGCCACTGTTTTCATTTTCACCACTGCAAACCACTGATATTGCTCATCAGTGGTTTCCTAAACAACTGTCATCCATTTCCATCAGAGGTTGACATGGGGATAGATCTTAGTCGTCCGATCTTTGTAACCGCTGCCACGTCAGCATTCACTTTTCACTTTTATAAAACCCTGATCAAAACCCCAAACAGGGTTTTCACTGTCGAATCGAATTCAAAATTCCTTTCAAAAACGGTTTCCATCTTCTTCCATTTATCTTCTTCTCAACTTCACGAATCACCATGGCTCTCGCACTCAAAAGCCCTCATAATTATCTGTGTACACTTGAGAAAACAGATAAAAACACAGACTTTCATTCAATAATCGATGCTCTCTCTTCATCAAAGTACAAAACTTTGTTGACCTGTAATGCTCCAATTTACCTAGAAACCCTACGTGATTTTTGGAAAAATGCAAAAATTAAAGTTTAGGACAAAAAGCCCTGGGCTATTACTTCAAAAGTAGGGGGAATTCATGTTGCTATCACACCACAATCCATCTCCGAAGTTTTTGAAATAAATGATCATACAGGTAAAAGTTCTTTCCCAAAGGATGAATACCAAACTGACTTAATTGAGAGAGGGTATGAGGAACAAATGAAAAAAGATACTTTGCAAAAGGGAAGTTTTCCACTTCCCACGAGATTTTTATTCCTTACCCTGCTCATGTGTGTTTCAAATAAAACAACAGCCTGTAATGAAATACCATTGAAAATCCAATACTTGGGATATGCTATCATGGCAGAAGTTGATTTTAATTATTCCCAAGAGATTTTCAATGATATGGTTAAAAATGTTAATAATATAAAAGAAAAGAAGAAACCATTTTTGTTGTTTCCAAGATTTTTAAGCTTTTATTTACAAAAGAAAATACCAAAGGATAGTGCACATGTGCTTATCCAAGGTACTCCTTTTCAAATAAACAGCCTTTCTTCTGAAACTTTTACAAGGCTGTCAAAACCTTCTCAAACACAAATAGAGAAACCTGAGCAAAATTTGGCTGAGACAACATCTGCTCCTCAGGTTTCTGCTGTTGAGCCCACTGCTCCTGGTGATCACAGCAGCACACCCACTGCTGTGAAACCCACACCAAAAATCACCAAAAGCCCATCAAGAAAAAATCCAAAAAAACCCCCAAAACCCTCCAAAAAGGATCTTCTGGAAGATGAGATCCCAGAAGTAATTCCTGTGACAACACAAAAGTCACCAATAACCACTGGTGCTACTTCCTCACAGCAGATGGTAGAAAGATCTCAACCTGAGCCTGAAACTCCTCCTGCATCCTCACAAAAGGATTAGGTTGTACACACTGGGACACCACATTATGAAGCTCTGGATCCACTTGAATCCATCTTCCACAGCCCTGCTCCTGGGGCAAATTCTCTTTCAACACCTATCCTTACTTCACAAATCCCACCATCCATTTTACCTCTTTCAACAACCTATCACTGAGAATATACTCCAACAAGTGACTGAGTCTAATTCCTTTATCTTTGCTAACCCATCAACAGTTGAGGAGGTTACACCCCTTGAGTTACATGTAACTCTTGGTGGTAGTTCAAGTGGAGCAGCTACTACAGGTGTTGAATCCACTGATTTACACCTGGACAGTAGTTTCATCAGTCAGACTCCCTTGAAGGCAATTTCTTCTTTGGGAACCAAGATTACTACTAGTGTGTACCCGATACCCACTGGTGTGTTTACTCTGGTAACCACTGCTGAGGAAAGAAGTCCACAGTACCAAGAAAAAGGGGCATCAGTGGATGAACCATGGGAAACTCTTCCTGGTCCAACTGCTGATACAACCACTGCAGGTGGGAAATCAGATGATCCCATTAACTTGGGTGATGGTTTAAAATACAGAGAATTGACGGAGAGAGTTGATAAAATTGAAACATCAGTGGCAGATATCAAAAATATGCTGCAACAATTGTTACAATCTCAAAAGGCTCCATCCACTAATTCATCATCTGCTCCTATCACCAATGAGCTATGGCAACTTTTTCAACCTATGCTTCATCAACAAAGGAAATATGATGATCAACAGCATGAAATTCAGCTCCAAATGTTCAGAAATGTAATGGAAGCAAGGTATAAGGATCCTCAAGCTGACATAAAAGCCATAAAAGCTCATCTACTCCAAACCACTGGCACTTCTCTTCCTACAATTATTTATGTAGAAAACCCTGATGATGCCAAAAAGAGGGAGAAAGGAAAGAAAGGGAAGGATGGTTTACACTTACCACCTGATCCAAAGGCTAAACCTGTTGTAGAAATTCCCAGGCCAGATGGTTCTAAGAAGGCTGATGTGACTCTCAACCTATTTTCTGAACAAAAAGCAGATAGAAAAGAGAGAATGGAAATAAAGGGTGCTAAAAGATTTGAAAAGGAGAAGAAAGTTTTGATGGCTAAGGAAGAGCAGGGTACTTCAAACAGAAGAAAGTCTACCAGAAAGGTCAGTCAACCCAAAACCACACCTTCCAAAACCACTAAACCTACTCCTAAAATCCCCAAAAGTTCCTCACCTTAAACCTCTAAACCAGCAGATGTTGAGACACCTGATATATCAACAGTTGTTGATACATCAGTGGTTTCAACAGATGTTGTTTCAACCAATACTCTTGTCACTTTGCCAACCATCATTCAACCCACTGCTACACCAACAACTGCATCTCCACTACAAACACCTCCTGCCATTAAGCAGAAGACAACAATTGACACTTCAACAGTTGTAGTGACAACAGTGGTTGAGACACCAGTTGTTTCAACAGCTGTTAGTCAGTCACCTATCACTTCAAACACTCCTACCCAAGCCATAATCCTTTCTGTTCCAAAGCTTCAAACAAAAACACCTTCTCCCAAAAAGGTGTATACAAGAAAAAGAAAGTTTCAAGTGCATGATGATGACATATCAGCACCTGTTCCAATATCATCTACACCTTACAATGTAATCAAACCCCAACTATTCATTCCTCTAAAATTAGCCAATCCAATCACTGATCCAACAACACTGGTAGGATATAATCCTACAAGTGTTATACCAGTAGCAGCTAATTATCCACTAGAATTGCATGCTGTCAAAGGTGAAATGAAACAATTCTACACAGTGGATGATCCTTCAAAAAGAAAATTTCCTTCTCTTATTGGCTTTAGAGATCCAAACAACATGGATGAGTATTTAAAACTCAAAGCCAGGCAAGCTGAAATACAAGCAAGATATGAATGTAAAGGGGAGAGTGACAATGTCATCTCAAGTCGAATGCAATTTTTGCTTACTAAAGTCAAACAATTGGAAGATTATGCAAGAGACTTGAGTAAAGAAATGTCTAACTTGCCACCAGATGCTGACCTGCAAAGGGAGATGAGAAAAGACTACCTTGACTTGATCATGAGGGAAAAATTATATCCAGTCAAGGTTGAGCAACTCAATGACTGGCCACTCATTACTCTGAAAAGTGAAGCAAACAGAATTGAAAGAATTAAGAATGATCCAAGTATGAAAAGATCAGCACCAAACTGGAGCAAATACAAAAAGGCAATTGCTGATCTTACTTTGGAATATAAAAGAAAGAAGCCAGAGTTGGTTGCAGCAAAGTTTGGTACAACCAAAGCCATAGCAAAATGGTCAAGGCAGTATACTTATGGCATATGAGAAGCTGGAAAGAAAAAGAGAAACAGATCTCAATCTTCCAAAGAAACCAGCTTACAGAACCAAGAAGATTGATGAATCTCAACAGCAGGCCCTTTCCTTGAAAACATTGTTCACATCATCTGACACTTCAACCATTGTTTTGAATCAAAGGAAGAAGCAAAAACAGACTGATGCTGAAGATGCAGAAAGTGAAGCTGTTTACATGAAAGAGGCCATAAAAAGAATGATTGAAGAGGATCCCAACTCAGAAAAATTACAGGAAATTGCCAAAAGAGTTCTGAGCAGGCCTCCATCTCCAAACACATCAAAAATAAAACCTCTCCCAAGAAACCCACTGAACTCAAAAATACTAAAGTGGAAGTCTGATCAAAAGACTCACGTATTGACTTTGCTCAAGTCAAGTGGTGAAGTTAAGCACATATCAAGAGAGAATGCACTAGGCCTGAGTGTAGAAGATTTACAAGATCTCCTTGAGCTTCAACTGTGTAGGGATGAGGATGATGAAGATTTCATGAACTTTGAATTACAATTCAAAGGGTAAGTTAGGGAATTATTGGTGAGGCAATAAAGATCTTCAATAATGAAGTGTTTTGGCATCATCTGTTCCAGGGGGAGATTGTTGGGATTGAACGCTACAAAGGAACAAATGATAAAGCCAAAACTAGTTCAGAACAGTGGATCCTTCATAAGCAGTGTTTGCACATATCTTTCCCCTTGAAAGTGGCCCTAACAACTGATAGACTCTAAGCACTGCTCATTACAACTGTTGTTGATCTAAAGACTGGTGAAGATTAAAGTACTGAAGCTCAATCTACTGATGTGTCTCAAGTACTGCTGAAGACCAAAGCACTGCTAAAGCTACAACAGTGGAATGAAGAATCAGTGTTTTATTTATGCTTTGTCTATGTAATCAGTAGTTTGTAATCAGTGGTTGGAGAGATCAGTGGTTGTAGTTTGTTAGGCAGTTAGATGTCACTTTCATGATGACGTCAACCAAAGATGCTCAGTGGTTGAGTTGTACTATAAATAGAACAGTACTCTGTATTGTTCCATTAGCTCTCTTCTTCTAAGTTATTCTGTACGATCAATTACTGAGCTCAGGCTGAGGGGGAGATTTGTGCATGCATGCAATTAAGTTGTTTATTGTAATCAAATACAATCATTCGATTTGATGTTAAACATGTGTGCTTAAACTTTTCTTCCATTGATTGTGTTCTCAAATTTTATTTCATTATTCTGCTGCAATTAATCTCTGTTTCATTTCATTTAAACAAAACATAATCTAAGAAACTCATATCCTAACAAAGTTCTAATGATGCCATAACGTTAAAAGCGTGGTGGATACGCCGCTGGTACTTCCTATATATAAGCGTCTTAACCATGTCGACAAAGTGTGACATCTATTCACGGGACGGAGGCAGTGTGGTCAAAGCATGGTGGATACGCTGCTGGTACTTCCTATATATAAGTGCTTTGCCATACTAACAAACTCTCGTGAAGAAAATGCCATGTGGAGTTGAACGTTATTAGACCTTTTATATTATTGTGACTATTTTCAACACGCTAAAATCCTCTGCAAGGCGTAACATCTCATTATTTCTCGATCGCACCATCGCTAGACTTTTCGTAAGTCTATAGCAACGCAATCTCACCTTCGCTAGAATCTATTTCACTTCACCATCGCTAGACTTTACGTAAGTCTACAACAACGCAATCTCACCCTCGCTGAAATCTATCTCGCTTCACCATCGCTTTCCCTCTCGACGCTTTAATGCTCATCACATCTATCAATATTACCGCTTCGATATTCCTATCGCTTTTCCCTCTCGATGCTTTAACGCTTAACGCACCTAGCATTCACGCTGCTTCGATATTTCAAATCGCTGAACCATTCGCGCACGCTCTTATTGCTAACTAAGTTGCAATCAACTTCACCGTTCAGTCTACTTGATCTTCCTTTCGAACTTGGTCTAACCATTTACTGTTTGGACCAAGGATACTAAAACCTATCCATATCATGTCGACACCCATGACATCGCTCCATGGGACGGAGGCAATATGGCTAAAACATGGTGGATACGCCCCTGGTACTTCCTATATATAAGTGTTTTAGCCATATTAACAAACTTTCGTGGAAAGATGCCATGTGGGGCTCGACACTAATTGAACTTCTGATACTGTTAAAACCTATTTGTTACCGTATGTTTTGAAAATAAATGAAACTTATTTGTTTACCGAATGTTTTGGAAATAAATGGAAAATTTTCTGAAAATTTTTAATTTAAATTAAAACCTTTGGACAAACAAAACTTTTCTTACAACGTTGGTTTAAACATCGACTCGGTTTAACACCATGTCATAAGAAAATTTTCATAAATCAGGTTTTCCTTAAAAATCTTTTTGTAATAATAATAACTTAACAAAACTGTTCAAGAACTTAAAACATTTATCAATCAAAAACTCGTGAGTTACTATTCCCTAGTCAAGCAAGTCGCTTTTTCTTAATCGATTTCCCATGCCGCCGAGACGCTCTCACTCGTCAATCCTTGATCGATCGCTCATTCATCCTCAGCTAACCCTAACACTTTTAACGCTACCTATTCGTGTCAATTCTCACAGTCTTCCTTTCGAATAAATTTTGGGACGAAATTTCCTAAAGTAGGGGAGACTGTAACAACCCGCACTTTCGCGCTCGTTACTCTCGTTATGCCTAGCACCGAGATACGGATCATAATGTAAACTATATCGCTTACTACGCTACATTCCATATTTTCGCACTACATCGCTTAATTTAATACGCTATATCACACTTCACAACGCTTACACTTACAACGCTTACGCTTACACTACTACAACACGTGAGCATCTAAACTACTCGCTTGCTCTCGCACCAACGCAACGCAAACTCAAAATGCGGTTACTTGTATAAATATATATATATACTATATATATTATATTACATTAGTAGTTATATATATATCATTATCTATGTGTTGATACTTACTTAAAACGCTCAAACGCTCACTCACGAAACTCGATTTATCGCTCTAAGACGCAATGTAACGCACCACATAATTACCTTGTAAAATACTTAAAGTACTAGACCTAATCAACGCAACCAAACGCATCTAACGAATATCCGACACGTGAAACGAGGATTTCTCACACAAGACTGGTCCCCTCTTACGAAGCCAGCAGCTTCAAACAGAACTTTCAGCTCGCCTATAAATACCCAACTCCACTCTTTTACTCTTCATTACAGCCATTTTCACCCAAGAACTCTCCCAACCTGTTGTCCATCCATTTCCCAAGTAAGATCCGCTCTTTTTACAAGTTTCACAACGATTTCCACTATGATTTTACACGAGTTTCACTCCGATTTCATCCAAACTTCTTTATTTTCATCTAAACATCATCTTTTTCATAAAAACCTTCATTTTTTTCTTTAAAAACTTCTTATTTACCATAGATTTGCAGTGAAACGAGTGTATTGGGCTAAGCTTTGGCTTCCCAAGATGTAGATCTGAGAATCTCGCACTCACCAAGTGTTTAATCCAAAGAAAAACTCTTTTAAACTCGATTTTACACTAAACCGGACCAAAACTGACATATATTTCGTTCACTGAATAGTGGGGCGAAGTCATGTCAAAACCGTCATGAAAAGGACTCGAAAATACATCCAATTCAGGTGAAAACGCAAGTCTGAACGCTCAAAAACGCTGAACAGCAGCTTCTTATGAAGCCAACAGCCAGCTTCAGTTTTCCGTAGGTGACTCAACACTCAAAAGACCACTCTGGCTCTAAGTTTAATCAGTAGCTTAAGGCTGGAGGGATGAACACTCGATTTCCCAAAGAAAGATGCAAAGAACACTCAATTTTGAACACAAAACAAGCAACTTGTACAAAGACATCAGCTTCGTGCGAAGGCACGCCTTCGTACGAAGGCACTCCCTTCGTACAAGGGGTCTGTTTCCCACTCAACACTCCAACTTTGACAGTTTCAGCACTTGGAAGACTAATGCACTTCTGTTCCCATACGCAGGCTAATCCGGCGCTCTCTCCACTCATTTCCAGACTATGTTTACTATTAAGCACACACTGTGAGTATACTTGCACCCTTTTCGCTTTAAAACGCACCTTTTGGGGTGTAACATACGTTCATACATAAACACACTTTTCAAAACACACTACATGCTTTAAACTGATTATCACACGCGAGTGACCAATATACATATTTACACATGATACTTGATACGTATGTGCTAGGACATTTACTCGTTGATGTTCCACCTTTGCTAGTGTGGTACTATAGTTCGACTCACACCCGACGGGGTCTAGTTAAGGAACTTCACACCTCTCCTTCGCAGTCATCTCGGGACTTAGCTTGAGTGATTGTCTAGTTAGTATATATGTTGTGTTTTATCTCATTTATGTATGTGGAAATTCGCAAAGCTTTTATCTACTTTACTACTATATCAAACCTGTATACTCGCCAATACATTTTTGTATTGACATTATTTTAACGTATGTTGCAGGTTAATCGCAGTTTATCTCGAATCAAGATTAGGCTTCTTTAGATACACGCCTAGACTATTATCAAACTACTGAATCACTTATTTGAACTATTTGTACTTGAATTTGTATAACATTAGTTTTGCCATGAAAAGAAATTAAATATTGTTGTCGCAATATTAGTGTTATGGATTCTCTCAAGCAATCTCGTCGCTTAGTGCCACATCCCGATGTTTCCGCCATCGGTTGGGGTGTGACAACCTTCCTACTATATATTATTTAGTTTAATATCTTATGAATAATTATTATTTAGTTTAATCTCTTCTAATTAATTATAGATAACTCTCCTACTAAATATTATTTTGTTTACTCTCTTCTATTTAACTTTAGATAATTATTATTTAGTCTAAATTTAATGTATACTTCTCATTTATAATATTGTTTATTTGATTTTCTATATCATATGACAGACACCAACTTTTTATTTGAAATATACAAATTTACTCTTATTCTTTACGATGATATAATTATCTCTAATAAACTTTAAACTTTTACCTTAGTATATATAATGCTAGACATAGAATCAAAAAACATTTTGGATGAAATCAATAACTTAAGACATAATATAATTACATGTATAATATGCGCTTTTTAATAAAATAATACCAAACAAAATTACAAATATAAAATCAATGATTTTACTAATAATAACAAAGTCTTAATTTTTTTTTAAATAATTCAAAAATATATAACTAAAAACATATAACATTATGATACAGTTAACCTATTTAGCATCATACAACTTCCCAACTATTCAATCTTATTTTTTTTCAATCTTATATTACTAAATAAATAAAAATTAATATTAAATATTATCCTACTTTAAATGTCGAATATAATACTTCTAGTTTTCTAATAAAATATTATCCTTAAGTTTAAATTGTTAATTTAAGATATTTTTAAATAACCAAATTATTTATCACCAAAACCAAACTTTATATTAATAAATTATTTATTTTTATTTTCATTGTTAAAAAAATTATTATATCGATTTTATTACATAATTTTTAAACAAATTGTATATAACTTTCAATATTACTTTATATATAAACTTAGATTTATCACGGGTTTTTTTAAATAAAATTTATATTTTATAACTCAAATGTCTGCTTATTTGTTTCCCGAATAACATGTTTGACCACTGTATCTTCTTTTCAATAATCAACTCCGCAATCACCATATCTATCGCGTACCGAGTATATCCATTACCTTTTTTAAATATAAGTTTCTTATTATTTCGTATATAAAATCATAGTTATTCAAGCTGTGTAATACACAAGGGTTTTAAAAGATATACTTTTTTATTATTTGGTAAACAATATTACATTTATTTAACCCGTGTAATACACGTGGTTTTAAAGATATAACTTTTTTATTATTTGGTATATAAAATTACATTTATTCAACCCATACAATATAGTTCTTATAGATATAACATTTTATTATTTAATATATAAAATTACATTTATTCAACCCGTACAATAAATGATGTTTTTAAAGACATATTGTTTTATAATTTAGTATATAAAATTCATGTATTCAACCCGTGTAATACACGGGGTTATAACCTAGTATATATATATATATATATATATATATATAGGATTAGGTTCAAACGTGAACAAAATCCCAAGAGTGAACTGCGTGAACTGATCTGGGCCATTGATTTTTATGATCTTGAGATTAAAGTGAGTGGCATGATAGTAAATATGTGGTTAATGTTTTTCATTTAATTAAATGAAAAAGGGTATATCTGTAATTTCCATTTTAAATTGATTCGATAAATCTCGTTCTCTCTCACAAATCAATATTCAAACTTTCTTCAACATCCAATTTTCTCTCTCACCTTCACCAGAATCAAAGAAAAATAGGGGTTGTTCGCCGGATCGTTTTATCACCGGAAAACTCTGTTCCTCGTCTCCTAGTTTTTCTGATCAACAGGTGAAGTTCGCTGGATCGTTTCTCAGATCCGAATCGAACAAACAGGTGAAGTTCGCTGGATCGCCGGATCGCTGATCAACAGGTGAAGTTCGCTGGATCCGAATCGAACAAACAGGTGAAGTTCGCTGGATCCGAATCGAACAAACAGGTGAAGTTCTTGATTTAAGAATTTGATTTAGGGTTTTTCAGGCGATGAAACCGCCATTAATGTACTGTTTAAGTGTTATTGGTAATATCTTCCTAAATCTTTGACTATATATTGAGATGTATTTCAGTAAACCCGGCTCACCGGACCTGGTTATGGGGTCCGATTCCGGCACCGGCAGTTCGACGGAGGACGGTAAGGGTCCGGTAATAGGAGGAACGGCGGAAGTTGAAAAGGTTAATGAAATTATGATGGATGGTAATACCGAGTATTGAAACGGTAATTTTTTGGGAGAGGATAATGTTTATGATGTTCCTGGTATTCTCTTTCTCCTATGATGTTTATGATCACACATTAACCAGCATGTGGTTGCTTCTTTCAATTAGGTGCCACCCCTTTTTCAATCAATGTGGGTCCCTTAATTAGCTGGATGATAAAGGTAAACACTCGTTGTCTTTCTTCTTTTTTATGATTATCATTCCACTTCAGTTGATTTTATTATTGGTTTTTTTATATAATTAATTTGGTTTTATTTGGGGTTTGATTAGAGTTGATTAACAATTTAGCATATTCTGTGATTTGGGGTTTGATTAGAGTTGATTAACAATTTAGCATATTAGTTGCTGAGTTTTTTTGTTCAATTTTTTGATTTTTTTCTGTTTTTAATGCGATGTACACATGTGTATTCTGATTTTGCTCTGTTTTTAACGCGATGTACACATGTGTATTCTGATTTTGCTCTGTTTTTAACGCGATGTAAACATGTGTATTCTGATTTTGCTTTGTTTTTAATGCAATGTACACATGTGTATAGCGTCTGTTTTTGTGATATCTCATAATTTTTTGTGTATTGAATGTGTAAAGTTGTTGATGTACACTTGTGAATTATGCAAAGTATTAGTTACTGAGTTTTTTTGTGCTATTACAGGAGATGTCGTTAACGAGAAAAGTGGAGATGGAAGGTCGATAAGGATGATTCACGTATGAGGTCGATAAGGATGATTCACGTATGTTTGTTTGCTTGGCCGATAAGGATGATTCAGCATATAATGTGGCGAATAGTTGTAAAAGACTATGTTTTTTTTTTCGATTATGTTGGGTTTATTGTTTTTACGAAATTGGAACTTGTAATTGTATGTTTTTTTGCTTGGTTTGAAAAACATTATGGAACTTGTAATTTGTTAAATATAAAATAGTTTTACAGGTATTTGCTTCTATGTATGTATTATGTAGCTAATTACACATATGTACGATGTTGAGTACACATGTGTACTGTTCTATTTATATCCAAGTACACATGTGTATACCGTTGAAATATGAAGGTTACGTGGATCTTAAAAATCAAAATTTGAATTCTGGTGATGAAATCTGAAATAAAAAATTAAAATTGAAATCTGGTGATTTGTTGTTTGTTTTGATAATGATCTTATTAATAAATAAAACATAATGTGGATAATGAGTTTAAAATAGGAAAGATGTAACTTAATTCAATTATTAAAATAATGATTTAAATCTAATTTGTTATATAATTACAATCCTACCCTTAACAACTAAAAAGGAAATCAATGGTCCAGATCTGTTCACGCAGTTCACTCTTGGGAGGTTGTTCACGCTGGAACCCTACCCTATATATATATATATAGGGGATAGTTCAAATGAAAACCACTTTTATTGTGAAAACTCGAAAACTAACTAAAAAAAGCCTAAAAAACACACAAATTTTTTTTTCAAATTTTTTTTATAAAAATCGCTGCTTTTTATGTATAAAAAAAACTTTTTTTCAAAAAAAAAAAAATTGTGTAGTGCACATGTGTAATACTACACATGTGCACTACACAAAAAAAAATATATTTTTTTTTGAAATTTTTTTTTATATAATAAAACCTGCGAAAATTGGTTTGCAAAAAAAAATTGTATGTTTTTTTGGCTTTTTTTAATTAGTTTTCGAGTTTTCACAATAACTAGTGGTTTTCATTTGAACATTCCCCTATATATATATATATATATATGGTGGGGTTCGGCTACAAAGTCTATTTTTCCTACAAAGTCATAAAACACCACAATTTCAGCCATAAAACGCTCTCAGAAGCCACAAATAACAGGGTGAAGATCACTAAAACACAATATCAAACTCTAATAGTCCATAAAAAATTCAAACACACCATCGTAGAACTATGAATATAAAACACAACATGATAATCAACATAAAACACACTAATGTTAGTCATTCGCTAATCAAAGCCTTATCATCCAAAACACAACACAAAACCCACAAATATGGCATTTTAGTAATCTTTGCTTTGTTAATTGTTAGTTTTGAGTGTGTTTTATGGTTGACATGATGATGTTTTAGGACTTTTTATACTCTGTAGGAAAAATAGACTTTGTAGCCAACTCCTACCCTATATATATATATACTAGGGGATAACTCGCGCTTCGCAGCGGAACGACGGGAATTCGATTAATATCATTTTGACTCATTAAGATATCGATACTCGCTATAGTAACCAAATAAAGTCGTTATATGCCCAAAAGAATGTTTATAAATGTTTTACATCAACTGAAAACAATGAAAGTAAATACCGGTTTTGATAATATCAATACTTATACTAATTTTGTTTGGTCAGAGTCGATGTTGTTTTTAGAGTATCGACACACTACCAACTCTTAAAAAACACTCTATTTTAAATACAACTACGTTGTCAAAAATTATACCAAACCAAACACAACCAAATATTCATTTTTTTAAGTTATATAGTTATAAAAACAAATACGATACCGGCATCGGTGTTGTTCAGACGTTATCGGTTTAATTCTCACGGTAAATTAAAAAAATTCAACTATATTTCGGATCATAGATGAAAATAACCATGTCGTAGCGGTATATTCGAAATTATAAAACATATTATATTACTAAAGTATGCCATGTCGAGAGGATCTTAAAAAACGAATACGGTACCGATACAAATGTTCTTCGGACGGTATCAGTTTGTTTCTTTTTGTAAAAAAATAATAAATCAACTATATGTGTTCGCTCGAATAAACCTTTTTTGTAGATTTTAATAAGTACGTCACAACGTGTATTCCAAATTTACGAGTCGATCATATATAAAACATAAAAAAACATTGTTTTGAATATTAGATTCTCTTAATTGGTTAAGTTATTAATTAATTATATTAAAATATATTTCAAGCATCCAAAAATCTTTATTGAACAATAAAAGGTGTTAGGGTATATAATATAACTAGGTTAGAACCCCGTGTAATATACGGGTTGAATAAATGTAATAAATATTTCAAAATATTATATTATCTTCTATACGAATTATTTAAATTTATATTAAATTTAATAGCTCAAATGAATGACATGTGTCCCCTCATTGGTGTCTTTTATTATATAGTATATATATATATATATATATATATATATATATAATTCACACGCAACTAGTTTTAAAGAAAGTAAAAAAAAAACCGGTTAACCTTTTTTTTTGTAATCCGACCTCATCGATTCGATAGGTTTGGATGTTTCCCTCGTACATGAAAAAAACCCAATTCTGAACTGATATACATAAAGTCGGTCCTGTACGCCTCTAAACCGAAACGAACGCTATGTTCTTGAGTCTTAATTATAGAGAGAAAAGAGGGGAAAGGAAAGGATATGGAATTGGTGTTCCTGAGTTTTTTTTAGTTGGGGAAAGAAAAGAAGGGGATTGGTGTATGGGTGGAGGGAGTGGTCAATCACTTGTGAGTGTTTAAGTTATTTTCTAGCCAATAATATCATGTCATGTCAAGTGTTATATGTTTCCTTCCAAGTTGGAAGGATTTGAAGAAAATGAAATTACACTTTTCGTCCTTTATGTATGTATCGTATTGTAATTGATACCCTTTAACTTTAATAATTACAGTCACAATCCTTTATTTGTAAAATCCATTACACTATACGTCCTTATGCACTAACCAGGTTAAAATTTTCAATTAAGTCTATTTATATATGGGCAGTTTAGTCTTTTTACTTAATTATTTATAATATTTAATAAATAAAAGAATATAAAATTAAATAAAACTTATGAAAACAATATAAATACCCTCTTTCTACATCTCTAAAAGCTTTCACAGTCTCTCTCTCATTTCAGGACCTGCAACATTTTTCCGGCAACACCTTTTCACCTCGAATCAGACAAACGCGCACACGAGTCACTAACCAAGACCATCACTGCTTCACCGCCCATCAGATCCTCGAAAGAACCCACCAATGCGGCATGACGTTTTTCCGGCAACAAACACTCCAAAATCCAGCGACTTCAGTCCAGATCCGGGGAGAACAAGATCCGGCAACTTCAGACCAATTCACGGATCTAGGGTATCTGACGAGATCATGAGCTCGATTTGGTGGTTATGGTTTCGATTTAGGTTAAATCTAATCATTAATCTGTCAGCAAAGTTTTATGTCAACTAGGTTTTGTTAGTTAAAAGACCACTGGGCCTCTACTTTCATGACCTCATGGGTGTGTATTTCACCGATATTACTGAATTATTGAGTCCCTCTTTCGGTGATGAAGAAGGTTAAATTACGGGAGTTAGGGTTAGGGTTTTGGAATTGGGGATTAGTAGGTGGGTAGGTGGAAATGATGTTTCCAGATAGCGATTCGTGTTCAAGAACTTCTGATTTTGAATTAAGTAACAGTTCTTCAACTGTTGATGTTTCCAGTTCAGATGGTTTAGTTTTAGGAAGCAGGGGGCAGAGGATTAGGGAGATTATGAATAAGGAGTTGCACCCTGTTGAGTTGGAGTTAGAGGATGTTTCGTATGAGCATGCTGGTCATGCGGGTGTTAAGGGGAGTAAAGGGGGATACATTTTAATTTGAGTGTGGTTTCGAAGGAGTTTGAAGGGAATAGTATGGTTAAGAGACATAGCCTTTTTTTCGCTTTCGGATAATGAGTTGCAGAGTGGTGGCATAGACATGTACAAATCGGTTATTTTGAGAAACCGGTTTCGGTTTTTTAACAGAACCGGTTTTTTTGGATCAATTGAAAACCGGTTTTTTGTTTAACCGTAACCGGTTTTAACCGGTTTCAGCAACTGAAAAATAATAACTGGTACAACCGGTTCTAACCGGTTTGTATAATAACCGGTTTCCGAACTGATTTATATTAACTGATTTTATAACCGGTTTACTATAACCGGTTTAAAAAAACGGTAAATAAACCGGTCTGCAGGAAATGTCACATAATGCTGTTTTTGATGCTGTTTTGCTGTTTTTTAGCCTGTTTTTTTAAAAAAACAGCAGTTTTATTATAAAAACATAACAATGCAAATTGGAAGAACACGAACAACCGTGTCGGTTGTAGACTCGCCAACATTGACCGAATCATGAGCACTAGAGCTTGCCATGTTTTTTTTCACAATTATCGAATAAGAAAAGTGAGCGTTTTTATGAGATTTAGGAGATTAGAGAATTGTGTGATTGAACCAAAACACCCAACACCCTTTTATAGTAATTGGAGATGAATTTTTGACAAAAAAAAACAAAAAAAACGGCCACTTTCTAGTCCCAACGGTCATATGACCGTTTTCTGCACATCAGCGACATAAACCGGTTTTAACCGGTTTTTATTGATCCGTTTTCGGTTAACCAGTTTTTATAACCGGTTTTTACATATAACCAGTTTTAAAACCGGTTTTTTATATAATCGGTTTTAAAACCGATATCCAACTAACAACCAATAACCGTTTTATAACCGGTCCAACTGGTTAGTAACCGAACCGGTTACAAAAAAACCGGTTTTTCCAACAACCGGTTTCGGTTTATTTTTCGGTTTCAGTTGCGTAATCAGTTTTTTTGTACACCTCTATGGTGGCAGGGGTGGTGGGTTTGGTTGGGGAAGACAGGGTTGAGAGAGAGAGAGATAAAGAGAGAGATCAGATCTGATGTGTATATTTTAGTTTATTGTTTTTTTTATTAAACTATTTTTAGTTTAATTTAATCGGTTAAAAGACTAAACTACCCTTATGTGATATGATTTAACTGAAAATTTTAATTGGGTTAGTGCCAAAGAACCTAGGGTATAATGAGTTTTGCAAATATAGAACTGTGACTGTAATTATTGAAGTTAAAGGGTATCTATTGCAACATGATACATACATAAAGTACGAAAAGTATAATTTACCCATGAAAATGATAACATCAAGTGTATATAAGGAATTCCATATTTACCCTCAAGATCGCGCGTATATCTTCAGCGCCTCGCCAATTCTTCGACCCACCTTCCCATCATCTATCCCATAACAGTTCTGCATAGTTGCTAGGCTAAACTGATTAAAGACAAAACGACCCTCCTTGGCGCCAAATCGAGATGATTCCTTTCTCGGCTGTAATCTGATTGAAGATAGAAACATGTAAATCAAAATTTTGATTTGCACTTTTTAATTTTGTTTAATCATTACCCTGTTGTTCTAAAATTAGGGTTTTCTGGTTTTGTTTCTAACTATGATGATAATATTTGCATTATATCAATTTGTTATACTCAAACACATCATGTGCTTTGTGAATTATGATATGTAGCTTCTGATTCATGTACCTATATTAATGTTATACTGGAACTCTAGAAGCATAACAAAGCTAATTCATATGAGGAATATTTGAAGAACTTGTCAATTCTATTTGTTTTCTGAATCATACTACTAGTTGTTAGCAGGAGTGGTAACAAACCGTAGAACTAGGGGTGTTCACTGTCCGGTCGTTGTGGTTTTTAAGTCAAACCATTAATAAAGATTTTTTATCTTTGAAAATCAAACCGTAGAACTTTTAAACCGAACCAAACCAAACCGTTGGTAAGGGTTTGGTTTCATGGTTTGGTCTCCTTAGGTGTTTATGCAAGTTGTCCCAAACTTGCAGCAAAAAATAAAAATAAATAAAAAAAAAAGCCTGTTTAAACTTCAAGTTCCATCTAAACTTATATCAAGCTCTTTATAATATCTATCCACATAGCTAAAAAAGGAGTCCAAATAAGAAAATATATTTTAAAAACATGCCCAAATACAATAAAGGTAATCCCTGTTGTTGATTTATAAATGTGTGCTTTTGGAATTTAGAACACTTACATTACACATGACATATATCGAGCAACTTACTGCAGTGATATATGAAAATGTCAAAATGGGCTCTAGCCCACTTGTGTTTCACATTATGTTAGGTATAGGTTTATACAGGTTTAATTTAGAGGTTTATACAGGTTTAATTTACAATATGAATATATATAATATGAAATATTTAGAAAATTTTACAAAACAAATTCCTATGGTTCGGTTCGGATTGGTTTTATATAGGGGTGGCAAAATCAACCTATACATTCAACTTTGGGTTAGGATGGGTACTATTTTTGTTGTAGATGGGTTTAGTTGGGTTAACAAGAATTGTTAAATGGGTCAAGATGGGTAACTTTAAAAAATAACTAAATAACATGTGGGCCAGGATGGGTTTTCTGGGTAAACATACAGATTGATATCATAATCAAACATACATATTATAATCTAAGTCGAGTGTCTTTTCTTCGTTGTCAGCCCCCATTACCGTATAACCATTCCCCTCACATCGCTTTGAACTGCAGAAACCATCTCATATCTGAGTTTCTTTCTCTCCTCTATTGATTTTTTGGTATTTTCGTGTATGCTACCCACTGTATTGTATGTTTGACTATCAAACATACAAATTGAATTGATTATTGATATCATAGCCAGACATACAAATTTATTATTGATATCGTACACAAATTGATTATTCATATCCTACATTGGTCCAGAAGACTTGTTGATTGATCAGATCAGATTGCCGGTAATTTAATGCTTAAAAGGGTTGCAACCAACGAGCACATAAAGCCGAGTCAGATTGCCAGTAATTTATTATTGATATCGTATACAAATTGATTATTGATATCATACAAAATGGTCAATTGTGATACAAATTTATTATTGATATCATATACAAATTTATATATTTGTCAATTTATGGAAATTTAATGTGACAATAGTCGAAAGACTTGGCATTTATAGCTACGTAAAGCCTAGTCAGTCGAGCTTGACCCACCCAGTTAAGGCTATTATGTCCTTTTGCACAACTAAGGGTTACAGTTATGCTGGACCGGCTGATTTGATGGTACCGGTACGGTTCGGTACCGGTACCCGGTACCAAATGAAGTTCATCGTGACGTACAATCCTCAAAAGGTACTGAACATTTTTTTTAATTTTTTTTTTATTTTTTAAATTTTTTTTTATTTTTTTAAATTTTTTTTAATTTTTTGATTTTTTTAATTTTTTTATTTTATTTATATTTTTAGCCTATCATGCCCAAATCTATCTTGACAAAAACCCATCATGACCCCAACCCATCCTAACCCATTTCTTAATAAACCCATCCTAACCCATTACCCAAACCTGCCCAACCCACCCATTTTGCCACCCCTAGTTTTATATGGTTGGTTTTTGGTATAAACCGTAAACCAAACCGTTCATTACGGTTTGAAAATATTGAAATCGACCGACCGAAAATTAAGTAAAAAACCACTTGTGAACGGTTTGGTCGGTTTCACGGTTTGAAACACCCATGCCCCCATTACTCATTAAAAGAATCTGATATGCTAATAGTTTGAACATTTGCCTACTTTTAGTTCACAATTAAGTAATCTGATATGCTGATAATTAGTTGCTAGTTTTGTATTATATTGACCCGTGTGAAAAGGTTAAAAACAATCAAAGACTAGGATGACTTACCATAACCAACACCACGCGCATAACCGACTCCTAAACGCGTGAAACAACACCGAAATACGCGTAACTGGCGCCGGTTACTCGTGCAAATCCGGTTTCGTGTCGAGTGCTGCGTTAAGCGCTTACCAGGTTGGGTTACGTGCGTTGTTCAGATCGGATACGCGTGACTAGAGTAAAATCGTGTAACAGACGCCGCAAGCGTAAGTGACGCCTGAACGCACGTAGCCGACGCCGGTTATGCATCATGCGGTTGGTTAATTGCGTGCCGGGGCCGAGTAACCTGGCGCCAACACCACACTTCCTGAATAAGTAGTGATTTATAGGCTATAAGTTGTGTTGAATAATGGACATGGACCATAAAATAAATAGTGCCAATTGTAATCTATGGGTAAATACGTAAATACGTTAGCAGTAGGAGTGCTACTGGAACAAAATCGAAGACGCCATAGGTGTTGGAAATATTAAAGAGGTAAACATACAAGTTGGTATGTTTCCTCCATCTCACATCGGTCGAGTGAGTGAAGTATGAGTGGTTTATAAGTGATTGCTCCTTATGGGCCTCCATAGTGTTAAATGGGTTGAGAAGTGGGTGAAGCCCACACGCGCGCCGAGCCGAGCCGAGCCGCGAGCTCGCGAATGGTCGCGTTTGAGGCGCGAATGGGCGCGTTTGAGGCGCGAATGGGCGCGTTTGAGGCGCACTTTGCACAACGCATCGTCGCTAGGAGCTGAGGAGCTTTTATTTTTAGCTAAGGTTCGGTTTCAGGTGGGTTAGATCTGAAAACTGAATGAGATGAGATAAGAAGGAGATAGAGATGGATTCGAAACAGTGGGGGTTATCCCATAGTAAATCGAATTAGTATAGGATAATTATTCAGCAACCGAATTCGTATTAGATAAGTAATTCGAATTGGTTATGAATTGTTATCTCACTCCCTATTTTTCTCATTCTCAGGTATAACCAAAACTATAAATAAAAGCTTCCTGCTACCTCTTAACCTACCCAATTTTCGCAGCTCTCTCTCTCTCTCTATTCTGTGTTTCTGTTTTCGTTCCAGCTTCTGCGTTTTCTGGTTTCCATTGCTGTTGGAATACCAGATCAGTTCTGCATTAAATCCTGGGAGTTTACGCTGCAGCTCACAGCAATAGGAGCGCGTAAAATCCTTTAAGGACAGGAATCATCCGTGCAGTTCAAGTTTCTCGTTTAAGGATCTTCAATCTCAATCGCCAGGTTGGTTTTTAATTTAAGTGTTCTTTAAATTCGTCCGACAACGGGACAGTCTCCTTCTACCTTTCTTTAATCAGTTTGCTCAAGTTGGAACAAACTGGTTTGGCTGATAACTCGGTAATTAATAAATTAACTGTTTGATTGAATTATTTTCAACAATCTTAAAGGATTTTATTTCTTGTGTTTAATCAACAGAAAAAATGGACGCTGAACTACCAACAGCCAATCTGAGATTCATGAATCAAGAGTTTGTCAAGTTGGACAGATTCGATGGTCAGAACTATACCCGCTGGGCGGACAAGGTTAAGTTCATGCTAGTTGTGCTGAAACTCTACTATATCCTTGATCCTGACTTGCCCGCAATTCCTGATGACCCTCCTCGTGAGGCAGGAGAGCTACCAGATGCAGATTTGGCAAGGCAAAGACTTGTCCGTAAGGAAGCTGAAGATCTTTGCCTGGGCCACATAAAAAATTCTCTTTCGGATCGTCTCTATGACTTGTACGCGCCGGTAAAAAATGCTAGAGAATTGTGGAAAGCTTTGGAAGATAAGTACAAGGCTCATGAAGAAGGTACTAACAAATACCTTATTGCCAAGTACTTAGACTTCCAAATGGTCGATGACAAGTCAATCCTGGAGCAAGTGCATGAACTCCAAGTTCTTGTTAACAAATTGACTGCACTTTCTATTCCGCTGCCAGAAATATTTCAAGTAGGGGTCATTATTGCAAAATTGCCTCCTAATTGGAAAGATTTCTCAAAGAGAATGATGCACAAGTCTGAGGACTACTCGTTGGATGAACTGTTGAAGCACCTTCGAATTGAGGAGGAAACGAGCAACAGGGACAAAAGAGGTAAAGTCGGATCGAGTGTAAATCATGTTGCTGGAGGATCTGGTCAAAAGGGAAAAGGGGCATCAAAGAATAAGAAGTTTACTGCACCAAAGAAAAAAGAATTCAAGAAGACACAACACACTAACAACCATCAACCAAAGAGGTCTGGTAAATGCCATGTTTGTGGAGAAATAGGGCATTATGCACGAGAGTGCTCTCAGAGGAAATCTGGATCTACGGTTGGTTCTACAAGTGCTGTTGATGTTGAGAAAGTCACCAATCTAGTGGCCAGTGTGGGTCTTGGTGAAGTTAATATGCTTTCTCAATATACACGCATTGTAGCATGTAGAGGATGGTTCTTGGATTCTGGAGCCACTGTTCATATTTGTGGGAATCGTGGCTCGTTTCTTACTTATGCTCCTGTTCCTCAAGGAACAGTGGTGGTGTGTGCTGATGGACATCGTGTAGAAGTACATGGTAAAGGCACGGTGCGACTAAACTTTAGAGATGGTCAAGTGGTTACCCTTCAGGACGTGTTGCATGTTCCTGGTATCACCAAGGGTCTGGTTTCTGCTGATAAATTTGATCGGAATGGTTACAAGCTGGTTATCAAGAATCTTCGCGTGAAGTTTTCTCTAAATGACATCTATGTGGGTCAAGCAAAGAACACGGGTGGAATGTATCGTCTTGACTTAGCTGAAGATGGGATTGATGAAGAAGATTCGGATGAAGGGGGCGTTTCAGTGATTGATGGGTTTGGGAATGAAAGTGATAGTGATAGTGGTGGTAGTGTTAGTTCTAGTATTGGTGAATGTAATGCAATTGGTTTTGATTTGAATGAAATTATGTCTTCTGATTATATCGCTTGTTCAATTTCTTTATGGCATAAACGTTTAGCTCATACAAATATTAAAAACATTGAAAAAATGCAAACTAAAGGTTTATTAAAATTAAAAGATAAAGACTTTGAAAAATGCGAAACTTGTGTTAAATCAAAATTCACGAAGAAACCTTTTCCAAGTGTCCATAAACGCAATACATCACTACTAGAACTGATTCATTCAGATATTTGTGAACTGAATGGAGTTCTTACTCGTGGGGGTAAGAGATACTTTATCACTTTCTGCGATGACTCGAGCCGATACTTATATGTTTATTTGTTGCATTCAAAAGACGAAGCTTTTGAGGCATTTAAAATATATAAGGCTGAGGTCGAAAAACAAAAGGAGAAACGCATTAAAATTCTTCGCTCGGACAGAGGCGGAGAATACTTTAACCGAAAGTTTGATGCATTCTGCGAAGAAGAAGGCATCATACATGAGAGAACTGCACCTTATACTCCCCAACAAAATGGTTTGGCTGAGAGAAAGAACCGAACCTTGGTAGAGATGGCTAACTGTATGTTAAACCAATCGGGTCTGCCTCGTAATATGTGGGGGAAGCTGTGTTAACCGCATGTTATGTTCACAATAGGATCACTAGTCGTGTGATACCTACGAGTCCATATGAGTTGTGGAAAGGAAGAAAACCAAACCTAGAGCATTTGAGGGTTTGGGGGTGTCTTGCCTACTATCGCGTACCTGATCCAAAGACACTCAAACTGGGAGAACGAGCTTTCAAGAGTGTATTCATTGGATATCCTTCGCATAGTAAATCTTACCGATTGTTGGATGACGAATCAGGTATAGTTGTAGAATCCAGAGATGTGGAATTCTTTGAGAACAAGTTTTCTAGAGATGATGAAAACTCAAATGGCACCACAACTTCTAGTACTTCTGAGAAAAGGGTTCAACCCTCACCAATAGTTGAAGAACCAAGGAAAAGTACTAGAGTTAGAAAAGAGAAAAGTTATGGAGATGATTTCTTTTCTTACCTGGTTGAAGGAACTCAAAAGAAAGTGACGAGAGAGGTCATTTTTGCTGTAAATTTGGATGATGATCCTAAAACTTTCAACGAGGCAATGTCATCAAGAGATGCTCCTTTGTGGAAGGAGGCAGTCAATGATGAAATGGATTCCATTATGGGAAATGGAACTTGGGAGTTAGCTGATCTACCCAAGGGAAAGAAACCTATTGGATCCAAATGGATTTTCAAAAGGAAGTATCATCCAGATGGATCCATCTCTGCCTATAAAGCAAGATTAGTTGCTAAAGGGTATAGGCTGAGAGAAGGGATCGACTATTTTGATACCTATGCACCTGTGGCTAGAATAAGTTCTATTAGAACTCTGATAGCGGTGTCTGCTTTGAAAGGGCTTTACATCCATCAAATGGATGTAAAGACAACATTTCTAAATGGGTATCTAAATGAGGAGATTTATTTGGAGCAACCAGAAGGGTTTGTGATGCCTGGACAAGAGAACAAAGTGTGTAGACTTATTAAATCTCTGTATGGTTTGAAGCAAGCTCCTAAACAGTGGCATGAGAGATTTGACACCACTGTGACTGCTTTCGGGTTTCGACACAACAGTGCTGACAGATGTATTTATACTAAATGCGAACCCGGTTATACAGTCGTGATTTGTCTCTATGTTGATGATATGTTGATCATTAGCACTCACCTTGAAGGTATTTCTGAAACTAAGAAATATTTGTCCTCGAACTTTAAGATGAAAGATCTAGGAGAAGTTGATACCATTCTTGGGATCAAGGTGAAGAGAACTGGAAGTCAGATTTCTCTAAGTCAATCTCATTACATAGAGAAAATTCTGACTAAGTTTCAACACTTAAATATTAAAGAGTTTAATACTCCGTTTGATCCAAGTGTGAAACTTAATGTGAACTCTGTAAGAGAGCAGTGGCTCAACTGGAGTATGCGAGTGCTATTGGAAGTATGATGTATGCAACGCATTGCACTCGTCCTGACATTGCTTTGCTGTAAGCAAACTGAGTCAGTATACTGTTAATCCAGGGACAGAACACTGGAAGGCAGTGGGCAGAGTACTTGGATACCTGAAAAGGACCAGTAACTTAGAACTGACATACACGTCTTCTTCCAGAATACTTGAAGGTTATTCTGATGCAAGCTGGATTGATCGCACAAATGATTCAAAATCTGCAAGTGGGTGGATTTACACTCTAGCAGGAGGAGCAATTTCTTGGGCGAGCAAGAAACAGACGTGTATTGCCCACTCAACTATGGAAGCTGAGCTCATAGCGCTAGCTGCGGCTGGTAAGGAAGCAGAGTGGATTAGAGATCTACTTACTGACATCCGTCTGTGGGATGTTCCAATGCCGTCTATTCCCATGTATTGTGATAGTGAGGCCACACTATCTAAAGTATACAACGCAGTGTATAATGGGAGGTCAAGACACATAGGTCTTCGGCACAATTATGTGAGACAACTGCTTGAAAGTGGTACCATCAAGGTTGTCTATGTCAAGACAAGTAAGAACTTGGCAGATCCGTTTACTAAACCTCTGACGAGAGATTTGGTTGTGAATACCGCGAGAGACATGGGTCTAAAACCACAATAGAATCGTTAGTGATGGAAACCCAACTTGAACTTAGTGCTCCTATTTCTCAAGTTTAATGGGTAAAAACGAAGTCACTTAACGATAGAAGGTACTATCAAATTTGATAGATCCATGTGAGGTATGATAGTACCTCGTTGCCAAGAACAAGGGTGAGCTTATGCTCTTAACAAAGTTTTGGAGGCATCCAAGCAACGTGGGTGATGTAAAAAAAAAATTGCCTATATGATCTAGGGGTGGTGCCGCCTCGAGTGAAGATTAGTGGTTTATCTTCTAAAGGGTCATGAAAAGGATTTATAGCGCACGGCCATATTCACGCTCAGTGAGAACGCAAAGTCAGCTGGTGATGTGTGGGGGTAAACCGAAGGGGGCTATCAGGTTAATGGTTTAATTCCATAGGACACCATCTAATCTGTCTCTTCTTGTTTATCAACATAAACTGGGTTTAATCTTCGTGACACCTAGTGACATCATTAGTTTAAGTGAAAGGAAACATTCCAACTTGGTGGGGGATTGTTGGAAATATTAAAGAGGTAAACATACAAGTTGGTATGTTTCCTCCATCCCACATCGGTGGAGTGAGTGAAGTATGAGTGGTTTATAAGGGATTGCTCCTTATGGGCCTCCATAGTGTTAAATGGGTTGAGAAGTGGGTGAAGCCCACACGCGCGCCGAGCCGAGCCGAGCCGCGAGCTCGCGAATGGTCGCGTTTGAGGTGCGAATGGGCGCGTTTGAGGCGCACTTTGCACTACGCATCGTCGCTAGGAGCTGAGAAAACTGAATGAGATGAGATAAGAAGGAGATAGAGATGGATTCGAAACAGTGGGGGTTATCCCATAGTAAATCGAATTCGTATAGGATAATTATTCAGCAACCGAATTCGTATTAGATAAGTAATTCGAATTAGTTATGAATTGTTATCTCACTCCCTATTTTTCTCATTCTCAGGTATAACCAAAACTATAAATAAAAGCTTCCTGCTACCTCTTAACCTACCCAATTTTCGCAGCTCTCTCTCTCTCTCTATTTTGTGTTTCTGTTTTCGTTCCAACTTCTGCGTTTTCTGGTTTCCATTGCTGTTGGAATACCAGATCAGTTCTGCATTAAATCCTGGGAGTTTACGCTGCAGCTCACAGCAATAGGAGCGCGTAAAATCCTTTAAGGACAGGAATCATCCGTGCAGTTCAAGTTTCTCGTTTAAGGATCTTCAATCTCAATCGCCAGGTTGGTTTTTAATTTAAGTGTTCTTTAAATTCGTCCGACAACGGGACAGTCTCCTTCTACCTTTCTTTAATCAGTTTGCTCAAGTTGGAACAAACTGGTTTGGCTGATAACTCGGTAATTAATAAATTAACTGTTTGATTGAATTATTTTCAACAATAGGCCTCCAAATTCCTGCTGGTGGTTGGTTTAAAGAGGAACAAAAAAGCAATTGTCGCTAATCGTTACGCGCTGCCGGATGGAGTCTGGGGTGCGTCGTTCCAGTGGTCTAGGTAGATACAGTCTACGGTCGAACCTGTATGATTGTTCCAGTTTGATACGTTCGACGTGGCTGTTGTGCTTCATATTTTTATAGCGATCATAAATTCGTGCACTTGCTTTCTACCTTGAATCTGGCCTTCCTAACCCCTAGAAAAGAATCATCATCTTTCATCCTACCATGCCGTTGAGGACAACAGCAGGTACCTGCATCAAATTTAAATTATTTGTCATGCTGTTTAGAGAAAAAGAGTAAGCTGGGACCTACATATAGGAGACCTGCCTCTACAATTTTATACGCATAAGCATTATTTAAAATGATATTTCATGCCGCACTAAGCTGGAACCAATACTTTTATATTGTTCATTAGAACACAGTGACATAAAGAATAATACAGTATATGCATAAATAATGAGTTGTTTTAATATTAGATGTGTTTTCTTTACATTTGAATGATCCAGTTTTTATTAAGTTTACCTTTTGATTAACTGAAATAATGCTATGGCTGATACTTATAATTTAAAGTGTGTTTACTTAAGGTTATGATGTTTTATGTTAAAAGGGTATAATAGAAAAATTGTAACTTTCTTTTCTTTTCCTCCCAACTCGGGAACACATAAAATGTTTAATTTCCTTTCGTTTCCTTTTCTCTTCATTAACCTCGGGAACATGAATATAATCACATCTTTTCCTTTCCATTCCCTTATAACTCCCCTTCCTTTCTCTTCTCTCGTTAAATGAAACCCGGGAACACAGCGTTCTGAACTGGATCCATATTTACCTCTGGCGATTGCTCGTTAAGGTCTAAAATTACAAGCTTAATCATACTTCGTTGAGTTCTTAGAGGTTTGTATTTATTGTTCTTAAAGACAGTATTCCATTTATTGATTGAAATATAAATTGTAATTCAGTTGAACATACTTGTTTTTTTTTTTTTTTTTTGTTTATTTAGGTGCTATTAGGGTTCTTACTTTTGAAATTATGTGCAAAGTGGACTAGGGTTATTTAAAGTTTTGTGCTTTATTATTCTGCGATGAGATTTCCCCCCTTTTTGAGTAAAATGTGTACCTGTTTATTGCTGTTTGGAAGAGTTATTTGATAATATTGGGAGAGATTTAGAGCAAACAGAAAGTTTACTCAATATATGTTCAAAAGGGGGTGTTTGGTTTGGATGTGCATTTTCAACATGATTATTGTTAGTGTTGTTCACGAGCTGGACCAAGCCGAGTTGGGCTCTGCTTGTGCTCCGATTGGTTTGTAAACGAGCCAATTTCGAGCGACCCTTTTTCAAGCAACTGGCTATTTGAACATCTCTGAACTTGGTACTAGAAAGTAGTAGGTAGTTAGTATTGGGCTAAAATTAGGACAGTTATAATATATATAATTATTGTTTTTACTTTTTAGTTTTTACAGAGTGACGAGTAGACCGACCCAAATCAGCTGCCAGTGCCACTGAAACAATTGTGTTGTGTAATAAATTAAAAATAAAATAGTTCGAGCCGAGCCGAGCTGGCACGGTTTGTGAACGAACCAATTTTGAGCGAGTTTTTTTCAAGCTTTTTCGAGCGAGGATCAAGCAACTTTCTGTCGGAAAGAAGATAATTAAGATAATAAATTATAGGGTAAATTTGGATCAGTCAAACCTAATCTCCCAATTACAGCTCACGATCCTGATTTCCAGCCGATGATTACTCCCTTTAATTTCTCTTGTATCCATTTTTGTCTCTCTAGTTGGTCTATAAATTTAAAGGCTTGAATGTAATAGGAGATGTATCAATCACAACTTACAATTCAATACAAGCCTTTTTTGATCTCTATACCAGTTGATATGGTATCAGAGCAGTGTTCCTAATCCTTGAAAACACTTTGCTCGTCATCTACAATCTATCCCATCAAATCCAACCTCAAAAAAAAAAAACCCAATCAGCCCTCAAACCAAAATCAAACCTGTTTTGTCCTTCAATCACCCGTGAATCGCATCGGAACAATCAGCCCTCCATCAATACCCATCGGAACGACCATCTCCGCACCCTCACCACCTCCGCCTCCGGCCGCCTGTCACCGCCGCCAACAGTCTCCGTGACAACTCACCACCTCCGCCTCCGGCCGCCTGTCGCCGCCGCCAACAGTCTCCGTCACAACTCACGGTCACAACCAGCATCAACAGCCGTAGCCGGCCAATAAAATAAAGAAAATTTCGATCGTTTTTGCTCAGGTTCGCCGATTTCATCTGAAATACCGTTGTCATCACCAAAAAGATAAGAACTTCTCTTCTTAATTGTTTTCAATAGAATGGTGTTTGAAAGTAATTCAACAAAGGATATTTGTTGTGTTCTCGATGAAGAAAAAAGATCTAAAGCACCAGGCCCCACCATTTAGAAAACTTTTTTTTAGAAAGCTATTTAGTGCTTATATTTAGCTATTTAGTGTTTACATTTAGTGCTTGTTTTGTGCGATCAGTGGAGATAAAGAAAGGAACCGATAGACCTTTTTTTGTCAAAAACGAAAAATGGCTAATCATCAGGTTTATGAGTTGTTGAAAGACTATACTACAAGTGGGGAAGCCTATTTAACAACGCAGAAAATCGGTGATCAAAACAACCCTTGGATCTTTGATTGTGGAGCCACTGATACGATGACGTACGAACCATCTGACTTCATCTCTACAAAGAAACCAAACAGAACCCACATCAAAACAGCAAATGGCGAAAATGCATTAGTGAAGGGAGGAGGAACTGTTGAAATATCTTCCAACCTGAGACTGTCAAATTGTTTATATGTTCCTTCGTTAACACACAAATTGTTATCAATAAGTCATGTTACAAAGGAACTTAATTGCACAGTTCTAATGCACCCTCATTTTTGTATCTTACAGGACATTAGAACTGGAAAGATAATTGGGCGTGGTACTGAACGACATGGCTTATACTATGTGGATGAGGTGGCTCAGTCAGGGACTGCGATGCTTGCTCACGGAACAAAGAGTAGAGAAGCATGGCTTTGGCATAGGAGATTAGGGCATCCTTCCGCTGGGTATCTTCATCTTTTACTCCCTGAACTTTTCCCGTCCAACTGTACATTAGATTGTGAAACATGTGCCTTAGCCAAAAGCCATAAAAAACCTTTCAAACCAAGTAACACTAGGGTCAGTGAACCTTTTTCACTAATACATTCGGATGTTTGGGGTCCAGCTGAAACTAATGGAGGTCAGAATTTTCGCTTCTTCCTATTATTTGTGGATGACTGTACCCGGATGACATGGGTGTATTTTTTAAAACACAAATCTGAAGTCTTTGACAAATTCAGACTGTTCTACACCATGGTCCAAACTCAATTCAAAACCAACATTCAGATCTTACGATCTGATAATGGAGGGGAGTACGTTAATAACTCCATGAAACAATTTATTCAAGAGAGGGGAATGATTCACCAAACCACTTGCCCAAAACACCCAGAACAAAATGGTGTAGTTGAGCGAAAAAATGGCATTCTGGTAGAAATGGCCCGAGCCCTTATGCTTGAATCCAAAGTCCCTAAATCCTTTTGGCCCGAAGCTATAAACACAGCTGTGTATCTTCTCAACCGGTTACCAACCAAAGCCCTTAACCTAAAAACTCCCATAGACGCCTTCTCCACATTTACCAAACTACCCCCACCTCTTACCTTACCACCTAGGGTCTTTGGGTGTACAGCTTTTCCCCATATACCCAAAACCGAACGATCCAAACTTGACCCATGTGCCGAGAAATGTGTCTTTATTGGTTATGGGGTGAATCAGAAAGGATACCGATGTTATAACCCATTACGACGTCGTGTGATTACCACTGTCCACTGCGACTTTCTTGAAACAGAATATTACTATCAGTCCCATCTCAGTGGTTAGGGGGAGATAGAGCATGAGGACACACTGAGTTGGTTGAAGTGGACTCCATCCGCAAGCGAAGATGAGCCATCTCACACATCCACACACACTAAGCCGGTCGAAAGTCTCGTCCAAGAATCATCCAGACTGGTGTTTGAGGTAAGTGACTCTCCAAACCTTGAAAATACCAATCATGAAAGTCCCGAGACAATGGAACAGGTGGAGACTGCTGAGCAGAACAACGCAACCCAAGGAGAGGTCGAATCTAATGAACAACATGATGGCGGCTCTGGAACAACAACGGGAACTTATCTAACAGTGCAAAAGCATTCGTTACCTCACTATACTCCGAACAAATACCTAGTTCCGTAAAGGAAGCCCAAGGTAAGAAGAACTGGAAAGAGGCAATGGAAACGGAGATGCACGCTCTTATGAAAAACAACACGTGGGAGAAGTGCACTCTTCCTAAAGGAAAGAAAACAGTGGGATGCCGGTGGGTGTATTCAATCAAATATAAACCAGATGGTTCCATTGGAAGATACAAAGCCAGACTTGTAGCCAAGGGTTACACCCAGACGTATGGGATCGATTACTCTGAAACATTTTCTCCTGTTGCAAAAATGGACACCATTAGAGTCCTTTTCTCTGTGGCAGCCAATAAGGAGTGGCCTCTCCACCAGTTTGATGTTACAAACGCATTTCTCCATGGAGACCTAACGGAAGAAGTCTACATGGAAGCACCTCCAGGTTTTTCAGGGAATTTCAAAGAAGGGGAAGTCTGTCGGTTGAAAAAGTCGTTATACGGGTTAAAAAAGTCTCCTCGGGCATGGTTTGGAAAGTTCACTTTGGCCATGAAAGAATATGGGTATCACCAAAGTAATGCTGATCATACTTTGTTCCTCAAGAGAAGAAACGGCCTTGTAACCTGTTTGATCATATATGTAGATGACATGATTATTACCGGAAATGATGTAGAAGAAATAGCACGGCTGAAAAAGAATCTGTTCTCAAAGTTTGAAATGAAAGATCTTGGGAATCTCAAGTATTTCCTCGGGATAGAAGTTCTCAGGTCTAAACAAGGGATCTTCATCTGCCAAAAGAAGTATGTCCTTGATCTCCTAGCGGAAACCGGGTTGATTGATTGTAAACCAGTAGATACTCCAATGGTGGTGAACCACAGCCTTCATATGGAACTTAATGGAGAGCTTGCAAACAAAGAAAGGTATCAACGGCTCGTGGGTAAGTTAATTTATCTATCGCATACTCGCCCTGATATAGCTTATGCTGTTGGAGTGGTAAGTCAGTTCATGCACCAACCACAAGTTGCTCACATGGAAGCTGCTCAAAGAATTTTAAGGTATCTCAAGGGGACCGCAGGCAATGGAGTATTGTTCAAAACAAATGGACACTTAAACGTTGAGCTCTACACAGATGCAGACTGGGCAGGAGATAAGGGAAACCGAAGGTCAACATCAGGATACTTCTCATTGGTCGGTGGAAACCTTGTTACCTGGAGAAGTAAGAAGCAGAAGGTGGTCGCCCTGTCAAGTGCAGAAGCAGAATTTAGAGGTATAGCTCGAGGGTTAAGCGAAGTTCTTTGGATCAGGAAGCTTCTAGAAGACATTGGTTTTTCCCAAAGGGCTCCCAGTAAAGTTATGTGTGACAATACGGCTGCGATACAGATCTCAGAAAACCCAGTTCAACATGATCGAACAAAACACGTGGAGGTAGATCGACATTTCATCAAGGAAAAACTGGAGGAAAGAATCATAGAGCTCCCATATGTTCCGTCAAAAGATCAACTCGCAGATATTCTTACAAAAGCCGTCAACGGAAACACGTTTAGTAGCTGCTTGAGCAAGTTAAGTATTGGTGACCCCACTACTCAACTTGAGGGGGAGTGTCGGAAAGAAGATAATTAAGATAATAAATTATAGGGTAAATTTGGATCAGTCAAACCTAATCTCCCAATTACAGCTCACGATCCTGATTTCCAGCCGATGATTACTCCCTTTAATTTCTCTTGTATCCATTTTTGTCTCTCTAGTTGGTCTATAAATTTAAAGGCTTGAATGTAATAGGAGATGTATCAATCACAACTTACAATTCAATACAAGCCTTTTTTGATCTCTATACCAGTTGATACTTTCAAGCTAGTTGAACAGCCCTAATTATTGTTCCTTTCAATGATTATTATGATCTTCATTCTTCAATAATGAATCCAAACTAGAATAAGATAACTAGGGTTATATTGGATGATGTTTGTTTTTTAAGGAATTATATTTCGAATAGTAAGCATTGTAATTTCGTAAAGTGATTATATGCTCTATTGATTTGTCACATCTGTTGCATCTTATTTGCAGTCGTCTAAGGCTCTAAGCATGTTTCTCATGAACTTTAAGTTGAAAGTTTGACTCCATATATACAGATATTTGACGTTGGGTCAATTGTAGTTGGCTTGCTTGGTTATGTTTTCCTCTAGGATCATCAACAAACACAACCTTAATGCTGTGCTGTCAACCTCTTCACACGTGTTTGGAGCTTTGTACCTGCTTCCAAATTGCAGAAACCGCAGAGAATATTCAGTTATGGAAGATCGTAACATGCATCCTAAATCTCAAAGGACTTACCAAGTGGTAGTTGCTGCAACTCGCGATATGTGAATCGGGAAAAACGGCAAGTTACCGTGGAAACTGCCGTCTGATCTCAAGTTTTTCAAAGAGATAACAACGAGTACATCGGGTCCCACCAAAAAGAATGCTGTTATCATGAGGCGAAAAACATGGGATAGTATCCCGCTTCAATATCGACCACTTTCTGGTCGCCTTAATGTTGTGTTAACTCAGTCAACGACCTGCAATGTGGTTACTTCTGAGAATATTATTACATGTGGGAGCATTCCTTCTGCTTTGGAACTATTAGCATCTTCCCCTTATTCTTCGGAGATAGATAAAGTGTTCGTTATAGGAGGGGGACAAATATTAAGGTAAATCATAGAGTAAAATGCCATTTTCGTCCTTGAGGTTGGACCAGTTTTGCGACTTTCGTCAAAAGGTTTGTTTTTATGCATCTCGATTTGATCCAAAAGGTTTGAAATCTTGCCATTTTCATCCGGCTCGTTAACTCCATTCATTTTTCTCCGTTAATTCAGGGGTATTTCCGTCTTTATTGTTAACTTAAAAGGCCAATTAGGTCTTTTTCACTCTATGTACAAGCATTTAGCATAATGTACAAGTATACAAAAGACCGAATTTCCCTTTTAATTTAACAAAAAAGACGGAAATACCCCTAACTTAACGGAGAAAAATGGATGGAGGTAACGAGCCCGATAAAAATGACAAGATTTCAACCCTTTTGGATCCAACCAAATGCGAAAAAACAAACCTTTGGACGAAAATCGCAAAACTGGTCAAACCTCATGGACGAAAATGGCATTTTGCTCTAAAACATATCTTGGTTAGAATGTTATATGTTCGAGTTTGTGTATCTCTAATTAATAATAATTTTTTTGGTACAGGGAAGCTATGAATGGTCCAGGTTGTGAACAGTGGCGAAGCTTGAAAAAAAAATTCGAGGGGTCGAAGGCATTAGACCTAAAAAAAATTTCTATGTTCGGTCGAGCAATGGTGATTCGATTCGGGTCGGGTCGGGTAGGGTGTCGGTGATGCGATTCGGGTCGGGTCAAACATTAATATCAAATTAAAAGCCGTTCTCAAACATTAAAACGTAAACATTGTTTAACAAACAATTGAATAAAGATACCAAAACATTAAAAAGAAGAGGAAGGTGGGTACCCGGTTTAGTTGGATGAAGAATTATAGTTCTGCTCGTCTTCCTTTAAGATTTTTGAATTCTTCAATTATGGACTCCGAATCAAAGTTCTCAGCAATCTCCTTTTCTATGTAAATCACCATACTGTTTGCTAGATACTGATCGGACATCTTATTGCGAAGGCGATTCTTAAATATTTTCATTGCTGAAAATCCTCTTTTCGTTGTTGCAGTCGAAACTGGAAGTGTTAAGATTAGCCGACACACTCTTTCAACTAATTTGTACATGTTATTTTTCTGACATTCCACAATAGTTTTGCAAAGTTCAGAAAGAGTTGATACCCCACTTAGCTTAGGATTATTTATCCTTTCAACTTGAAAATTATCCAACTGACCACGTAACTGCTCCCTCTCTTGCTCTGTAAAATCTTTAGGATAATATTTCTCAACAAGAAGAACAATCTGATCAATATTAATCTTTTTTGAACATAAAGTCGCACTAAGAGATAACAACTCTATCGCTTGCTCATTGAATCTACTATCCAGCTCATGTAGTTGTTTGTCCAATGTCTCTGTAAACAAATCTACCCGATAATAATGTTCGAATGTAACATGAAGATCTTTTTTACGAGGCCGATACCGAGTAGAAGTATATGGAGCACTCATATTAGGTATATCTATGTCATGCCTTTCACAAAAAAAAATGAACCTTTTCAAATAAAGAATCCCATCCGCTGTTTCTAAAATTAGTTAGACTAGCCTTTGTTGCAGAAACTAACTCCATTGCATTAAGGATGTCTTGGGATTTCTTTTGTAATGCTTGACAAAGCGTATCAGTTTTTGCCAATACTTCTTTCATCAAGTGAAGAACAAGCACAAACTCAAATGATTGCAAGTATAAGCTATATTAGCATCTCCACGTTGAGAACTAGTAGCATGAGCCGTGTCTTCAATTATCCCCTTGAGAACAGCACGGGTGACATCAAACATGTTAACCAAACTACAAACAGATTTAAAATGGGAACCCCAACGTGTATCACCGGCCCTTCTTAATGTCCCTACCTGATTTTGTCCTTTTCCCGATTTGATTTCACCCAATTCTAGTAACTTTTTAATCTCATCCGCCTTCGCCATTTGTAACTCATCATGGCGCTTACTAGAAGCACAAACCACATTAATTATAAAAACTAGGTTTGAGAAGAATTGGTGTACTGGAGTCACATCTCTTGAGACACAAACCAAGGCAAGTTGTAACCTGTGAGTAAAAAACAAAAAATGTAATAATCATAAGAGTATTGTAGTTAAACCGAATAAAGAAAGTTAAAAAAGAAAAAGTATAAACCTGTGAGCAAAGTAGTGAACATAATACGCATAAGGACTATATTTCCGGACAAGTGCTTGCAATCCATTCCATTCTCCTCTCATATTGCTAGCACCATCATAGCCTTGACCACGAATTTTACTAACATCAAAACCGTAATGCAATAGTGTATTCCACAAATTTACTTTTAAGGTCGCTGATAAAGTATCCGTAACATGAACTAAATCCAAGAACCTTTCCCGTATCACTCCTTCAGCATCAACAAATCTTAAAACTATCGCCATTTGCTCTTTTTTCGACTCATCCCGTGACTCGTCAACCATGACACAAACTTTATTAGCCATAATGCTAAGAATTTCTTGTTGAATATCAGAAGACGTATACTTGCAATGTAACACCCCGTGTTTTCACAAGTCAAAGTCAAAGTCAAGGTTAAAGTCAACGACCGATTTCGCGCGACTTGACTGGTAGAAATGTCTTTATTTTATTTGTATTATGTGGAGTAAGTGTCGTTCATTGCAATAATCGAATCAACATCGACTGTGAACTATAGGAAGTAACAATGCGATAAAGCTAATCAACTAACAATCAAGCTATGCTAATCGAATCAACATCGAATCGTAACTCGAACTACGTAATTTTTACTCGATATTTATACGTGTGTGTGTGCCTTACGTGTTACCTGTGCATGTTTATTTATGTTATGTTATGTTGTTGTGGTAATCAAGCAAACTCAATCGAACTCGAAATCTAACTCGAATGCTATCGAACTCGAACTCGAATCGCAATCGAACCACGGTAGATAGTGGGAAAGAGATTACGCTAGATACGAAGTAGTTGAGACTGAAAGTAATTTGACTAGGAAACCCTATCATATCGAACCGCTCGCAATCGAAATTGAAATATCTGAAATCGTCGCGCGAAACACTCGAAAGGTGCAACCGATCGATCAGGCTTCCCAGCCGATCGAACAGCCGGCCGAACGGACTGCTGTCCGATCGGACAGGCTGTCCGATCGAGGTGCCAGCCGATCGGCTAGCCCTTTCCTCTTTTGTCTTCCTATAAATACCCCTGTCATTATCACCCTTTACCACTTTTGGAAACCTCTGTTCGACCAGCACGCTCAACTCGCTTTTTCCCTGATTTCTCTCGATTCCGGTAAGATTTCGTCCTAAACCTTGTACTTTCTTGATCTATACACACTCCTACACCTTTCTATCTTTCGAATCTAAACTTTTAACCGTGAAATCATCAAGAATCAAGTGTTCTAGGATGATGTCATCATGGGTTCTTGAAGAACTCCATGTTTTGGCCTCAATCCACCAAGAATGACTTGGATCTAGCCGATTTCCACATAAACAAACAAGGATCTCTTGTAGATCTGAACATATACGTGGTGAAAAGGATTGAAGGATGGATCTTCCCAACTTTCTTCAACTCTTTTCACTCGAACCAGTGGAAACGGAACCTGAGCCGGTTTACAAAGCACTTCAGTAGTTATACGGCTCAAGATCTGGATTCTATCCACGAGGTTAACCGACTTCGGGTTAAATGTTAAACTTCGTTCCGAACAGACCACCGACCGGATTTGGGTGATTCCTGTCCGACCCGGGAGGCCAAGTAAGAACGAGGCAACTATGGTTTTACTCGCTGTCAAAGTACCTCGATAAAACGACAAACAAACAGAACAACCAAGGTGTTAGACGCAAGGCTGATCAGGTCAGGATGCTGACCGATCGGACTGCTGTCCGAATGGACAGCCAGCCGAACAGATAAATCAGCCGATCGACTGGCCAGCCGATCGGCTAGCACATGGTCCCACACAAACAACTTGTTGTGAGGAATGGTATTGAACGGACTGTTGTTCGATCGAACTATTGTCCGATCGGATTACTCTTCGGATCATGAGATACTATGCTTCAACACTTAATCAATTTTCAACATGTTTAATGCACTAGAAGTGCCACCCGATCGAACAGCCGTCCGATCAGGTGACACCCTGCTGTCCGATCGAACAGCAGTTGTGCTATTCGATCGACCAACCATCCGATCCACTGAATCACACTCTACATTCAATAAAGTATTTGACTTGTTGACTTGCCAACCGATCGAACACCTGTCCGATCGAACACCTGTCCGATCGAACACCTGTCTGATCCAAAGGATAAACCTTGAAATTCTGTTGAATGCCTAACCGATCGGGCTGCCGGCCGATCGAACTGCCGTCCGATCGACCGACCTGAAAGGCAAAGGTACTTCAATGTTTTCAAAATGCTACAACGAAAACTTCAAAGAACAAGCCATCATACACAAACACATTCTTCCCAAGGGAAGAAACAATCCACTCGTACAGCCATCCGATCGGCCTACCGACCGACCGACCGGACAGCAGACCGTACGGACTGTCAGTCGAACGGTCAGCCGTCCGATCGACCAGCTGTCCGACTCCCCCGCACTTGTTTCCTGTTTTACGTTTCTCTTATCGTTATGCTACCGAATCTATTCAGGCTAACCGTATTCGCTAAGCGCTCCCTTCAATCCATAAATCACTGTGAGTATACTCGATCCCTTTTTGCTTTTAGCACTTTTGGGTGTTACATACGTTACGAATATTCAAACTACAATTATCACACTACTCAAGTTATTTGAACGCTAACCGTTAATGCATGTTATACGTGGCTCATGAATGCTTGTTTGTTATGTTTACACATGGAATGCTGTCTACCTGCCTTAGCAACGATAGTACTATAGTTTGGACTCAGCACCCGTTCTCACGGGGGTTGTTAAGGATCTTTTACTTGCATGGATTACGGTGGTAATCATGTATTGCGAACTGCCTCAGGCAGTCAACCCGCAGTCATTGGTATCGATGGTTCTATGTCGATAACTAACGTGCTTCATTTCACTATGTGTACGTGCTGGTTATGCGTAAACGAATTCGAACTCTATATGCTATTATCAAACTTGTATGCTCACCTTTACATTTTATGTATTGACTTTATTTTAACGTATGTGACAGGTGCTTAGGAGGTTTGTATGCCTAGTTCATTGTGAAATCGAGGCTAGGAAAGGTCTAGGATGCTCTCTGCGCTGTGATGAAATCGAAGTTAGGAAATGGGGTCCTAGAAACCAATAAACAAACTATTTTATTTGAATCTGAGTTGTCGAAACAGGATATTTGTCTTGATGTTTATCTGTAATAATTTGTTTACTATTTGAGACGTGATATGGGACATGTTAACTTAAATTAAATGGTAATGATAGTTGTTATGGAAACTTCTGGACAATCTGTTTCGCTCAGTGCCATGCCCCGATGATTTCCGCTATCGGTTGGGGTGTGACATGCAATTATATGGAGCATTTTGGAAAAGAACCTTTGCAACATCATCATTATAATGGGCTAAAAGTTTTAGCAATTCACTAAAGTTACCTTGATTCTTAGATGTGGAAGATTCATCATGTCCTCGTAAGGCACAAGCTTGGTAAGTCAACCAACGAACTACATCAATTGTGGTTTTTAATCTTAACCGGTTCTTCCTAATTTTCCCTTCACTTTTCCTTTCTATGAAATTGTCAAGGTGTGCTTCTTGATTCAACAAGTTCGTATACAATAGAAAAGCTTTTTTATGATTTGAAGATTGAATGTGCTTCAACAATGGGCATTTATCCCTATCATTAACCTTTTTCCAATTGTCAAAGCCTTCTCTAGTAAACGCACTATGACTGTGGCACTCATTCGGTTTATCATTACATAAATAACAAAGGAAACAATAAGCCTTGTGTTTCGTTGGAGAATACTCTAACCAATTAGGGAACATATCAAACCAAGCATATTTAAATCTACGAAGATTGTTCTTTGGACCCCTAGGCTTATACTCATCTAGCTTTATTTGATACGCTCCTAATGATATATAAGCTAGTCTTACTTGTTCCCGTATATTAACTGGATATTTCCACATTGGGAGTCGCTTAGCGGAATCTCTTTCTAGACTACTAACATCCACTTCATTGATGTTAGTCGGATTTTGAGGAATGTTTTGATTCGCCTCATTATTCGCTTCATTATTCGCCTCATTATTCGCTTCATTAACCGGTGGAATGTTTTGATTCGACTCATTATTCACTTCACTAACCGGTTCACTTGTTGAAGCTTTTTGACGTTTGTTCTCATTGTTTCCATCAACAATTCCCTGATTTCCCTCTACTTGTTCTTCATTTTCATTCTTTCTTTTGAAAAAAGAGGTTATGCATTTATTCTTCTCCATGGCAATCTAATAACAAATGTGAACAAATCAACCTAAGTTTCAAAAATTCTAATAGCTAGAGAAAGATTCAACAAGTTTAGGGCTAAAACTCACACCTAATTTCAACCTAATTCATATAAATTGGAGCCCTAAATCAAACCTAAACATAAAAATTAACATACCTGAGGATGATTGAACAAGTGAAATCTCGAACTTGAAGTCTCGAAGTCGAACAGTCGAATAAGCAGCAGGCCAGCCAGTCGTTTTCCCCCCCAGCCCCCTGCATTTTTTCTTCTGTTTCTTCTGTCTGCGCCCCTGGTCGAACAAGCAACAAGTGAAATCAGCTGATTATTGGGTTTACTTTCATATTGGGTTTAATTTCTTAAATGGGCCATGAGTTTTGATTTGGTTATTTTGGGCTTATGATAAAAATACATAACACACTCTTTTATTTGGGCTAATTTAGTATTTTATTTGGGTTATATAATTTATTTTTTAGAAAACCGGAGGGGTCGAACACGTATATACATAATTTTTTTTTAGAAAACCGGGGGGTCTAACACGTATATACATAATTTTTTTTTAAACCGGGGGGTCTAACACGTATATCCCTAAAAATTTATATACGAAAAACACATACGTAACACTACTAACCGAAAAGTTCGGAGGGTCGGGCGACCCCCCCCCCCGCCCCTCACATGCTGCGCCCATGGTTGTGAAGCTATCCACATGACCAAAATTGATGCGAATATCAATTGTGATATTTTCATACCTCGTGTTGATCTATCTGTATTCCATCCTTGGTGCTCATCGTTACTAGTTATAGAGAATGATATAAGTTATCGTTTTGTGTCCTATGTTCGTGTTTGCAGTTCTTCGGATTCAAATAAATCAAAGCTCGAGAATTTTGCTTTCTTGCCAAAGATTATTTTTGACAAACATGAAGAGTTCTTGTATGATGTATCCTCACCAAAAGATTGAAGTGACAAATAGCTTGTAGAACATACAACTTATTTAAGGTAATTGTTGTAATTAGCAAGAATGACAATCTTGATTGGTTAATTATTATACTAAATTTATACTGAATCATTTGTCAATTTCACTAGAAAGTTTAATGATTTGTTGTTCTTGAAAGCCTTGTATTCTTTCATAATAATCTCATGCAAAGTTCAGTGACTAATGCATCCAAATTTTACTCATTTTGTAGGTCATTTGGAACTTGAAAGGAGTTTCTATAGCAGTAACTGAAGAACCCAAGTTTGTTGGTTTATTGACTTGTAGTGACTAAGGGGTTGCTTGTTTACCTCTTAATGGTTCAGACTTCTTACTGATTCAGCACTTAATGGTTCAGAAGGTTTGTTTCGTGAGCAAATGTCTGAATGATTCAGACATTTGCCTCTGAATGGTTAAGTATTGTCCTGAGTCTGAATGGTTAAGACATCTAATCTGAATTGGTCAGACATTTGCCTCTGAACGGTTAAGCATTATACCGGCTCTTAATGGTTCAGACCTCTTACTGGTTCAACATTTAATGGTTTAGACCTCTTACTAGCCAAATAGCCCCTAATGCTAACATATATTTAAAAAGGGCTTTACAGTTACAGCCCGGCCCATGATCATTAAAATGGGCTCTTTACATGATGGATCTAAATTTTGCTAACATGGGAATGGGATATTATTAACAGCAGGTATTTAACTACTTTTGTTTAATTAATAAAAAATGTGAAGAATTTCAAATATTTCAACCCTTTTTATCCTTTGTTTAAATAATAAAAAATGTGAAGAATTTCAAATATTTTAACCCTTTTTATCCATTTATTTCAACCTGTTTTCCCTCTCATAAACGGAAATTTTCTCCATTCCAGCCAGTTATTATTTCTTTTATTTTTAATAATTTCTTTTATTATAATAATATATTTATTACTTAAAAATTTATATATGTCATTATAGCTCCAATAATTATTGTTAGCATTTTCCCGTAGATATTTGATATAACTGTTGAAAATTAATATGCATTATTTGTCGGCCGAGAGGAATAGGTGACCCCCCACCCACCAATAATTATCAAGTTCGTAAATTGGGCTAAATACATATGATAATGAGTTGGGTATTAATAATTCCTTACTCATATTTAATAAAAGAACAATGCTACATTACTTCATACCTGGGTTCAACCTGACCTGAACCTGAAAATCGTGCCATCCATATGAACCCGAACCCGACCTAAATATTTGCAGGTTGGTTTGAACTCGACCCGTTTAACCCGATTTTTTTAAACTTTTTTAGCAAATTAATATATTAAATTTTAACATCTAGTACGAAAAAAACACAGACTTATATAATAAAATTACATTAAAATCATAAAACATTATGTTAATTTCTCTTTTTAAGTTAATTATAACATAAAATACACACCCAATTTAATTTTTGACATTAAACATATTATAAAAAATATAATTTTAATAGATATGGGTTAAACGGGTCAACTTGCCAACCCGACCGGGTTGACCCAAACCTGACCCGTTTAGCTAAACGGGTTTGCGGGTTCAACCTGAAACTGATCCGAACCCGTTTAGAGTAAACCTAAACCCGTGAATTTCGTGTTAGGTCCGTGTCGTCTTTTTGTGTCATGTCAGAAATTCACGCCCGTAGTTCCATATATGTAGGTTACCCTATACTCATTGTCCATTGGGTTCAGGTTATGATCTTATCTAGATAACCGTTACTCATTATGTTCATTTGGTTAGAGAATCAACATGTGTTTATCCCATTCGCTTTTGATACATTTGGTTCCCTAGCCCCAGAGGCTGTGGAATTTCTAAACAGGGTCCAACAGGTTGTGAATAGTAATCTCTCAACCTTTAAGGGTCGTTTCGTCTTTAGTAGGATTGGTTTTGCAATTCAAAAGGGGGTTGCGGCGCAGCTTGTTGCCCGTTTACCTGCCACTTGTTTGTAATTTGCTAATTTGGAATAATATTGTTCATTTTGAAACATATAAAAAAAATTAAAAAAAAAAATATGTTCATTGCCAAAAACCCGATCACTCACCAAAAAACAAACTCGAAATTTCATATGCTTAACAACATTTTTAGCTACCTTTAATTTTAATACCTTAAAGTTTATAACAACTTCAACATGCTTCTTACTTATCATTATACAATATATTATATTTTGCTTTAATGGGTGAAAAAGGTTGAATAATTGGGCATGTGTTATCTAAATACCATACTTGTCCCAAGAGTTTGTATCGAAAAAAAAATCCTTATTCAACCTTTGAAAAATGATTTATCAGTTTAAACTGTCCTTTCTTTATTTATTTATTTATTTATTTATTTATTTTGTGTTGTGAGAGAGGTAACCCGAGCGGGTGATGATGTGGCTGGAGTTTTTAGCAGGCATGCTCTCACATTACTACACAAATCATTACCTACAAGTGAAAAATCCGCTACACGTCCCTTTACGCACTATCCGTCGCAAGTAGTTTGCCGCTAAATAGTTTTGCAACCGCATTACCACCATAATTGTAATTATCATAAATCTGGGAGATATTTGAGACAGATTTCTGATGACTTTTTTGGACGGAAATCCAACGTTTTTGTAATGGCAATGTTCTGAAATTCACGACAATCACATTTTGGTATACAAAGTTTTTAGTTTTTTTTTTTTAACGGCCAACAAATCAATCCTGAGCACTCTCGGGGCACCCACTGGACAAACGGAATACTCCGAGAGTAACCCGAGTCGTCCACCACCAATTCTGGGGAAAACCCGGTAACCCACCCGCCCGTAGGCACGGCGGTAAAATTACCAGTAAAACCCGTTTGGCTTAAGGATCGAACCCAGGTTTCCCTGGTCTTCTATCACTGCCCACCAGTATCTCACTCTTTTTTTTTTTTTTGCACCAAATGAGAAATGAACTTGAGTTTTCAAAGAAAAACTCAAATCCTCCTACCACTTGAGTTAGAGGTCATTGACATATAAAGTTTTTAGTTAAAGAAATAAAAATCCACTTGAACTAAATTTTTCAATAAAGATAGCTTGCATTGGTAAAAACAAATGGGGTAAAAGTTTCTGGAGGACCTTTTTAAAGATGGAAACTATTAAAGAAAAAAATAAATTACTTTTTGAGTCCTTTTATTTTAGTGGTTTTAACTATTTGAGTTTAAAATTAAAAAGTTTAACGCACTGAGTCCCTAACCGTTCATTTTATAACGTTATGAGTCCAATTTTTGTCATTTTATAACGTTTTGAGTCTAATTTTGTTAAAAAAAAAAAAGTGGACTCAAAAGGTTAAAATTTGGACTCAAATGTACTCAAATGGTTATAAAAAATGTCTAGGGACTTAGGACGTTAAGTATTTTGATTTTGGACTTAAATGACTAAAACCACTAAAATACAAGAACTCAAAAAGTAATTTACAAGAAAAATTTTCAATAAAGAATATTATTTTCCTACATATAACTATGTAAAATTCAATACACATGCATGCATGGAATATTAAGAATTATTGGTGTTTTTGTTTATTGACTTGTTGAACTTGAGAAGTCAACTATGTCCTTGAAAGCATTTTGCAACACAAAGACCACCTACTTTAAGTAAGTCATGTTATCATGTGTGTGTTTTTTTAATGATTGCTAGGGATGGAAAAATAACCTAAATTTGACTGGACGGGTACTTGGCTATAGGAGCGGGTATGGGTTCAAGTAATAAGTTTAAGGGTCCAAGTACGGATATGATACTAGTCTTTACCCAGACCAAGCCAAACAAAACCCGACCAAGGAAGAGACCAACTTTATTATATAATCCACAAGACCACAACCAAAGACCGGACCCTAGTGCATAAATCGGGTTCGGTTGCACTCAGTTATATCTATAAGACCAGGACCGATTTTAGATATTCAAAATTGTTACTTCCCTTTGTCATCATTTTATATACTACATATTGTACCATATAAGCTTGTAATATAGATAACACTATATAGAATACACAAAGTAATATAACATATCCAAGCTCGCCATTCCTTAATGGGCAAGACATCAATCATTGTACCAATAAAATTTAACGTATAGTTCATGGATTGTGCTTAAGTTAACATATATTATTTTTGTTGACACCAATTTTTTATTAGTTAGGTACTTATTTCATTAATATTATTTCTTAAAAAATATAAATACATGGTAGTTGTCATGCTCGAAGGAACAAATTCGGGTAATATACCCACCCAAAACATATAAATATTAAATACGGGTCTTGCTATTCACACACCCCCACCTACCCCTTTGTCTATTTACACACCTCCCAGTGTCGAGCTGTGGCCAGAGCGCGGCGTTTTGGTCCGGTCAACCAGACAAAAGACTGACGGGTTTTTGACGGGTCTGTTGACCTGACCAAAACGCCGAGCTTTGGCCGCGTTCTGGTCCTGTCAACCAGCCAAAAGACTGGCCGGGTGTCAGTCTTTTGTCTGGTTGACAGGACCAGAACGCGGCCAAAGCTCGGCGTTTTGGTCCGGTCAACAGACCCGTCAGACACCCGTCAGTATTTGTCTGATTAACCGGACCAAAACGCCGCGCTCTGGCCACAGCTCGACACTGGGGGGTGTGTGGATAGACTACATGTGTGTGTGAATAGACATGGCCATTAAATACTATAAGGGGCAGAATAAAACTGACAAAATATTCAAAAGAAGTGGGGTACTAAAGTTAATTAAAATAAAGTCAAAATTAATAGTTGACGTGACCATTTATTCTTTAAGTTTTTAAAAAATCTAGTGTTCGTAGTTACTTACATTATTGTATTAGAAAAGAAATAATAAATAAGATATATTTTGTCTCTTGTTTCAAAGAACTTTAAATACAACGGCATCCCAAACCTTCATTGTCAAGGGTGTCCGGAGTGGGGGCGGTAAACCCACTCGGCACCGAACTCCATCCACCACCATCACTTTTGTCGATCCATGTTTACCGAAATGTGCACATTTTCGGTGAGGGTTCACCGACTCGGTGAAGGGAGGGAAACTGGGAAAGGGGAAGAGAGAGGGTGTGTGGTGGCCCGGTGGGTTCCATTTATTCTCAACCAATCAAACATTTTTCTTTTTTTTTAAATAATTTACCTAAATCCCAAGTGTTTAATCACCGCCAACGTTTTTTAGCATTAGGTAAACAATTAACATGGCGCTATGTGATTTGGTGATTTGGGAGTTTACATATTCCAAGTGTTTAACCACTCCCTATACCCTAAGGTTTGTGATGGTTAATCATTTTTCAACTTCAAAAAAATATTTAAATTATAGTTTAACACAACATCATTCAAAAAGGCGAACATATCTATCATAAATTATGATAAACTAGTATTAAGAAACCTCCGCGTTGCCGCGGGGACGAGTACTAATGCCACACTACTGCCAGCGACCACCGACACTGAAGTTGCTTCCCTCTTGATAAAACAAGAGGGCGTCCCTGGCACAGCTGGGCCATCCTGGACTTGGGGTGTTAATGCGAAGAAATTAAACCGAAACGTAAAACATAGAATTAAATAACTAAGGTAATATATATCATTACCACTATACAAACCATAATGCATACGTTACAACAACCATTGCATCAATATGTCGCAAATTATATTTATACAAGATTTTGGCTAAATTAATTAGATTATTATAAATAATAATAATTTACAAATAAAACAACACAACTTTAAATGGATCAAACCGATTGAATATGGGAAGATAATGAAACCATTATTTGATTAGAGTACAACCACTTAAACACAATTTACAACCATACATGCGTACAAAACAGATTAAATTTGGTAAGGTAATGAAACAAATATTTGATTAAGGTATAACCACTTAAGCACAACTTACAACTAATATTTGACTAAGGTACAAGTACTTAAGCACATCTTACAATTAAACATGCAAATATTTGATTAAGGTACAACCACTTAAGCACAACTTACAACTAATATTTGACTAAGGTACAAGTATTTAAACACAACTTACAATTAAACATGCATACAAATGTTTCAAATTAAAAGTATATAAATATAAAATCATTAATATCTAAAAAAGTATTTGGTGATACGCTAAGGCCTGGTCTATTCGCACACGTCCTTAGTCTATTTAAACACCTCAAAGCGCCGCGCTATGGCCAAAGCTGGGCGCTTTGGTGTAAAGTCAACCGACAAGGACTGACGCGGTCAGACCTTGTCTGTTGCTTTACATCAAAGCGCCCCGCTATGGCCAAAGCTGGGCGCTTTGAAGTTTTTTTTTTTTTTACATTTTTAAATTTTTAAATTTTCGGGCAAAGCGCCCCTCTTAGGTCAAAGCACAGTGCTTAGGGCCTTTTTTAAATTTTTTAATATTGTTTTTAATTCACAAACGCGTCGATAATATTATAAATTTTACGTTTTTTCCATTATACATCATTTTTTAATATATATGGACTATACTGCAAGTTCCGGATCAAATCGGTTACGTGTGATGTCGTATTCCATTATATCGTATCATTTTGGTTTGAAAGCACAAGTACTCCTATGAGTAGTGTTATGTGTATCAGCCGCCTACCGTACATGTACATGACGTATTTTTTTATTAATTGTAGTATTAAGGTGTATATTGTTTGGGAACCACACCAAGCAAGTTAAAACCATCATTTTGCAAGTCCTATCACTTGTCCTCTTTTTTGTCGAAGGGGCATGGTTCCAACAAAAGAAATGACAACACTTTTGACTTGGTGAACCACCTCCACACTCCATATGCAAAGACCTACTCTACATGTTTAGACTCCTAAGACTAGAAATAGTATTTTTGCATACATTTTTACTCTTTCTTACTGTCAAAAGTAAGAGGATCAAAATAGTTCAAATATAAAAAATAAAAAAATAAAAAAAAATTACAAAAGTATTAATTTCAAACTCAATAAAAAAAATGATTTTGAAACTTGTTACTTTATTCTGTTGTAATACGATTTTGAAACTTTATTATGTAAAAATAAGTTCATAAATCTCTTTAAATCCATATTTGATTATTTTCAAAGATCAAATGGCGTGCAACGGCAAGAAATCGATTCCAACGGTAACATAATCAAGACTTTAATACACCGGTTCTGAAATGGTTACGGAGGAATCGGTTTCGGGTTGGAACCGATGTTTTTAATTCACAAACGCGTCGATAATAATCTAAATTTTACGCTTTTTCCATTATACATCATTTTTTAATATATATGGACTATACTGCAAGTTCCGGATCAAATCGGTTACGTGTGATGTCGTATTCCATTATATCGTATCATTTTGTTTTGAAAGCACAAGTACGATATAATAGAATACGACATCACACGTAACCGATTTGATCCGGAACTTGCAGTATAGTCCATATATATTAAAAAATGATGTATAATGGAAAAATCGTAAAATTTATACTATTATCGACGTAAAGCAAAAAAAAAAAAAAAAAAAAAAAAACTTCAAAGCGCCCAGCTTTGGCCATAGCGGGGCGCTTTGATGTAAAGCAACAGACAAGGTCTGACCGCGTCACTCCTTGTCAGTTGACTTTACACCAAAGCGCCCAGCTTTGGCCATAGCGCGGCGCTTTGGGGTGTGAAAATAATTTTCTCCGTGTGTAAATAGCATGACCCTACGCTAATTGGAAGCTCAAACAGATTGTAGACAAGATAAGGTACTACTAAAAAACTCATGATTGGCTATTCAAAGCGGTTGAAAAATAAACAACTAGGGCTATCGATTCTATGTTCAATCCGGATTTTAAAACATTAGTTCAAGTGTTTTTTTTCTGTGAATGAAATGTTACCTTTCAAAAAAAAAAAAGTGTTTTTTTTCTTTTTAACAGCTAAAATCACATCACATCGCCCTTCGCACTGTACACACTCTAAGACTGAGTGTAGTGGGGCAACCTTTTGAGTGGGCGTCTTGCGACACGTGGCGCCACGTCACATAAGAGGATTCTGACCAAAAAAGGGGTAGTGGGGCAACCTTGCTGGGTGGGGCGTCTTGCGACACGTGGATTGATTTATTTTGTTTTTTTTTATGTAAAAGATATAAAAAAATCCTATTTTTTATAAAAGTCTTTTTTTACTTCAACCAAAATAAAAAAATACATCAACTAAAAAAAAAATACTTCAACCAAAATAAAAAAAATACATCAACTAAAAAAAAAAATACTTCAACCAAAATAAAAAAATACATCAACTAAAAAAAAATTACTTCAACCAAAATAAAAAAATTACTTCAACAAAGGTTATATTTTTCTCGAATTTCTTGCTTCATTTGCTCGGCTAAAGCGAGCTCGGCTCCAGTAAGGTTTGTCGTGTCGGTTGTTAATATTTGCAAATCAAGTGCTTTTTGACGACTTTCTTTCAGCTTTAGCTTTCGTTCCCCGTGTTCTTTTTTTAAGTTGATCCGTTGTTGGCTCGTTTGCAACAACCCGTCTAACTTATTGGTCACTTTTTCGAACGTTTCGGTGTAGTCGATTCGTGCACCGCTAGAAGACGTTTGGGCGGCTTTTTTGGCCCTATCTCGGCCAACCGGTCGTTGTGGTGGTTGAAACGGTTCGGCCTCTTCATGTGGCTCTTCGTTGTCTTCCTCAATGTCGTTGAGATTTATTTGGCACCGAGCGTCCGAACCGGTACTTTGTTGGTCGTTTGAGGATGAGGTTTTTGACCGCTTAGCCGACGGTTGGCCACGAGTTTTAAATGGATCGAAGGCGATGACTATGTGAAATTTCGAACTCCTTCTTAAAAATTGCCAAATAGCAAGATAAGGAAACGCCTTATTGTGTTCGGCTCGGAATTCATTTTGGGCGTTTGCTTGGAGCATCGCATCGTCGGAACCACTTTGGCGCACACGCGAGTTACTTAGGCGAGTGTATATTTGGTTGAAACTTTGAATCAAATGACGCATTTTACGCCACTTCGCGCCGATACCATCGGCATCACGGTATCCTTCTTCTTGATCTTCCAACTTGAGGAAAACGTTGTAAATACGAGACCAATATGTTTTTTCCTTTTGATAGTTACTACATCTCGGGTCTTCGGTTATTTCTAGCCAAGCCTTTGACAAGCTCATTTCCTCGTTGGAAGTCCATGGTATCGGTTTGGTTTTCAAGCGTTCTTCACCCGGTGTTTTCCTCTTGTGTGAACGTTTCTTTTTTTGACCGACATCGAACTGGGTCTCCGGAACTTCTTCGTCATCTAAATCAACCACTAGATGGAATACAAACAAAGTTAAAAAAAAAACATATTCTTTACAAAAAAATATCTAAAAAATTTATACCATTTTGTTGGCTCGATCCTCCAACGTTTTGAAAACCACCGGGTTGTTGTGTGTTCCAAGTGGTGAACCCCATATGTTGCGGTATCGTCGTATTGTTGTAGTATACTTGCGGTGTAGGGCTAGCAACGTGCATATTATTGAAATAGGCGTAAAAAGCGGGGTTATTTAAAACGTTTGGGTCGGCCAAATCGGGTTGTGGATTGGAAGATTGTGTATTTTGGTTGAAAGGAGGGATGTTGTGGGGATACATTTTGATGAGTTGATAGAAGATTGGTATAAATTTTGATGAATTGAGAGAAGATTGTGGTAAAAAAGTGTTTGATATGTGGTATTTATTTATAAAGGTTGGATTTAAAAAAAATAATAATAATAAAACTTGGCCAAACTATCCGTTAGGCAACGGATATATTTGAAATCAAATGTGTGAGTTGGGCGACGAGTTTGAGACGGGCAAGGGGGGGTCGCCACCCAAGTCGCCCCCGGGGGCGGTGTTCCAGGCGACCTGGGGCGACCTGGGGGTGGGAGTCGCCCCACTACACTCAGTCTAATGAACGTTTATGTTTGAGAAGAAACAATAAAAGTAGATAGTATCCATGTGTCCTATTACGAGGAATCTGAATCATAATATTCGAAGCTCAAAGATGGGAAACCACTAGTTTGCCGAAAACCTCCAATTCTCCAATAGAGAACAGGCTACTTCCAAAGTAAACTCACACCCCCAAGATTTTTGTCTAATGTTACTTTCCTATATGACTAAAGTAAATAATGTTTAAAATCGTATCATGTTTTAGGCCTATAAGCGAATGAATGTTCAGTGAATCGTTCGGCACAAAGTTTGTTCGCGTTTGTTTACTAAATATATGAACAAACATAAACAAATATTTTTGCTCATTTAATTAAACAAACATAAATACATGTCTCATTCGTACATTTATGTTCGTGGATGTTTGCTTATTTTCCTTCCTTTATGTTAAATTATGCTCGTTCATTTGCATAAATGTTCATTAAATACTCATTCAAATTTATTTGTTACTAATATTATTTGAATAACTATTTGATTTTCGTATTTATTATGTGATTAAACCCACCACGTTACCCAAATTTTAACCAAAAAGTATCACCCCAAGCAACATTGAACGTAAAATACTATACACTCATTTTAAACTTTCAACTATCTTATTTCTCTTTCAGAAGCAAATAAATTTACTCTGGCGTTGGAGCTAGGTCATAAAAATCAAACCTCATGGCGAGACTATCAATCAATCAATCAATCATACCCAGTAAAATCCCACAAATAGCAAAGCTATCTGTAGGGTCTGGGGAGGGTGGGATGTAGGCACACCTTACCTCTACCCCTAGGGATAGAGAGACTGCTTCCAGAGAGACCCTCGGCTCCAAAACACCCAGGAAAGAAATAAATAGAGCATGAGGTGTGTGTGTAGGTGTATGGAGCTACCAATGTAGTATGAGTTGCGAAATAGTGCATGGTAGAACAGAACAAATATGACAACACAAAACAGTCTATACACATAGTTACATATCTACGACCATACACTACACCTAGAAACACAACTGTACAAAACATCCTATACACATAGTTACTTATGTACGACCATACACTACACCTAAAAACACAATTGTACCCTTTCCTAGAAATCCTTAATCTTAATCCTACGTCTCCACGAGCTCCTATCATGGACCATGTTCTTCTATCATGGCGAGACTAACGATACTCTCTAATCTCTATATGACATATCTCCACCTCAGTCATTTAACCGAGTATTACAACAATCTATCTTTCGTAATGAAATATCTTAATTTGATACATAACATATATAACTTGTTTTTATATCCGGTCAAAATGGATAACATAATTTAGTCTTTTATTGATTTGAATAAACAATTTATGAAAACACAAGACGAACGTACTATATTTTAAGGGTTGTTATTTGCTAAGTACCTATGCATATAATAAACAATATAGATAGCAGGGGCGGACCTACCTCTTTGGTAGGGGTAACCCCCGCTACCCCTTGGTCGGAAAAAATTTGAAAAAATTAGTGTAAATTTTGGAAAAAATTGACGTTTTTTCGATTTCGTTACGACTTATTTATAACACGTTACCCCTTGGTCGGAATCCTAGATCCGCCACTGATAGATAGTAATGACTAAGTACCTTGCAAACCTACTATATTATCCCAAACTTCAATCATTAGTAATTAACAATGCGTGTCGTCAAAAAAGTGTTTGGTACGTGAATAAAAAAATAATCCCCACAATTTAGCATCTGCCAACTTAGCTACCTTTTTTTTTCTTTTCAAAAATATATATATTTATAGAAAATCAAATATGTTATTTTTAGACGTATAAGCCTATATATGAAAACTCTTAAAACATCTTCTCAAATGACAATAATAACAGTCTTAGACTGAAGGGAGTGGGGCGTCCTTTAGAGGGTGCGTCTTGCGACACGTGGCGCCACGTCAGATCAGAGGATTTTGAGCAAAAAAGGGGGGCGTGGTGTTTGGGGCGTCTTGGAGGGGGAATCCTTGAAAGTTTGTGCCAAAAATCGATGTGTGTGAGAGGAAGCAGGCGACGAGAAGAGGACGGGGAGAGGGGGGCGCCCCTTGGGGACGCCTATGGGGGGCGGTGTTCTCGGCGACTTGGGGCGGCGTCGGAGGGGGAGACGCCCCACTCCGTTTAGTCTTAGAAACCAACATATATATATATATATATATATATATATATATATATATAGGATAAAGATAGATAAAAAACCCTCAAATTCTTAGAAAACTCTGAAAACCCAAATGGGAACCCATTTTTACCCCACTTCCCGACATTTTTTTTTTTTGAAAAAAATAACACATGTAATATACATGTTTTAGAGTGTCTTGGGCAAAAAAAACAAAAAAGCGCCGAAGGGATTTTTTTTAAAAAAATAAACAAATTTCAGCCATGTCCGGTCGACTAACATGTGTTAGCCAAAAATGACAGAATTTGCTGAAATTTTTTTTTTTTTTAAAACATCCCCTCGGCGCTTTTTTGATTTTTTTGGCCCAAAACTCTTAAAAACATGTATATTACATGTGTTAATTTTTTCAAAAAAAAAAAAAATGTCGGGAGGTTGGGTTTTCTAAGGTTTTTCATATATATAGGGTTTTCTATATAACCCTCCCCTATATATATATATATATATATATATGCTAACAAATCATACCCGTTTTGTCTTTATGCAGAGGCGGAACTATAATGTTAGGAGCCGTAACACGGGCTATGGCTCAACCCCGTATTCGTACTATTTTTTTCCGGTTTTATACAAATGATGCCCCTAAATAAAATACGAGGATACACCTAATTAAAAAATAGGATACTTGATATTACTAAAATCCCATTTTTTTACAAGCCCAAACATTTTACAACCCGAAAACTTTTAGAATAATTAAGTCTGAATGATAAAATAAGCCCAAATTTTAACAATAAAAGAATTGAAAGAAAGCCCTAAATATAATTGATAAAGTTAGCGAAAGATCCAAACAATAATCTATTAAGTATTTGTTTTACTTTATTTATTATCGTTTTTTTATTATTGTATGATTAGACGGTAAAAAAAAAAATCAGGATACCTCTAAATTAATGGACGATAACCATGTATTAGAATTGCTAGCATGTATTTGTTATTTCTAATTGTTTTGAGTTTCATATAATTTTAGAATTTATCTTATGCAATTTTATATGAAATAATTGGGAACTCTTCTAATTGTTTTGAGTTTCATATAATTTTAGAATTTATCTATGCAATTTTATATGAAATAATTGGGAACTCGGTAGGCAAAAAGAGCATATAAACAAAATGAAATAATGTATCTTTTTCCAAAAGTAAAACATTAAATAATATGTAAATTTAATCTAGATTTCTTTTTGTTTGAGAAGTTTCACACATATGGATAGGAGCAAGCCACTAACTTGTACTTATGTTCAACCAATCCCCCAAACCACCAACCTAATGGGTTGGCAAGCCGGGCCATATTTATATTTTAATATAGTATATAGAACAAAGTACAGTTACAGTCCCTGAAGTTAACACCCGCTCATAGGTTCAGTCCTTATTTTGAAAAAATCAACATTCCAGTCCCTGACGTATTCAATTTGATTCAATTAAGGGCCTAGGGCAAACTTCTGTGAGTCAACTGTTAGTTGGCTTGGGCATTTCTGTCCTTTTACCTAGAAAACGAAGGGCATTATGATAATTTTATATTTTAGAAACCCTTAATACAAATATGATCCCTTTAAAAGCCCCCATTTGCACCTTTCAATCCTTCCTTCTTCTCCATGAACTGCACAAGTTTTGAACGTATAGTGTTTTAGGTGTTTAGGTAATGTTCAAATTTGAGCTGTGCATAAATCAATTTTCTAAGTTGAAAATTGCTCTGGATTTGATTCAAATTAGGAAAATTGGATTCTTATTATCAAAACTATGATATGGTTTCGGATTTAATTCAAATTAGGAAAATTGGATTTGCTGAACTTTGGTGTTAATTTTCAGAATTGTGATGTTAATTTTGGTGTTACTCATGCCTGTTATGTTGTTTGATTATGATGTTCATTGTGATAAAATGGTAATTATAATTTGTATGATGTTCAATAGCTTGTAGAAGTTAAAAAAACAAACAGTCTTCTTCTGGCAGACTACAGAGGTTTAGTCCAGCTCTTCTGCTACAGATGTCTACAGATGTGGTCCGCAAACTGCAGACATTTTACCTCTGAAAAAACAAACAGCACCTAAGTGTTGTATTCCATATATGATTCACATTTTTACCTCGCAAATGCTTATTTTTTTTCCTTGATTTTGAATGTAAAACTTACTTGGACGATGACAAAACTAGCCCAAAAAAAGCAACCAGAGGTGATCATGAGAGATCCTTTAATCTGATCATGAGTGCTGATATTGTTAAGTGTATGGTGATTTGACCCATTTGTTTTTAACGGGTTACCAACATTATAAGGAAACTCTTCACTCTGAATCAAATCTGCAAGTGTGGATTCCCCTTCAAACCTCCATATGCAGAGAGTTATAAAGCAGTAGCGGACCCATAAATTATTTGTTGGGGGCGCGGATGAGTTGTTCAACCAGGGGTGCGGTCGGGTTTTTTGTCTAAAATATACACTAAATTTTTCTTTTCAAGGGGTGCAGCCGCCCACCTTGGCCAAAGGGTGGGTCCACCCCTGTTATAAAGAAAAAGAAGAGCAAAGTGCAGTTTCAGTCGCTAAGGTTAACACCCGCTCGCACAGTGGCGGACTTAATGTATACCGAGCCGTAGCACGGGCTACGGCTCAACTTTTTATCGGCAGTGTAAAGTTTTTTTTTCGGTTTTTATATCAAGGATACATCTGAACAACTACGAGGACACCCCTAAAAAAAGTCTGTAAGCCCAAATGAATTGAAAAATAATAAGTCCAATTACCCAATATATTAGCACAAATTAATTCAAGATTGTAAATAACAAGTTCAATTGCCCAATATGTTAGCCCAAAATAATAAAATAAGTCATGAAGTTTTAATGCACGACAAGGATACCAAACGTCAATCATCTTTCTCAATTGAGGGCTAGTTCCGCCACTGCCCAATATGTTAGCCCAAAATAACATTTTTTTTGGGATACCCCTGATTTAATGGGCTAGTTCCGCCACTGCGCTCGCAGAAAGTACAATTTTTGTACTTGCACTTTTGGTCCCTGGAGGTATTATAGTCATTTAACAAGTTCAGTAACAGTGAAGTAACGACAGTTTGCCCCTGACCCTTAATTGTATCAAATTGAATACGTCAGGGATTGAAGTATTGATTTTTTTCTAAATAAGAACTAAACCTGCAAGTGGATGTTAATCTCATGGACTGAAAGTGTACTTTATTATATATGTATGCTCTTTTGTGTATAACCAAATGCTATATATGTTTGTTTGAATATATATTTAAGGAATGGTACAAAGGATTAGGTTCAAACGTGAACATTTTCTCCAGCGTGAACTGCGTGAACTGATCTGGGCCCTTGAATTTTATGATCTTGAGATTTTAAGTCAACGGCATGATGGTAATTATTTGATTAATTGTTACTATTTAATTAAATCAATAAGGGTATATGTGTAATTTCCATTTTAAACTAATTCCATAAATCTCGTTCTCTCTCCTATTCAATCTTTTTTCATCATCAAACTTTCTCAATCACTTCATAATATTCAACCCTAGATCTAGTAAGAGACAAAGGAAGAAGAAGGAGCCGCCCGGCAATGTGTCGGCGATGTTGTGACGGCGACTCGACGACCGACGGCGAAGGCCATTTCTTTTCTAGTAACCCTTCAAGACCTTTCTTTTTTTTCTTCTTCTTTTCTGTTAGATCTTCTTAAGATCCGAGTGTTCACGGCCGTAGCCGGTAGTTTTTCAGGGGTGGTGATGGTTGAGGACGATGATGGTCATTGATGATGATGATGTTGATGGTGAGGGAAGTCGCGGCAGTGGTGGTGGTGGCCGAGGGAGACTTCGGCCGATGGCAGCGACAAAGGGTTTCGGTTCGGGTCATGTTGCGAGTCAGATTTAGTTGGTTCAGTTGCGGGTCCCTTAATTAGCTAGATGATAAAGGTAAACACTCGTTGTCTTTTTTTTTTATGATTATCATTCCACTTCAGTTGATTTTATTATTGGTTTTTTTATATAATTAATTTGGTTTTATTTGGGGTTTGATTAGAGTTGATTAACAATTTAGCATATTCTGTGATTTGGGTGTTGTTTGAAATTTGAATTTTAGATCTTTGAGTTCTTGATCAGTTGATCTTGCCCAGAAGAAACCATAATCAAGTGTTAAAATTTGAATTTTAGATTCGAATCGAAGAAAAAACGATTAATCTGTGTTTCCTCGTAGGCATTGATCTTTGCCGGATCGAAGAAAAAACTATTCTAAATCCGATTTTATTTTGTTTTTCAGATCCACTGGCGGTTTTCCGGATGTGTATTCTGATTTTGCTCTGTTTTTAACGCGATGTACACATGTGTATTCTAATTTTGCTCTGTTTTTAACGCGATGTACACATGTGTATTCTGATTTTGCTTTGTTTTTAATGCAATGTATACATGTGTATAGCGTCTGTTTTTGTGATATCTCATAATTTTTTGTGTATTGAATGTGTAAAGTTGTTGATGTACACTTGTGAATTATGCAAAGTATTAGTTACTGAGTTTTTTGTGCTATTACAGGAGATGTCGTTAAAGAGAAAAGTGGAGATGGAAGGTCGATAACACTACTAGAAAATTGTCCAGTTTGTGACAACCAAATTTGTAGCAAATTTGTAGCAAATTGGCCTTACCCACAAATTTCCTACAAAAAAATTCGTAGGATATAAACTTGTGGGTAACCGGATTAGCTACAAAAATACGACAAAATCTCCTACAAAATTCCTACAAAATCTCTGGTCGCAAAATTTGCTACAAAATACTGACAAAACTCTCTTCTTACAAAATTCCGACAATTCTTCCACGTTTTTTCCTTTTTTGTATATTATTTTATGATATTTTATTTTTAAAATTAATAACATTATTAAAAAAAATATTCATAATTTTTTATTTTCCCGACAAAATTCCTACAAATTATAAAACGTTTTTGCGACAAAATTCCTACAAATTATAAAACTTTTCTGCGACAAAATTCCTACGGATTATAAAACATTCTTGCCACAAAATTCCTACAGATTATAAAACGTTCTTGCCACAAAATTCCTACAGATTATAAAACTTTTCTGCGACAAAATTCCTACAAATTATAAAACGCTCCTGCGACAAAATTCCTACAAATTTTAAAACTTTTCTGCGACAAAATTCCTACAAACTATAAAACTTTCTTGCGACAAAAATTCCTACAAATCATAAAACTTTCCACAAGTTTCCTACAAATTTATAAAATTTCTCTAAACAATTTGCGACAAATTATCTACAAAATTAACGGTTTCCAACAACTTTCTCTAAACAGTTGCGACAAATTTCCTACAAATAAAAAGTATAGTTTTTAATGTAGCTACAAATTTCCTACAACTTAGAAATTAAAATTTGCGACAAAATTCCTACAACTTTTTTGCAACAGATTTGTGACAAATTAACAATATATTTTAAAAAACCATTTTTGTATAAAAAATGCAGCAAAATATAAAGCATTCCAAAAAAATTGCAGCAAGCAAAATTATAGATAATTCCAAAACAACTGCAACTTCTAAAACCTTCCAAAAGTTCGAAAACATTCCAAAACACACAAAAAATCCTAATTAAGAGCAAGTTTTTTATTCAAAACTAATTCAACATTCCAAAACTAAACAAAACGAGAGCTTTGTTTACTTCTTTCCGATGTTTTTCACCATATCTTCCATATTTTTTCGCCATGCGTCTTGGTCGGCCCGCTTATACCTGCAAAATCAATCAGATTGAATCTCAAAACTACTAGAGAATGTTTTTACCAAGGACCCACTTATCTTATAAGAAAAACATGTGAAATAGAAGTCAATTTGGTTGAAGCATTTCATCGAGCAGTTGGTGTGTATCTTCAAACCTTTCACGTTTGAACAACATAACAAAAATCAAAACCTGATACAACAACTAGTATATATATAATTGATCCTAAGACTAAGATAAAACCTATACATGATGCTTGATCGATGCATTCATCAACAAAAAAAGGGCAATATGTATACCTTATTCGTAATCGCACCATAACAGTAGCTGTAGCAATCTGTGAAAGACAGTTCAATGGTGCGTTGGTGGTCGCTTGTGGTGAAAAAGATTATCGATTGTTGTGCAGAAGATGGCCGATTTCAGGTGAAGAACACCATCGATTGAAGGTGAAGAATATGATGCCTATTGAAGGCGAAGAAGATGATCGAAGGTGGAGGTTGGCTGCGTGGAACAAGAAGAGCAACAAGCGAATATTGATTAAGGTTACAAAGAGTGGGGATAATAGATTTAGGTTAAAAGAGGGAAAATGATAAGTGGGAGGGAAAGCCAGGAATCTTGAAATTTTGGCTGCAATTGGGGTGGCGTTATTAAAAAATTAGTTTTTTAATTATTAAAATATATTTTTTTAATTCTCCATTAATAGTAATAGGTATTCTTATATTAGATGATGCGTAGTGGTAATGCCCCCACCCTTACGTGTTTTCTGTCATGTGGGAGTACAGTCAGCAAAGGGTATTATTGGGCGTTTTTTTTTTCTAAAATGGGTGTAGTGGGGATGTGGGCATTATGTTAAAATGGGGGTAGATAATTAAATAAAAATAAAAAAACCAACAAAAAAAGCTATTGGCCAAAATAAGGAAGATTAAATGTGATTGGCCATTCAAAATTGCTCCAAGCGTGTTTGGGGAGAGAAGACGCCCACTACGGGTGGTCTTAGAATATGGGTGCAAACGATCCGAGCCGAGTTGAGCCCAAACTTGACTAGGCTCGAGCTCGCGTTCGTTTCACTTATAAAAGCTCGAGCTCGATCTAGGCTCAATTCGAGCTTTGTTTTTAAAGCTCAAGCTCGGCTCATAGGTAATTTTTCAAGCTCGAGCTCTGCTCGGCTTAATTCGAGCTTTTTTTCGAGCCGAACAGAGCTTTAAAAATACATATGTACATTAACACGTACACATATATGTACACATAGACATACACGTACACACAAATACATATGTGTGCTAGCACACACACACAGGAACAGACATGTATGCAATTACATATACATACACGTAGTCACAAACATACACGTACTTTAGAAGTACCTGATACCAGAGATTTTGTGGAAGACCTAGATCTCCACTTGAGAATACATCTATGATCTAATATTGTTCGTTGTGGTCCCTTAAGGCTTAATCATGATCCATTGGCATAATATGATCCATTAAGACATATATGATCTACTATTGACCGTTGTGACACATTAAAGCGAAATATGGTAGTACATTAAGACATGTATGATCCATTATTGGTCGTTGCTGTGATCCATTATGGCCCAATATGGTTCATTGACACATATGATTTACTATTGGTCATTGTGATCCATTAATACCCGATATGATCCATTAACAAATATATGATTATAGATGAGCTCGGTACCGAATGTACCGATACCGAAAACGCCAAATAGTGGGTACCGAAAACAATTCGGTATGGGTAATTCTATAGTGCACACATATATAGACACACATACATATACATATATATAGACACATATACATACATATACAACTGTGTTGTTTAAATTGGCATGTTCATGATGCAACTGAATCGGAAAAATCAAATAAGTTAACATTCACATAAAAGTAAATAAATGAAAAAAAATATTCACTGCTGCGAGATCTTAGTTAAGGTTCGACGAGCCGGTTCCAACCAGTTTATCCTCCGGCTCGGAGCTGATATATTTGGATTCTAAATTGTTATAACCGAAGTGTCTTAACCAGTTTAACATGGTCGTTAAAACACGATCACTCCACCACTCGATCCCTATCCTTTTCTTTCCCGCTGAATAATTGTTCCGACAATTTGTTGTTATCTTCTGTTCGTCTGCTACCTTCTCGCTCGACTTTTGCCGCCAAGAAACGACAAGCAGCAGCAACGACGTCCCTTTCGTTTTTCCTTTCCGCTTTACCGCCGAACAAGACAAACCGAGACAGCGAACTTTCATTTCGCCTTTTCCTTTTCTCGTTGCCGCCAAAACATGACAAACTTATACTTTCACATAATGACATATTAGGCCCTTGTAATTAACGTAGCCTTGTTTATAAGTATGAAACTCAATCAAAATTACGAATATTCATGTGTTTGAGCCGGTAAATCATGTAAAAACACAAAACAAAGCATGTATCAAACAAATTGCATTTCAATGTACGGTAATTGTTACAATGAAAGTTAAAACATAACATGTGTGAAAACCAGGATGGTTACAACAATGTAATATAGTATACTATATCGTATAGTATAGTGTCGTGTCATGTTGCGTCGTGTCGTGTAGTGTAGGATTGTATCGTATGGTACTGTATAAGATTGTATCGTATGGTACAACACAATATAGTATCGTATAATATATCCTATAGTATGGTATGAGGTATGATATAGTATAGTACAAAATCGTAGGGTCAGTTGCCACAAATTTCCTACAAATTTGACATTTTATAATTTAAAATTATATGATTTTTCTAAATTGATAAATTAAAATAACCTTTTTGTAGGAAATCAGTAGCAACTGATGTTCATTTGCTACAAATTTTCGACAAACTGAACATTTTATATTTTCAGACTATGTTTTTTTTTTCTTTAAACAACTGTTTTGTAGGAAATTTGTAGCAACTTGTGTCAATTTGCTACAAATTTCCTACAAACTTATCATTTTATTTTCTAAAATTGATAAGTAACAAATAAAATAACTTTTTTACGTAGGAAATTTGTAGCAACTGATGTAAATTTGCTACAAATATCCGACAACTCTAATATTTTATTTTTTTTTAAATTATGTTTTCTTCTTAATTTGTTGAATAATAGCCGTTTTGTATGAAATTTGTAGCAACTGCTGTAAAATTGCTACAAATTTCCTACAAGCTTATCATTTTATTTTCTAAAATTATCTATTTTTCTAAAATTGATAAGTAACAAATAAAATAACATTTTTTTTGTAGGAAATCAGTAGCAACTGATGTTCATTTGCTACAAATTTTCGACAAACTGAACATTTTATATTTTCAAACTATGTTTTTTTTTTCTTTAAACAACTGTTTTGTAGGAAATTTGTAGCAACTTGTGTCAATTTGCTACAAATTTCCTACAAACTTATCATTTTATTTTCTAAAATTGATAAGTAACAAATAAAATAACTTTTTTTTTGTAGCAAATATGTAGCAACTGGTGTCAATTTGCTACAAATTTCTGACAAATCTAGTATTTTGTTTTTTATAATTATGTTTTCTTCTTAATTTGTTGAATAATAGCCTTTTTGTAGGAAATTTGTAGCAACTGCGGTTAATTTGCTACAAATTTCCGACAAAATTATCATTTTATTTTTAAAAATTATCTATTTTTCTAAAATTGATAAATAACAAATAAAATTACTTTTGTTTGTAGGAAATTTGTAGCAACTGGTGTCAGTTTGCTTCAATTTTCCGACAAATCTAACATTTTATTTTTTTAAATTATGTTTTCTTCTTAATTTGTTGAATAATAGCTTTTTTTGTAGGAAATTTGTAGCAACCGGTGTAATTTTGCTACAAATTTCCGACAAATCTAATATTTTATATTTCATAATTATGTTTTCTTCTTAATTTGTTGAAAAATAGCCTTTTTGTAGGAAATTTGTAGCAACTGCTGACAATTTGCTACAAATTTCTGACAAACTTATCATTTTATTTTTAAAAAGTATCTATTTTTTTAAAATTGATAAATAACAAATAAAATTACTTTTGTTTGTAGGAAACTTGTAGCAACTGGTGTCAGTTTGCTACAATTTTCCGACAAATCTAACATTTTATTTTTTAAAATTATGTTTTCTTCTTAATATGTTGAATAATATCTGTTTTGTACGAAATTTGTAGCAACCGGTGTAAATTTGCTACAAATTTCCGACAAATCTAATATTTTATATTTTATAATTATGTTTTCTTCTTAATTTGTTAAATAATAGCCTTTTTTGTAGGAAATTTGTAGCAACTGCTGTCAATTTGCTACAAATTTCCGACAAACTTATCATTTTATTTTTTAAAATTATCTATTTTTCTAAAATTGATATATAACAAATAAAATTACTTTTGTTTGTAGGAAATTTGTAGCAACTTGTGTCAGTTTGCTACAATTTTCCGACAAATCTAATATTTTATTTTTTAAAATTGTGTTTTCTTCTTAATTTGTTGAATAATAGCTTTTTTGTAGGAAATTTGTAGCAACTGGTGTAAATTTGCTACAAATTTCTGAAAATTTAATATTTAATATTTTATATTTTTTAAATTATTTATTTTGTTGTAGTTGCAAATAATATAAAATTTTATAATTTTTGTCGGAATTTTGTCGAAAAGGTTATAATTTTTGTGACGAAATTGCTACAAATGCTTATTGTGTGGCAATTTTGTAGGAAATTTGTGGAAATGTTTTGGGTTTTTTTTGTTTTTCTTTTTTGTCAAAAAATTGTATGAAAATTGTAAAAAAAATTGAGTTGTGGAAAATTTGTAGGAAACTTTTGTAGGAAAAAATGTAGTTTTCTAGTAGTGTAAGGATGATTCACGTATGAGGTCGATAAGGATGATTCACGTATGTTTGTTTGCTTGGCCGATAAGGATGATTCAGCATATAATGTGGCGAATAGTTGTAAAAGACTATGTTTTTTGTTTTTCGATTATGTTGGGTTTATTGTTTTTACGAAATTGGAAATTGGAACTTGTAATTTGTTAAATATAAAATAGTTTTCCAGGTATTTGTTTCTATGTATGTATTATGTAGCTAATTACACATATGTACGATGTTGAGTACACATGTGTACTGTTCTATTTATATCCAAGTACACATGTGTATACCGTTGAAATATGAAGGTTGTATGTTTTGATAATTATCTTATTAATAAATAAAAAATAATGTGGATAATGAATTTAAAATAGGAAAGATGTAACTTAATTCAATTATTAAAATAATGATTTAAATCTAATTTTTTATATAATTACAATCCTACCCTTAACAACTAAAAAGGAAATCAAGGGTCCAGATCTGTTCACGCAGTTCACTCTTGGGAGGTTGTTCACGCTGGAACCCTACCCATGGTACAAATCAGTGTGATTACCAAAGGATTTTCTACGATCGTTACAAAGTTTAAATTTTTTTTTTCTTAGTGTCATTAATATTTTTATGATATGTTCGTCACTGATTTTTGACAAATCACTAACGGATAGAAACTATTATTTTCATCATATGTTCATCAATGATTTTCGACAAATCACTAACGGATACGTAGAAAATATTATTACCATAAAAGATGTTTTTATTTTTATATTCTGAGCTATCTTTTAGTTATTCTTTAGTAGATGTGTCATTAAAAGTCAATTTTTTAAGTGGTATACATGTCTAAATTTTGTAATGTTACCATCACATGTTTCAGAAAAGTAACACTAGTTATTTCATTAAAAATGTCAAATATTTTAGAATGTGTTAGAGTATGTAGCTTGAGATTGATTTACAATCCATAATAATCAGTATTTAATATTTAATATTTACATAAGCATAATTTACTTACAACTATTTGGTTATATAACAGCCTTATAATTATAGCCAAACCCTAACTAGCAGCTAGTACTACTTGGCAAACCTTGATGAGACTACATGCAAGATGATGAAGTTGTGACAAAATTAAAAAAAAAATGATTTAAAACTCAACTGACAATTAATGGCAAACCTTAATGAGACTACATGCAAGATGATGAAGTTGTGACCAAAAAAAAAAAAAAAACATGATGTAAAACTCAATTGGCAATTAATACATATTATGGGAATTTTTTTCCATCCACATCTTGAGCCTCAATTGTCATTGATACATTTTCCTAACTCGATGCTAGCTAGCTAGCATGAGTGTTATATGCTATTTTTGTCGCATAAGAAGTTAGGTTTAGGCCCTCTTGAACCCACTATAACATGCATATAAGGCAAGTTGATAGCACGATAGAACAAAAAAGGAATTATTGAAAACTTGTAGACTTGATTTTTAGCTTTAACATAGATTTTATGACTTTGAATTTGAAAGAGGATAATAGAGGAATCTTTTTCTATCCACATCTTGAGCCTCAATTGATTATTTTAATAAAGAAATAAATTATGAGAGTGGGAGATGGAATGATTAGGTTTGTATTTTGTAATGTATAAAATCACTTTAACTTCTGTCATTTTATTATATGAGAAATGTAAACTTTAAATCAAGATCCATATTTTGTGAAATTTAATAATCTAATGAATGTTTGGAATTCAAAACCGAATATCTAAAATCATAAGTTTTAGGGGTTGGAATCAAAACATTGTTAAAAAGATATATTTTTATAGTAACATGTATGTACTAGCTATATTCAACTTTTAATCTGACTTGTCATAAGACTCGATATCTCATTGTTAATATGTTGTAGCGTTTTAGTTGAAACTTGAAAGTATACGCTATATACATTTATTAGACATGTTAAATAAGTACATAAATTGTTAGTCTCAAAGACCCAAGTAAAAACCCTTTTGAAAAACTTCAAAATTTTCTAGCATATGGTTACGCACATGATTATGTAAATCTAAAGTACATGGTCATTAACTTCATAAAGAATAGATACAAGTATATTCTAGGTACATAGTCGTGTAAATTGTATTTCGTAATGTACTTGTGTTGATAAACTGATTGAACATGGAAATCGAATTGTGTGCCTTCCATACGCGATTCATTGTTAATCCAATATGTAAACACATGTGATGACCTCACTCCCAATCTTACGATCGTGACATTTCCCTTGAAAGAATGTATAAATGAGACGATATGAATCTTTGTCCACCTTTAATGTTTTGCAGTCGGGGGTAGTGACTTTGCATCCATGTCAGTTCTATTGTCATCTATGGAGGCTAATACATTACTAGGATGTTAGCTATGATCATTCATACTAGGTTTGTAACGCCTTGCGTTTTCATACCTTCTATATTTAGAAACCGTCGCTTGTAATTATATTTTCAAAAACTTCGTACTCTTGTAATCGTCCTTTCATTGTAATCGATGTAAAATCCGAGACTTGAATCATAATGAAATACGTATTTTCGTTACATTTATGTTATACACACTTCATATATGTTCATACGTTCAAAAAAATCATTCATACGACACTTTATTCATACTTTGTGCTAAATATGTCAAAATTGCAAACTTGCGATTCATATGCTCAATTTATACAATTTCGACACTTATTTGCAACAAATGTACGTGTTTATACTTTTTTTATGTTGGTATTATGAAATAATTACATTCCACACCTTTAAACATGTTTCTTGTGCATAAAACGCCCTAAAACACACTTAAAACATCAAAACATAGAAGTTAGGGGGCCAAAATGTCAATAAATCAAACTTTAACCCAACCCATAAGTTCGGGCGGCCCGCGACCCTGCCCAGACTTTGGCTTCGTGGCCCGCGAGCCCGTCAGAGTCGCGAAAATATGATCAGACTTGTTTTTGGCGGACTTTTTGTGTTTTATTTGAGTTTAAACCTTGTTCTAGGCATTTAATACACACCAACTCCAACTCCAACCCTAAACACTTCCCTATAAAAATCCATCATTCTCCAAGCTTTATTCACTTTTCAAACTCTAAAAAACTCTCTCAAATCAATCTATTATCTGCTGTGAATCAAGAACATAATCAGAATCATTCCAAGTTCTTCAAGTTAGCATAACTCACTCAATACTTAGTCTTTTTCATCCATTCTTCTTCTCAAACACTTGGATCGACCTAAGGAACATTTCCACAGGTTTTTCATGGAAAACCAAGGCGTGGAATGTCACCAAATAGGCTCCAAAGTGGACTAAAGTTTTTTTTTTCACTTAAACTTTGTTAATCTTAGTTAGGGCTGTAAACGAACCGAACGTTCAACGAAAAGTTCACGAACCGTTCGGCGGGAAGTTCGTTCGTGTTCGTTCGTTTAGCTTAGCGGACGAACATGAACAAAAATTTTCGTCCGATAAGCTTAGCGGACGAACATGAACAAAGGTCTCGTTCGTTCATTTATGTTCGTGAACGTTCGATAATGTGTCCGCGAACGTTCGTTTGATTACGTTCGTTTATGTTCGTTCGTTTACGTTCGTCCATGTTTGTTTGTTTATATTATTCATTAAACAATAATTTTTTTTATATATTCTATTTAAATTATATTATCTTTTCTTTTTATATTTGTCATATTCATATATATATGTATTAAAAGACAATAATTTTTTTTTATATATTCTATTTAAATTATATTATCTTTTCTTTTTATATTTGTCATATTCATATATATGTATTAAAAGACAATATATAATATATAATTACATTAATATTTGTTTGTTTTGTGTTCATGAACCGTTCGTTTATGTTCATAAACTGTTCATTTATGTTCATGAACAATTCGTTTGTTAACGTCCGTGAACTAGTTCGTTTGTGTCCGTTAAGGATCTTAACGAACGAACACAAACGGACATGAACAAATTCATATCCTTAATGAACGAACACGAACAAGAAAACTCGTTCGGTCCTCTGTCCGCGAACCGTCCGTTTGTCCGGTAAAACCTTAGCGGACGAACATGAACATAGTCCCGTCCGGTCCGGTCCGGTCCGTTTACAGCCCTAATCTTAGTTAAACTTGAGTTTATCTCATCTCAAACCTATGTCCTTATGCTCATAACCACATCTATGGTTAGTTGGGCTTAAAAACAAGGTTGAGACATGTAAATCAGAGGATAAAACCTCACAAACTTTCTGTTTTGGTTAGGGTTTAACCCACAAGTAGTGTTCAAGGTTGAAGCTTGATGATTGTGTGATTATGGAACAAGCTTGGGCTATTCCACTTAAAAATCCACACATTACTTGATGTTTTCCATAGATTAGTTGTACATATTTCATTCTTTACTTGTAAGTTCATGACCCTCCTTGTTGTTTATAACAACAAGTGTAGTGGTGAACAAAGAGATGCCTAAATGGAAGACTTGTTCTTCCTACCTCCTACATGACTTGTATGATACCAAAAGAGGTACCTAAATGGGGGATTTATCCTCCTACTTCATGCTTGACCTATATAACATAATGTACATTATATAATACTAATATAGCATCCGAATAACCAAACTCTTGATGATGAACAAGTGGTCATTGTTAAGATAGTAGGTTACATCATCTTGAACTTGATAACTTGTCACGATTCTAATATTTAAACTCTTTCGAGTTTCATAGTGTCAAGAATAAGTATCATGTATGCTAGATGATTATTTTTGTTCATATGTCTATTTTCATGTCCTTAAACTTCAAATCCGTAACCCTAATGTAATCATCCCTTAAAACTCCGAATCGAACACAATCAATCTTCTAGTCTCAACAACTTCGTCACATTGGATAATCGGAAAGCATATGCAATTTTGTGAGTATACTCGAACCCATTTTACTTTTAAAACTTTTGGGTGCAACATGTATTCTATGTATAAACACACGAAACACTTGAACCTATTTGAATCACTCTCTATCCATATTTGAACATGAAACTATATGATGCTTGTTAATCCCGTATGTTATGTAAACTTTTCGTGTCTATATGCTCATTAACGTCGTACAAGCCTACCTTAACAATTATAGCGCTATATGAGTAATGCACCGCCCACTAGTCTCGGGGTATTGTTAAGTTAAACATGTTACCACCCGTTATTCTTTGTGATAGGCTATTTTAACACATTGGATTCTTGGGTTTGAACATATACTTGACACCGTTTCAACATACTAGTAACTTGCATATTGCGATTCATTTTGGATACGAGCCGTTAGACTATTTTAAACTATTTTATGATATGTATCAAACTTGTATACTTGCAAACTTTTTGTTGATCATATTTTAATACATGTTGCAGGTTCGATAGACAAGATGATGCTAAGTGAAGAAACAAGACTTAAATGGACTTAGAAACACACTTAGATTAATCTATTTTGTATTATATGTTTGAAACAATGTTGTTGGTCTTTGATTCTTGTATGACATTTTAGCAATTTATGAAATTTGAATTTAAACTATATTGTCACATAGTGTTATGAAGTCTCTTGCAATCTATTTCATCTCATCCCGATGTTTCCGCCATCGGTTGGGGTGTGACAAGGTTAAACTCCTTAAAACACACTTACATGGTGTGGGCTCAAAATAAGGAAGGCTATATTTTAGAGAAATTGCGTATCCATATGAATGAGCTTTATCTTTAATCACTGAATCATGTACGTTTAATTATTTTACCATATTTTCTTATCTTAGGTTGTTTATGTATATCTTGAGGTTGAATGTGTGGATATTCTATTTCATCAAATAACTTGTGAATTGGGCATGGAATGATTTCATAAGGAATCATAAGGTTTGATTTATGATTACACGCAAATTGAATATGCACACTCGAATGAAAGTGAGGTTATAGGTTAAGTCGTATTGTTTATTGAATAGTTCAACTTTGACGTGGTTAATTACAAGGAGCATAACATTGGTGAACTTTCTAGTAGATACTCTTGGGGGTTTCAAAATGATATTTGAAGAGGTATGATCTGAATTAATCTCATATTACCCGTCATCTCTCATTAAAACCAGCTAATCTGGACCAAATATAACTCCACAATATGTTAGGCCAGATTCACATAAGTCCAAGTTGAATATGGCCCATTACAGATCAATCATCATGAGGTCATCTACTTTTATAGCAATTTCTATGCTCTCGATATTAGTGATTATTTTATACTAACACTACAAGAAATTTGGTGCTTTACCAACATAAAGTATGTGTGGGAAAAAGCATATAGTGTGTTGGTAGTTGATTTTACCTACACATAAATTAAGTGTAATGATGTGTAGACTCGTGACTGTGGATATAGGCCATTACCCACACATAAGTTATGTGTAGGCATATAGCAAGCTATACCTACACATATATGTGTGGCTAAAAGGCATTTATATGTGTGGTTAAAAGTACAACAATTTGTTTAGAAGGCATTTGACGTGGCAGGTGACGTGGCATCTGACGTGGCGGGTGACATGGCATCCGACGTGGCATGAATATATATGTAGGTAAAAGTAATCTTATATGTAGGTAAAAGTAATATTATGTGTAGGTAAATGTTGAAGATGTGTTGGTATTGATCTTAATATGTGTTGAAACAAATGTAAACTAAAAGGCAGTAAAATCATACATAATGTCACAAACGTCACCATTGATTAATACATGAAACAAAGTGCCAATTTGATTAATACATGAAACAAATGTAAACTACAAGGCAGTAAAACCATAAATAATCAAAAGGCTTGTCAACTTAACAAAAAAAGAACAATCTTGATGAGATTAGATGCTCATGTAAACTATCATTAATTAATGTATGATCAACCATTTTGGCCAAGGAGTCGATGTCGTGGAGTTGAGGGGTGGCCCATCTTACAAGTGATTGTTCTGACCGCGGTCTTGAACTGTATACATATCACGAACAGAAGATGCAAGAAACTGATGTCAAAATAAAAAATAAAAAAATTGAAAAAAGTAGATCTTTATATCGTTAATTGAGGATTTACCTTTCCAGTGGTTTCCGACCGGTCAACAACTCCAACATCACTACTCCAAAGCTATAAACGTCACTTTTTACGGTGTATATGCCGGACAATGCGAATTCATGGGCGATATAACCAAACGAACCAACTAACTGTGTTGCCACCTGTACAAATTTGAGCAAACTTGTTCAAATACCTATTGAAGATACATATGCCAGATTTATTAAATTTACCTCTCGCTCTGTGTTGGGTGTAAGGGCGGCGGCTAAACCACAGTCTGATAAATGAGGATCCAGCTCTTCATCAAGTAAAATGTTCGCTGACTTTAAGTTTCTATGTATCACAGAAGGTAGGCAAACTTCATGCAAGTACCTGCCAATTAAAACGGCTTCAGAAAAATCCAGAACAAAAAGAGGAATAATAATTAAAAAAATTAATATGCGGTGACATACTCTAGAGCTTGCGCAGTTCTGAGTGCAACCCGAACACGTGCATTCAACTTTGAGCTTGTTTGATAAAACGCATAATTATATCATTACCTTGGCTCAAGTTCCACATTCGCACCTGAAAGAACTTACACTAAATATAATTACGAAAATCCATTTGATAAAATAATGATCCAAATGATGCTGCTAAACGACTCAAAAGCAATAACCAATTTCCACTTGAATTTCATTATTGCCAGTGGCAACAAAAAAAATAAAGACATAGAAAACCAATCATATAACCAGGTGATGCACCAATAAAGATGCACACTACAGTTTATGAAATTATACATGAACGCCTTGATGCTAAAATATTTCAGTTACAAAACAAAAGCAGCACAGTTGCATGTGCAAAGATGTTATCAGCGATGAGGTTACAAAGCTGAACATAGTTGTTAAACACATTTGCCGTTTCTATGATAACACCAATATATATATATATATATATAAATTTGGTTGCTTGTCGATTTCTTGCATATATTGAGTTTTAAAGTAATGAAATTTGGTTATGCTATTGCTGGAATGTAATTATGTGTGCCTTTATATTAGAACTATATAAACAAAGTGAAATAAATAACTAATTAAGTTATCGGGGAAGGTTATACCTCTAAATCACGAACATGTTTTACTCTGACTTGATGTGACTCGGTTGACCAGGCTTTAACCCATCTCCAAGCAGCCTCTCTGTACCGCAAATTCCATCCATCAAAAAACCCTAACATGAACCATTGTCTGGCTGTCGAAATCTTGCCTAAACACGTCTGAACCATAAAACAAGTTTGGAGTGAGTACAGTTTTCATTAACATACAACAATTATCAAAAAGCACCAAACTTTATCTTTTTGTTTGGTTTTCTAACAAAACCCTTGTTTTCTTTTTTGCTTATTGATTCATAAATTAACCAAAAAAAGAAAGAAAAACAATATACATAATCCGCGCAAAAAAAATCAAACCAAAAAATGAAAGAAAAACAACATTAATAATCCAATCTAAAAACATCAAGCTTGCAATGATCATAATCTAGGGTTTTCATCAACATAACGTTAGATTAAGAGCAACTTGAGCTAAATATGGGGTAAATAATAATGAAATCAACTGGGATATAATTTTTTTTTTAACAATAAGTATATAACTTTTAATTACTTTTTACCAGTTTATAAGTTGAATAGATGAAACATGAACATTAGGGAGTGGATGATGAGCATCTTGTTCGTTTACAACTCTTCTAGTGATGTTTTTCTTCCCAACGATTCCATTTTCTTCTGATTTTCCATTCAACCCCACTATGACTTATCAACCACACCAAATGATTCAATATCTATCTCTGAAATCAAGAACCCTACAAAGTATAAGGAACCAATATAAAAAGAGAAAAAAACTGTAATTAAAGAATACGCACCATATAGAAGTTGACAAAAGAGCCATGGTTCTGTATGAATCCTGTTACTGCATATGCTATGTCTTCTAGAGTCCTGGTAGGAATCGGTCCACCAAATTCCATGAACCTTAAATAACAAAATATAACAATGGTCAAAAGACAAATAAGATATTTAAATGAACATAATTAGTATTTAAAAGTGAGATTCATATGACTTCTCAGCCAATCCAAAGCTCTATAAACATTTAGGCATGTATGGCTTGTTTAGAGTAATTTTTTCACAGCAAGTCCATTGCAACCTTTATAATGATAAAAAATATTGATAAGTTGTTTATCATCTTCATAATCTCAGGGCATTTCATCGAGCAAGTGGTGTGCATTAATTACAAACATTATTCAGATGTCAAAATTGGTTCAATGGAGCCCCATAATCACAAGTTTATACAACAAAAAGCATTAAATTGAAACATTCTTTGGTTAAATTTTAACATTTGCAATAAAATTGAGCAGACATTCAAAGTCAACATCGAATCTTACCTTCGTTAACATACGTCGTCTCTTTTAATCTCAGGGCCTCTCTGAATCTGCAAGTTTCACCAAGATAGTCACTAATCCCCAAATTACTGTCAGTTTTGACCTAAATATCTATAGAAACGATTACTGATGTCAAAGTCGCTGAGTACATATATTCAAATCACCAAAAACGAAAAACCTAACTGTTAACTTGAACTCAAAATCGATTTAATTAGTAAATCCAACAATCTGTAGACTAAATAAAGTGAAAACAAGATAACTGAGAGGAATTAAAACCGAGATTGGTGCAGTAGAAAAAGCCTTGGATGATGAAGATGAGTGTTACTTGCGTCGACGACAATTAAATCTTGATGAAATCAATGTCATTGTAGAGAACCGTAGTAATCAGAGAGATGGTAAGAGTCAAAGGGAGAGATGAAACAGGCTTTGTGAAAGTTATTTGTAGTGCAAGCTAGGGTTTGAAGATGAAAACCGACCGTCGATTTAACACTTGCGAAGATTAGGGCTCGATTATATTGGAATGAGATATGTGAATCTACCGTTTCTAATGAGGGAGTTAAACTAGTTGGAGGGAACAATACTAAGGGCGGGAATAGCCAAAAATTTGAAAAAAATTATTATTTATCAAGCTAAAGTATATATGAATAGGGAGCCACTAGAATAAGAACCACATCCAGTTGTAAGAACCACGAGAACCAATCTCAACCAATTAGATTATGACACCCCAAAGGGTATTATGGTCATTACTCCAAATGTCATTTCCCACCCTCTCTCCTCATTAATAGTTGTCAGTAGTCTCTCTCCTCCACCATTTTAAAACTCCATTTCCTCTCCTCAACCTACTTGACTCCTTCACTTCCTAAATTCTAAAGAAACCACCTGCCCCTTCCGTTTCCCCTTTGCCGGCGACCACCACTGTTAATCAGTTGAAGATGATGATGATGATGATGATTGATGGTGGGGGTGAAACCGTCGCCCACCACTGTTTCTCTCTCTCCCACCCTCGTTCATCGGAGTTAAAACCTTGGTCGCCGCAGCCGCCGTCTCCTCCGCCACCGTCACCGTCTCCTCCGCCACCGTTCAGCACCATTCATCGGAGATAAAACATTGGAGTGTCGATGTCGGAGGCGGTGGGTGCTCGATGGCAGGTGGTGGGTGTTCGAATCTGGGTTTGAATCTTTGTGTTTTAATTTTGTTGAATCTGGTGGTGGGTGTTCGAATCTGGGGTTTATTTTTGTTGAATCTGGGTTTGAATTTTGTTGAATCTGGGTTTTAATTTTTGTTGAATCTGGTGGTGGGTGTTCGAATCTGGGTTTGAATCTTTGTGTTTTTGTTGCAGGTTTGATTCTGTTGAATATGGTTTTGAATCTTGGGGGTTTGACTTTCTGGGTTTGATTCTGTTGAATCTGGGTTTGAATGTTGTTCATGTTGAATCTGGGTTTGAATGATGTTATTGGGACCTTTTTTGATTCTGTTGAATCTGGGTTTGAATGATATTCTGTTTTTGAATGATGTTCATGTTGCATATGGGTTTGAATGATGTTCATGTTGAATCTGGGTTTGAATGATGTTCTGTTTTTGGGACCTTTTTGATTCTGTTGAATCTGGGTTTGAATGATGTTCATGTTCCTTCTGGGTTTGAATGATGTTCATGTTCCTTTTGAATGTTTAAACCGGTTGAATCTGGTGACTTTTTGAATCGGCGGTGATTATGCAAAAAAAAAGGACGATGGCGCGGCAAGGATGGTGGAGGGTAGGTTTTTGAACCCGCAACCCCACTTTGCAGCCTCTGATGTTCGGAAAATCTGAGCCAAAACTTCTTTTTTTTTATCCAGAATTCACTCGTTCTTTTTTATTTTTGTTTGTTGGGTTTTTTATATTTTTTTTAGGCGTCGATGATGATAGCAAACTATCTGAGACACCTACCGAGTAACGATTTTCTGGGTGCGTTCGTTTTTGTGTAAAAAAATTTTTGTAAAAGAAAAAAAACTTAAACCGTAAACTTTTTAAAGTAAACCGTAAACTTTTTTACGTAAAACGTAAAAAGTTTTACGTAAAACGTAAAAAGTTTTACGTAAAACCTAAAACGTAAAACTTTTTACTAAACGTAAAACTTTTTACGTAAAAACGTAAAACGTAAAATGTAAAAATTTTAACGTAAAACGTAAAAAGTTTTACGTAAAACGTAAAACGTAAAAATTTTAACGTACAACGTAAAAAACCGGCGCGTAAAACGTAAAAAACGTTAACGTAAAAACGGCGCGTCGAAAAAACGACGCGTGAAAAAGTCGGGCGTAAAACGGGTCGTAAAACGGCGTGAAAAAACGGAGCGTAAAACGGGTCGTAAAAAACGGGTCGTAAAAAAACGCACGTAAATTTTTTTATCAAAAAATCTGATTTCAATATGTTTGTTTAATAAAAAAAAACTGATTTTAGAAAAAAAAAAAAAAACATTTAATGCAATAGGGACAAAAATGTATTAAAAAACAATACAACTAATAAGACAAAAAAAAAACAAAATTACTTAAATACCCTTTTTGATTAAAATATTAAAGACATAATAAGACAAAAAGCTTTTAATATTAATATTAACTACTTTTAATCTCATCCATCCATCTAGTTGATCTAAGGGCTAAAAAGTGGTTCCCATGGTTCTTACAACTAGAGGTGGTTTTCATTTTAGCGATCCCTTAAATGAATATATGGATTAGGATCAAATACAAAGTCTTCTAAACACCCACCACCAGTGGGTGTTTAGGATTTTGTTAGGTTTTTAGGGGGTGAGGGGTTAGGTTTTTTTAGGTTTTTGAGTGGTGCGGGTGTGGGGGTTAGGTTTTTTTAGGTTTTTGGGGTTGGGGGAGGGGGGTTAGGTTTTTTTTTGGGGGGAGGGGGTTAGGTTTTGTAAGGGTTTTTTTTTTGGGAGGGGGTAGGGGTTTAAGTTTTGGGTAGTGGTGTAGTGGGTTTAGATTTTAGGTTATTTGAAACTTGTCACTCTATAAACATTTGTAGAATAACTTAACCCATGAATGTATATGTGTACATATTATGTTATATATAAAAGTTTGAAAAAATAAATTACTATAATTAATATAAACTAATTAATAAATAAAATACAAGCGAAGTCGGATCTTGAAAAACTACCAACGAACCGAGGTTGAGCTTTAAATGAAGCACAGAGCCCTCATAATTTATTTTTTATATGTCCAATATTTACACATATTGTACATTTCTAAATATGCGTATGTATTTTTTGCCACATCATCTTAAAAAAGATTTAATTATTTATTTTATACGTATTCAATATTTACACATATTGTACATTTTTCAATATGTGTAGATATTTGTTTTGTCACATCATTAAAAAATATATATTTACTTACTTTAGATGTATGTAATATCTACACATATTATACATTTTTAATCATGTGTAGGTATTTAATTTGCCACGTCATTTTCATAAAAGAAAATAAGTATATATTAACTTAGTTTATCTACATATTTTTTTTTAAATTATTATGTGTTGGTAAACATAATCATTTACCTATGTATATATTAGTTTTTTTACATATGTGTAGATAATTTAGCTACACATGACGAAAATTTGTTACATGTGTAGGCAATTTTGGGGGGGGGGGGGGAGAATTTTCCCACCAATACCAAGTGTGGCTAATATGTATTACCAACACATATTAAGTGTTAATTATTATGAAAATATATTATCAACTATTACCCACATATATACAAACATGTGTAGGTAAATACCCACACATTTACATGTGTAGGTAAATTATGTTTGGGTAAACACCCCAATTTCTTGTAGTGTAACCCTAGCGAAGTCCAACGTAATGTAGCTTACACAACACTTACCTAACTACGAGACATGTTGAGGTAACCCTAACTTGGTTTGGCCAAATTAGGTTAGGGTTCCATAATGGTGGCCCATGTATCCCTATATAAAGGGTCTAAACCTCATTTATTAGGGTATGACATGGAGAGCCTAAGCTAGCTTTTGTAGCCATAATATGGTTTACTCTGCGGTAACTCCATGTCCCCTATATCTCTCTTCTTTATGTTTGCATATCTAGATCGAGATGAGACGAGGTGTGACAAGTTCATCCTTCTCCACTCGTAGCAACACTCTTGTGGAAGTTAATATAGACGAGAGACATCTTACCACCACATTATATCCCTTAATGATTCATTAATAATTCTTGGATTTGAAGTCTCCACCTCTTGAATGCTAGCTTATTAACAATTCTCAATATCGTCACTTATTAGTTACTTTTTTCCTTAATTGTATCATTTTAAGCTTACCTTAGTTTTAAGATTTATGGAAGTTTCTTTTTAAATATATTAATTTTTTGTTAATTCAATATTTAGTCAATTTAATTTATAGCTTGGTTCTCAAACCTAGACAAGTAAACATATAGGATTTGGGGTACATAAACCTCAATTTATATTATCAAAAGTTTTTCTATGATAGGGATCAAACGAGTAACTATAAACACTATAGTTTTGTGAGTTTACATTATAAGGGCAACTAAGCGTAATTAGAGGTCTAGATCACATGAAACATGTTCAAAATTAGGGTTTTGGTGTATAGGTTATTCGATAAGCACCATGTAATCTCTGATTATAGAATAAGCGAGTTGTGTATGACTAGCCTGTGGAAAAATTAATGCAAGTACCTAGGTTGGGATACACTTCAAAATGATTATCTAAAAGTGTTGATTAAACATAAGTTATTATGTGTAAATATATATCTTCTGGATTGTTTTACTATATATTACATTTTGACATTTTGTTTGTATAATAAAAGGAAATAATGTGAATCCAAAATTAAGTATGAGGTGTTAACCTAGTAGAGGATGAGGTAAAGTAGTCGTTCATGAATGCTAGTGGCGGATCTAGTTCAAAAGTTTAGGGGTGTCCTAAATTTTTTATTTTATTTTTTTTATCAAGGGTATCCTTTGTATAACGGGGACAAAGTAAAGAGGTATTTTTACACTATGGAGACAAAGTTGCGGGGTATTTTCACACTACGGAGACGGGGTTGAGGGGTAACCCGTGCAACCCCTGCTAACACACTAACTCCGCCCCTGATGAATGCAAAAGGGTTTGCTTTTTAAGTCTTGTAATAGATAAACTTGTATACTTTTATTGTAATGTCAATTAACATTTTCTTGATATTTTATTATTGTAATGTCAATTAACAAACATTTTCTTGATATTTTATTAAACCATGTGTTTATTTAATTTTGTACTAATGTATCTGTGACGTATGAATTGAACTATTGAAGGTGGTGTAGCTTGCCAAGATTTATAAATTTTAATATAATCATTTAGAAAACAGTAAAGAAACAAAAAGAGAAGGAGACAGGTGATATATGGTCACATGATTTTGGGAGATAAAAACTAAAAAGCCACTAATTTCGGTTTCCTTTTATCCACCTATCTCCATTTGTCATGCTATTCAAACAAACCATCACTTTTGCACTCTACACCCCAATCATGCTATATTAGCAAATACGGGTCAAGTTATTCTACAAAGTCTTCTAATTGTAAGAAGTGTAAGAAGGATTTATAGAGTGATAAGTGTCCAATAACCTAAAACTAAACCCACTACATCACCACCAAAAACCTAAACACTCACCCCCACCCCACCACCACCACCACCCAAAAACCTAAACCCCCCCCCCCCCCCCCCCCCGCCAAAAAAAAAAAACCAAAAAAAAACTATACCTCACCAAAAAAACCCCCAAAAAACCTAACCCCCACCCCCCACCTCCACCCCCCAAAAACCTAAAAAAACCTAACCCCCCCCCCCCCCCCACCACCCCCCACCCCCCAAAAACCTAAAAAAAATATAAAAAAAAACTAAACATCCACCCCCACCACCACCCAAAAACCTAAACCCCCACCCCCTCGGCAAAAAAAAAAAAAAAAAAAAATTTTTGGGTGGGTGATGTGGGGGTGGGGGGGGGGGGGGGTTGGGGGTGGGGGTTTTTGGTGGTGGTGGATGTTTAAGTTTTTTTTTTTTTTTTTTTTTAGTGGGTTTTTTAGGTTATTGGACACTTGTCACTCTATAAATCCTTCTTACACTTCTTACAATTATGATCCTTTGTATTTGATCCTAATCCTAGCAAATATAATATCAATAGTATTAAGCCCACCAACTAAATATAATATCACTAGTATTAAGCTCGCCCCTGTAATGGATGGGGGCGTAAAACCGTGCCAAGTAGCATCAATACCACATCACTGTTAGCGACTACTAATACCGGGAAAAAAAAACTAGTATAAAAACAAAAATAAAATAAAATAAAATAAAAAATAAAACCAAATGAAAAGTAGATGTAAAAAGTTGAACTAGCATGCGGAGCGCAAAAGATAGAAAACAATAATTAAGTAGATCTAGGAGTCGTGCATTGTGACATGGCTATTAAACGGAAAAATATGCTTAAAAACATGGAACCACACACACACGTTGTGAAGTGTTAACTCGCAAAATTTAGACCGAAACGTAAAGCAAAAAAAATTGAAAGATTAAAAGTATATGGAACCAAAGTTGAAGGTGAAAAGGTGTTAGGGTTAAATTGTAAAAGATGAAAAAGTAATGTATTAAAAGCAAAAAAAAAAATTAAAGATAAAAAAACACACCATATCTTATGGGTTATACATTATGTTAAGAGTAACAAGTAGCACGTAATACATTGGTAAATATCCACTATATTCATTGGCGAAGGTACATAGAAGGCGTCGGGGTCATCTGACATGCACCATTTTTTCGTGTTTTATGTAGAACGTGTAATAAGAACGACCTCGTATTTTTTTTACAATTGCACCTGTTGATTTTATGAAGAAAAAAATTGACCCAGCCTGATTTGTTCTATGAAAAAATCAGATAAATTTCTACTAAATAAAAAAAAGAGTTAATTACTGTTTTCGTCCCTGTGGTCAGGGTCGGCTCTAAGAATTCGTGTACCCTGTTCGAGCTCGAAAAAATGTGCCCTTAAGGCCTTAACGAAATTCGGTATTTGGCTCACTAAAGGTCTAAACCTAATGCCAAAGGGGTTAATAACTAATCTAAACCATACGAATAGTTTTGTAAGGAGGCCTATGTTGGTGTTTGTATGGATGTACCCGATTAAAAAAATATTTTACATATACACATCGGGTTTTTTTCAAAAAAAAACGTGTCTCTCGAAATATCGGGCCCTGACCGGTGGTCCTCCCCGCCGACCCCCAGGACCGGCCATGCCTGTGGTTTGTCAAAAATCACTATTTCAGTCAATTAGTTTAAAAATTACAATTTCAGTCCATGTGGTTTCACTTTCGTAACCATTTCAATCCATTATTCTGTTAAGTATAGGGACTGAAATGGTTACGAGGTGGATTGAAATGGTTACGAAAGTGAAACCACAGGGACTGAAATCGCAATTTTTAAACTAATGGACTGAAATAGTGATTTTTGACAAACCACATGGACGAAAACAGTAATTAACTCTAAAAAAAAATAACAAACATTTTACCAAATATCAAAAGACTACTGTTTAGTAATTAAGCCCAATTTCCTAGTCCAATATAAATATAGCCTATTTTAACCGGTTAAAAGCCCCACTTAGGTTATTACCCGATTCTAAACCTAAAAAGGCCAATGATTATTTTAGATTTGAACAAGGGCACGAAGACAGTTGACTGTTGAACTGTTGATGCGTAGAAGCCATGGCTGTCAACAACGAGTACTTTGAGTCCAGATGATAATTCTAGTGTATTTGATGTTCCAAGAATACTAAGGTTGGCCATGATGTTTTCAAATGATTTTATTTATAAAGGACGAGATGGTCTTTTGCAATGGAAAGCGTTGGAGAAATGTTTTTCTTCAACGAAACATGTGAAGACGAATTTGCCTAATCAGATGAAATGTTTATATAACAATGCTTACGTTTGTTATAACTTATAAATCTGAGTTAAAAAAAAAAAAAGTAAAATAATTGTTTGCTTCACTACACATATTGCTTTGAATACATTTGAGAAGTAGAATACGATTATTTATTCCTCTGTTTTAGAGAAACTCTAGACAAGATATTTTTCTTTCATCAAAATGACATTAATCTAAGACACACTGATACTTACATACTGATTCAACATCACTACTAACTTAATAATAATCATTATTAATAATCCACATTTAAGATAATAATAATAATAATAATAATAATAATAGTAAATTACGATTTTGACCCCTGTGGTTATATCACTTTCACCCTTTTAGCCAAAAAGAAATCCTTTAACATCTGAGCCCCAACATTTTTTTTTGTAACTTTTTTGGCTCCCAACGTCTTTTTTTAAACCCTTTTGGCCCCTAAAAGTAAATGAATGGGGTTAGTGTTAGGGGCCAAAAGGGTTAGAACAATATACGTTGGGGGCTCAGATGTTAAAAGATTCTTTTTAGGCTAAAAGGGTAAAAGTGATATAACCATAGTGGTCAAAATCGTAATTTACTCTAATAATAATAATAATAATAATTACTTAAAGATAATAACATTTCTTTACATGCTCTGCTGCTTGAGAAGTCTCTGCTGCTTAGAAATAAAAGCCTCAACAGCAAGCCGGAACTCTTCATTACTCATCCTCTCCACCGTCCCATCCAACGACGTCGTTTCATCTCCATCTCCGTCATCAGCAACCACCACTCTCCTCCGCCTCTCCGTCACCGACCGCCTCAATTCTCTACTAGACCTTGATATCTCCATACTCAACTTCGCAGACTGCGTTCTATGAAACCTCTTGATCTGCTTCACCGCCTCCTTTATTGCCATTTTTGCATCCGTTTCCGACTCTGCTACTTTCACACTCGCCTTTTTAACTCGTGTTTGAACCGGTACTACTACTTCCACTGGTGCCGGTTCAGTATTTGAACCGGATGCATTAGTTTTACTTTTAGTATTATCATCTCCAGATACTTCCGGTTCTGTATCTAAACCGGGTTCATTTGTTTTGTAGCAATCGGATTCAGTGTGACCAGAGAGATAATAACACACAACAACAATAACATTTCCTACTAGAAAAACAACGTGTTGATTCAACACGTAAGACGCATACGCGTAAATATACTCTCCAGATACTTTAAAAACCGAAGGAATTCGAGTTGAAGACCACGAAATCAACGCAAGAGCGACAAAAACTTCGATCGCTCTAAACATTTTTGAAATGTTGTTGAAACGTTTGTATCTCGCAAGCGCATTCACCTTTTCCACTTGAATACTGTCGATAAAACCGTACGAATCCATACTTTTTTTAAATTCGAATATTAAGAGTTTTAAGACACTCGAAATCAGTTGACAGGTTTAACAGATTGCTAGAACGAATTGCCGTTAAAAACAAGGTGAAAGTTAAAAAGCTAAATGATATGAATATGATCACTGGGAGTTGGAACGGCCGGAAGTTAACGGCGTTAGGGTTTTAAAAATAAAAAAAAAAAACACAGTGGAGTGTGTGTGTTTGAAAACGGTTGGTGGTGATAGAGAGAAGGGGTGGGGGACTAAATTGGATGCATTGGCCACAAGGGAAGGTAGGCATTTATAGGGTGTATAGATACACGAATGATTTTAAATAATCTCTGCCTAATAGCCACAATATATTTCTATATTTATTTATTTATTTTTTGTTAGAAATAAAATATCCTGTCTTTGGTTTTAGAATGATTCGTGTATTATTTTAAAAATCATTGGCATTCGAATTTGTTCTTGTTACTCTTGTACCCTTAAACCAGATTGATTTCAAGTAGTTAGTAAATATCTATGTCACAATTACAAAAGATATGTTTTTTTTTATCTTAAAAATCAAATATTTAATTGCCGATGTGAGGCTAGGGTAGAGACACTGCCTCTGAGAGAACAAGTCTCAGGTTCAAACCTAGGCATAAACGATTAATTTAGGATTATTTGTGTAATAGTGTAGGAGCAAGCATTGACATTAAAAAAATAATAATTTAATTTCTTGATTTGTTGTGTATCTATCTATAGCAATTCATGATTTAAATAAGAGTAAATTGTCATTTTGGTCATTAAGGTTTGGTCACTTTTGCCACTTTAGTTCAAATTTAAATTTTTTTGCATCTGAGTCCCTGTGGTTTCACTTTTATTGTCATTTTGGTTCAAAAATAAAATCAGGTCATATTTCTCAAATTAAATCCTGGTATTTTGTCATTTTCCTCAGAGACAAAATGGTCATTTTCTTTTTATTATATTTAAAGCTTTTATTAAAACAATAATCTTTTGTGGGTCCCACCACACCCCACTTCTTCTATATCCTTTCTTTCTCTATGTAATCCACCTTCAACAACTACCATCATCCACTTCCGATCTTCTAGCTCCTTTCTCTCTATAATCCACTTTCAACCACAACCATCATCCACTTCCGATCGCCACGAGAGAGAGAGAGAGAGAAGAGAGAGAGACAAAGGGGTGTCGGAGCAAACCACAAACACCCAAAAACACACACTTCCACCATTGCTTGCTTGTTGCAGTTGCAGAAGTGAAATTAATGCAATGAATCACTTCTCTCCACTCATACAACTTTATCTGCAAGCTTAATTGCACTGTACCTACACTCTCTGATCTACATTTTTACTATACAACCCCTACTATATGTCACTACATCACAATCGCATAATCTCCGGTTACTTCATCGTTGTTGTTGATTTGATCTCTGATCTGGCTTCGTCGTGCATTTCGCCGTTGTGGTTTCCGTTTTGAATCGGTATTGGTAACAGATCGTTGATTTTGGTGAATTTAGGTTAGAATTTTGACGTTTTGTTTGATTTGATCGATTGTGTTCGGTTAGGTTACGGAAATGTTGAATTTGTTGTGATGTATTGCTCCGGTATTATTTAGAGATCATTGCATTTGGTGATTTTAGGTTAGAATTTTGATATTTTGTTTGATTTGATCGATTGTGTACAACTAGGTTATGGAAACGATGAATCTATTATGTTGTATAGCTCCGATATCGTTTAGAGCTCGTTGATTTTACTTATTCTAGTGTTTTTAGGTTAAAAATGTGTTTGATTTGATCAATTGTGTTCAATTAGGTTAGGGAAATGATGAATCTATTATGATGTATAGCTCCGGTATCGTTTAGAGATTATAGATTTTAGTGTTTTTAGCTTAAATTTGTGTTTGATTTGATGATTGTAGATCAGAAGTGGAAAGAGAGAAGAAAAGGAGAGAGGGGTAGGGGTGGGCAGGTGGGAAAATGACCAAAATGCTCTTCACTAAACTGAGGAAAAAGACAAAAAACCAGGGTTTTTTTTAAATCTGAGCTAACTTTGCTTTTGGACCAAAATGACAACAAAAATGAAACCACAGGGACCCAGATGCAAAAGGTTTCAAATTTGGACTAAAGTGTCAAAAATGACCAAATCTCAGGGAACAAAAATGTCACACCCCGACCGCGTAAAACAACAAATCGCGGCGGAAACATCAGGGCGTGTTGCAACAGAATTAATGTTTCATAACCATGGATACCAAAAAGTGTTTCGTTTTATTAAACATTGAATAATTACATTGTCTGGAAATCTAAATACACAATTTAAACATAGTCTATCATTGTTATTGAGTCACTAAGGCCTTGTCCAGTCCTATGTGAGCATGCATCCTATCAATCGATATCTTTCAACAATACCTGAAACATATGTGAAAACGAGGTCAGCAAAGAAAAGCTGGCGAGTACATAGGTTTTGTGAAAATAAGATTCATGACTTCTGTTTTAAGAAAATGTTTAGTCATGAACCTTGTAATTTGCTTTGTCTTTGTAAATCATTTGAAAAATAATAAGTTCAAGTGATATGTATAAATAAGAGAATAATGCATGATTAAATGAATAACCATGTAAAATGAGTTTGTATAAGATAAGTTGTTTGTAAATAATTGTCGTGTGAAAAGTATGTTACTTGTATAAAATGTTCTATGTCTCAAACTGAAATGATTCCAATAACGCTACAATATGTAATACCATACAAACACTTATATATAGGAAGTACCAGCGGCGTATCCACCATGCTTGTATCATATTCCACACGCATTGTTACTTAATCACTTAGTCAAACCAAACCACCAAAGTAATGTTCATGCCCAATGTAAATCATGTAATATGTATAACCAAAACCCAATCGTATATCGCTTTGAAGCCAATCGTTTACCCAATCGTTAAAACATCGTGTGAAAACCAATTGTTTACCCAATCGTTAAATTCGTTTTAGGTCGTGAAACTACTTAAATGGTCGTCTCGCTAATAACATTCAAACATTCTTGACTCGCATTAATAAACCCTTACCAAAGGATAGATTAACAATTCGCATTAATAAACCCTTACCAAAGGATAGATTAACAACTCGCATTAATAAACCCTTACCAAAGAGTAAATTAACAACTCGCATTAATAAACCCTTACCAAAGAGTAAATTAACAATTACAGATTCAGTCGCTACCCACAACACCCACACATAACTACGGGTGTAGTAAATAACGGGACTTGTCAGATCCTATGGTACCATAACCTAATACTGGTCGGCTTGATCATTGCTAATGAATGTCATTTGTTATGTAACCCAACCAACAAGTTTGTTCACTTTATTGAAATCGTTATTAGTTTTGTATAAATCGTCTTAATCGTTTTAGAAACCATCGTTATAACATCGAAAATCGTTTTGTTATCATCGTTAAAGCCTTGAAAACATTTAGCACATATGAGTCACCCCAAAACAATTGAAAGCAGTAAAATAGGGGAATAATGTACTCGCCTGAGAATGCTTAGAGGTCTTGAACAACAACCAAACAAAGCTAGAGAGAGCACGGAATCAGTCGACAATCTAAAACTATATAAATAAACCGGACTTAAATCGGGAGATCGGATAGGATGAGGCTTGGTAAACCAAATGAGTATTGGAACTCATATGATATGGTTTAACAAGGCCTACATACTACAATGAAACCAAACCTAAGTGCTTTCGACCCATCGCGACCCATTAAGGTAGCTTATGCTACTTTAACGCGTCGTGTGCGTGAAACGCGTTCGGACCGCCTAACTAGTCCTATGACAAGTAGAATATGCCTAATCATGTTACATAATCAGTTATGTGACAAAGGTTTAGGTTACATATGCTTAATTACCAATTATACATGAAAAGGGTATTCTGGTAATTTACCTAAGGCATATAAACTACCTATCATACAACTACTCAAACGATGTGACCATAGGGTATAACCTCGGAAGGTTATTCCCTACCTACTATGGTCACCTAATGTATTTGGTAGGATCCTAATGATCGACCAAATGGGTCGGGTTCGAGGTATAAGCGATTTATCAGATCGCTTACCCTACGACCCTAGACAACGTGGTAATCAGTAGGCATAGTCCCAAGGGACTATAACCAACGTGATTACACTCACGTTGCGAAGTTCAAACGAACTTCGCATTGACCATAACTGGTCAATGTAGAAAGTCAAACAAAGTTTGACTTTCAGACTCGAAAGACTCGAAAAGCAATAAAAGAACGAAAGAATACTTACGAAGGGTCCCCGAATGCTAATTTCGATCCGAGAATCTCAGGTATGAAACAATGGTTTCAACTTAGAGTTTCTAAGATCAAAATTCTAGTGATTATGAAGCATGGGGGGTGGGGTATTTATAGTAAAAGGTCCACCGTTAAGATCGTTTCTTGGAAACCGTGCTTTGATCTTGGCCTTACACCTCAAGATAATGGTTTTACAAAACCATGTGAGCCCATGGTATTTCCCAAAACCATGTGCACATCAAAACAGCCCCTAGTATTGCCCAAAACCATGTGCAAAGGTGGTATAGACCAGATTCAATGTTTCTTCACAGAAAGTTTCAAAAATGGCAGATTTGGTCCCTGTAGTGTAATAAGGCCTTTTCCGACGCGTTTAAGGCCCGTTAACCCCATTTCAAAGCTCTAAAATGAAGTTAAAGTAAAGGGAACTTAAAATGTTCTCAAAAATATCTCGGATGTCGGTTCGTTTAGCCGTACAGTTGCGTTGTTCGGCTAATTACGACGGAATGCGCATAAGCGCGAAAAACGATCCAAATGACGCGACGAATGGATTTTTCTTAAGCCAAACACTAAAGCATAATATAGTCATGCTTACATAAATTTTTGGATGTCCGGATGTATTCAGAACGTAAGTTATGCGCGAAAGTGTAAACTTGTGCACTTTTTGACACTTTTAGTCCCTGAATGACCCAAAAGTTTATTTTAGCACACCGAACACCTCAAAACTTATTTCTAAGTTATGTAAAGGTTATTTAAGGTATGTTAAGCCTATGTCACTATTCCGGAGTGTTTGTTGCATTAAACTGGTTATATTTACGCATCGGTGCGCGTATGACCTTCCAGAAAGCGATTTAGAGTTTGAAATTGAACAAGAATTGATATGTGCAAATGATACACATATTTTTACAAATCTCAAGTATGAAATATAATATTTCATTGGTTTGGTATTTGTTTGATGGCCGTGGAGGCACAGGTGTTACAAAAAATGTCAGTTTACTCTTTAAATAATTAATAAGTTTGGTTAAGGCTATAATTATGAACAGACAACATCCCAATTGATTGACCTGAGCAACCGCTTCGGACTAATTAAGGGTCCCTAGAAATTAAGGACCAGAGTCCTCATATATATCACCGGAGAAAAAAATACATTTCTAGCGCTATGACTCTGGTTCATTCGCGGGACCTCCAATTCTTTGCATATATTAGAGCATCTCCAATAAGGGAGTCCACTAAGTGGTTGCAGAGTGGATGTGGAGTGAAACAGACGGCACCATTGGGGGAGGTGGTAGATGTGTGTTGGTCTACTTGAGCGGACGAGCATTGTGGGGTGTAATGTGGCAATTGTAGGGACCATCCACTCATAAACTTTTTTTGTTTTGTTTTTTAGTGTAAAAAAATGGGGTGTGATGTGGAGGTTTGCAATGATTTATTGTTGTGGGAAAAAATGAAGTTTGAAATGGTAGTGGTTTGAAATGATGTACGTGTTGACTAAACATTCTGAATTTTGGACCATGTTTATTGTTTTGGATGCTCTTATAACTACCCAGCCATGGCTCATGGATAGGGATGAGCATTTGGTATCAAATACCGATCCCGATCCCGAAAATATCGTACCGAATTTTTTCGGTACCGGAAACGGTATCCACTTTTTGCCATTTTCGGCATCGGTAATTTCGGGATCGGGACCGTACCGGTAAAATACCGAATTTTACATTGATATACCGCTACCGTACCGATACCATACCGATACCGTACCGACATATTTCAGTATCGGTACCCAGTTTTAGTGGAATTCGGGAACGGGATTTCGGGATCAGGACAGTATCGGAACAGGATCGGGATTTACTCATCCCTACTCATGCATAGCACTCCATTGAATAAGCATATGCCAAGTAATCTAAATTGCTTCCTCGGAGCATAAGGTCTTGAGATCATGTGACAAAGGGGGCGTGGTCTAGTATTAACAATGTGTACTCTCAATGTCCACTTAAATGACATAACACATGATTCAAACCAAAACAAAAGGCTCTAAGCTAGTGATGTGGCTCGATGGTTACTCCGTAATGTAGGAATCTCACGTGGCAATCCATGATAAGTATAAATATATAACACTTAAACAAACAGATACATTCCATCATTCTGGTCACACGTTGAATCTTATTTTCATGGAACATCTATCCAGAACACTTCGTGACGAACTTTTCCTTAAAAAAAATCAAGATCAGGAAAATGAGAACAATATATAAATTCCACAATAATATGATTAGAACTTTAACTCCAAGTTTTGTGAATCTATTAAAGCATTCAAGAAATATTTTGCTCTAAATTTGATTTAGTTTTAATCTATTGTAAAAAGTTTTAGTCCTTTAGACAACTTATTACTATTAAATTCGAGTATCCGCAATTTATTGTTTATATCATAAAGATCACTGGCAAATTCAAACAATACATTTATATTCATATTCATATTATTTCCTTCATCATAAAGATCACTGGCAAATTCAAACAATACATTTATGATTTATCCTTGCAATTGTCTGTAACTTTTTTATAGGACTCGCTTTTATAACTTTTGGGTTTTTTTTTTACACTGTGGGCCATCAAATAAACAGAGATGGAGGAAAAGTTATTCCATATTTTTAGATTCTTGAATCAAATACATGTGTATGTTTTAGGGGTGTGATAAATACATTCAAGATATGGATTAATATATCAATTAGTCAAATTTAGTGATTAAGTACTTTATTACATTATTTTATTATAAAGTTAAAAGTAATAATTATGTTTTATTATAAAGTCAAAAGTAATAATTATGTTTTTTTATGTTATTTTATTTTATAATACTTTTGTTCCTTTTTTATATTTTGTTATGGGGAAATAGCCAAAATGGCCTTGACGCGGTCAACTTTTCCAATATGGCAAATCCAGACGTCTTGTGGAGACGTCTGAAACATGCTGAAACGTCTTGGCGGCTGACCAACCAACACCTGCCATGTGTCCGACAGAACAGTCAGACGTCTTAACGTCTTGACTGAAACGTTTCAAGCGGCTTGAGACGTTTCGTTATGGCTGCCCATTTTTCCAGACGGCTTGAGACGTTTCCGCCCGGCTTGAGCCGTTTCCGCCCGGCTTGAGCCATTTCTCTCTCTTTAGCCGGATTTGTTAAGCCAAGACGTTTTTGTACGATTTGAAGACGTTTTTGTACTATTTTAAGACGTTTTGTGCGTTTTCAAGACGTTTTGTAGGATTTCAAGACGTTTTCCATTTATTTAAAGTGATCCTTTATTTATCCTTTATTTATAAATACTATACATTATGAAAAATCGTATTTGAAGTTTAAACATAAGATTCAAAAAGTTTGTTTTTTTGTAATTATCTCACAACATGAGGGTCAAGTTTGTTGTTTATACTGGGGGGAAGTGGGATGTCATTAACGGAAACATTGAGTATGTTACTGATGGCGATTCAAGGAGACGTGGTTTAGAAATTGAAACAGGTCATTCATATAATAGTTTTTTAAACTATGTTTCTAAGATGTGTGATACTCCAAACATTACACGGTTATCATACCGGATGTCTACGTTTACTGATCCGATCGATATAATTAATGATCGAGATGTTAGATTTTTTTTTGATTTGGCGATGCAGAATCCTTTTGAATTATATAAATTATATGTTATTCAAGAGTCTGGTGTTGGTTCCTCTTGTTTTTCTTCTTTAAACAACTTCAAAACTCCAGATCTAAATATTTCAGTAAAAGAAAGTGTTTATGTTTTAAACGATGACTGTCCTATTTTAGAAAATAATTTTGAAAAATCATCCACGTCTAAAAACGAATCAGCTTCTTCATCTATAGTGTTTGAGGCCGGTCATATATTCAATAACAAAGATGAGATGAAACTTGAATTGGGAAAGAAATGTTTGTTAGAGCATTTCGAGTTTAAAGTTGATAGATCATCTAAGACACGGTATGAAGTGTCATGCATCGGTGATGGTTGTGAATGGCGATTTAAGGCATATGCTATTCCTGGTGGTAGTTTATTTTTTGTTAAACATATGAATGATAGACACACCTGTTCAAAGACGCAAACACACCCACATTTCCGTCAGGCTAACCCAAAGGTTTTGGGTCACTTTTTAAAGGAACAACTAAAAGACAGTGGTAGGATATATCGAGCGAAAGAGATTGTCAAAGATTTTAGACAAAGGTTCGAGGTTGAGATAACAAACCTTCAAGCTTGGCGTGGTAAAAGTCATGCACTTGAACTTCTACAAGGATCAACCCGAGACTCTTTTGCCGAACTACCAATATACTGTTACAATTTTAAGCTTGCAAATCCTGGAAGCGTTACTCACATCTTGGTTGATGAGCAGAGTCGTTTTGAAATGGTTTTTGTTGCTTTAGGTGCTGCGGTAATTTACACCTTTTCTTTTGTACTTGTTCTTATTTTTTTTTAAGTAACATGGGCTTTGATCTTATTTTGTTATCATTAATTTTCAGATTCGTAGCTTTATGTTTAATCTAAGACCGGTCGTTATCATTGACGCGGCACACCTAAAGGGTGAATTTAAAGGGACATTGTTTTTAGCAGTGGGCATGGATGGAAATAATCAGATTTTACCAATTGCTTATGGCATTGGAAAATCAGAGGATGGTGAATCTTGGACATGGTTTCTCTCAAAGCTTAGAGACTGTGTTGGTGAAATAGCAGATATGGCGATCATTTCGGATAGGGCGAATTCTATACATGTAGGTGTTGGAAACGTCTTTCCACGTGTTTACCACGGGTTGTGTTGTCGTCATTTAATGATGAATTTACGTTTGCCGTCGTCTAAAAAAAAAGAGTACGAGGCACTATGGTGGAAGACATGTAAATCTTATCGGATGTCTAACTTTAACGAGTCATTCAATGCTTTGTGTCTTGCCGTTCCTAGAATACGCCAGGTTTTAACAAATATTGGGTTTGGTAGATGGGCAAGAGCTCATTGTCCCGGCAATCGATACCACTATATGACATCTAATAGTGCGGAGTCTATTAACTCTTTGTCTAGATTCTCGCGTAAGATGCCGATAACGCAACTTATCGAATTCTTCCGCGAGTCCGTACAAAAATGGTTTTATGATCGTCGATTGCAGGGCATGCAGGAGAGCCACTCACTGACTCAGTGGGCACAGAAGAAAATTTTAAAGAAAATTGAAGGGTCTAGAACTTGGATTGTTGCAGGTATCCGGGCAGACAGTTTTCTCGTTGAGGACGGTGGGAAAAGGGGTTTAGTTGATTTTTTGAATCGTTCGTGCAGCTGCCGTGTCTGGCAAGTTTCTGGTCTACTTTGTGGGCATGTGATTGCTGTTTCAAGATTTTTGGGTGAACCTGACTGCAGTCATTATGCATTCTCTTGTTATTCAAACGAAGTATACAAAAAAACGTATGAAGAATCGATTAATCCTCTGCCTCATAGGTCTGAATGGGTGATACCACAAGGCATTGGCAGTGTATTACCGCCGCATATTACAAAACGTCAGTCTGGCCGTCCAAAAGAAAACACCCGAATCTTGTCTCGTGGGGAAGAGCCCGTTCAGGTATATTGTTCGCGGTGTCGAACATACGGCCATCGTCGTGACGTTTGTTTAGATCCAGTGCCATCACAGATTCGTTCACGTAAATCATCAGACAAAGGAAAAGGGAAAGAGACAGAAACCCAAAGTCCAACGGATGACATTTGTCCATCTTATAATTTAGCAGAATTTTAATAATAGCTTAGTTTTTATATATTTTAATTAGGAAAATCATGTAACAAATTCTCGTAACCGCAATAGTAGTTAGTACTTTTAATTTATGTAAGAATTAAATTTTACAATGCGTACGTCCAGCCTTCAAAAATTAGTGGGTGTGTAGCGCCCGACGTAGAGTTCATCAGCCATGTAGCGTCTATATCTGACACAAGCATCCTGCATGTTTACTTCGTTCCATGTCAATGAACGGTTGTAAACCAGATTTTCCAATAGCATACATATGATAACACCTGAGTTTCGGCTAATATGAGCTCTGTGGTCAGGCCACACAACATCCCCGCAATACTCTAAGGCTTCTACACTCTCTATCCCCGAGTGTTTCCAGTACGATATACGGCCCAGAAACCATACGAATGGAGATTCAAATTCTAAAAGAATTTGATGTATTTTCCTGTGTATGCAAAATCCTTCTCCGCAATTACTTAGGTTACAGTTATCGGGAACCAGCAAACAAATCATCATCTTGGATTCTCAAAAAATGGAGAAGTTCCAAGGGTGAAAGTTCATCTTAAGTTCCACAACGAAATGAAGAAAGCCACTTTGTACACAATCGACAAAGTTTTCACCTCCACCGGGCTGGTACATGGGCAATACCCGACGACGAAAGTGAGAACTGGTCAAAAGACGTGGAAACATTCTACAGAAATGGGGATGCGCCGTTCTGTTATTCAGCTGTTTTCACAAGATCAATAGAGTTAGACAAAAAATTTTGGGGGACTCTATTAGGTTTTCGCTGTGGCGGCATCCTAACATCAACAGTTAATTATTCTTCCTAATATTTCTATTAAATCTTTAATTTTTTTGTCGTTATTAATTAATTTTAACTTATACAGCATATTGAAGGATGGGTGGGAAGGCTAATGGCTTGGAGGAATAGAAACATAAATATTCAAAGGGATCCGTTGTTAAACTTACGGTGGACAATTCTTCCACCACAATTTTATGAAACGTTGTTAGATTCTATACCTAAAAACGTTGTTAAATATGCCAATGGCAAATTACACCCATTTCCTTCTTTCTTCGAAGTGGATTACGTCTTCTTTCCGTTACCGTTAGAAAATAATGAATGGCTCCTAGCTCGACTAGAGTTATCGTCACAGGAGTTGGTGTGTTACCCGTGCGAAGATGTTTGTGTCGGCAATAAATACATAAACGTTATTCACCCCCGTTTGACGAAGGTCAAAGTTTACTTAGGAGCATTACTAGTGCATTTGCAATATTGGAAAAAAAACGGGCAAACCAGAAAAATGTATCATTGCCGAGATCAATGACAACTACGTGGTATCTAACACATCAATCGCAGGGAATGAAGTTGTCTACCTGTGTATGCTTATGGAGCATCTGCTTACGGATAAACCAATAAATATAACTGGAGACATTTGTAAATTTTTTTGTCGTACAGACAATTCATTGCAAAAAAATTGTATTTTTGGCGGTGTTTACCCCGTCCAAATACTGTCTAGTTTATGCAATAAAATACCTGTTTTTAATTTTTAATGAATAGTGCACTATCATTGAACCCACTATAAATAGGCATAAGCATTCTTGCCATTTAACAACATCCAATCACAATTTAACCTCAAACTCGAAATTTGTTAACAAAATCATGGATTCTTGGACCGACGAAGAAGACATTGCTATTGCAGTCTCCTACGCCGCCGCTCGTGATGAAGGCAATTACTCAATTTCCGATCCCGCGTTCTGGGGTCAAGTTATGAACTACTTCTGCATTCACGTGCAGCAAACGACCCGTAGCGCTAATGACGTCAACACTCGGTGTGCTTTCCTACGCTTCAAATGTAGCCGTTTCTTAGGAAGGTACAAGAACGTTAAAAAACAAAATCGGCACAACAACCTGGCTGAAGAAGAGGTCATTGAAGAAGCCTTGCATGACTACGCAATACTTTATGACGAAGACTTTGAACACATTTCTGTGTTTGAAACTTTGAAAATTTATCTTTAGCTAGCGTTTTTAGGATGTTATATAAATTTATCTTGTATCGTTTTTTAGGATGTAACAAGTTTGGTAATTTAAAGTTATTGCTTAAAAGCCAATATTTTATAAACTTATAAATATGAAAAAGAAAATATAAAAAAATATATACATAGTAAACATTACATTAAAGAAAAAAAAACAAAAATAAACTTAAAAATATCAAAAAGGGGGTCTTCTTGTTAGAACCGGCCCTTTGGTGAGGTTCGAACCCGCGCCTCTCGTATGAAACACAAACGTCTTAACCAGTTTATCCTCCGTTCGGAGCTGTTAGGAAATGGATTTTAATTCCTTTTATATACTATTTAGGATTATAATATTTAATTAAATATAATATAAAACAGCTTTGGAAAACGTGAAACGTCTCAAAGGTCTTAAAAACAGCTTTGGAAAACGGGAAACGTCTCAAACAGTCAAACGTCTCAAACGTCTCAAGGTATTAATAAACGGTTTAAAATTTTTTAAAAAACGTTGATAATTTAATTAAAATTAACAAGTTAGAAATGAATATAGATTTTGTGTTGAATGTTGATTGTATGGATTCAATGTTTGATCGGATCGAGATTGATTGCTGGATTTGAGATTTTGTAGAAGAAATTAAACCCGTAAACAGTTAAAAGAAAAAAAGAAAAAGAAAAAAAAAGGGATCCGAAAAAATAAACATTACATAAAGAAAAAAAAAACAAAAATAAACTTAAAAATATCAAAAAGGGGGTCTTCTTGTTAGAACCGGCCCTTTGGTGAGGTTCGAACCCGCGCCTCTCGTATGAAACACAAACGTCTTAACCAGTTTATCCTCCGTTCGGAGCTATTATAACTTGAAGTTGTATTATATTTATATACTCATTATATATTTAAAACAAGTTAAGAAATCTTAACTGAGTTATTGTTTTAATAAGAAATTCTTATATAAACACTAACCCGGTTAGTGTCTATAGTTAATATAAGTTTATAAAATATGAATTTCAGTCCCTGGAGTATAAGTTCAAGAAATTGTCCAAATGAACCCTGGACTCTATAAAACATATTAATTTATTTTCTCTTATAAATAAGTTTCAAAAATGGCAAAAAGAACCCTAAAATTCTAGTTTACAATAATTGAACTTTTAGCCCTTGTATTTATATAGTTTCAAAAAATGGCAAAAAGAACCCTAAAATTCTAGTTTGCAATAATTGCACTTTAAGCCCTTGTATTTATATAGTTTCAAAAATGACAATTTAGCACCTAAATTAGATTAAACCCGTTAAAGAAAATATAAAATATTATATTAACAAAAAGAAAATACATATTAAACATTACATTATAACAAAGAAAAAAAATTACATTCACAAAAAAAAAACCCATCTAAATCCAAACCCTAATCGTTTCCCACTGCGCGACATGTTTGAAATCACGTCGTTCACGGTGGCGAAAGTTGATGAGGGCAACCGCCTTGATGTCCTCCTCGCTAAGGCCCTGGGATGAATCCTCCACAGCCTTGTAGTAACCCTCGAACTTCTTACACTCCAAGCGTATAACCCGAAACCTTGAAGATAAGGCGTCAACGGTGCGGCCGTGGTCCGGACCACGGAGTTGTGCAAAATATTGTTGCACCCGGACCCATAGACCCCCCTGCCCTCGACGAGGAGGATTGGTATACACCTCCTCCCAAGCCTCCACCAATGCAATGTCCTCAATTTCGGACCACGAGGAAGAAGCCATGTCTGCTTGTGTGTGGTGTAGAAGAAAGTTGAACAAAGAAAGTTGAAGAACGGCGTGTGTGTGTTTTCTGTGTGTTTAGGATTATGGTATATATAGTGGGGTTGGTTTAATAAACATTTAATTTAATATAACTTTGCATGTTGAAACGTCTTAACATTTAGTAGGCTGTTCAAACGTCTTTAAGCATTGAAACGTCTTGACCCGGTCAACTTTTCCAAACGTAAATTGAACAAGAATTCAAACGTAAATTAGTAAAATTTATAACTTTATTATCATTGAATACAAAGTACATAAAAAACATAACACAAAAACATACAAATATAATCATTTGAACTAGAATACACCAAACCGCAATTTCCATAAATTTAAAATGGGGTAGGAGATCCGGATTTTGATTCCGGAATTTGCATCGAAACACCTAGGAATAAATATGGGACGTGAACTGGTAAGTTCCATCAACCCACATTTATTTTGGCCAAGGTGATATGTAACGGGTTGTTCACATTTGGTTCTGCGGTTCTACGTCATCGGTGATGGTAGAGGATCTGGCAAACACATTGGTGAGAGCCCTTTGTGTTAGACCAACTCTCGTCCACCACCCTAAACGGGCAGAACCGTCATTACCCGAACAACCCGTTTAACCCTTCACGTGTCCGTTGTAGATGAGTTCTTGAACCCGATCGACCCCGCATACCACGTGAAAGGGGATATCCGATCTCATCCCATTAAAAGGGAGAAGATCTGTGTCCGTTGTAGATGACTTCTTGGACCCGTTGTAGATGACTTCTTTGAACCCGGTTGTTGAATCAGGGGGTCTGCTCATTTTTTTTTTGAGCTGTGAACACCAATGGGGTATAACATATGGGGAAGAAGAAAACGTTGTGTATAACAGGGGTTGAAAATTGTGATCCATTTAAAGAGAGCTTTAAAACGTCTTAAAAATAATTTTGGAAAACGGGAAACGTCTCAAATGTCTTAAAAAGAGCTTTGGAAAACGGGACACGTCTCAAACGTCTCAAGGAATTAAACGTCTTAAAAAAACTTTGGATAACGTGAAACGTCTCAAACGTCTAAAAGGTATTAATGAAACGTCTTAAATTTAAAAAAAAATGATAATAAAACCCGTTAAATTATCTAAACATTACATAAAAAAAAAACTTAAAATTATCAAAAAGGGGGTCTTTTTGATAGAACCGGCCCTTAGTGAGATTCGAACGCACGCCACTCGTGTATAACCCAAACGTCTTAACCAGTTTATCCTCCGTCTCGGAGCTGCTATAACTTGATCTTATATTGTATTTGTATACACGTTACCTTATATTAAACTATATTAATTAAAGCCCTTAATTAAATCATCTAAATTCAAAAACTTTATGAACTTTGGAGACCGTGAAACGTCTCAAACGTCTCAAGGTTTAATGAAACGTCTTAACTTTTTTTAAAATAAGTAATAATTTCGGACGTCTCTAGCCGTGTTGAGGCGTCTCAAAGCCGGCTTCAAACGTCTCAAGCCATGCAAAAGTAGCAACTTATCGGCTCAGCCGCTTGAAACGTCTCAGTCAAGATGTCTGACTGTTCTGTCGGACACGTGGCAGGTGTTGGTTGGTCAGCCACCAAGACGTTTCAGCATGTTTCAGACGTCTCCACAAGACATCTGGATTGGCTATATTGGAAAAGTTGACCGCGTCAAGGCCATTTTGGCTATTTCCCCTTTTGTTATACTATTATTAGTATTAATATAATACTAATAAATAAATAATCAAGACACTTTATTATAAACACAAAAGTGAAAAAGTTCATCATAAATAAATAAATAACGAGTCTCTAATAAAACAGTAAACGTGCAAACGTTAAAACAATTAATCACCTAGATCGACAAAACCACTTTCACGACGATAAAGTTGGGTATACAATTCTAGACGTCACCTATACATGGTCTTCCATCCAGCCGCAGACATGCTAATGTTGCGAAAATTCTAATAAGGCGTGATTGTAGGCATTGGGTACCATCCTTGTAATTCCACCATGACATAATGGTTCTCGTCATTTACTAGGGGAATTGTAAGATCTCTGTGATGTTGAATCTCTTTTGGACCACTCCAAAACGGGAAAATAGTGAAACTGTCTGACATGCTTAAAGAATGGACGATTAAACCAAACTTATTGGCAATCAGAACACCTGCTTCAGGCATTTTCATCTAGTGTTCTTCTGGACAAGGCGACCCAAAGAAACACAAGTCATGATATAATGAATTTACATCCCTGACAAAAATGTACGCGTAGATATGATATCGATTTTGTAACTCTTCTCTCATTTGCTGTCGAATGTACTCATAGTATTCATGTTCATCAAGTCCAAGGCAAACAGCTAGTGCTCGAAATCCACAATTTCCATCGGGTTTAACATTTCGTATATTTGTTATGTATGGATGAAATACTTTTGGAATATCACCCATTATATTCAAGTCATTCATAAGACACGAATACCTATAAACGAAATTTAGAAATAACACAATCAATATATAAACAAATCAATAAACAAATTATGTATAATAAATTAAAATGATCAAATGCAACAAATTATATATAATAAACAAATCACAAGAGTATGCCAACTTTTTATACTAAAAGAAAAACGATTAAATGGCCTGTTCAAATATATAAACAAATCAAAAAACCAAATCAACACATTATGGTAGAAAATAGATAGAGAGAGAGAGCCTACAGAGGTGAGAGACACTCCAATCAAAGAGGACGACGGCTTCGGCGAACTAAGAATCCAACGGCTCCGATCAAAGAGGACGACGACTCCGATCTAATGGCGGTTCCGGTGAACCTTCCGGCGATTAAATGGCGGTTCCGGCGAAAAGACAAAAAGGGACGAGACTCCGATCAAAGAGGACGACGGCTCCGGTGAACATGAATGGTTCCGATCGACGACTCCGACGATGATGATTCAAGAAATCAAAGCAAGAAACATGAATGAGTTTTTTTGTACCTGATTGGTGACAAATTGAGGTGTTCTCATAATAAAATCATCTTCTTTCATTAACCGGAGGTGTGCGGTGGGTGGTGGTGGCCGGAGGTGTGCAGTGGGTGGTGGTGGTTGGACGGGTGGTGGAATATTGGGTTAAAAGCTTGTTCCATTAAAGTTGGTTATGGAAACTTGTTCCATTAAAGTTGGTTTATGGAAAGTTGAAATAAAATTGAAAAGTTGACTGAAATGGCTGACTTATGGGTAAAAGTAAAAAATATTTGATTTTCTGGGTGTATTTAACAATAACTTTTTAGGAAATTTTGAACTATATCTATGAGTATGAGAATGATTCTTTTTTATTGAATTTGTGTCTTTTAACATTAAGTGAATATATTTCTCTAAGGCCTAACTTAGTGGGGCGCCATCACAAGGAAAAAATGGGCATAGCGCCCCTGAACACCATTACAGGAGACGCTATGAGATCTCAAATTGTTGGGGGCGGTATGTTGATAACGGCATCAAGGAGGAGAGTTTCAAAATTTTGACAAATCAAAAATAGTTAAGTGTTTTTTTAATTAATTAATATAAATGAAAATTAATAATTAGGTAATTATGGGTAGGGGCTTTATGACTACGCTCTCTGGTGATATAACACCCCATAAAGCCTCTGTATGACGTGGCGCGCCACTTGTCGCATAACGACCCCAAATGGGCTTTATGACTACACGTGACCTAAGAAAAACCTTCAACTTTAGCAACTCATCTTGATGTGGTACTCACCGGACTTTGAAATTTGTATTGGCTTTTTAATCCTCTATGATTATGTGAGTGCGTCATCTATATTATATTGAGTTGTTGTAAGTGAATGAGAGAGAAAACGTTACTATTCATCAGTAAATTTAGAGAAAATGTTGTTCACCCTTTATAATTTTTTAATATTTTTTAAAGTAGTTGTGAGTGAAGGGAAATAAAAAGGTAATGATAAAAGTATAAAGAGTAAATTATGATTTTGACCTCGGTGTTTATATCACTTTTACCTTTTTAGCATAAAAATGAATTTTTTAACATCGGAACCCCCAACGTCATTTTTCTAAGCCTTTTGGCCCCCAACTTTTTTTTTTCTAACCCTTTTGGCCCCTAAAAGTAAATGGATGGGGTTAGTGTTAGGGGCCAAAAGAGTTAGAGAAAAAGACATTGATGGCTAAGATGTTAAAATGTTTCTTTTTAAACTAAAATGGTAAAAGTGATATAACCACATGGGCCAAAATTATAATTTACTCAAGTATAAAAAAAAACTACTATTTATTTGAAAAGGAGAAGGAAAAGGTATTGATTTTTAATATATTCATAAAGATAGAGATGAAGAATTAACTATCAATTAATTTGAGAACCGAAACATTGTTTATTTGACTGTCATTTTGTATATTTTTCTTAATATTAAATCATAAATATAAGAGTAAACTGCCATTTTGGTCCCTGTGGTTTGGCCAGTTTTGCTACTTTAGTCCAAATCTCAAACTTATTACATCTGGGTCCATGTGGTTTGCATTTTGTTGCCATTTTAGTCCAAAATCCAAAAACCCTTATTTTTTACTGTTCCAAGATCCCTATTTTGTCCTTTAATGCAGGGGTATTTTGGTCATTTTAATTATTATACAATTATTATAACATATTAAACTGTTATATATATATAACAGGCGTCATCATCTTCATCATCATCTGCAGACTACTTCAATTACTCCAGGGACCAAACCACAGGCACCAAAACCACAGGGACCAACCACCGGTGTCATCATCGGCATCATCGCCGGATGCCACCGCCTCTCTCTCTCTCTCTTTCATCTCTTTCTCATCTGCAGATGACCGCCATCACCACCACACCGCCACCGCCTACCTTTCACAAACCCTAGAACGAGTTTAGAGAGAGAATGAGAGTGTAAAAGCTAGGGTTTTAGGTTTTAGAGAGAGAAAGAGGGGGTCGTTGTGCTCTGAAGAGAGGAGAGAGATGGGAGGCGAAGAGTGGTGGTTGTTCCGGTGGGAGGTGTAAAGAGGTGGAACATATCTGAAAATGGCGGTGGGAGGTGTAAAGAGACAGATCTGTTTTCCGATCTGATATTGGAACAGATCTGAAATATGAACAATCGGAAGAACAAATGCAGATCGGAACAAATGCAGATCTGATATTGGAACAGATCTGAAAGTTTTTGCTTATAAAACCCTCATCACGTCTTCCCCAAAATCACATCCTTCCATTGTTCTACCAATCTCGAGCTTTCAAATCTCCATCCAGTTCTTCAGGTTTATCGTCTTCAATTTCGTTTCCACATTGTTTTGTATTTTCTCTAATATCTCTTATGATGATTCAAAATTAATAACTTTCGTTCTTCTGATGTTAACCGTGATGAATGTCGGCGATGAAGCGTCTCTGGTCTTGGCAAGATTGCAGATGTCGGCGATGATTTTTGGGGGGAAGATGATTGGAGATAATCTCTGGTAATTGGGGGTTGAAGATGATGTAATTTAGTTTTATATAATCTCTGGTAATTGGGGTTGAAGATGATGTAATTTAGTTTTATAATTAACAAAATATTAAATGAAAAGCACTTGGACCAAAATACCCCTGCACTAAAGGACAAAATAGGGATGTTGGAACAGTAAAAAATAAGGGTTTTTGGATTTTGGACTAATATGGCAACAAAATGCAAACCACAGGGACCCAGATGTAATAAGTTTGAGATTTGGACTAAAGTGGCAAAACTGGCCAAACCACAGGGACCAAAATGGCAGTTTACTCTAAATATAATGAAAAACCTAGGTGTATTTTACACAACATTTAAACCAATCGAACCATTTAAACCGAAACAAACTAGCTAGTTCGGCATAATTTATAAGATTTGGTTTTGCAGATTTATGGTTTGAAAACCATGGTTTTACAGCTCTGTTCACAGTTTGAAACTTGGATCACTATTTACCTATTTTGATTTATTTTATTTTTGGAGTATGTATATTATTCATTAATAAGTTTTTTAAAAAAACTAGTACAAACTAACGATTTTGGAACTAAAAAAACCATTAAACGTTACAAAACCGGTTAAAAACGGTTTAGTTTACCTATGAAATCTAGTTTTAGGAATCTAGGATATCCTTATAATAACTCGAATACAATTAAAATAATTAATTAAAATTTAACATGTTTCCTCTGAAATTATATTTTTATTTGGAAAACAAAATCGATCAGTCAACAGTTGAAGTTCATGAGAATAAATATCTTCTTTAAAGAATTTAAAGCATTTGTCGCTTGACTAATGTACCAACATTGACGATAAAAATAACATATAATTTAAAGTTTTAACCCTTTTATTAAATACGACTTTATTTTCTTCTCTTATCATAACGATAAAAATAACATATAATTTAAAGTTTTAACCCTTTTATTAAATACGACTTTATTTTCTTCTCTTATCATATTTAATTTGCAGAATTGATATTATTTAACTTAAAAGATATAATAATTTATACACATAAAATTTTCTATTCTAATAAATGTAAATCTTTTTTTGCACACGTGTTACACTCTAGTGCTTTCTCACTTTATTTTTTATTTATCTCTTATACTAGGTTATAACCCCGTGTATTACACGGGTTGTATAAATGAATTTTATATACCAAATAATAAAACATTATCTTTTTAAAAGCCTCCTTTATTGCACGGGTTGAATAAATGTAATTTTATATATTAAATAAAAAAATAAGTTATATCTATAAGAACCATATGTATTGTACGGGTTGAATAAATGTAATATTATATACCAAATAATAAAAAAATATCATTAAAACCATTGTATTACACGGGTTGAATAAATGTAATATTGTTTACCAAATAATAAAAAAAATTATATTTTTAAAAACCCCCGTGTATTACATGGATTGAATAAATATGATTTTATATACCAAATAATAAAAAAATATTTTAAAAAACTATCGGATTTTTTTTTTATATTTAAAGTAGGATAAGATTGAATATTAATCTGAACTAATGGATTTTTTTATATTTAAAGTAGGATATGATTGAATATTAATCTTTATTTATTTAGTTAATATAAGATTGAAAAATCAAATGATTGAATAGGTGGGAGGTTGTATGATGATAAATCGGTTAACCGTACTGAATGATAAAGATAATAGTGATTGTTGAACAAATTAATTAATCGAACTTAACATAAACTTTTGTGATGTTAGGTGGATTTTTTTTAATTATTTGAAAGTTAATATCAACTTTTGAATTCGTATGAATTCTTATTAGATTTGATTAAATATTATTGATAATAAAAATTTGTATTAGATTAGATTTTAGATTTGATTAAATATTATTAATAATAAGAATTTGTATTAATTTAGATTAAATATTATTATTAGTATTATTAATAAATTTAATCAATTAAATGAGAGAATGACAAGTGTCCCAAAACAGGTTTCTTTTATTATATAAAGTATAGAAGTATAGATTACCTATGTCAAAATTATTATGATAATTAACAACAATATGGTTATAATTTTTTTTAAATAGAAAAAAATTACTTGTCTTCCGTGTAGGATTAGATAAGGAATATTTAAATTTCGATAACAATAACTTAAATTAAATAAGTAATTTCAATTTAACATAAACTTTTGTGATGTTAGGTGGATTTTTTTTTTAATTATTTGAAAGTTAATATCAACTTTGGAATTCGTATGAATTCTTATTAGATTTGATGGGAAAAGATCAAATAGGAAGTTAATTTTGCCTAGGAAGGATAGGAAGCCATAGGATTATGACATGTGGCAAATTTTAAAATAACGAGAAAGGGTATTTTAGTCAATCTCATCATTTCTTCTTCCTTCTTCTCCCCAGTTATTTCAAAACCCACCATTTTCAAAACCCACCATCTCCAACCTTTTCTTCACTTACTATCTCAATAATCACTACATTATAGTGTGATTTTCGTCATCAATCAATGATTCAACCACCCGATCAACGTGTTCTTCAGCTTTTTTCGAAGAAAACCAAGTTTAATTTCATTCAAAATCTCATTTTTTCTGGTGATTTTGAAGATAATCACTCGATTTGTTCGATTCAATCGCTGATAAGTGTTTCTATCGTTTCAAATTTCGTCAATTGATGAAGAAACCGGCTTCGATCCATGTAAGAAATTCTTTAATTTCATTTTCACGATCTGGGTTTTTATTTAGTCATTGCGTTTTACGATCTTGGCGGGGGTCCGGGGGCGGCAGCCCCTGGTAGCGGGGTCCCAGGGGCGGCAGCCCCCTGACGGGGTCCAAGGGGCAGAGCCCCTGGCTGGGGTTGCTCGGAAATTTTTTTTTTCGATTAAATTGCTGTACTAAAAACGCATCAGAAAAATTAATTTTCCAGAAATTGGCTCATTTCGAAGACAGTAATTCGTAGACAATTCACAAACAGTTCAGAAACAGTTTTATGTGTCCATTGCGTTTTAGAAATAAGAGAGTTTTATGTGTTTTCTGGCTATTGCGTTTTAGAAAAAACACATTTTTAAGTATCTTTAGTCATGGTAAAACACATTTTTAGGTGTTTTCAGTCCATTGTGTTTTACAGAGAACACTTTCTTTTGTTTTTTTTAGGTCATTGCGTTTTAGAAATGAGACATTTTTAACTGTTTTCTGGCCATTGCGTTTTACAAATAAAACACTTCTTTATGTTTTCTGGCCATTGCGTTTTACAAATAAGACATTTCTTTGTGTTTTTTGTGCATTGCGTTTTAGGTAAAACACTTTTTTATGTGTTTTCAGTCGATTGCATTTTAAAAATAAGACATTTCTTTGTGTTTTTTGTGCATTGCGTTTTAGAAAAATGTCATTTTTTAGGTTTTTTTTCATTGCGTTTTACGTAACTGGTGGTTTTTCTATTGCGTTTTACACAACTGGGTTTAATTTTTTTTTTTAAATATAGCAATAGTATACTCGTTTTAAAGATAAAAAACCGCTCGTTTTTTTGGTGCAATTTTTATAAAAAAAATAATGTCGTATGAAAGAGTTATTAACATTTAAAAAATGGGGGGGAATTGGAGGAGAGAGAAACTATTGGCTTGGATTGACTAGAATGCTCTTGAACAAACTCACGCGCCTCTTTTCTTCCTTTCAATTTCCCTGATTTAATCTTAGCCCTTGATTAACTTAATGGATGGTCAAGATCATTTCCTAGCCTTCCTAGCCAAATAAACTTCCTATTGTATCTCCACCCTAGATTTGATTAAATATTATTGATAATAAAAATTTGTATTAGATTAGATTTTAGATTTGATTAAATATTATTAATAATAAGAATTTGTATTAATTTAGATTAAATATTATTATTAATAGTATTATTAATAAATTTAATAAATTAAATGAGAGAATGACAAGTGTCCCAAAATAGGTTTCTTTTATTATATAAAGTATAGAAGTATAGATTACCTATGTAAAAATTATTATGATAATTAACAACAATATGGTTATAATTTTTTTTAAATAGAAAAAAATTACTTGTGTTCCGTGTAGGATTAGATAAGGAATATTTAAATTTCGATAACAATAACTTAAATTAAATAAGTAATTTCAATTTTGACAGATAACTTAAAAATTTGTATTAGATTTGATTAAATATTATTAATAATAAGAAGTTGTATTGATTTAGATTAAATATTATTATTATTAATAGTATTATTAATAAATTTAATCAATTAAATGAGAGAATGACAAGTGTCCCAAAACAGGTTTCTTTTATTATATAGTATAGATTAAATATTAATAATTTAAAACAAAAATTAGATAAAAATAAATATTTGTTTTTCGATAAATAATTTTAAACAAATATTTAAATAAAGATAAACATTTGTTTTTTTTATATAATTATAAAGTTAAATTCCAAGTATTATTAGTAGATATATATACTTTGGAGTTCGGTGATTGAAATTATGGTAAATTAGGAATAAAAGGTTCCCATTTGATGTATAGTTAATAATTGTGCTATTGTTTTTTAATAGAATAAATAATTATTCTAGGTTCGAAGCATATGTTTCTATCAAATTATACGTGATTTTAATTAGATGCATCGCTATAATGGGTTGAACTCACCATTATAGTCGCATAATTCTTTCAAATGTCAAATATTGACTACTTAGTTTCACCTTTTAAATGTTATGCGTACTTTTATAATTGGTTTAAATTCATTATTTATCGCACATTGCATCAATATTTAGAAAGAACATCATTTTTCAACAATTCTATACTCCATTCAAAGAGAATTTAATTCTCGATTTTACGGTATAATTCATAAGAATAATGATGAAATATTTAAAAACGTAGGGGTTAATCTCCACCTTTTTGCACTGTAAACTCTCTTGAATACAAATTTGAGACGAATGTTAATAAAATAAACAAATAAGCATGAAGATGCATAAAATTAACTAAAATCATTGTATCTCATAATTTGAATGTATCATAAAAACGAGATTCAACCCCATGTAATACATGTGTATTTTACCTATTAATAAATAAAAAAACGAACTAAAATGTTATAATAAGTAAATAGAACACCAAAGTTCATTTTTAAAAAATATATCTTGACGATTGTATGTGTTAACATATGACATTATATTTTATTCAACACGAGTTTTTTTGAAAGATATTTCTTTTTTATTATTTATTATATAAAATTATATTTATGCAGCCCGTGTAATACACTGGGTTCAAGCCTTGCACATATTATTACAAAATGCTCACAAAAACCTTATAGTTAATACATATTTAACATATAAATAGCAATTAACTGATACAAAGAAAATTAAAACAGTTGTTCATTAATACCTTTTAGATGAATCAAATATTAGTATGTGGACGAGGCCATTCTCGTTGTCATGATCACGGTCATATAAATAATAATCACCACACACGATAAGATAACAAGTTGATGCTATAAAAACAAGCTCATAAAGACGTTAAACATGTTCTTATCATAGAACTGGAAGCATAGAGTAATATCTTGTCGCACACTTTTCACATTGTGGTCACTTAACAATAAATGAAAGGAAGAAAACTTGTGGATCAACTTCATTATCCTAAAACCTATGCTAAATTTATCATATTTTATTTTACTTTTAAGGGTTTAGGGGCTCTTTGACAAAATCTGAATGGTTAAGTGCTAAACCAGTAAGAGGTCTGAACCATTAAGAGACTGTATAATGCTTAACCGTTCAGAGGCAAATGTCTGACCAATTCATATTATAGGTCTTAACAATTCAGACTCTGTATAAATCTTAACCATTCAGATGCAAATGTCTAAACCCTTCAGACATCTGCTCGTGAAACAAACAGTCTTCACCATTAAGTGCTGAACCAGTAAGAGATCGGAACCATTAAGAGCCTCGTTAAGAGGTAAACAAACAACCCCTTAGACAGAGATTAATTAACTTTATGGATTTTTTATTTCTATAGCTTTTAAATTTATATTCGCCGCTAGGTTCTTCGTTTCGTATAATGTGTAAAAAAATTGTTATGCTATGTGATTAACAGTGTCTAATGACCGGCAACAACTGAACCAAAAACGGATGAAATCGAACCTCAATCAACAAAAAAAACTGAATTAAACGAAAGCTGGTTGTAAGAATTTTTTTGTGCCCCTGGATAACTTAAATTAACCAAACAAATTAAGCATTCATATTTTCATATATTTCTAGCGTTTATACATCTATGTCATGTTTATACCTTCATTTCATGTACGTATACCTTCATTTTATGTATTTATACATCAACTTTATGTATTTATATATCTATTTCATATATTTATATCTCTGTTTAATGTATTTCTAAGAAAAAAATTAGCCCAGGCTTGGTTTCGGTTATTAACTGAAATTAAACCGACACAAAGCCAACAATTTAACCGAATAAACCGAACTGATTAACTAAAAACCAATTGGTTAATAAAAATATATTAATTGATGATTCCAGTTTCACTTGAAGCTAATAACCAAATCATGCACACACCTAGTAGTGTATGTGTTTCCGCCCGCATCATTTGGACATCCTTATATTATTATTAAAATGACTCAGAATTCTCGTGGTGACTTATTTATGATTATGTTTTATGTAGTCATATATGTGTTGCACACTATTCTCAAATACTAGAAACACCAAAAGCAACCTTACATACAATACCGCCATATATGGTATCAAATGGTCCACATTTTTTTTATGAATAATGCCTTATATCTCATAAATCGAAGAATTGGGTTGTAGTCATATATTTCTAAATTGAGGTGATACTTATAACTTTATAAGAGTGACTTTTAAAACTGTAAAATTGTACGTAAGAAAATTCTATTGTAATTTAAGGAGGCTTGATTACATGTTAGGATTTGCATTTGATCTCAAAGGTGAGTTTTGTTTGAGATCGTCTGTTATTATTTCCTCTACAAATAAACTTTGGTAATTCAAGTCTAGTCAATGAGAATTTTAAATTATAGAGTTTTTGTGTGTTAATCTTTAATTTGGGCATTCATTTTATTTTAAATTTTATCTTTGTTCAGTTTTATCTTTAACTAGGTTAATGCTCGCGTGTATACACGCTTTAACAAATAATTATACTCTAAATTTCTTGAAATTTAAAATACTTTAAATAAACAAATACATCAGAAGAAAAAAAAACAAATAATTCAAATTTCACTAAAAATTTCTCTCTAGACCACAATGGTTATCTTATTTATAATATTTCCATCTTCTAAACGATAGCCCGCATCTTCGTGCCCTAATAATCACATGAAAGATAAAATGCAAAAAATAATAAATAAAATTTGTAAATAAACATAAACCAAATCATGAATTAGTAAAAAAAATACTAGAGTAAATTACAAGTTTTGTCCTTTATGTTTGTACCAAATTGCGGGCGGTGTCCTTTGCCTTTAAATTTGACGAGTTTTGTCCTTAACGTTTCAAAATCATGCACGTTATGTCATTTATCCCTAACTTAGTAAGACTTTTTCGTTAAATATGGTCATGTGCCTTGCACATAAGGGTATTCTTGTCATTTTACTCTCCAGGGACCATTGAGTAAATAACGCATATTAATGGGCTAAATGTACAAAAAGATTAAACCCCTCTCTATCTGTGTATCAAAGTATCTTATCATTTATCAACTAGCCAGCGCCACAACCAACCATACCCACCTGCCACCAATCTCCACCACCGTCAACACCAATTATGAACATAAGCTGCTTCGATGCATCTTTCACCAAGCCAATTTCTCACTGTGCTGCTTTAATCATGGACAAAAAAGGCAAAAAGAAAAATGGGTCAACAAACCCTTATGCACCAAATGAAATCAAGAAAAACCCATCAGTGTTAAGAAGATTACAAGAACACAAACTCAGAGAAGCTCTCGAAGAAGCTTCCGAAGACGGGTCACTAATTAAATCTTTGGATGTTGACTCTGAATCTGCAATCAACAATCAAGATGAAAGGTTGGGAAGATCTCGATATCTCGCACGACTGGAAACCCAAAAAGAATTCCTCAGACCAACCGCACTCGCTGCAGATTGAACGTTCGAAACCAAAAAATTGATCTCGGATCTCCACCAGTAGTTCTGGAAGTTCCTCACAATGTATCCGAAGTATCAATTTACCGAAAAGATCGATCATTTAAGGTCAGATGATTATTCCCATTTATCCGAATCTGGTCCAAAGATTTGTCTTGATTATTGTGGATTTGGGTTGTTTTCGTTCTACAAATAGTTCGTTATTGGGATATCATGTTTGGATCAAATGGTGGTGGTGATTAATGGTGGTGGGGGCTCGGAGGGAGAAGGTATGTAGAGAGAGTGGGGGAGTTTAGAGAGAGAGAAAGGGCACTGGTGGTGGCGGTGGCCGGAGGTTGCAAGTTTTTTAGAGAGAGAGAGTGGAGAGGCGTGTATAGAGAGAGAGAATTTTTTTAATTGAGTTTTTATTTATATATTATTCTTTAATCTTTTTATACATTTAGTCCTTTGATATAACTTATTTGCTCAATAGTCCCTGTAAAGTAAAATGACAAGAATACCCTCATGTGCAAAGCACATGACCATATTTAACAAAAGAATCTGACTGGGTTAAGGCTAAAGGACATAACATGCAGGATTTTGAAACGTTAAGGACAAAACTCGTCAAATTTAAAGGCAAAGGACACCGCCTGCAATTTGGTACAAACATAAAGGACAAAACTTGTAATTTACTCTTATTACTAATATGCTAATTCATTAGTCATTTCAATATACATAGTTTCATCTTCCAAGAATTGTGATGAAGATACAGCCAACGACAATAATTGAGAGGAAAAGTGTGAGAGAGTAAGAGGTTTATCGTATTAAATTAGGAGATTATCATCATATAATATAAATTAGTAAAGTAATAAAATCCGGATCGGATAATCGGATTGTTTATTGGATAATCCGAAGTTAAAAACTATATTGCTTAATTAGAGTGTGAGAAAAGGGGGAAAACCAATGAGATTCAACCATGGAGTGTTATATTCCTTTGTTATAGATAGATATAGATATAGATATAGATATAAATATATAAATATAGATTTGAAAACAATCCCAAGCCAATCCATATTTCTCACGTGCAAACATAATCCCTACTGACTTAGACCAATATAAATTTGGTACCTTTAAACAGGGTAATAAAACATAATTTTAAAAATCAATATCAATTCAAACATAGTTATGGAATCAAAATCAAATCCAAATGAAAACGCAGATTTCAAAAGTTGAATACAAACATCCATCCTTCAACCTTAACCTAACCGATCAAAACAAAATTAAATAAATAAGAACAAAAAAAAGAGATAATGAAATGATAAACATACCTTTGATTTCTTCGATATTGGGTATTGTTCTGCAAAATTGACATTATATAACAACAAAAAACGACATTCAAAATGCAAAAACAAAAACCAATAATTTAAAAAAAAACAAAATAAGAAATCGAAGTGCTTACCTTTTTATTATGCGGATAGTTCTCAATCTCATGCATCTTTTTCAAGTATTTGTACTTGAAAACCGAAATTACATCCAATAAGATAAAAGTCACAAAAACTTATATACAAAATCAAGATCAAGATTTCAAAATTAGTAAACGAAACATATTTCATAAAATCTTAACATTATGGAATCAAAAGAAACCAATGAGTCTGCAAACAAATATCTAAACTTTAAAAGGAAAAAAAACAAAATATTATTTCGAAATCATTCAAACATGCAGATCATCTAAAACAAAACAAACATAAAAACATTGATTCTTCAAATAAGACACTAACCGATGAAAACAATTAACATCAAAATACAAAATCAAAGTAATAACACACAAAATAACAAATGTTGAAACTATAAAACATACCTTTGATTCCAGAGACATTATGTAATATTCTTCCAAATTGACAATAATCAAAACACGCGATGTACAAAATTACAAAGAATAACACATTATCTAAACAACATAATATAAAATCGAAGTTCTTACCGTTGATCAAGAAGGTTGATGATGATGAACTTGAATTGTGATGAAGAGAGAGTCTACAACAATAATCGAAAGGAAAAATGTGAGAGAGAAAGAGGTTTATTGTATTAAATTAGGAGATTATTACCTTATAATATAAATTAGGAAAGTAATAAAATCCGGATCGGATAATCGGATTGTTAATTGGATAATCCGAAGTTATAAAACATATGAGACATCAGGTCTACTACATAACATGGCGTACATGATAGAACCAATAGCCGAAACATATGGAACTCTTTCCATTTTCTTCTTTTTCTCTTCGGTGTTTGCACATTGTTCGCCATTAAGAATGATTCCATGTGCCATGAGCAAGAGCTCCCCTTTTGAGTCTTGCATTGAGAAGCATCGTATGACCTTATCAATATATGTACTTTGACTCAAACCTAATAACCGCTTTAATTTATTTATATAAATCTTTATTCCTAGAATATAAGCGGCTTCACCATGTGAAAAAAAGGAGAGAAACCAATGAGATTCAACAATGAAGTGTCATATTTCCGACGGATCATTATTCGTTGCAAACACCTATTTCTCATGTGCAAACACAATCCCAAGCCAAATCAATTATTAAAGTCCCCTTACTAATTAGTAAGCACTATAATATAAGAATGATGACAGCTATATATTATATTATTGAAAATAACATATCACACGTCAACTAAGTCACACATTAGCGTAACCGATGTCACATCATCAACTTGGTTGTTTTAGAATGTTAGATAGATCAAATCATAAATTATAAGACCGAGCGTAGTGGGGCGTTTTTTGCCCCAAAACCCGCCCGAAAATGCCGGCACCTCCGCCCCCGTGGGCGTGTTTGGCCAATTTTTTTGTCTGGCGTGTTTTAAATAACGCTATAGGGGCAAGGTTTTGACCAATCAGATTCATTTCCATTTTTGTTAAACCAATCCAATTTTTTTGATGTTTTTTTTATTTAATTTTATTACAAACATAATGCCCCACAATGTCCACATCCCCACTACACTCATTTTAGAAAACGCTCAATAATGCCCCATTGATGACTGGGCTGCCACATGGCGCAAAATGCCCAAGGGTGAATCATGCCCACTATGCATGGTCTAAGTTTGATACATAGAAAGATAAGTTTGAGGCTATGCGGTATGGTGATGGTCCTACCTTGGAGGATGATCCGCCATGTAGGATGGGTGTGAGGACGGGGCAAAGAGGATGGTGGTATGAAAATGGGGGGATGAACCTAAAATGTATATGTATATATTGTATGTATAGGTGTGTAAGAGAGGGAGAGGCCAAGTTTTTGTCTTCTTGTGGAGCATCCCAGCGTCCCATACTCGACGCCAAGGACGAAGCCGGGAGAGGGCGGGACGGTGTTGGAGAGGCGCCGGACCGAAGACGGAGGGGGACGACCCCCCATACCGTCTAGCCTGATAACAAATAAAAAGATAAAAATAGATGTTTTGACGTGTGTTTTATTATCTACATGTTGCTAACATTCTAATTTTTATGTTATATTTCCCTATAACTAAATCATTTTCTAAATCAATTGCTAATTGTGATAGTCTATTGAATTCAAAAGTTATTTTTTTATACTTTTAGCTAAATTTCATTAGCTAATCACTAATTACAATTCTAAATTTCAAACAATCTCCTAAGTCTTATTACAAAAGGTTCAAGTTTTTGTGTATTTTTAGAATGTATTAACTTGAATTGCCTAAATACCATGTTTTTTTTGACGACTAGATCACCCGGTTAGGCCTTTGGCCTTTAATCACCCAGGTCACGAGTAGGAATCTCGTGGCTGACATATTATTGCCAGTTTGAACCGGTGTCATAGTTCGCCTCCTGCAAGATTCGGCCCTGAGACCTCCCAGGCAGGAATCCCTCATAAGATTGCCCGTAGTGGGCGTGTTTCATCAAAAAAAAAATTGCCCAATATCGCCCAAAAACGCCCCCTCACCGCCCCCTTAGGCGTTATCGGGCGTGATTTTTGAAGATTTTGTATGTGGCGTTTTTTGAATCACGCGGCATGGGGGTTTGACTGACCAATGAAGAACTTGCAATGGCTAGTTGGGTTTTTTTGTTTTTTTTTAAACCTCTTACCTATATATATATACACAAACTCCTTCAATTTTACACATCAAAACTCTCTCACAAACACTACCATTTTATAAAAATTATGGATTCCCCTAGTTCGTCATCCATGGTGAATTTTTACTACAAAGAGTTTTTTGCGGATGGCGATTAATCCACCGATGAGGAGGTCGAGCAAGAGGCGGTTACGAGTGCTTGTCAACTAGCGGTGAGATATGTGAAGTATTGTCGCCGCCCCGAACCAGAAATTAAAAAAAGAGGTTATATTGAACGAGACCGACGTGCGGCACACGATCGGTTGATGAAATATTATTTTGATGAGGCGCCGACATTTTCGAACCCAGAAATTTTTAGGCGTCGTTTCCGAATGAGTAAGCGTTTGTTTCTACGCATAGTCGACGACTTGGAAAGCAACTACGATTATTTTAAACAAAAAACGGATGCGAAAGGGACACTTGGATTTACCGGTATCCAAAAGTGTACGTCGGCGCTACGAGTCCTTGCTTACGGAAACACAACCGACATCAACGACGAGTATTTAAAAATGGCCGAGAAAACAACGCAAGACACCTTGGAACATTTTTGTCGCGGTACATTTCCTATACTTTACTATAATATTTACAAGTTTTTTTTTTAAGCTTATATTTGTGTATGTTTTTTTTATAAAGCTATTATTGATTTGTATGGTGCGCGTTATCTTAGAACGCTCACATGGGACGACCTTCAAAAGATCTACGAGGTACATTCGGCGGAGCATGGTTTGCCTGGTATGATCGGGAGCTTGGATTGCATGCATTGGCGTTGGGATAACTGCCCGACCGCATGGCGAGGCCAACACACGCAGGGTGACCAAAAAGGACCTACTGTTATTCTTCAGGCGGTTGCCTCACAGGACCTTTGGGTTTGGTCGGCTTACTTTGGCGTGGTCGGGTCATGCAATGATATAAATGTTTTTGAACAATCTCCGTTGTTAGAGGACTGGATTTCTGGCAGAGCTCCAAAAGCGTCGTTTTACTCAAATGGAAACTACTACCCTCATGGATATTATTTGTGCGACAGAATTTATCCTAGATATTCGATTGTCGTGAAGACGTTTAGTGATCCTATCGATGAAAAAAGAGCATACTTTAAAAAGGTTCAAGAGTCTTCACGAAAAGACATTGAGAGATGATTTGGGGTTCTTAAACAACGATGGCAGTATTTGAGAAATCCTTGTCGTGCATGGACCAAACAAAAAATGAGAGATGCTATGTACGCTTGTATAATCATGCACAACATGATTTTGGAAGACGAAGGAAATGCGATATGTCAGAATTATGTGCCAGAAGCCCTTCAAGAGGAGCATCCACAGACGTCAATGGAAGAAAGAGTGAATAATGCGCGAGAGTTGCGTTACGAACCGTACCATTCCGAGTTAACGGTTGATTTGGTACAACACGCATGGTCGGTTCGGTATGTCCCACCTGAGGGTGAAGAAGAAACGGAGGACGAGGAAGACGAAGTTGGCGAGGGTGAAGAAAGCGAAGACGAAAACTAATGTATTTTTTTTAATTTAGTCGGATTTTATTATTTTTATTTCTAGTATTGTATTTTTTTTTTTAATTTAATGAAGTATTTTAAGTTTTTAATTTAAAAAAATAATTGTTTAATGATTGGAAGATGTGTTATTGGGCATTATTCCCACTAGGTCACTTTTGCAATAACGCCCAATAATGCCCCCATGCTGACTGGACTGCCACATGGCAGAAAACGCACCAGGGTGAGGGCATTATTTAGCTAACGACTACACATGGTCTAAGTGGGTAAACCTTCCCACCTCCCCTAAACCAATTGGTCTGCGAGTCATTGGCTAAATACCATGTTATTAACATTCTATTAGATACAGAAAAAAAGAAAAATAATTTATATGATTTAAGTTATGTATAAGATGAATGAAATGATGGTTTCATTTATAAAGAAAAAAACGAAATGTAAATAACAAATAAGTTACAATAAGGTAAAATATAGTGAAGGTAGGTTTACAACACTATATATTTAATAAAAAGGTTATTCGCTCTTTCTCTTAACTAGTTACTTTTGAAACTTCTTTAATGAATTTTAAACAAAGTGGGATATCGGTGTCTAACTGTCTATGTTCAAATATCATGGATAGTGATGCTCAGATTAATATAATTGTGTAAGGTCTAAAGTGAAGAATTATTTATTAATTACCTTAAATATATGCTTACACTTTAAACTTAAACTTCAAACATTAAAAATTTAAAATAATATTAATTTGAGATAATAAGGCCTTTCCCTTTCTCTAGTGTAGCTAAGCCACTAGTGAGGATATAATGACCATCACCCATACTAATATGTCATCAAGTTCATTATTTTTTCTTGTGCTTTATCAATGAGTAATTATGAAGTAAACATCAAGAGATTGTAGTAATACGAGTTGAGCAAGCTCGACATATAAAAAGCTAAAGGTTAATCCAGTATCCAACTCGAGATTAGGGATGAGCAAATCCCGATCCCGTCTCGATACCGTCCTGATCCCGAAAATCCCGATCCCGAATTTCGCCAAAACTAGGTACCGATACAGAAATATGTCGGTACGGTACGGTATCGGTATGGTAGCGGTACGGTAGCAGTATTTGAAGGTAAAATTCGGTATTTTACCTGTACCGTACCGAACCGGTACCGATCCTGAAAATACCGATACCGAAAATGCCAAAAAGTGGATACCGATTCCGGTACCGAAAAAATTTGGTACGGTATTTTCGGGATCGGGACGGGATCGGGATTTGATACCAAATGCTCATCCCTACTCGAGATCATCATCATCGTCATCATACTCAGTAAATCCCACCAATAGCAAAGCAAATGTAGGGTCTGAGGAGGGTAAGATGTAGATAGCCTTACCTCTACCCCGTAGGAATAGAGAAGCTGCTTCCAGTGAGACCCCGTATCCAACTCGAGATAGTTCATGCTTAATGAGTTAGCTTTTGTTATTTAAACAAAAAAAATGATGATTTTGATAAAGTAAAACAGTAAAATCTTCTTTAAATTATTGAAATTCAATGTTCTATGTTTTAGAAGTTAATATGTACATCGTTTCAATACATAATCACTCATATTTGTGAAAGCTAGAAAAACCAATCTAACTCGTCTTTTCTTTGGCCTTTGGATCTTGAGTTAATATGTTTTCAATAACATATATGTGCCTATTTCAGCTGACGACTAGGGACCGATATTTTGCGATTTGTGACGCATCGATAAAAACATTTGTGATCCAGATATTGTGCATCGTGAACGAGAGAACCCCAAGGGACGGACAGAAACTTGGGCAGCATTTTAGCGAGTTTATGCCGTTTTGGCATTTTAGGGTCGATGAAGAAGGAGCCGCTATATAATACTATTATCGTTCTTATTGACTCTTATCTTACTACACCTCTGCTTAATTACTTAAATAGCATCATCTATCTTATAAGTAAAGGTTGATTTTTATATAAATTCTAGTAATTCTCGTAAAAAGATAGAGCTCTGTGTTGAACTCAGTGTGTGTATGTACTAACTAGTAAATATACCTAAAGCATGACTAACCATAATATTAAAAGCACATGTCAAAATCAAAGAAAAATAGTAGAGAAATTGTTTAACCATCATCATCATCAATAATACTTGGTAAATCTCACTAATAGCAAAGCTAAGGTAGGGTATGAGGAGGGTAGATGTAGACAGCTTTACCTCTACCCTGTAGGAATAGAGAGGTTGCTTCCAGTGAGACCCCCGGCTTGGTTGTAGTTTTGTATCAAGCCTTGGACCTAGGACACATTACACTCAAACAATCGGGACAAAGACTGATTGGTGCATGTACCCCCGTGTCTTTCAGCTATCAGCGTCACCACATGATGCATGATTAACCATCCGCCACTTTTAACGTTATTTTCACGGCATTAGTAAAATAACGTTAAAGTTAGTACCATTTCACTTTTGCCCTCTGAGCGCCCACACATATATACATTATATGTGCACACCGCAAGCGGGGCATAAGAGAAATTGTATAACCAGTGTATTAGAATTTAAATGAATAATATGTATTTGTGCTGGACATATGTTTAGACATGTAGAATTATTATTATTTTGTATGTATAAAAAAAAGGTTTTATTAATAGCCAGCCAAAATGATACCACATGAAAGAAACACTCAACCTACATAATCCCCCAATTTTAGCTACAATGGAACCCCACCCCCATACAATGGACCCCAAACCAAACCACCACTCTTCACCAGCACCAGGGGCGGTTCCAGCGGTCAGGCCCCTCCTAAGTTCATGCCCCCTTAATATTTTTCAAAGCAATTAAGTATAGGTCCATTGAGGCTGATCATCAAGTGTGACAGATAGGGCACACAAAAGCGAAAAAAAATTAACTTGCATGACAATGGCGCTGGAAGGGGGCCGCAAAGAGCATAACTGTCTACCTGAAACCACAATATCGTTGTCTTCCCCTTCCACTGCACAATCAGGCGCAAGTTCAGGCCAAATTTTGTCCGAAACCCCTAAATAAGCACTGTAATCAACCTAAAAGGCTAAAACAGTCTAAACAAACCTAAAGCATGTCTAAACCCTCTAAAAATGGTTCTTTTGGATTTTAAGCGCCTGTTAGGCCTACGCGCCTTGACAACATAGCACACAACCATGCCACATATGTATATCTCATTATGCATGACATACAACAGTCTAATCGAAAAGTCAAAACTGGAACTGGGACGGCTAGAGATTGTTCATGATACAAACCATTGATAAACCTAGAAAAATAAAAACTAAACAAACTCCATATGGTCTATCATATCCAAGATTCAAGATATCGGTTTTAAGGATCTCGGTGTCTCAAGCTAATCATAAAGTTCTTTCCTTTATGCAGTTTAAAAGACGGGAATTACGCACAAACATCTACATTCGCATATGATGTTTTTATCGCGCCAAGCACTATCCAAAACAATCAGCAACAAATTCAGAAAGTAAACTACATGTTAATATCAGTTTATTGTAAATACCTCAAAAAAACCATCAACTCATTCAGACTCTGAACAGGTCTCATCCATAAAACAATACAACTCCAGTCACTAGCATAGGGGTTCATAACTCAAGATGGTGATCAATGATCTTACACATAATGCCAGCATCGATAATACAACCACCACCACCACCATACCCACCCAGTAAAATCTCACCCATAAGTCCATAACAAACCAATTGGTACGGTCCGGGAAAGATGATCCGTAAGCAAACCCTACCTCTATCCTAGAGCATAGAAATATTACTTCCAGTGAGACCCCACCTCCAAAATCATATCCGCACATAAAAACATATTAAACACGTACCGCTAAAATATAGTACTAGTAAGTTACCAATCAAACCATGAAAAACATATTAAGTTGCATAATAAAAAAATTAAAAAAAAAAACATTTCATCAGAAAAACCTAAAAACATGCATAAGCCATATCACCTAAATCATAATCAGAACCCCAAAATGCAAAAAAAAAAAAAAAAAAAAAAAAAACACAACAAATCAAACATGACAAATCATCAAAATCCCAAAAACATAAGCAACTTATTTCTTCTTGCCTTTACCAGCAGCATTCTTCCTCTTGGGTGGAATTACAATTTCACCCTTGAGAGTGGGAATCTGCATAAACTGATCCAACCCACCAACCCCACCAAACTTCTTACGAAACTTCTCAACCTGATCAGCATCAATGAGGTTTGCAGACCGGCTTCCTAAATAAAACGGGTGGTTGCCGGACCAGACATCAACAACATACTCTTTCTTGGTTCCGCCGGTGGTGAGAACATGTTCGCCGCTGCAGTAAACCTTGGCGTCCTCGAAGAATTCTGGGTGAATGTCTTTCTTCCTGCAGGTCCATTTTGGGGGTGTGAATGTGGGTTCCTGGTAAGAAGAGCAAAGTAAAAGGGTTAGTTTGGAAAGATTGGAATTTAAAGGGGGTGGGAGTGTAATTGTGTAAAGAACTAAAGATGAAACCTTTTTGATTGATGGTTGTGCAGGAGGGTTTCTGTAGAGGAAGGTGTTGGTTAGAGATAGCGACATTTTTGTATGATGAAGAAAGAAGATGATGGGATTTGGGTTTAGAAAGATGAAGTGTGGGTAACGGATGTAGCAATGATGGGTTTTGTTTACCCTTCAATTATATCTACTTGGGCTAAGTGTCTGTTAGTAAAGTAGGCTAACGGGTTGTTTGACAAATTCTGAATGGGTGAGTGATAAATCAGTTAGGGGTCTGAACCATTAAGTGTTGAATCAGTAAGAGGTTTGAACCATTAAGAGTCAGTAGAATGCTTAATTGTTCAGAGGCAAATGTCTGACCAATTCAGATAAGAGGTCTTAACCATTCAGACTCAGTATAATGTTTAGCCAATCATTCAGGCATTTGCTCGCAAAACTGACAGTCTGAACCATTAAGTGCTGAACCAGTAAGAGGTCTGAACCATTAAGAACTAAACAAACAGCCCCTAAGTATTTTAGTGGTTCTTTGGAATTTTGGAAGGAGAGAAACGATAGAGTATTTAATAACATCGAAAACGAAAAGGGGATATAGACAAAATTGTGGAGTAGATCAAGGTGTTTCCGTTGTGTTGTGTTGTATTGGATTAGATTTAGATCGAAATCCAACTCTTTCAAGTGGAAATTTTAATATTGGTATGTAACGGATTTGTTGTTCTATTCTAGCTACTAGCTAGAATATTGCACCTTGTGTTGTTTTAATATATATGCTTTCTTCGTCGTAAAAAAAAGTAGGTAAGTTGACTGATCAATCTATCAAAGATACCGTCAAAGGTCGTGACGAGGGACTCACGGAGTTCCGCCCGAACGAGGGATGATCTTAGGGCACACGGGGTGGTCCGTTATACCACCCCGATCACGCGTTATTTTATAACGCTACACCGCCGCCGCCGCTAGTTTAACGCGTTATTTTATCAACGCGTTAGAATCATCACGCGTTGAAAAATCTGAATGCTCTGCGAGTTGATTGGATAAGGCTCTAGTTGATTGGATAAAGGCTCTGCATGTATGTATCTCTGCATGTATTTGGATACATGGCATGTCTCACTACTTACACGTGTACACTGACTTGAACATAGTCATAAATATGTATTTGATAATTACCATGGTGACCACCCCCACTACATTTCTATCACCAGTGATAGAAATTTGGTTGATGACATGACATGATTTTATTGGACAATGGGAGTGATAGAATCTATCACTAGTGAACCACCCCTCCTTTGTATTTATTATCATGTTGAAAGCATATCGCGGAAGACCCCCTCTTGATGCAAGACTAACTGTGCTTTACTCTTAGTAGCTCAGGTCTAAACGATGAAGAATCTTAGAATCATATAAAGACCATTGCAATCCATCTTAACCCATTAGCATTGTGTCATTTAACTTTTCTATCATATTGTAGGTTTATAGTAGTTATATATAGTAAATCATCAATAAAATTCAACTTTTAACATTAATTAAAAAAATATATTACCATATTCATACATTGTATTGTATTCAACAGTGTTTGCATTCTAGTTGGTGAACACATATTTTTGTGTTGATTATGAAAATAGCACCACAAGAACTTTTTCAACAGACAGATATTTAGTTAGGAGATGTAACCACATAGAGTACTTAAAACAAAAGTATCTTCGTCTTCTGGTGACAGTGCGAGTATATGATCAAGTGAATGAACAAGCCATGTAAATATCAGCCATGTAAACCTAAAGGCTATGCATTTATCATATGCTCGCAGCTTCAACAAACAATCATCGTTCAAAACGAAAACTAAAATGTATGTACACTTGCACTCTTACAGTCATACAAGCTACAAACAATATCTACCAAATTTGGTAAATGACTAGAAAAATACCATAACTTCAAGAAGATTTCTATACGGTGAAATAATTCAAGATTGGTTAGGTAACAAACATTAGGCTATCTTTCTTCTGAATTAAATCGGTTCCAAGCTGCCTGTTGACAACAATTAATAATACAATAAATATCATATATTAAATATATACAAGTATCACAATCGGTACAAAAAGGAGGCATGATTGTCGTTGGAATACCTTTAAAAGATCGAAAACCTTTTCACATATATACTTCTGTTGAATGCTTGCACCCCTTTGTTGCAGCTTATCAGGATGCACACATAGAGTCGCCTTTCTGTAAGCCTTCTTAACCGCAGTGGTGGTTATGATCTCTGTCAGTGACACAGGTTGCCAACCACTGTCCGCTCCAAGAATCTGCAACAAAAGGAAACAATCGATGAGCTAAAGTTTCTGTTAACGGGTGCCCCTAAAAGAAGGTTGTACATACATATTGCAGGGTTGAAAGCAATGCACGCAAGTTCCCTTCTTTCCCGGTTGACCACCTTTTGATATCAGCATCAAGATGTTCTGCTAACCGCTGCAATTAAAACGAAATACCAATACGTAAGGAACAAAAAGACTGCACCAGATAAGCGGTAAAACGGAGATTTTGATTACATTTCTCTCAGCTTGTTCTCTAAGCGCAAGCAGATCGCGCTTCTCTTTCTCCGCAAGAGCCTTGGCCTGGAAGTAAAACTTTAACATATTAACGACTAATATAAGACTACAAGTAGTGAATTTACGACAAGTAGCAAGAAGCATACCGCACGTTCCATAATCCTGTTATGTTTTTCTAACTTTGCTTTACTTCTCAAAGCCGACTCGGTATTTGTTTGACTTGTAGAATAAGTTTGCTTAGTCTCGTTAACTTGTGTTCTTGGCTGAGACGTTTTCATAACTTTTTCTAAAGCGCGTTGTCTAGCCTCCGCAGTAGCTCGCTCTACTAAAGCGCGTTCGGCTTTAAGTTTGGATTGCGAGGAAGTTTTATCAATAGACGCTTTAGTGACCTTTTCTTGAGTGTCAGCAATTACTCTTTGTCTAACTTCCGCAAACGCACGTTCCCGAGCCTCACGGATCGCTCTTTCCACAGCTAACTTTATTCTCTCCCGCTCCCTTTCTTCTTTGTCGTGTGCCGCTTTGCTTGGCTCGGATTGTCTACATGCATCCTTAGGTTCTTGTGGTGTTCCTGTATCCGTTTCTATTCTAATTTCAGGTGTTTGTTCATGAGATTGTTGGACGTTGTTGTTTTCTTCTTTCTCAAAAGTCTCTTCTCTTTCTTTGTACTCTTTAACCTCTATCTCCATACCATGTATCGTGTCCGAAGAGGATGTAAATCGTACATCGTCTTGTCCAAAATCCACATCAGCAACACCGCAGTTTTCCAGATTATCGGACTTTGCTTCACATTCATCCTTGTTGTCTTCTGTTTCATCGGAAGAAATGTTTTCAAAATTTTCTTTTTCTACTGTTTTTTCGTATTCCACCTGGAACTGGTGACTTGAGCTGACATCATCATTATCATGACCTGATTCCACATTGTCGTAATTTTGGTCAACTTTGCGGGCCTCTTCTGTATCATCTACAATATTGCTTGCATCGATCACATTATCATTCTCTTCTGCATCATCATAATCACTTGATGAATTCTCGTAAGTTTCTTCTGCCTCGTGATTTTCATAATCTGCTTTTTGAGACGGATCATTCGTTTCTCCGCAATAAGCATACGTTTGTGCTTTTTTCATCGTTTCCGCCTCACAAACATCGTAAAACTTCTCTTCTTCGCTATGGCTTTCCGCTTCATTTTGCGTTTCCGCACTTGCTACTTTTGCTTCATGTTCTTGTTCAAGATTCTCATACGTATTATTTTCTAATAATCCAAACGACTCTTCACTGAATTTCTTCTCATAGCCGTTTCGATCAGACGTTTGGGATATTTCCTTCTTGGCTTCCACCTTTTGACACACGGTTAAGTTGTTGGATAACGAATCACCTTGTTTCGTTTCACATCTTTCAAACGATTCTTCACTGAATTTCTTCTCATAGCCGTTTCGATCAGACGTTTGGGATATTTCCTTCTTGGCTTCCACCTTTTGACACACGGTTAAGTTGTTGGATAACGAATCTCCTTGTTTCGTTTCACAACTTTCAAACGATTCTTCACTGAATTTCTTCTCATAACCGTTTCGATCAGACGTTTGGGATATTTCCTTCTTGGCTTCCACCTTTTGACACACGGTTAAGTTGTTGGATATCGAATCTCCTTGTTTCGTTTCACAACTTTCAAACAATTCTTCACTGAATTTCTTCTCATAACCGTTACGATCAGACGTTTGGGATATTTCCTTCTTGGCTTCCACCTTTTGACACACGGTTAAGTTGTTGGATAACGAATCTCCTTGTTTCGTTTCACAACTTTCAAAAGATTCTTCACTGAATTTCTTCTCGTAACTGTTTTGATCAGACGTTTGGGATATTTCCGTCTTGGTTTCCACCTTTTGACACCCGGTTAAGTTGTCGGATACGGTATCTCCGTGTTTCTTTTCACAACTTTCAAGTACAAGAAAACCATCGGGTCTCTCATCATCCTTCTGCGGATACGCATTATTTTCAACCGATTCAGTTTCTGTTTCACCAACAACTTGTTTCAAACTGCAAACCGTCTTATTGTTGTTAAACACAAAAGGAGACCTTTCCGATATTTTCTCATGTAGTTCATTTATACCCTTTTTCGCACCGAAAAGCTTCTCACCGTCATCAAAGTCTGAAAATACGACTGTGCTTCCATTTTTATGATCCTTTTCTTTATGTTCTACATCTGCCTTTACGTTTGCAACTCTTACTTTAGCTTTCAAGCTTTCTTTGAAACTTTTGCTTGAAAACCCTCTAAGTCCGTCTTTCTTTTTTCCGACTGATTCTTTAGCTATTCGTATACTTTCTTGAGCCTTTTCTATAGCTTTTCTCAAAGCAGCTGCTGCAGGATTGACATGAAGTTCTTCGTCAAAGCAAGTACGAGGAAATTCTTCGTTTGTAGCCGTTGATCTCTTTCGATAATCTTTATGATCGTCCAAGTTAGTCGCACGTGATGATGATGATACTTTAGAAGGATACAATTTGGTTTCTTTCTTTGGTTGAGGAGCAGCAGGTGTTGATGACGGGACGTCAACCGTTGCATGTGGATTTTGCTTCTTTGTTTCCTTCTTTGATTCAGGTGGTGATGATACTTTAGAAGGATACGATTCGGTTTCCTTCTTTGGTTGAGATGCAGCAGGTGTTGATAAAGGAATGTTATTTGTTGCAGGCGATTTTTGCTTCTCGGTTTCCGTCTTTGGTTGAGAAGCAGCAGGTGTTGATAAAGGAATGTTATTTGTTGCAGGCGATTTTTGCTTCTCGGTTTCCGTCTTTGGTTGAGAAGCTGCAGGTGGCGATGACGGAACGTTATTTGTTGCAGACGGTTTCTGCTTCTTTGATTCAGGTGATGATGATACTTTAGCGGGATGTGATTCGAAATCGGCCTCGAAACTCTTGATATTTCTAGCATCGGATAAAGATTCCTCTTGATGTATACTAAATTCAACATGACTTTGTGAAGTTTGTTTCTCAGAAAGATCCCGCTTGCTGGAGTTCGCATTAACGTTATTTATTGTGGTCTGTTTCTCAGGAAGATCCTGCTTGCTAGAGTTGACATTAACGTTACTCGTTGAAGATGATTTCTGCTTCACGGTTTCGTTATTTGGTTGAGAAGCTGATTCGTCAATGAAACAAGTAAATCCAGGTACAGCATGTAATTGTGTGACATGTGTCGTTCCATCTAACCCGTTTTTATTCCTTTGGCTGATCTTGTGATATGACATGTTAAACTGCTTCAAAGCATCGGAAGATTGATGAGACGCATCGCCCGGATCTTCAGAGCTCTGGCTTGTTGATGAAGGAGCCCTACGGATAATATTTTAGGAAAAGATTACAGATTGCAGTTCAAATCACAAGAAGAAAGAGAAACAGATGCATGCAAAATACTGTCAATCAATACTCGGAAACTTTTTTACCCTAAAACGAGAATTACAAGGCTGTTCAACCCCGGGAATCAAGATTTACTACTATAAATGCTGATTCGGAGAGCAAATCTAGTTCATATTACTACACTAATGAAGTTACAAATCTAGTAAAAGATAAGATGCGCAACTCGAAACCCTAAAAGATCTAAACAAAATTGAAAATGGCTCACGCCACCCTTTGAAAGCGTACATCTTGAACATCGTCCAACTCAAATAGGCCCGAATTTACATATTCTTACGAGTTATCCCTCATGAGCATAGCACTGTTACTATAAAGAAATGCTACAACGAACAAGCACACATAATGTGATCCCTGCAATTTCACGATGGCAGCGTACACCACAATAGCATATTTAAAACCATCATAGTGAACAAACAACTACCTAACTTACTCATACAAGTTGCATAACAACATTGAATATCTTTACCAAATACCAATTCAATATATTATCAAGCCCTTTGAGGTTTAAGTCTCGAAAATCGCTAAAGAACATACAAATTTACAACGTTTCGGTTTCCCAAAACAATGGTGAATGTCTTAGCCGATGCATATTCTTTCTAGAATATGCATCGGCTAAGATATATACAATTCAATCTATTCCTAAAATATTCTTTCTAGAATATGCATCGGCTACGAGAATGGACCATCAAACTATTGCTTATATGTTTGTTATTAATCTTCAATTTGTCAATAAACCTAAACTCAGCACAAGAAAAGCTAATCATAAAGATCCAAAAAAATAAATTTAATTAGGGCTTAATATGCTAAAAACATAAACTTGCAGCCTGTAAATTATAACATTTCTCTCCTAAACATTCATATAATCCAAACTTAAAAAAAGTAACATTTTTTTTAGCTAAATCACTGTCTTTTTCTCAAATAGAATCGTCTTCGTCTACATTGCCAGAAATCAGTTCATCTTCACAGATTACAACAATAAATTAAACTTCAAATAGAAAAAAAATAAAAAAAATTAAAAATTACCTAGCTTTATCGCGAGCAACCAATTCTTCATACGAAATAGCGATATCATGCTCACGAAATCCACCAAAAATGTTACAATAATCCGGCTTCAATTTCAATTCATCAGACGATTCATCCAAATTAGAAAGATCAAGCACCGGAATCGAAGAACCAGAGGTAGAAAAAATCTCACGGTACTCATCAACGTTAACCGCCGGAGCTCCGGCGGGACGGTGGCCGGAGAAAACGCCGTCGTAAGCGTGTTTACCGGAAAATCCATTAGCATTTGAGAGTTTTCTCCGGTGAAGAGGACGTGAGAGAGACTCCATTAGAGAGAAAAAATAATAAATAATAATAATAATCAAAGATGAAGCTCCACTGAGAATTATCTAGGGTTTGTACTTTGTTTGTTGTTGTTAAATAATAATATTAATTAATAATTAATAATAATATTATTGTTTGGTTTAGTTTAGTATTTTGAATTTAAAAATTTTAAAAAATGGGTTGAGTGAGAAAGTGGAGGAAAGCAAAGGTGTTTTGTTTGTTAGGGTGCAGGGGCTGCATAAACAGGACAAAAGGGGTGGTGGAAGAGATGGTGAGGGTACTAGTTTAGTTTGGTGAAAGTTGATAGGGTGGAAATGGAACTTTTTCTACTTTTATAAATTTGAATTTATAGAGTTTATAAAATTTAATGTGATCTTGCTCTTTTTGTGGTTAGAATGTGAATTGTGGGATTTAATTTAATTTAATTTGAGTTGAGTTGTTTTAATAAAAATCTTTGACCAGCATTTAATTAGAAATAATAATGAGTGGTTTTAATGGTAATAAAAAGTAGTTTATGTAAAAAGGGTATTTAATGCTACAAATATTAGTTGATGATTTGAATATATATGATAAAAAGGTTATTTAATTTAATGTTCATGGCTTTATATTCTAGTAGTATCTTGGGGATGGGATAAGTCTTTGGGATCAATGGAGATGTATATGATCTGATGTTTTCGCTGATGACACGATAATACTCTAGTGTAATTTCAGTGATCCAAATTTGGTGTTTAAAAAAAAGGTTATTTAATGCTACAAATATTAGTTGATGATTTGAATATATATGATAAAGATTAAAGAGTAATTTATCATTTAATAACTTTACTTTAGTCTTGAACAAATTAATTAAAAACTTTTGATAAAGAATAGAAAATAAGTAGGGAGTTACACAAATAGGGTAAAGATATCATACAAAGTCTCTTAAATATATGAATGGTACAAAGATAAAATGAATCTCAAAATATAATACAATGTCGAGGAAAAATACACAACGACGCAAGTAAAGAAAAGATACAATACTAAATAAAAAAAAGACACAATGATCTACACAAAATTCTAAAAATCCAAAAGCGAAAAACCTAAATTTTCATATCGTGGAGTTCGACAAGAAGGTTCTAATGCCGCTTAAATAAATTCAAACTGAGTTTGTTTGATACCTTTCTTACGACTTCTTATTTTAGAAAACTATATATTTGAAACTCATCCTAAAAAAAATAATAAACACTTTTATTTTGACATGCATATCTTACTCTTTTTCTCTCTTCTGGTATTTTTCTTTTAAAATTGGTTGTGCATTTGACGTTCCCCTATTATATATAGTCATATTGCTCGGTATTAAGGGGCTGTTTGGCTAAGCTTATTTTAGTGACTTATTTACTTATTTACTTTTTGAAAAGTTAAAAGGAGTTTGGGTTAGCTTATTATGTGAGAGGAATAAGTAAATAAGTCATTCCATTATGACTTATTTGCTTTTCAAATAAGCAAATAAGTAAATAAGTCATTCCAATAAGCTTAGCCAAACAGCCCCTAACAAACATTTATATATTATTCTTTTTACTCAAAGTAAGAGAACTATTGTTTGTATTTTTATAAAAAGAATAGCATATACATCATTTTTTTCTTTTCAAAAAGGGTGGAAAGATTATAATATTATTGGGCGTTTTTAGTATAATGGATTAGTGGGAATAAATTGTTGGTATACCAGGTCCAAAATCAAATAATGTTATTAATATAGTGACAAATGTGTTTTTGACAATTTTTAATTGAATTTAATAACTAATAAATACCGACGTACCAAAGGGGCTAACTTTGACTTTTATGTACCAATTTTGCTTTCCAAATTGTTTTTAAACTAATAATTATTTTTGCTAACATTTAAATATTTTGACATGCATGATATTGTACAAAGTTAATTATTTTTAAACATATTCAATTTGAAGTTTCTATGCCTAAAACATGTTTAATACAAATTGATGTCACCTTTTGTTTCTTGTTTTTATAGAAAACTGAAAATTTCTACTTGAATTTATTACCTTTTTACCTATTCTTGAAAATAAACAATGTATTTTTATATTAAAATAAAATTAATACAGTATTAATTTGTTAAAAAAAACATAAAGTTTGTGTATATGTCATTAAACGCACTATGATTGTATTTTTGGAGTTTAAGTTAGTGGATTATAGTAAGAAATTATACTATTGTCGGATAATGTAAATAACGCTTTAAATTTGTGGGGATAAAAGTTAAGGAACAACAAGTTGAACTCTATTCTTTTTAGCGACTGATTTTTTTAAGTATATGTTATAAAGAGGGACTACATAAATTAAGTGGACAAACAACTCACTATCGTCTTTCTTCTATTTCTTATAATATACAGTTCTAGAGAAAGAACCTGAAAAAACCTAATTTTGAATGTTATAAAAAGGATGAATAATAGTAGGTCTTTCCTAGCTAATGAATAATGGAGTCATCCACATTATAAAGTTTCATTGGCTTATCATTACTTTTTCTTCTACTTTAGTGGAGATTGGATCTCAATTTCCCTTTTGTAAAACATCTTGCATGGATCCTACTTGGATTTCTTTTTCATTTCTTATGTTTCTTTATTTATTTTTGGGCTATAGAAAAAAAGAGTTGAGACTTCATCTCAAAGTGCAATAACGCTAGTCGGCATGGGGTTCATCCCCGGATCGTCCTGGGTCGGCGACGGTCCCAACACCGTGCCCCCCCCCCCCCCCCCGTCCCGTCTTGAACGTCGGGTTCTAGCCGTTTGCGACGAAGCTAAGTGGTGGGCCCCGGATCGTTTGTGACCGTTCAAAATAAAAAAAAATAATTTTCTAATTAACATTAAATATTCAAACGGTTATAATTTAAAATATACCCCAATTCACTTCCATTTTTATAAATACTCACATCTTTAACCATTTTTTTCACAACTTTTCACCCACTACCACCCCATCTCTCTCACATTTTATAAACCACTCTTCCCTTTTTATAAAAACTCATCATATTTTATACCGTTTTTTACACACTACCACCCCATTTCTCGCTCAAAAATTATCATGGCTTCACCCATGTCTTCCATTTCTTCAATTTCTTCTATGTCTTCATCAGGTTCGTCTGCGTGGTATTCATCATCTTCGGAAGAGGATGATATTATGCACAACATGATTATGAACGCGGCTCAAGTCTTCATGGCGGCTGATCAAGGGTCGTCCCAACGGCTAACTAGACGAGCAAAATATAACCGAGACCAAGAAGGTATTTTACTTTTTTTTTCCTTATGTTTTATATAGATTTGAAAATGTATTTTATAATTAATTTCATTTATGTTTCGTTTTAAATTTATAGCCGGCCACGCTAAACTACTAGCCGATTATTTTGCCGACGAACCCGTGTACCCAGCCGAGATTTTCCGACGTCGGTTCCGCATGAGCCGTCCACTGTTTTTACGTATTGCAGGCGACATGGCCCAGTCTGATCCGTTTTTTACATTGCGGAACGACGCTAGGGGGCTAAGGGGTTTCAGTAATTTACAAAAATGCACGTCGGCCATTCGCCAACTTGCGTACGGTTACGCACCCGATGCATTAGACGAGTATATTAGGATGTCTGAAAGAACCGCACGTCGATGTTTGCACAAGTTTTGCGAATGGGTTGTCAAATTGTATAGCAAGCGATATCTGCGGAAACCGAACGCAAACGACGTTCAAAAATTATATCAAGCACACGAACAGAGACATGGTTTCCCAGGAATGCTCGGGAGCATTGATTGCATGCACTGGGCGTGGCAGAACTGCCCAGTCGAATGGCAAGGTCAGTATACTAGGGGAGATCATGGACATCCGACTATTATTCTAGAGGCGGTTGCGTCACAGGATCTCTGGATCTAGCATGCTTTTTTTGGTCTACCTGGTTCGCTCAATGACCTTAACATCATATACCAGTCACCGATATTTGAGGATGTAGTGGCGGGTACAGGTCCGGACACAAGCTTTACAGTTTCGGGGGTGGAATACAGGCGAGGTTACTACCTAGGCGATGGGATATACCCAAAGTACTCGACAATCGTTAAAACTATTCCGCACCCGACAGACGACAAAAGAAAAAAGTTTGCGAAGTTTCAAGAGGGTGCGAGAAAAGATATTGAACGGGCTTTTGGTGTTCTACAAAAAAAAAATGGCACATCATTGAACATCCAGCACGTTCGCAAACACCAAAGAGGTTACGACACATTATGTACGCTTGTATCATCCTTCGTAACATGGTCATTGAAGACGAAGGTAGAGCGATATGCGAGTACGACGAAGACGCGTCAACTGGAAATTATGTTCCAGTTAGTGCGGAACAACAAGATTTGAACATGTTCGCTCTACGTAACGAGTACACACATCATAACCTACAAGCGGACTTGGTGGAGTACATTTGGAACAACGCTCAAAACGAACCCGACCACGACATGGAAGACGAAGACTAGTTGCTTCTTTTAATATATTAGGATATTTTTAAGTCTTTTTTTTAAGTTTTTTTTTTTTTTAAGTTTATGTTTTTTTTGCTTTTTTTTTTAGTTTATGTAATGTTTTTTAATATTAATGAAAATATTTTGTTACTTTATTTGTTAAATGTTAAAAAAAGTGGAAGATTAAAAAAAAAAAACATAAAAGTGGTGGAGGATGATGACTAGGACCAACTTAACCATGCCCTCTAGTTTTGGAGGATGGACCAATCTTGGGAGGATGATGACGTGGCGCATACGTGGCGGATCATCCTCAAGGATGGTCCATCAACCATACCCACTAGCCTAATGACACCAGATGTGTACCAATATATATACTGCCTATAATAGAGGGAGATTCAAACCTAGAAGTTAGACTAGAAGGTATGGGAAGGATTATTTCTATGGGGATGGGCTGTCACGTAGGACGTCACATCCCCATCCTTCAGACCATGAGGTATGGTGAGGATAGTCCTCAAAGGGACCATCCGTTACGTAGGCGCCAACTAAGCGAAGGTGGAGGACCATCCCCTTGGGGACTACTCAAGGGTGTGGAGGGGAAGCCATGACTACCCAAGAGGGGCCCACCAAAATTAAACCAGCCAATCAAATTAAAGCATGCAGGAGAGAGAGAACAAGGAAGAGGGGTGGCTCGTCTCCAACGTCCGAGAGAGGACGCCAGCAACACGACGGGGCGGGAGGGGGCGGTGTGGGACGATCCGGGACGGGGGCGACGGACCGGAGACAGAGCCCATACCCTCCGGTCTCATAGGATGACCCTCCAAGCAATAACAATGGGGTGGAAGATGGGGCTACCGCACACCAATTTTATATATATATATATATAGGGCAATGCTACACAAGAAACCCTTTATTTTTAGAAAACTTTGGAAACCCATCACAAGGCCTACAATTGGCCACATCATTGATTGGAGATGACAAAAAGGAGGGTATTTTGGTCTTTTTACATTGCTCTTTCTCTCTCTTCCTGACATATTATACCAGCTTCTCTTTCTTCTTTATACCAATACCCAATGTAGTACACATTTCTCTCTCACACATATCTCTCACACACACTTATTCACATTCATATCCAGATCTGTACACATCTCTCTCTTCCTTAATCTGATTAGTCTCTCTCTCTCTCTTCATCAAATCTCTCTCTCATTGGGTTCACTTTTGAGAAAGATCGAAGACGATGGCGGGAGGCGCTGCAGCACTAAAGCTCGTGAAGCCAAAAAACCGTCCACAAGCCACCGATATCCAGGCTGGCGCCGCTTGGGGAGTCGCTGCTTTCACCACCGCCGTTTGGCTCGTTCAAGTCCTTCATTTTTACCCCAATTTTATTAATTTTCATTTATTCATGACCTGATTCTTTAGATTATCAATCGTAATTCTAGTATTATAGATCTATTTCGTGAATTCTGATGGAAATTTGTTTTCGTAAAGCTGTTTCTTCATCGATTTGTCTCGGTTATGATTGGCACAATTGTTTGTTTTTTTCCCGTTGTGGTTAATTTTTTGGACTATATTTTATGCAACGATGTAGATCTGGATCTTGATTTCGTGACCTGATTTTTCATAACTTGTTGACTTTTGTGGTCAAACTATAGCTGATTCTTCGATGAATGATATTTAACGTAATTACAGAGTTTTTTTATATTTTTTTTCACAAGACCTGATAATATTCATGTTGAAATTTAGCAACGTAATTAGTTGCGTAAATCAGTATCTTAAAAAAAGTGATTCATTTTGAAAAAAAAAGTGTATATTTTGCGTTGTAAGTATTAGGAATTAATTTTATTATTTTTGTTTGCATTTTGATGAGTTATGATATAATGAAAGTCTGAAACAAACTATGTTGATCCATATTGAAGGGTTTGTGTACACCCCTAGTTTGTGTTGGGTTATAGCTGTGCTGCAAAATAAGTTAGATTGGCTTGCGAAATGTACAGTTCGGTTTGATAGACTTCTCTTCCTATGGAAATCAAATCTAGGTCATTTATTGGTTTTGCCTTTGATATTGATGTCATACAAATCTTAAAGTCTTCCAAATCTTATAATGTCTTTCACCATCACCACCGCACCACCACCATCATTACCATCGCACCACCATCAATATTGTACCTCCGGCACCACCATAAACACCTCCGGCACCACCGCACCACCACCATCATTACCACGATTATAGAATATGGGTTTTGAAACACGAACACCAAGTATAATAGTTAATAGTTATCTTTGGTTAACGACTTAACAGTTATCTTATCTTTTTGTTATTAGGATGGTGATGGATACAAGGGAAACAAGATCCAATTCTCGGGACCGTTGGTTTCGTCAAACGTGGATCAGATGCTTAAGGATCATGACCATGTTTATGTTATAGCACAACACAACTAACACGTGTTATAGCCGCTGAAAAGCTAAGGCAGCAAAGGTAGCCGCTGAAAAGCTAAGGTAGACTGTAATATGTAATGTGAGACTCTTATTTTGTATTGTCTAGTACATGATGTTAAAACGGTATGGACTTAACACATTCTGGAAGTCTTAACACACGTTATATCAGGTATACTATGTTGTTATTAAGTTACTATTGGAGTTTATGCATCCATTCTGGAAGTCTTAACACACGTTATAATAGAGGCTTAACACACGTTATACATGTCAGGCGCGTAACACATGTTACAGTATGTATATACAAATCATGGTGTTTTGGAAACCACTAGTTTATACATGACACCATGTTGGGTTAAACAAAGATTATAATTCCATATTAACTTGTACACGTGTTACGATCAGTATATGCACATCATGGTGTTTTGCAAACCACTTTCATATACATGAATACAAGTCGGGTTATAATGGATGCTTACATGTTATTATATGTATACAAGTGGGGTTACAACAAGATTACGATATTAACTAAGCTCACCATTAAACTCATCGCCCCCGTCGACTGTTTTCACCCTTATCACATGTTAAGAAATTACATGTTCCGAACAGATAAATTGTAACACATGTTAGATCAGTATATACACATCATGGCATTTTGTAAACCACTAGCTTATACATGAATACATGTCAGCTTACAAAAAGATTATAATAGAGGCTTAACACATGTTATACATTCCAAAATGTGCAAAACAAATGACCCGTTTCATATTATATATTCCAAAATTACCGGTACATCATTTTCTTAGTGCTATGTATTTTCGTTTACTAGTAATATGTAATGTGAGACTCTTATTGTTTTGTCTAGTACACGATGTTAAAACGGTATGGACTTAACACATTCTGGAAGTCTTAACACACGTTATAAAAGAGGCTTAACACACGTTATGTCAGGTATACTATGTTGTTATTAAGTTACTATTGGAGTTTATGCATCCATTCTGGAAGTCTTAACACACGTTATAATAGAGGCTTAACACACGTTACACATGTTACAGTATATATATACAAATCATGGTGTTTTGGAAACCACTAGCTTATACATGACACCATGTTGGGTTAAACCAAGATTATAACAGAGGCTTAACACATGTTATCCCAGGTATACGGTGTTACAATATTTACTTGTATATTCCATATTAACTTGTACACGTGTTACGATCAGTATATGCACATCATGGTGTTTTGCAAACCACTTTCATATACATGAATACAAGTCGGGTTATAATGGATGCTTACATGTTATCATATGTATACAAGTGGGGTTACAACAAGATTACGATATTGTACAAGTGGGGTTACAACAAGATTACGATATTAACTAAGCTCACCATTAAACTCATCACCCCCGTCGACTGTTTTTACCCTTGTCACATGTTAAGCAATTACATGTTCCGAACAAACAAATTGTAACACATGTTAGATCAGTATATACACATCATGGTGTTTTGTAAACCACTAGCTTATACATGAATACATGTCAGGTTACAAAAAGATTATAACAGAGGCTTAACACATGTTATACATTCCAAAATGTTATCCCAGGTATACGGTGTTACAATATTTACTTGTATGTTCCATATTAACTTGTACACGTGTTACGATCAGTATATGCACATCGTGGTGTTTTGCAAACCACTTTCATATACATGAATACAAGTCGGGTTACATCATGGTGTTCTGTTACAGCATGAACCACCAACACATGTTATAAATGAACGAAGACTTCTTTTCCAAAGGATGTGACTTATTCAATTTCCTCGCATTAACGTCGCCTACATCCATCCAGCTGGTCAATTTAATATCTTTTATGGATCTGTTTCTGTAAATCGACACACGTTACATATCATTCTAACAGGTGCTTAACACATGTTATGGGTCTGTCTCTGTAAATCAAGCAACCCAACAAAAAAACAATTATTGTTAAGATCAAAAGCCCCAAACAAGCAACCAAACCAACAAAAAAACCCGTTCAAAATCTCATCCTAAAGTTTTAGATTTATTTAAAATACATGAACATTAACCATTACTAGAACACGCATAACTTCGCCTACATCCATCCAGCTTGTCAATTGAATATCTTTATGGGTTTGTTTCTGTAAATCAACACACGTTATATAACATTCTAACAGGGGGCTTAACACATGTTATGGGCCTGAGTCTGTGAATCAAGCAACCAAACAAAAAAACACTTACTGTTCAGATCAAAAACCCAAACAAGCAACCCAAACCAACAAAAAAACAGCTACTGTTAAGATCAAAAGCCCCTAACAAGCAACCAAACCAACAAAAAAAAACCCGTTCAAAATCTCATCCTAAAGTTTTTGATTTATTTAAAATACAAAATCATATTAACAACCATTACTAAAACACTTTCAGCACACAAAAACATATTAATAACCATTTTCAACACAAATCAAGTGTGAAATGCTATTTCAAGAACACTTACCGGATCTATAACCGTCCGATGAACACGAAGAAGATCTTCAAACCTTCTTCTCACACACACACACACTCGTGTGTGTAACGCCCGGCTCTTTTGGACTTTCCATTTATAGAAAGTTTTGTTCGTATTTCTATTTTTGGAAACCTTGTATTCTTGTAATCGTTCTTTCCTTGTAATCATTGTAAAACCGAGACTTGGATCATTAATGAAACTCGTATTTTGTTTTACACACTCTATATATGCTCGTATGTTCGATTTTGTGAATCAATTGATGTTTAATCGTTATTCTTGGAAACTATGTGCTAAACTTGTAATTAAGCTAACTATTGCATAAAACGTGTTTTGAACGTGAACGATACTTGATTTCGACATTTGTATGCTCAATTATGCTTGGTTTATGATACTCATACTTGTCTTGCTCTTAAACTACGCTTATATGACAAGAACAGCCCCTAAAACTCTTAAAAACCCTTAATTATAAACTACAGGGGCCTAAAAGTCATTTCTGAAACTTGAATTCAGAAAGTTGTACCCCGTAGCGTAGCGCGACGGGTAATGACCTTCGTGCTAGCGCTACGCGAGCATGATGTTTCGACAGAACTTGTGTTTCTTTCATTTTGTGCATGAAATCCCAAGTCTAAACACCCTCCAATCACCTTTAATCCACCTCTAATCTCCTCCAATCATCCCTAATCTCTTCCATTATAAATACAAACCTTCTCCAACCCATTTTACACTTTCACAACTCTCTACACCTCACAAATTCACTCTCAAATCTGTTGCAAATCAGAGTTTTGGACAGATTCATACATCTTAACAAAAGTGAGTGTAACTTGCTTGTTTTCACTCCAAATTACTTGATTCTTTCTCCTATTGTTATGGTAAATCCTTGGGTTTGATTCCTTGGTTTTTCCTTGGAGAAATCATGCTTGGAATTGCCCTAAAAAGGACCAAAACTTTCTGTTTTGTTTTAAGTTATTCAAAAGCTTGTTTAAACTTATCAAACTTGTGTCTAACACATCTCAAACTTATGTAACAATGCCTACAACCTTTCCTATGGTTATTTAGGTATAATAACATGATTGAGACATGTAAAATCAGAGGATAAACCTCAAATACTTTCTGTTTTGTTTAGGGTATTTAACCCACAAGTCATGTCAAGCTTAGACCTTGATGAATGAGTGATTATGGAACAACTTGGGTTGTCCAACATACAATCCTCACATGATTTGATGATTTCTCTTAGCTTAGTTCATTTACATACTTGTATTAATAATAGTTCTTGACCCTCCTTGGTTGTTTTTACATCAAGTGAAGTGGTGAACATTCAAGGGGTTCCTAAATGGAAGCTTGTTCTTCCTACCCCATACATGACATCCATGATACTAGAGGTGCCTAAATGAAGATTTAATCTTCTACCTCCTACTTGACTTATTGGACTAAATAACATATAATACTTAACCTAAATATATATATATATATATACACTCATTCGAACCTTTAATGTTAAACTTGTGTTTATATGTTAAAGTAGTAGAATATCATCTAAGACCTAAAACTCTAAGTATGATTCTAATGGGTGCACTACCCATAAAAACATTCTAACCATATTGGTTACATAGTGTCATACAAGGGTTATAAAGTTAAAGATGATTATTTTTAATATCATACTTTATGTTATGTTAAACTCCAAATTTATAATCTTCCGTTAAACGCCAAACTCACACACCTATGTTTCCTCGTGTAGAAGGACTAGGTGCTCCAAACTAATCCATCCTCAAACTCACTCGTGGGAATTCCAAGTAGGAAAGCTTGCAACCACCGTGAGTATACTCGATCCCTTTTCCCCTTTATACTTTGGGATGCAACATGTATAATTATGCAAACAACTTTTAAACTCAATTAAACTTACTCTATCCATGATTAAACATGAAACTAATGTGATTTACTTGTTATTCTCGTATGCTATGTGAACACTTTGGAACGTTATATGCTCATTAACTTTGCTCGCCCACCTTAACAATTATAGCGCTATAGGATTAACGCCCCGCCCGTTATACTTTTGGGTATTGTTAAGTTAAACATTACCGCCCCGCTAAACTTTTGGGATTAGGCTCTTTTATGCGTTGTATTCTCGGGTTTGATCATATTGTACGCCAAAATTGCATACTAGTAATCACATATTTTGAATCATGTTGGATTTGAGTTTTTATCCTATTATGCTATGTAATTAAACTTGTATATTTGCCTTTGCTTTTGCATTGAAACTCTATCTTAATACATGTTGCAGGTTGATTGTTGAAGTATGGATGAATGATGAAACAAGTTTAGGGTGGACTAGATACACACCTTTAATCTATTTTATCTTTTGATGTTATGTTGAAATTTGAACAATGTTGTTATTTCTATTTAAAATGTTGTATGACAATTTAGCACTTGCAATGAAATTTGAATTTAATTAAATATTGTCACATAGTGTTATGAAGTCTCTAGCAATCTATACACACTTCGTCTCATCCTGATGTTTCCGCCATCGGTTGGGGTGTGACAGATTGGTATCAGAGCCATAACTGTAGGGAATTAGGAAAATTGCCATGCTTTTGCCCTAATCTATAGTTTTAGGAATTTTGCCTCTTATGTGTTGTTTAAAACTTTCGTACTCTACCATGCATGCTTCCTAGCTATACTTCTTGTTGATTAAATTTATATGCCTTTCCTAAGGTTAACATGAATACACTTTTGTTTATTGGTATACTCTTGTAACACAAACGAGACAACTTTACCAAAATAGGTGTGAAACCCACAATTTGGTAAACGACTCTCATTCTACCTTAAACTACTTTTGCACGAAATTACACCATTAAGCGAGGAGTGAAATCCACAACTTAATGGTAATTTCCATTTCAACTCAAGTGGACCCTCGTCAAAGTGTCGAAATTTTATTTTTGACCCGACGAGTACCAACCACATTTAGGGTACGAAATCGTCAAGCTAGGGGTGAAACCCGCATCTCGTCGATTAAGTCCCATTCCTCGATTTTCAATCTCACCAAAGTCCCGATTGTTTCAATCAATTAGAGATGTGTAGTAACGGGAAGGGTAAGATACCGTTAATCGCTTCTTGACGAGAGTATCTTACCTATAGGCCAAAGCACGCTTTCTCTAATTCGAAAGAACTTTCGACCCACTTTGGAATAGTCGACATTTCTCTACCCGAAACAATCCAATGTTTTGTTGAGCCTCTCTTTTATGTATCTCAATTTATATGTGATTTTATACTTGAACGTTCGTTCATTTCAAAATTCCGTTTTACTCATTTCGCACGTTGATCGCAATCACAAACAATAATAATCCCTCGTGAACAAACTAAATTTACAATGCTTTCATTTATTCATGCTATGCTATGTGGAACTCATGACTATGCTATATGAGACGTCTAAACTCTTTATGTTATGTGAATCAATTTGAACCTTTTATGCTATGTGACACTTTATGCTATGTGAATCAATTTATGCAAACAATTTTCTTAAACAAACTGTGACACCCCAGGAAAAACCATGCAACTTAACTAGCTTCCTCAGTGAGTACGTGCTAAATTTCGGGACGAAATTTCTTTCAACTTGGGGATAATGTGACAACTCGTATTTCCGAACTTATCTATGTGCTTAATGTAACGTACGTGAACACTTTGTGATTATGTGAACTTGATAATTAATGGAATGATATCTGTTTCTGTGTAATGTATGTATGTATCGAATGAACCGATCACATAACACAAGCCCATTCGGGCCATACTTTGGGTTCGGCCCACAACTCCCATATGTCGCATAACAATTAGTAGATAGGGTATACTTCTCATATTTTGCAAATCACCTTACACACAAAAACCCTAGCTCTCTCTCATCCTTCTCTCTAGAACTCGACGGCAACAACACCCTCTCCATCGAAGATCTTGGTTAGTGAATCCGTAGTTATTTTAATCCTCAATTAATTGGGTTTGCGATATATGAATGCTTTGTATATATATATACGTATGTGTTATGTGATTATGATTGCATTCATGAATTCTGTTAAATGCTTAGGAATATTTGTATGAGATCAAAAGGGTATTGTTATTGGAAATCTAAATGAGTGATTGGTGGTCCTATTAATACTCGATGATACATGATCACATATGTATGTTTTAGATGGTTAGATTTAACTATGTGCATGATTCTAGGATTGTTTGTAAATCTTTAAGTGTCAGAATCCATTTAATAAGAGGCTCAATAGGATAATAATATGTATTGTATTGTCGGCCACTTATATTGAAATTTCATTAATCTGGAATTGTAGACACTCATGCACATGGCTCGAATTGGAGTTGGCCCAATGAGGGTCTTGTAGTGTCAGAATATTCATGTGATTATATCAATAGCATCGGCCATGTGCATATTGATGTGAGTAGTATAATGTCTTTGGAAATTGTGATGTCTATCATGTGCAAATCAATGTTGTTATCGAGGGGTGTGCACAAAGACTAGGAGTTATGTGTGATAATGATTATGTCTCTGGTGATGATCTTGATATGTTGAGGAATATACAAGATAGAGTTCATAAATATTTGATGTTAAAACACTTATTTGATCGATTAAATGCATGGTTGGAAATTGTTAATTGTGTTGATTGATTATTGGGTAAAGATAGAAACTGTTGGTTGATTATCTTAAATTTGGAAACTGGTAAATGGGTGTAACCGAATGGCAAGATATTCGGATGTCTAATTCACTCGCACAAGACACCCTGGTCGCACAAGTCTTGTCAGTCGCACAAGGTGTTTCTAGTCGCACAAGTTGATATGTTAATTAACTGTTGGGCCGGGTGTAGGTTGGGCCGGATTAGCCGATCGCACAAGGGATCCATATTTACATTGTTTGGGCCGGTTACGCATGGAACGACTTATGTTAATTGGGCTTCTTGTTATTTTGGGCCGGGTGACCAACGGAGTCGCACAACATGTTGTGGATCGCACAAGGCCGTGCTGAACGCACAACATGTTGGGCCGACTATTATTGGGCTATATCTTTCGGATCATACAAGTATGAATATGCTATGCACTTTGACTGTTTATGTGATGCCAAGATTAGTATGTGTTCGTGACTTTGCTATCTCTGTGTAAACTTATGTGTGCTTTACTTGAACTTAAACCTGACTTGTATGGTAACCATGTTAGGACGTGGTTGACCACTAGCTGCTAGACTTGACCTTTCTGTGTAATCTGCCGAGCAAACCAAGGTGAGTTCACACTAGCCAAGGCATGGGATTCCCAGGGGTTGGGAATGGGATTGGATAACTACTCGTACAACTATTACTGTTAAACAAATTATTACTGTCCTCGGTTGAAGGGCACGTACGTAAAACCTACGTACAGTTATACTTACTACTGTCCTCGGATTGAAGGGCACGTACGTAAAGCCTACGTACACGATCTTAAGACCATCACCTCTATCAAAGGAAGTCCCTCAATTATCGACTTAATCGCCGAGGCCTAGGGCGAGCGGGTCATTAGTTAATAGCGCTATTAGGTTTAACAAACCTCACACCATGCCAGTCGGACGGGCGTGTACTAATGGACTATGGGCAAAGGGTCAATGCTGATAGACATTGACTTAGGGCACCTCTTATATTTTCGTAGCAGTCGATACGCGTGGTCTTGTAACACATGGGAAGCCCCCACTAATCATCGCACGCATGCCTGGACTGGCAGCAAGGATTAACGCGATACATGGTTTACAAAACGAATACATACGACTTATTAAATGAAAACGTTAACCAAACAACCAACTGTGAACTCGCTCAACTTTGTTGTTGATTCGTTGCTACATGCCTTGCAGGTCATTAGGTACCCAATGGAGCTTGCACAGGGAGGAACGGTCGTTGTGGGACATGGCGATGTGTGCCATGCTTTAGACATTACTTATTTAATATTTTATACTTGCTATGGGTTTTACAAATTATGCTTCCGCTATCACTTAACTATGCTTTGGTTTGAACACCTTTCATATTGGTTTGTTGAATTATGTTTACTTATCTACTTGTTCAATATGATTGGTGGCTTGATCCTGGTCAGTCACGCCTCCAAGCGGTGATACTCCGCGTGTGGATTTTGGGGGTGTGACACAAACATTATGATCAAGTCTCACCTATTCGTTCTTTTGAATCTTAGATGTCTTCCCGTCACTCCAAAATGTCTAAGAAGTCAGGGTCTCGCTCCAAGAAGAAGATGATGGTCTTCATGGCCAATCAAATGGTGCGCATCATTCCAAAGGTCGTTACCGAAATTCGAGCTTCCGAAACTCCGAACTCCTCCGTCGACTCTAAGGTCGAAGCACGCAAGCCCGTTTCATTTAACTTCAAGCACTTTTCGTCGTGCAACCCCAAACCATTCACTGGCAATGATGGGGTGACCGCCATGCTCGAGTGGTTTGATAGCATGGAGGTGACGTTCATCAACAGTGAATGTCCTGAAGAGCTCAAAACGCGTAGTGCGACTGGGGTATTCCAAGCCCGAGCTCTCGAGTGGTGGACGAACGAAAGGAACATCCGTTCGAATGAAGAGGCTTATGCTTTGCCCTGGGGAGAAGTCAAGACCCTCATGATCGAAGAATTTTGCCCTCCGCATGAGCAACAAAGGTTAGAAGAAGAATTTTGGGCTCTAAAGCAAGTGGGTGATGAGAACCTAGCCTACATTACCCGTTTCAAACAACTTAGCTTCATTGTTCCTCACCTCATTATGACCACCGACCGTAAGATAAGGAAGTACATCAATGGGTTACCTTCTAGCATGCGCGATACGATCGAGGCAGCCAAACTCGACAATATTGAAGCTGTTTACCGCCTCGCTGCTTCCCTAAACAACAATCGCATTCGCGATAAACAGGTTGCAACCTCCACCAAGATAGCCAATCAGATTACCACTGACCATGAAGCCCAAGCAAGTGGTGGCGAAGATAGGAAACGAAAGTTTCAACACACAGAGTCAGTCAACAAGGTACGCGCTTGCTACAAGTGTGGAGACACTACTCATCTTCGCCCACAATGTCCTCTATGGAATTAAGAACGACAGCAAACCCAAGACGACAATGAAGACGTTGAGGGTACGCTTTTTCGTTAACAACCTTATTACCTCAATACTCGCGTAAGGCTTTGCATTTGTTAAACTTGAATCTATGTCATTTCCAGTCAAAATTTCTGATGGCAAGTCCATCACCATTGACCTTATTTTCCTTTATTGTTTCCTCGCACTCAACATCCATGTTTTCTCGATCGACCAAGTACCCTCATCTTTTCGCTACATCTTCCTAAATTTCGGGATGAAATTTCCTAAAGGAGGGGAGACTGTAACGCCCGGCTCTTTTGTACTTTCCATTTATAGAAAGTTTTGTTCGTATTTCTATTTTTGGAAACCTTGTATTCTTGTAATCGTTCTTTCCTTGTAATCATTGTAAAACCGAGACTTGGATCATTAATGAAACTCGTATTTTGTTTTACACACTCTATATATGCTCGTATGTTCGATTTTGTGAATCAATTGATGTTTAATCGTTATTCTTGGAAACTATGTGCTAAACTTGTAATTAAGCTAACTATTGCATAAAACATGTTTTGAACGTGAACGATACTTGATTTCGACATTTGTACGCTCAATTATGCTTGGTTTATGATACTCATACTTGTCTTGCTCTTAAACTACGCTTATATGACAAGAACAGCCCCTAAAACTCTTAAAAACCCTTAATTATAAACTACAGGGGCCTAAAAGTCATTTCTGAAACTTGAATTCAGAAAGTTGTACCCCGTAGCGTAGCGCGACGGGTAATGACCTTCGTGCTAGCGCTACGCGAGCATGATGTTTCGACAGAACTTGTGTTTCTTTCATTTTGTGCATGAAATCCCAAGTCTAAACACCCTCCAATCACCTTTAATCCACCTCTAATCTCCTCCAATCATCCCTAATCTCTTCCATTATAAATACAAACCTTCTCCAACCCATTTTACACTTTCACAACTCTCTACACCTCACAAATTCACTCTCAAATCTGTTGCAAATCAGAGTTTTGGACAGATTCATACATCTTAACAAAAGTGAGTGTAACTTGCTTGTTTTCACTCCAAATTACTTGATTCTTTCTCCTATTGTTATGGTAAATCCTTGGGTTTGATTCCTTGGTTTTTCCTTGGAGAAATCATGCTTGGAATTGCCCTAAAAAGGACCAAAACTTTCTGTTTTGTTTTAAGTTATTCAAAAGCTTGTTTAAACTTATCAAACTTGTGTCTAACACATCTCAAACTTATGTAACAATGCCTACAACCTTTCCTATGGTTATTTAGGTATAATAACATGATTGAGACATGTAAAATCAGAGGATAAACCTCAAATACTTTCTGTTTTGTTTAGGGTATTTAACCCACAAGTCATGTCAAGCTTAGACCTTGATGAATGAGTGATTATGGAACAACTTGGGTTGTCCAACATACAATCCTCACATGATTTGATGATTTCTCTTAGCTTAGTTCATTTACATACTTGTATTAATAATAGTTCTTGACCCTCCTTGGTTGTTTTTACATCAAGTGAAGTGGTGAACATTCAAGGGGTTCCTAAATGGAAGCTTGTTCTTCCTACCCCATACATGACATCCATGATACTAGAGGTGCCTAAATGAATATTTAATCTTCTACTTCCTACTTGACTTATTGGACGAAATAACATATAATACTTAACCTAAATATATATATATATATATATATATATATATATACACTCATTCGAACCTTTAATGTTAAACTTGTGTTTATATGTTAAAGTTGTAGAATATCATCTAAGACCTAAAACTCTAAGTATGATTATAATGGGTGCACTACCCATAAAAACATTCTAACCATATTGGTTACATAGTGTCATACAAGGGTTATAAAGTTAAAGATGATTATTTTTAATATCATACTTTATGTTATGTTAAACTCCAAATTTATAATCTTCCATTAAACGCCAAACTCACACACCTATGTTTCCTCGTGTAGAAGGACTAGGTGCTTCAAACTAATCCATCCTCAAACTCACTCGCGGGAATTCCAAGTAGGAAAGCTTGCAACCACCGTGAGTATACTCGGTCCCTTTTCCCCTTTATACTTTGGGATGCAACATGTATAATTATGCAAACAACTTTTAAACTCAATTAAACTTACTCTATCCATGATTAAACATGAAACTAATGTGATTTACTTGTTATTCTCGTATGCTATGTGAACGCTTTGGAACGTTATATGCTCATTAACTTTGCTCGCCCACCTTAACAATTATAGCGCTATAGGATTAACGCCCCGCCCGTTATACTTTTGGGTATTGTTAAGTTAAACATTACCACCCCCGCTAAACTTTTGGGATTAGTCTCTTTTATGCGTTGTATTCTCGGGTTTGATCATATTGTACGCCAAAATTGCATACTAGTAATCACATATTATGAATCATGTTGGATTTGAGTTTTTATCCTATTATGCTATGTAATTAAACTTGTATACTTGTCTTTGCTTTTGCATTGAAACTCTATCTTAATACATGTTGCAGGTTGATTGTTGAAGTATGGATGAATGATGAAACAAGTTTAGGATGGACTAGATATACACCTTTAATCTATTTTATCTTTTGATGTTATGTTGAAATTTGAACAATGTTGTTATTTCTATTTAAAATGTTGTATGACAATTTAGCACTTGCAATGAAATTTGAATTTAATTAAATATTGTCACATAGTGTTATGAAGTCTCTAGCAATCTATACACACTTCGTCTCATCCCGATGTTTCCGCCATCGGTTGGGGTCTGACAGTGCGTGTGTCTTGTTCTCTCTCTAAAACAACATACTTCAAACTTCTTCTCTCTCACACACTTGTATGTGTGTTCTTGGTGTTATAGATGACCATGATGAAGATTGTTGTTTCTCTCTCTAAAACAAAAAATTCATCTCTCTAAAAACCTTCATCCTGCCGTCGTTCTCTCTCTAAAACAACAATCTTTAAACATTTTCTCTTTCACACGATGTAGATCTGAACTTGAAGATCGAAACTTTCTCTCTCTAAAAACATTCATCTTGTCATCGTTCTTCTCACACACCCACTCGTGCGTGTGTCTTTGTGATTTTTTAGACCACATGATGCTGAAATTATCTTCAAATGAAGATCACCATTGAAGGATCACCATTGAAGACCATGAAGCTTTTCTCTTTCACATGATGAAGAAAGAGGAGAGAGATGATGATACTAGTGGGTTTTGTCATTCCAATGCCAAAAAGTGTTTTTCTTCTACCGAAAATGGCCTTCCAGCATCATTAATGTGTATTATAAGATTTCTTTTAATTCTAATTCTTACCAAAATGATGAGAGCCATTGATCAAGTTAGATGAAAGCTAATCAATGGATGACATTGGGTTTGCATAGTTTTTTAAAAAAGATAGAGTTTTCTATAGAGCCCAACCCTATATATATATATATATATATATATATATAGAGTATGGTTCCTACGGAAAGTGTGTTTTTCCTAGAAAGTCTAGGAAGCGATCTTGTCCATCTGATTGGTGTGTTTAAGGGCTGAGATTAAATCAATGGCAATCTTGTAATAATTAACTATATTTAATAGATTGTTTAAAATGAGTAGGGGCAATTTCGTCCTTATGTGTGTTTTAAACCAATCAAAAATAACCGTCAGAGATATCACATCTCCTTAATACACGCCAATTTCCCTCTCTCTTTCTCTCTCTAAACCCAAATTCGGAAACCCCCAAAATCATACCAAAAATACCTAAAATCATGGATGAAGATAAGAGATTTTCCTTGTTCCATATACGTAAGATCAAGCTTTCATTGTACTGCGTGTTTTACAAAGCGATTACGGGTGATTCTTGTTTGTAATTGACGGTATTTTGCTGGTTGCAGGGAAGAGATTCAAAAAGCAGGAAACTTTGGAAAGGATAGATAGCAGCGGAACAGTTACCGGATGCCGATCGAAAGCTGGGGCGAAATCTGCTGATGTAAAACACATTTGTATGAATCTGCTTGCTGTTAAAACACAGCTGTATGAATCTGAATTGCTGTTAAAACACAGCTGTATGAATCTGAATGATAAAACACATTTGTATGAATCTGCTTGCTGTTAAAACACAGCTGTATGAATCTGAATGATAAAACACATTTGTATGAATCTGCTTGCTGTTAAAACACAGTTGTATGAATCTGAATGCTAAAACACAACTGTATGAATCTGCTTGCTGTTAAAACACATTTGTATGAATCTGCTTGCTGTTAAAACACACCTGTATGAATCTGAATGCTAAAACACAACTGTATGAATATACTTGCTGTTAAAACACAACTGTATGAATCTGAATGCTAAAACACAACTGTATGCATCTGCTTGCTGTTAAAACACAGCTGTATGAATCTGAATGCTAAAACACAACTGTATGAATCTGCTTCCTATTAAAACACAACTGTATGAATCTGAATAATAAAACACAGCTGTATGAATCTGCTTGCTGTTAAAACACATCACCAAGAACAAACTGTTAAAACACAGTACCAAGAACATGCTGATAGATTCCAGCAAGAAAACGAATGAATGATTGATATTACGTGAGATCAGAAATCGAAAACAAAAAATTCCGAAATTTATGTATAGTTAGTTATTGAAGATAATTTCCTAAAATAAAAATAGATTGTGAAAGTACATAAATGCCCTTTTAGATAAAATCCTTCAATGTCACATGTCGTGTTCTTATTGCTTCCTAGACTTTCTAGGAAAAACACACTTTCCACCCAACTCCTACTCTATATATATATATATATATATATATATATATATATATATTAATTTCTAACACTTTAAGGAATAGTTACTATTTTGTCATTTAGTGGGTTTATTTATTTATTTTTTTAAGGAAACTAAAGTTCATGTTTTCAACAAAAAAACTTTCTTTTTTTATAATTTGGCCACAAAAGTTACATGAGCTTAGTTTAGTTTGTTTACGTTTAACGTTACATAAGTCACTTGGTTTTAAAATTCGTATTTTGGTTTTACGTTTTTTTCTAGATTTGGTTGTCGTTCGGTTTCTACTTAGCACAGTGTTTGTTGGTCATATTTCAAAGTGGTCAACTTTGCCCCAATTTCTAAAAACTCTATACAATATCACTTTGACCTCCTTGACTTTCGTCAAAGTTTTACATCATGAAAGTCACTTGATGTTGAAATTCATGTTTTTATTTTACGTGTTTTCCTGATTTTGGTCGTCGTGTGATTGCTTCTTAACACGGTTTTACGCCCCCTGCCCCGCACCGCAACGCGGGCGACTTATGACTAGTTATTTATAATTGTTTAATTTTTTTATTTGGTTAACTTTACATCAGTATTGTATTGGTACTATTAGAATCGTTAATGGTTGCTATGGTTTTGAATCGATTTAAACTATGTGCCGACATCCTTATGGATTTATCACGGCTTTATTTTTTAAGTTTTCTTTTTCGGTTGTTATATCAAGTGTTGGTACTATATCGATATGGTAATGGACCGGACCAATATCGACCATATTTCTGCCATTAACATTATTTTTACCACTGTGTCTATGATCCATGTAAAATTTATTAAAAGTCGGGTCATCTCCGCCGCGAAGCGTGGGTGTAACCCGCTAGTTATTTATAACTGTTTAACTTTTTTATTTGGTTAACTTTATAAAAACAATTCAAAAATTAAATAAAAATAAGACATAAAAAAGATAATCAAATCCAACATTACATAAATAAAACTTACATAACCTAAAAAATAAAATTACGAATGTGGGTATTATTTAAAAAAAAAGGAAGAGGGAGGGGAGTATTTAAAGTAAAAAAAAATCTGTATTTGGATTCATGATTTTTTTTATAAAAAGATGAAGTTTTTTAAAAAAATGGATGAGAGAAGTTGGTAGATTTTGGTTGAATGTGGGTATTATTTAAAAAAAAGGAAGAGGGAGGTGAGTATTTAAAGTAAAAAAACTTTTTTTAATAATATAGTTGTTGTAAACGGCTAGATTTTAAAAAGGGGGACCATCGAGAGCGGCAACGGGGAGACGACAAGGACGTCGACGGGCCAAGGGGGCGGTGTTCCGCCTCGGCCCCGTGCGTGGACTTGGCCAAGCCGTCCCCAATACCGTCTGGTCTTAAAGCAATTAGTTTTTAGGATTTAATTATAAGATAATTGTCATAGTTCATGAAGTGAAATAGACATAAAAGAGATGGAAAACTTAGTTATCTTTTAAAATATGATCCATATGATAAAAGTGTTATGAAACAACGACATACTAGCAACCAACATATAACTATAAACATAAAGAACAAGTATTATAGAAAGTAAGAGAGAAAGAGAATAGGAGAACTCATTCTTATTCATGTATGTATGAAATACAAAAGCCACTATTTATAGGGCTATCATTCAACATAACTTAAATGCCAATGGGAGTTAGGCATGTGGATAGTCATATCATAAAATATATTTATAACACTCTCCCTTGACTATCCATGTGATAAAAGAAAACAATGTATTATACGCTTGGTAGTGCTGCCTCGTTAAAAACCTTGCTAGGAAAACCCAGTGGGACAAAACCTCAGCTAAGGGAAAAGAGTGCAGCGCGTATTGTCTCCCCCTAATACTTCTGGATCAGGTATGTTGCCTCATTAAAAACCTTACTAAGAAAACCCAATGGGACAAAACTTAGTCAAGGGAAAAAGAGTGCAACTTGAATAAGTCTCCCCCTCATTTTAACATGTATCCTTTAAGTGACGTGTGTCCATTTTTCTTGAAAGTCGAACAAAGCTTTTGTAGTGAATGATTTATCGCTTGATCCCTTAATGTGCAATCCTTTATGTTGAGCAATGTTGTATAATCTTCTAACAAGACTTTAGGTGCCTCCTTCCAAAAATTATCATATGTCCACGACTGTGTTTCGTTACATTCCTGCATCTACAAGACTAACCAAACTTATTTTGATGGGTTAGTAAAATATAATCAAATATCGTTTATACCTGAATATTTCTTTGAACTCATTCCAATGTCTCTTCGCTTGACAAATGTTATATCATGACAATAAGCTCAAATGAAATATATTATAACCATACATAGCTAGTAAAACATATTAATGCACTTATGCATTTAACGATGGTACTTCTAGAATGAGAATCTCTACTATGGTAGGAGATGATGATAGGCATTTCTTATAACAAATGACTTAACAACCTTTAACATACTTTAAGGTTCAACTATGTCCATACTAAAATATCCAAACATCATCTTCTAGATGTACTTGAGGGATTAGTAAAATATAATTACATATATACTCGAACTGCAGTTCGAGTAATAATTAGACTGTGACAAGGTTATTCAAAAATTCTCCCTCTAAAAGCTCGACAATTTCTCTCAATGATGCCTATACATCATTACTGTAAATTGCGATTATAGTGAACTTTTAAAAGTAGAATGTTCATAGAACATGGCTAATTTAATCAAACTTATATCCCTCTATATGCGAATATCTCGAGTTGTACAACACTCGACCAAACTATTTTAGCTCATACGTATTTTGTCAACTTCATATAGTACGTTCTTGAGGTTTTTTATATCAATGCTTCTGGTATTATCAATCTATGAGGGAATTCTGCCCATCTTATCCAAATATACATGTGCATTCACTCTTCATGAGTTTTGCTACATAAACTTACCCATGTAACACATAGATATCTATATCATATGCAAAAATGTCATCAACACTTGCTTTTATCTTCAAAATCCATATTGTACCATGCGTGTACACTATTTATTGAGTATCTTAATCACCTGGTACAAGTTTTCTATGTGTATTTGTTGGTGCACAAGTATTACATCGTTAAGATGTGTCAATTAACCTTTTAAGCACTCAAATGCTTTGAAAACTCATCAGGAGTTCCAATTATATCCAACATGTAAAATAATCATAACCTATTCAAAATTGTAACGCCGATATTTCTTATTCCAAATAAGTATTATTATTTACAAAATTCGGGCATGACCCGTTCGTATAATGAACGATTCCCTGTGAGAACTTAAACATGACGCAGCGGAAAATATGAACCCAAAAATTTTCTTTCTTATTTAGACCCATTACTTATTTAAAAGCTCAAATACAAATGATAAACATTTACAAAAAAAAAAGGGATTAACAATAACCACATTTAAGTAACGCTTCAAGACAATACATAAATCAGACTATGTGGCCGTTCTTCCCGTACAATCTTTAATTTGGGGCTCGATCAATGCATGCTTATCTTCGATAGTAGTGGTAGAGATATGTTAGGATCGGAGGCTCTCATGATAGTGTTTGTTTGTTTAAAATGAATGATCAATGAATATGAAAACATGTTAGGTGCAGCGAAAATGAAAACAAACTTTGTAATCACAATCAAAGGAGAAAATAGTTTGATAAACAATTGCTTCACATAATGTCAAAAGATTACAAATCGAAGCAAAAGATTACAGATATGCTTACAAACTAAACTCCCCCTCAGCCTGATGCCCCAAGGTTGGTTGCACACAAGATGAAAGGATTAGACATGAGGAGAAGAACCCACTCAGTCAATCAAATGTAACAGTACAGGGTACTGTTACATTTATAGGCAAACCAAACCACTGAGGTATCTCAGCTGACGTCACCATGAAAGCGACGTCTAACAGCCTAACAACCTGTATCTACTGTCCTTACACAAACACTGCTAACCTAACCACTGACTATACATAAAACAGATATTTCACTAAACAGCTGCTTTCTCTTTATGTCAGTACTTTCCTCAAGGTTGATCAGTCCTTGACTGGGCAGTGCTTTATCATCAGTAGATAGGACCAGCAGTGTTGGAAACTTCAGGGTTTTCATCAGCAGTTGAAAGGACAACAGCAGTTGAATATGAGCAGCAGATAGAGACCATCAGTTGTTATAAATCACTTTCAATGGGAGAGCAAAGTGTAAACTGCTGCATATTGTGAATCCTCTGTTGTGACCTGGTTTTGGCTTTACATTATCTGTTCCTCTGGTAGGGTTCAATCCAAACAATCTCCCCCTGGAACAGATAATGCCAAAACCCTTCATTATTCAGGACCTTTATTACTCATCAAGAGTGCCTTAGCTTGATCTTTGAATTCAGCTTCAAATTCCTGTGCACTCTGGTCATCCTCATCCCTACACAGTGTAAGTTCAAGGAGATCCTGCAAATCTTGAACACTAAGGCCTAGTGCTTCTTTCCTTGATGTGTACTTCACTTCGCCATTGGCTCTGACCAGGGTCAATACGTGAGTCTTTTGATCAGACATCCACTTTAGTATTTTTAAGCCAAGTGGGTTTCTTGGGAGAGACTTATTTGACGATGAGTTGAGGGATAATGGCCTTGAAAACATCTGCAGACTTTCAGACATTCTTTTGAAAGCTTCTTCAATGACTTTGTCTGCTGCAGCTATATCTTCTGCAATTTCTTGTTCAATAAGTTCTTGTCTTTCAGCTTCTGTCTTGTCTTTAGCAGTGTTTGGAGACGCAGGTTTGTTTAATGCCTTAAAAAGGCTTTGAAGCTTTGTTGAAGTTTCTTCTTTTAGACCCATTTTCGTGATGGTATCTTTGAAGTACTCTGCTTCCTTTTCTATTACCTCTTCTTCAGTCAGCTGTTCTCCCTCTTCTTGATTTGTTACAAAAGTAGACCGGAACAGTGTGTCAAGGTTTCCCATCTTTTGTTCAAGCTTCATCATTTGTTCTTGCTTCTTAGAAGTGCCTGAAACAGTTATCTTTCTTTTCTTCAGCCTTTCGTAGGCTTCATCAGTCTGCTGTCTTGACCACTTTGATATGGCTTCAGCAGTATCCATTTTTGCATCCACCAGCTCCTTTTTCTTTCTTTTATACTCAGCAGTGAAGTCAGCAATGAGCGTTTTGAATTTGTTCCAGTTTGGAGCATTTTTCTTCTTTGTAGGATCATTCTTAATTCTGTCAATCCTCTCAGCCTCATGCTTTAGAGCGATTATTGGCCATTCTTCAAACTGTTTTTCTTCAGCAGGATAGAATTTTTCTTTCATAATGTAGGCAAGATAATTTTTTCTTAGCTCTTTGCGTTGTTCATCCTTTTCTTTGATTAGTTCCTGTGCAAATTCTTCCATCTGCTTTACCTTTTCAAGGAAGAAATTCAGTCTTTTAGCAATGCCTTCTTCGCTTAGACGTTCACGTTCACTTTCAAATTTAGCTCTTGCTTTAGCCTGCCTTGCCTTGAGTTTGAGGTAATCATCCATATCCTCTGGTGGCATGTAACCTATGAGTGAGGAGAATCTCCTTTTTGAAGGATCTTCTTCTATATAGAATTGCCTCATCTCATTTTTGATAGCTTCAAGTTCCAGTGGATGTTTTGCAGCATTCGGATCATGTGTACTCTCATCGGCAGGTATTGGCTTTCTTCTTCTGTTGAAGAGCTTTGGCTGTGAAGTAGGAGAAGTGAGAGCAGTGGTGGATGACTGACTAACAGCTGTTGAGACAACTGGTGTCTCAACATCTGTTGTCATTACAACTGCTGATATGTCAGCAGTTGTCTTCTGCTTCTGAGCAGGGGATGGAAGTGGTGAAGTAGTTTTTGATGGTGGTGATGAATCATCATCTGATATGAGATTCCTTCTCCTTTTTAATGAGGAAGGAGCAGATGATGTTTTGGGTGGATCAGTGGTGGTAGATTGAATAGCAGTGGTTTGTGGTAGTGATTGACTGACAGTGGTTGAAACAACTGGTGTTTCAATCACTGTTGTCATTACAACAGATGTTGTAACATCTGTTGTCTTCTGTTTTATGACAGGAGGCAGTGGTGGTGGTATGATTGTAGATGATGATGGTGGAGCAGTAGTTGTGGTGGTGTGTGGAAGAGTGGTGTGTGTTGATGACATGGCAGCTGTTTGGCTACTGACAGCAGTTTTTGTAACTACTGCTGTATCAGCTGTTTGGCTAACAGGTTTTGAGACCTGCTTTTCTTTTTCTTTTACTTTTTCAGGCTCAATATGAAGGCCATGTTCTATTCCCTTCTTCTTCATTTGCTTCATTATCTCCCCCTTTTTGGCATTATCTGCAAGGGGGTCATCAAAGAATAGTTAAGTTGAAGGAGCCTTTCCAGTGGTAGTTTGGATACTGGCCTTAATAGCCTTGATATCTGCTTGAGCATCCTTGAACCTTGATTCCACCATGTTGGTCAGCAGTTGTACTTGAATAGCGTGCTTTTGATCAGCCATTTGTTGCTGTTTTTCAAGCATGGGTTGGAAGATATTCCAAAGCTCATTTGCAGCAGGTGCTTGTTGTGGAGCAGGTGCTTGAGCAGGAACAGCATTGGATTGTGCTTTCTGAGCTTTTAAAATCTCTTGCACCATCTCTTTTATTTCAGAAACTGATTCTTCAAGTTTTTCCACTCTGCCCGTCAATTCCTGATATCTTGAATCATCACCCATTTTACTGGGATCATCTGAATCCCCACTTGTAGTGGTTATATCAATGTTTGACTTAGGAACTGAGTCCCAAAAATCACCCATTGATGCCCCTTGTTCTTGGTACTGGGGACTTCTTTCTTCAGCATTCGATAAACCTTTGATGGTACCAGTGGTTAGATCTAACTCACTGGTGGTTACCGAAGTTGCCATGGAAGAAATTGCCTTCAAGGGAGTCTTACTTATGAAACAACTGTCCAACTGAGGATCTGTTGATCCACCAGTTGTAGTTGCTGCTCCACTTGAACTACCACCGAGAGTTACTTGTAACTCAGGGGGTGTAACCTCCTCAATTGTTGTTGGGATAGCAGGAGTAGTAGCATCAGACCCAGTCACCTGTGGGGGTATACTCTCAGTGACAGGTGATAGAAAGGAACTGGTTTGTGTCTGAGCTATAGCAGCTGCATGCAACAAAGGTAGCATGGATTGTGGCATTATTATTGGTGAGGGGATGGGAGTTGAAATAGACATGTCCTTGGGATCAGGACTGAGGAAGATGGATCCAAGTGGATTCAGAGCTTCATATTGTGGTGTCCCTGTGCTTACAACCTGATCCTTTTGTGAGGATGCAGGAGGAGTTTTAGGCATGGGTTGAGATATTTGTACCAACTGCTGTGAGGAAGTAGCAGCAGTGGTTTCTTGTGACATTTGTGTTGTCACTGGCAGGAGCTCTGGTATCTCATCCTCCAGAGTTGCCTTTTTGATGGGTTTTGTGGGTTTTTGAGTTTTTCTTTTTGGCTTTTTGGAGATAGTAGGTGTGGGTTTCAAAGCAGTTGTGCTGCTGCTTTGATCACCTTGAGCAGTGGGCTCAGCAGCAGATACCTGAGGAGCAGTTGTAACCGCTAAAATCTGCTCAGGTACCCCTGCTTTTGTTTTTGTTGGTGCCATCATCCTTGAAAATGTTTCTTTTGTTAAGCTTTTTATTTGACAATGAACACCTTGTTTTGGCAAATTTTCATTTTCCTTTACAAATTTTTGTTTAAAGTAATAACTCAAAAATCTTGGAAAAAGTAAAAATGCTTTGTTTTCAAAATTTTTCACTAAGTCATTGAAGATTTCCTGGGAATAGTTGTAATCTTTGTTATTCAAAATGGCATACCCCAGGCATTGAATCTTCAATGGTATTTCATTAAATGATGTTGTTTTATTTGAAACACACATCAAAAGTGTGTGAAATAAAAATCTTGGAGCAGAAGGAAAATAACCTTTTTGTAAGGTATCAACCTTTGATTGTTCTGCATACCCCCTTTTTACGAAATCAGTTTTCATCTCGGCTTTCTCAAAAGAGAGTTTACCTTCCTGATCGTTGAGATTAAAGACTTCGGAGATCGATTGTGGGGTTATTTGAACTGCTTTACCCTGTATTGAGGAGTTAATGGCGATGACTTTTCCGTCTTGTTTTTCAAGCGACGCCTTTTTCCAAAACTCTCTCTGGGTTTGCAGATAGATGGGAGCATTTGCTATCAACAAAGTTTTGTACTTTGATGCAGATAATGTATCAATGATGGTGTCAAAGGTGTGATTATCAGTAGGTTTTGTGAGTAAACCCAGATAGTTGTGAGATTGTTTGAATGGTATTTCGATGGGTTCTTCGGCCGTTTGAGCGACCTCTTTGGAAGGTGATGGTGATTTAGGTTTTGATTTTGATTTTGTCATTTTTGCGGAGAAGAACGAAGGAGGATTTTGGAGATTTTGAGAAGAAGGGTTGGAAACTGCTATGAGAAGAGAATTTTGGAATTCAATTCGACAGTGTAAAACCCTGTTTGGGGTTTAGGGCAGGGTTTTATTAAAAAAAATGATCGCTGATGTGGCAGCGGTTATTAAGATCTGAGGGCTAAAAACTGACCACGTGTCAAACACTGATGAAGTGGATGAAGTATGGAGAACAGTTGTTTTAAGGGCCACTGACGTATCAAGCATTAGTGGTTACAACAGTAAAAATTATGGGCAGTGGATGATTTTTACTATCAGTGGATAGCATATCAGTGGATAAGATACTGATTTTGAGCATCAGTGCTTTTCAAGAAAATGAGGGATCAGTGGTTAACTTTCAGCCGTGGACAGTGTTTAGAGATCAGACGTTGGAACAAAACAGTGGTTAGGGTAAATAGTACAACTCTGAAGGACAAGTGTTTCAGCAACAGTTTTGAAGATTTTCTTTCAAGGTTTTGCCACATGTCAATTTTGAAAGACAGTGGTTTAGTACCCCAGATGATGAAAACTTTTTACTAAGGCAACTCATTTTCGTTTAATATTCAATTAACACATGAGTACCTTAGTAATTTAAGCACAGTTTGCAATCACTTTTTGATGGAAATTTAAGAGCAAACCTGAGTATGACATGATCATGTCATATATACCATTTCCTTTTGACCCATTTATGAGGACACTAATACCACCAAAAACAAGGTATTACATCCTGACAGGAGCTGAAACTATTGCCAACAAAAACAAGCAAAAGTTCCAAATATATTATTCCAAAAAATGAGTAATATATCCTGGTTATCTGAGAAAATCCTTTGAACAATAAAAAAATAGTTAAAGGATTTTCTGAGAAAAGTATCAAAAAGGATCTGGTAAATTTTCAATAGAAAACATAATCATAACATTCTCAAGTTTTATGAAAATGGTCAGTGGTTTGACATTAGTGGTAGAACCTTTTTCTTTGTCAGTTGATTACAAACCCGAGGACACATGGATAAATTTTTGAACATTTGTCTAATCCTCTTTGGAGCTCATTCACTGGAATCAAAACCTTTTTCTGAACAGATGAATGCACATAGTTGCTTAATGACCATTATTACCCTAAACATTGACTCATAAGTGTTTTATGTTTATACTCTTTTCTTTTGACTTCAAAAGTTTTGAGATAAACACACTTCTGAGTTTTTGAGAATTTCCTCAATGTATTTTAACAAAGTTGATTTTGTCCTTTCGAGGAACTCAACCTGTTTTCAACACACAAGATTTGAATGACTAAAGTTTTAATTCCCTCTTTTTGAGTTAACAAGACATCAATGTTTTTATGAACATAGGTTTTGTTAATCTGAGGTTCATACTTTAGTATTTAATGAAAACATCACAAATATCAAAACAACAGTTGAAATCAATATTGAAAAAAAATATAAAACAATCCCATACTTAATCAGATATGTTTACAGATCTGAAAGCTATGGGTGACTTTTGCATGATATCACTTGTTGTGTGAAATTTGTGTGTCATATGACATCTTGGTTGATTTACAGAGTTTTTGATTAACCACTTTGAACATGATTTATTCGGTACTCTGTTTTTCAACTACATACAACCAACCTTAGTATCAATGAATTTTGAGCCGAACTGTTATGTCAAATTGATTGTTAGATCGAATTTGACTGTCCAGGCTCTGATACCAATTGTTAGGATCGGAGGCTCTCATGATAGTGTTTGTTTGTTTGTTTAAAATGAATGATCAATGAATATGAAAACATGTTAGGTGCAGCGGAAATGAAAACAAACTTTGTAATCACAATCAAAGGAGAAAATAGTTTGATAAACAATTGCTTCACATAATGTCAAAAGATTACAAATCGAAGCAAAAGATTACAGATATGCTTACAAACTAAACTCCCCCTCAGCCTGATGCCCCAAGGTTGGTTGCACACAAGATGAAAGGATTAGACATGAGGAGAAGAACCCACTCAGTCAATCAAATGTAACAGTACAGGGTACTGTTACATTTATAGGCAAACCAAACCACTGAGGTATCTCAGCTGACGTCACCATGAAAGCGACGTCTAACAGCCTAACAACCTGTATCTACTGTCCTTACACAAACACTGCTAACCTAACCACTGACTATACATAAAACAGATATTTCACTAAACAGCTGCTTTCTCTTTATGTCAGTACTTTCCTCAAGGTTGATCAGTCCTTGACTGGGCAGTGCTTTATCATCAGTAGATAGGACCAGCAGTGTTGGAAACTTCAGGGTTTTCATCAGCAGTTGAAAGGACAACAGCAGTTGAATATGAGCAGCAGATAGAGACCATCAGTTGTTATAAATCACTTTCAAGGGGAGAGCAAAGTGTAAACTGCTGCTTATTGTGAATCCTCTGTTGTGACCTGGTTTTGGCTTTACATTATCTGTTCCTCTGGTAGGGTTCAATCCCAACAAGATATGTGTAATACCTGTGAACATCACATACAACTTAACCATTAGTCATTGACAACGTTATACAACATGATTCTCATATAATCTAATAGTGAATAACATTTAACAATGAAACTTTGATTTATTTAACTATCCTCTCGTATTTTCTTATTCAGAGTTCGACTTCGATACTTCAAGAACCCGGTGTTGATATACCTGCAATACATTTCAATCTCAAACACACCATTAGCAATCATTAATGCTCGAACATAATGAAACCATTCCGTACCATTCCTTTATACATTTATAACATTTCGCATTCACAAACGTATACATTCCTAATTTTTACGTGCATTCATAGCAACCACTTCCTACTTACACACACACACACACACATATATATATATATATATATATATATATATTATTTATTTTCAGCCCCTTCACCCGACCGTGTCAGCTAACCATGTATTTTTCACAGAACCTTCACCCGGCCGTGTCAGCTCACCACCCGGCCGTGTCAGCTCTGCACTTTTTCCAGCCATTAATTCTTACCGAAACGGACATAACTCTCTCATTTTTTATCCGTTTTACCCGATTCTTTTTCCTGCGCGCCCGTAATTTAATTAGGGATCCGTTTATCACTTCAGGTCGCATCAAAAGCTGATTTATAAGCAAACGGGTTATAAACCCCTTTATACATTATTTGACCCGTCTAATCCTACTAGTTTACTTTCATTATAAACAACTCCTTTGTTATACTAAAATAATACTTACCTCAATACTTCTCATTCATTACATAATTCTTGCATATTTTTCTACACATAAGTATTAAATACTACGTACATACTAAGAAGTGAATTGGAATCACTTACATCGTGCGTCCAAGTTTGTGCATAGCTTCTTTATTTACCCTTGATCCGTTAGCCTTCCATTCTTGAGTCCATGTCAATTGGGATTCCTATCATTTCAAGTCATTACGTCCATATCATAGTTAGTATGCATGTTCGTTCATATCACATCCATTCCTAGCTCTTAGCTACATAGACTTTCATTAGTCAAGCTTATCATGCATATGACATGAACCGACAACCACAATATTCAACATTCACTCACTCAAATTTATTATCATACGTACGTACACATAATTGTTCTAACACATATACATTATTCTTTAAAATCTCATAAACATATTCATAAGTCTAATCATGCCACTCGCATATTCGTTGATTTTTTAGAAAGTCAACGCTTATACCTACTTATTCCCAACTTATGAACACACACACAATTATCTTGATATGATAGACTACTTGTAGTATCGTCATACACATTTCATATTCATGTTATGTGGTACATACAACTACATGATTACTTGATTTTATATCCGATGTTCACAAGATCAATTTTACACATAGTAACGCTTTAAACACACCTTAACAACTGTAAACATGCACCCGAAGCAATATTTAGTGTTTAGTAAATTGGTGACTAGAAAATCATATGTTTTAAGTTCATAAAACACATTATTTTCATTGCTGCATTTTACACGCAGCAGCTGTTCGGGGTCACTTTCCCCCTTTTTAATCACATAATATGACTTCGACTTTCAAATAAGAATTGTAATATGCGAAACAAGCTTTTCAACGATATAAGGCTCGTTGTCTAACTCCTAACAACGAATGAGATACGGCCTTTACAAGATGACTATCTAGGGCTGTTAAAAGTGACGAATTTACTAACTTTTCATGCTGTTTTGACCCACTAAATCTCATAACCAGCCTCTTGTGACCAAATATGAAATGTAATATGCGAAACAAGCTTTTCAACGATATAAGGCTCGTTGTCTAACTCCTAATAACGAATGAGATACGGCCTTTACAAGATGACTATCTAGGGCTGTCAAAAGTGACGAATTTACTAACTTTTTAACACAAACTTGAATCAATTCAAGTTTCATGTAGGCATTTTATCAAACACTTGGTGTGCGTACACCGTTTAATGCACAATGTACAACCAAATCATGCTTTCATTCCTATTTCCTATCTTCATTCATCATCACCACTAAAAATTACATAAATTTCATACCATCTTTCAATCTAACCTATAATTATGCATCCCACACCAACTGGTTCATCATATTTACACAAACTTCATTCTTACAAGATCATCATATATCATCATACTACATTGAACGAGTGGGTTTCATCCCAAAATATCTATTTACTTAAAGTCTTGCACAATTCGTCTTTCATGTGATGATTCTAACATATAATCATACCTAATTTCATGAAATTTCCTAGATTGATCATAACCCACTTTATTCAAGATCATTAAATCATAAAATTTAACTTACTTGATTGTGAAGAACACATAGGAGATCGAAAATCTTGATACATGCATCCTATACATCTTCAATTTCCTTATCAATTGGCTGATTCATGATGAACAAGGGTTTCCCCTTGTTCTTCTTTTGTCCGGGCGAAACTCACACACATCAGTGTGTGAGTTTTGGTGTTTTAATTGGTTTTTATTTATTTCATCTTTCATAATGCCCAAAATAGTCCCTCGAGTTTCTAATTGCTTATAAATGAGATTAAACTCATTATCTTGTCATTTAATGACCATCACACTAACTTGATTACTTTTAATGATTTAATTGTCAATACTTCAATTACTAGCACCTTATTTACTTTCATATGGTAAAACTTACATTTACCACTTTCTTTTATAAAGCATTAACAATAAAATATTATATTATGACTTTTAAAAATTTCGGGGTGTTACAAGTCTACCCCCCTTAAAGAAGGTTTCGTCCCCGAAACCTCGTTCATTTCTTCTATAACACATCTGGTTATATTCTTCGTTTGTTCATTCATTCGGGTTACATTGAATGACTTACATAAGTATGTTGTGAGAAATTGCCATTAGTCACACATCCCCTAATCCATAATTTCAAACTAGCATCCCGACATACATTCATACCTATCAAGATTTTCAACTCTTGTGAAAACCAATCCTTAGTTATTATTGTTTTTACTTATGTATCGATTCATTTCATTCATGATGCATATCGTAGGCTTTTGATTTATCAATTTATAACACTTTAACTTTCTACTCTATGAATCGTGTCCAAAGGCCAATCCATGATATTCATCATTGTTGACTTTTAAAAAGTCAACTGCCCTACGTAATATACCTTCTA